>CM021739.1:7919758-8601562 GCA_011075105.1 Heteronetta atricapilla | reverse complement strand
AAGGAGGAAGGAAGATTGGCAAGGACAAGCTGTGGATAATCACAGCCTCTGCTTTGTGTCCACAGAATTAGTTCTTTCAATTATGCTTCTCCTACACACACCATAGCAAAGAGTTGTAGAGCTGTAGACTTGGCAAAAAGAAGTCTGAATACTTTCTGAACAAATAAAAGCTGCTGGCTCAAAAATCTCTTATTGTGGAAAAAAATGTGCAGGAATAATAAATAAAAATCTTCATTTTGTAATATTCAGAGCACCACCACAAAATTATCTCAGCGGGAAAAGAAAGAAATGGGAAGAAGTTGCACAACAGCTGCCTCTGTGCAGCAGGAGCTGTGTGGCTGAGAACCAAGAGATGAACAGGAGCAGCCTCCCCGCACTGCTGCCGGCCATGCACATGGGTGCCAGCATGCTCCGGCAGTGGGCCCGGCTGCTGGCAGAGCACTGGCACTGCGACCCCTGGGGATTTCCTGCAGCTGGGCTTCTCACCATGGCTGCGACTTTTAGCATCTTACTGAAAGAGTCTGCATAACAGATACCAGGTCAAGACTTGAGATGATGGGGAAAATTCAAGAGGACTGCAAGATCAAAATTAAGTCCTTGTAATTTATAATTAAAGAGAAAGATAAGCTAACACAAGAGGAGCCCTGGAGATTTAAATGTTTTTAGGCCACAGCAACAAGAAAATGGGAAGAGAAGGCTAAAATGCCACCTGGCAGACAAGTTCTTGGTTAAAATGAAAACTGTGGGTCCAATGTCACATTACAGGGCTGTAGTGTGAGGCTGCTTTCCTGCACTGCCTTTCAAGCTCACTTTTCTGAGCTGCTCACTCCTAGGCAGCTGCTCACCCCCTCCTGAACTTTGCTACCCGGTAACTTACCAGAGGGAGAAGACAAGTGATCTGGCCCACACTGTACTGGTAATGGCAACTTTAAGTTGCATCAGACAAAGCAGTGACTCCAGAGTGGGTCAGCAGTAGTAGATCAGCATCCTGACAGAGGCACAAAGGAGAAGTAACAGCAAAACCAGCACAGCCTCTGGACTGAGGGCTTATGTATTTCAGACTTGATCTACTTAAAACATTATCCATAGTGTATCAGTCATTTAATTCCTTTTTTTTTTTTTTTTAAATTTTATTTCTACACTGAGCATCAGTGGTAGCTGGTGGCAAGGAGTTTTCTTCCTCTCCAATTTTTATATAAATAAAAAGCCCTTGATATTACCATAATATCTATAAATGCAGTGCAGTGGTACTACAGTTGGTTGGGATGAAAGACTCATATGAACAACAAGAGGAAAAGTAAAAGAAATTGAGCCTACTAGTGCATACATAGCAGAAACACCATAAAAATGTATTACTTGATTTTAGTGGAAACACAGAAGCCCCAACCATTCTTTCACTGAGTCTCACAAAGCAGGTAAGCATAAAGTTGTCTGTGGTTAAAAACAAAACAAAACAAACAAACAAGCTAACAGAGTTACACTGAAATTGTGCTGGATTTTGTTCCAGATATGATTCCTAGACACTGGCAGTTTCAGTTATCTGATTCCTCCCTCTGTCACTACAAATCCAGTTACATACTTCTATTTAAAATGTGCTGTAATAAGAAGTTTCCTGCCTCATTCTCCTTTGTTAAGAGGAAGAAATCTTACAATCAACAACTGTTCACAACCAGAATTACAGGAGAGAATGCCACGTTGCTCCCAGAGAGGATGCAGTGCTACCTTCTTTTTATTGTACCACTTTTCAGCCACTGGATGATGCTGGATGGAAACAGGAGAAATTCCAAGACTTCTTTGTCACTGACAGCAAAACGTAACATAAGCAAGACAAGCCCTGCCAATTTCTGCATGTTTTAAAGTACACCAACCTATTTGCTGTAAAACATGTATCAGAGAAAAGAAAAGAAACAGAATATATGAATAGCAACTTTAAGTTAATGTACCATGTTTTAACCTCTCACTTTTATTGTACAACTGTTAAAAAGAGTTTTGTTACTAGGGCCTTTTCTTTTAGTTAGCCGTTTTAAGTGCCTTCTTTTTCCAGTTTGGTAAAATTTTGTTTATCGTCCATCTACCTCCTTTCTTCCTTGTACAGCAGGGAGGATTAATACTTTTGTAACAGAGACTGCCTTGTTCGAGGCTTTGCATGAGACAGTGCAATGGGCCTGTGCTGATGACATGGGCCTCTGCACGCTGCTGTAGACGTGGTATGTCATTGCCCTTTTCCCAGGTGGAGCTGATGTGCATGTATGTGCATGTGTATGTGCTCTGTGATGAAAAACTAATGTTGCCTTCCTTAATTGAAAGAGTATTAATTCATAGTGAAAGGAAACACTTTCTTCTTGTTTATAAAAGTGTTACAGGAATGTCCTTAGCTAAAAACAGAAAAGCTGAACTTAAGAATATATGGAATGCTTTTCACGGAAAATTACTTTTTCAAATTTAGCTTCCTAGATTTGCTGAGAATTTTCATGAAAAGGTTACTGAAGTGGGAGACGAGAAATCATTTCTAACACTGATGGAAACAGATACTCGCACAGTTGTGCTTCCGGAAGGAACTGGACGGGAGAGTGTTTAAGCATTTCCTAACAGTATGTAAGAGATCGTTGTGGAACAAGACTAAACTTAAGGGAAAGGCATGCCAAGGAATGGAAGGGGAAAGATTTCTCTTTCTAACCAGAAAATTAAAGCTTTCCGCATACCTGTCACTTTGGTAACCTCCTGGAAGACAATTCCTGAGAGAACTGAGATAAGAACCTCAGAACAGAAATGCACTGTTATTCTTGCAATGGAAATGACATTAAGTAAAATGAGTTCTCATAGGCAGGATATTGTTCAAAATAAAAGTATTATTCTTTCTAGTTGGTGCTTGGCAGTACAGTGAAATTTACTAGAACAGTTTCCAGTGTGGTTATTCTTCGATAATAAAAATTATTTCTTTTGGAATAATGAGTTTGCTTCAAATGCAAATGCAGAGTAGCTTGCTTTGGTATAACCCCCCCATACACATACTCCCCTCCCCCCCCTATTTTTCCAGACCTGTGTCCAGACACGGAACTATTCTGAAATTCTTACTGTTTTATTTACTACCTATATATAAATATGCTGTTAGCTTGTTTAAGAAGTCAAAGAGATTATAGAAGTGCTCCATTTTTAGAGAGAACCACTTTATGAATAACACGTCTTCTGTTTTAAGAAGCATAACCCAGAGTCTGGGGCTTTGTGTCAGTATTAAACTACTGCATCAGTTCAGAAGAGAGATTGACATTTGGCTAGACGTTTGCATTACTTAACTTCGAAATCCTTTACTATGAGGGTGGTGAGGCCCTGGCCCAGGCTGCCCAGAGCAGCTGTGGCTGCCCCATCCCTGGCAGTGCCCAAGGCCAGGCTGGATGGGGCTGGGGGCAGCCTGGGCTGCTGGGAGGGGGCCCTGCCCGTGACAGGGGGCTGGAGCCAGGTGGGCTTTGAGGCCCCTTCCAACCCAAACAGTTCTGTGATTCTATGATTCTGTGAAATGCAAAACAACAGGAAAAAAATAGGGCTGTTTAGAAGCAAAAGCCAAGCTGGGTAACTGCAATGCACTTTTAAATCAGAATTTCCTCTGCTCCTGCTGCTGGCTTGGTTACCAGTGGACTTCCTCTTTAGGGAGGAGGATATGGGGAGCAAGGTGTTTAGACAGTCTAAGATACAAAACCAGAATGTTGTATATTGAAGCAAAGGCTGTAACAAGGAAGTACAAGTACACTTCTCCATGGCATCCCTTGGAGCAATATGTGAATCTTTCTGATAACTACTGCTGATGCCTATGAAAAGAATGTGAATGTTCTCAGTGAAGCAGAAACCAAAAGAGGTTGTGAGTACCTCATTACTGTTTTTCAGATAATCTAGCAAAAACATATTTGGAAAAATTCCACATCATTCTAGAAGTAACTTAAATCTTGGAGAAGGTTTTGTGCTGGTTTTATAGAAACTCAAATAAGTTGTGGTTAGTACTTCACTCTTCTTAGCCTGAAGGAGCAAACAATTACCTGCTGATAAGGTCAACCCTCCATGTAGTGTTTTGTTGCTACTGAACTGGCAAGAATTCCTCCAAATAACTGTGTGCAATTTATTTCGAGAGAGTCAAGAATTCTGCATGAAAAAAGCTAGAAACCAAAAGAGAAATGTAAATGTATGTAGACAGGCAGGAGACCATTTTCATTTTGATAAACAACAAATTCTGATAAGCAGAGAATGAAAAGTGTGAGGTATTTTGTAGCCACAGCTTTTATGCAGCTCTCCAAAAAATATGTGAAGTAACTTGGTACAGTCCAGGCTTTCCATGTCTGCATGAAGCATGCAAGGTCACAGTTGACACACGGTTACAAATAAGCTGCCAAAGTGGATGCTCTCCAGCAGCACAGCCGTGTCAGAAGCTGTGCGCCCTGCACTGACAGTACCTGGTGTCCTCTGCCAGTGCAACCTCTGACAAGGAAGCTCAGCTCTAGGGCAAAATAGCCCAAAGTGCACATGCTCCAGCACTGGGATTACAACAGCAAATGGAATCAGCAAAACATTTGACAGTGAAGCCATCTAGAGTGTCACCTCTCTGACAACAATATTGGTTAGATCATAAAAATCCCAACTTCAGTATCATTCGTGTAGGCATACTGGTAGCCTGAGCAGATGAGCCTCTCTGGCTTGACAGCAGTGTTCACAGATTTTATAGCAATTGCACTGAAAACAGCTGTGGAAGACGAGTTCTCAGACACAGGTTGGCCCAGCAGCAGTTGGAGGGCAGCATACACAGATATTGTCCCAGCAATACTGTTTTTCTGGCAGAAGCCACTGAAGGAAAATGTACTCTTTTCTGGCACCCTCACACTGCTGAATTGAAAGATGTTGCAGAGGGGAAGATCAAAATGGGAAAATCAAGAATCCTCTTTCATTATCTCTCCTCCAAGGTCCCTCAGGATGATTTTCTGCAAATAGCTGTCATTCTAGGAATGGGTTTAGTGCAAGGTACAGACATTGACTGTACAGGAACTGTAGGAATAACTGTTATGGTTTCCAAACCCAGCTGCCCCTCTCAATATTCCCCAAGATTTTTGAGAGGTATGAGCTGAACTGTAGTAATTCTCTGTAGTGGGTTTATGTGGCAAGGTTTAGGTAGCAGGGGGCTGCAGGGATGGCTTCTGTGAGAAGAATCCAACACCTGCCCCATGTTAGGTAAGGGCCAGTCTCAGCTGGCTCCAAAGGGACCTGCTGCTGTCCAGAGCTTAGCCAGTAAGTGAAGTTGTTTGTGCCTCTGTGAAAACAGATTTAAGGAAGGAAAATAAAATAAAAAAAAAAAATAATAAAAAAAAACTGCCAAACAACAGCAGCTGGGAGAATGAGGAGTGAAAAACAGAAGGAAACTGAAGGTGGAGGAGGGGGAGAGGTGCTCCAGGCGCCAGAGCAGAAGTCCCCTGCGGCCTGTGGTGAGGCCCATGGTGAAGCAGGCTGTCCCCCTGCAGCCCATGGAGTACCACGGGGGAGCAGGGCTCCACGCTGCAGCCCGGGGAGGAGACCACGGTGGAGCAGGTGGGCCTGCACTGACGGAGGCTGCGGCCTGTGGAGGACCCTCACTGGAGCAGGCCCCGGGCCAGAGCTGCAGCTTGTGGAGAGGAGCCCACGCAGGGACAGGGGGTCTGGGGGGAGCTGCTGCCTGTGGGGGACCCAGGTTGGAGCAGTTTGCTCCTGAGGGATGGACCCCGTGGTACGGAGCTGTGTGGGAGCTGTTCTTGAGGAGCCTGTGGGAAGCCCATGCAAGATCAGTTCAGGAAGGACGGCATCCCGTGGGAGGGACCCCACGTTGGAGCAGGGAAGAGAGTGACAGAGAAGGAGCGGCCAAGACAAAGCACTATGGACTGACCACAGCTCTCCTTCCCCCGTTCTCCTGCACTGCTCAGGGGGAGGAGGTAGAAAAGGGTGGATGGGAGGGAAAGTGGTTTTAGTTTCTTTCCTTTGTTTCTCACTTCTCTAGCTTGTTAGTAATAAGGAATACATTTTACTATTCTCCCTGTGCTGAGTCTGTTTTGCCCGTCACGATAATTATTAAGTGATCTACCTGTCCTCCCTGTCCTTATCTCAACTCTTGAGCCCTTTTCTTCATATTTTGTTCCCCTTTTCCATTGAGGAGGGGGAGAGCGGTTGTGGTGGAGCTCAGCTGCCCACCTGAGTAAAACCACAACACTCACAGAATGGTAAGCTGGCATTGATTTTAGCCTTAACTAATATGTCAGCAATCATTTGCAATTGTTTGGGAGCTCTTCAAATAACAAAACTTTCCTGCACTAGGGTGGAATAGGAGCCTCTGTGGAAAGCTGAGAAGAGAAATTATCATAACTCGCCTTACATAGACTATCCCCTTAAGAGTTATAGCTCCAAAATACAAGTCTAAAACATACTGCCATTTGCCCCTAGGCAAAAACAATTTAGACAACTTTTGTGGCATGCCGGAGGAATGAGATGGTAATGTTAGTAAGAAAAATGAGCACCGTACTCCTCCTCTAGATAAACTGTGAAGTGTTCTGGACACCAGCTGAAATGAGAAGAAAAACTTGTGCCTGATATGTGCCACTCTCCCTGGACCAAGGTAAGGATACTGATGCTCTGCAATGTATTGCCATCCTCTTGATACTTCTGAGGCACATACATACATGTTAAATCATAAAAAGACCTCACTGTAGATCCACCTGCTAACAATTCTTAGCAGAAAACTTCAGCATATACCTTTAAAAAATGTAATGTGCATATAGGAACATCTTAAACAGGCTGATACGGAAGCATGTAACCACGAGCAAGTGATCAGGAAGCCTGTTTTTTGAAATGGGTTTAGAAAAACGTTTGTTCATGAGAAGTGAAATCTGTTATCAATAGCTTATGACCTTGACTAATGGATGATTATCACAGTAACAGACCAGAAACTTTCCAAAAAGTATCATATTCAGAGAAATATTTGAACTAAAGCCGTATCACAATGTACTGCCATATCCTGTACAACTCCCTTCTTTGCAGTGTGGTATGCTTCATAATCACTGGACGTCATGCTTACGTTTACTAATGCAGGACAAATTTGATGAACTTTGGGCTGTAAGGCATGACATGTACCAACAATATTTAGCCTGAACAACTGCCCAAGTCCCGGATTTTGTGTTGTATTAACATAGTCATGAAGCACAAACCCTACGGTTCCTGCCCTATAGCAGCTTCATGCACAGGAAACACAGACATGTATAGACACTTGAATATCTCATCTTTTGAGTTGGCAACTACTGGAACTCACTGAGAAAAACATAATGAAAGATTCTCAGAGGTCACTTCAAGAGAAGAGTTAGTTCCAATGAAAATAGAGTTAGATCTGTGCCAACTGAACACAAGAAATTTAGGATATAACAAGACAGATCAGAGTACTATGAACTACCCTGATCTTTACAGTATGGTGAACTAAACTATTGGACCCAAACAGTCTTTGATTCAGCATTCTTGAAGTCAAATTCAGTTTTCATGTGTCTAATTGAGATGCAGCAAGCTTGTTTCCCCTTTAAGCTTTTATTATTATCATACTATCCTGAATAAGAAAATGAAGCTATCCCAAATTAATAGACCTGTATGAACAAAGGCCCCCCAAATAGTAATACATGTTTATGTTAAGCAGCCTGGCAATCATACAGTTTTACTAAGTTTATATTTTATTATTTTTCCTTTATAAGTACTAATTCTGCATTCTTTAAAGGCCTGTTATCTCTTGACCTTGTTCTAATCTCTTCAATTCTGTCTCCTACAAGAACAGAGAGTTCTCTTTTGCTATCTGGAGTTTTGCATTACTACTCATTTTTAACAGTGCATCCTGTTGATCTATTGAGAACATGAATCAGTTGATTCTCTATCTGAATATTTTTAACGTTTTCTTAGCAGCTCATCTTATTTCCGACACTGGGTCTAAAAGTCACTGATATTAACCTTTTAGATGTTGCTCATTTTTAATGGGTTTTATATTTAATTAAAATTACAAACTCTCCTGCCACAGAATTCAAAGAAATATGCCCTGCTGGTATTAGAAGTAAATGCATGCAATGGTATCAAAATACAGTGGGGAAGCTGGACACTCAACAAGTCATTGTGACAGGTCTCATAATATTGGATTCTTGGGTCCTTAAGCTTTCCTTATTTCACGTAGGTTGTAGCACTAGCCTCTGCCTTGTGCTCTCTGTCCAGCACCGTAGGCACAAACTCTCCCTTACCTTCACAAAGGTAGGGCTCTGCTGCCTAGATGGTAAACTGTTGCTCTCAAGTAGCTTCAGAACTCCATTTCCCAGGACTCCAAGCCTGTGAGCACTTAGGATTTTCTGTTGACCTTGAAGAGATCAACAGGAGATGTTGAAGGAACAGGCACCCAAGATTTGAAAAAGTTTCAAATCGCCACCATGTTCCCTTGTTTAAATCTGCACAACTAATTTGTCACCAGTTGCCTACATTCATTTACACCTTCCTGCTCTTCTACATTCCCTGGCTTTGAAGGGCCAAGGCTCTGTTGGAAGTGAGCAGCACATCTCTTCCCAATAATGGAAACTTCTATTTTTTCCCTATGCCACCAATTTTCTTAAGCCTTTCTAATTAAATAGCGCTTTACCATGAACATATGTTTGCATCTGTTCCCTCGGAACAGACTTGCTATATCTGTAAATTATTCTTTCTATTCCAGTTTCTTATAGTTTCAATTCCCCATTAACATTTCAATCTTACTTCCTTGGTTGGGCATAGTTGACTTAGTGCACTTCACACTTTACGTTGCATTCCTTCCTTTCTGACACGACTGCTTTACTTCAGCCTCAGTCATTTCCTGCACGCTTCTGGAAGAGAATCAGGTTGAAGCTGGCCTTTTAGCAGCATTTTGATGAATGGAATATGACTTGCATTTCACACTTGATGCAATTTAGGAGGCAGCAGTTTGAGATACTGGCAAACTTGGCAATAAAATGCCAATTAGCTGTGACTTAACACAGTGTATTAACACAGTGTTTGAAATACCCAATATTCTCCTACTATTCCGTTATTGAATTGCATCCATTTAGTCCCATTATTCCCTCTTGATAAAGAGATTATGCAGTCCTTTCCTTCCTTGTTCACTCCATGGTTCTCAGGGGGATTTCACAGGCTCTTCTGAGTGCCACGCTACTGTAGCCAGCTGTTCTGATACGAGAGCTGGCTCATTTAACGAACTCTGATATGAGAGTGCAACCTTTTAGAACTTATTTCTTACTGTGAAAATCTTGAAAGAATACTTCTTAAATTCATTGGCGTTCTCTTCTTGAATGAGACTCCAGGTCAACAGCTGCCTCAGAAGGTGAAAACTAATAGGCTTTAGCAAGGTACTGCTGAAGTGACTTCTAGAAGCAAGGGCCACAGGGTAAAAATATCTGTTTACTCTTTATTTACTGTTACCAGAGATCATGAATCCGCTGAGTAGTGGTGTGCAAGTCAATAACCTAAATCAGCCACCCATAGGTAATGCTCTGCTTTTCATATAGGAAGAGGTCAGTGATCTTACTCAACCTGAGCGTTCCTCATACTTTGAGCACTGCAGAAAAGTATTTCCAATAGGGTTTAAAAACTAAGAGAATACCAGAGGAGTCTAATAGGCCAAATTCCTCCAAGACTACAAATTCAGAGCGGCAAATTTCCTTTCCCTGAGAGCTTTTGATACTAGAGAGTTAGTATCCACTATGCAAGGAAGTAAGAGGAAAGACTGTTTACCCCAGAAACACACATATGCAGTATTAGCTATAAATAATCCCTGTATAATATCACTTCCATTTGGTCTAGGATTATGAGTTTACCAATTACAAATTGTGTCAAAAATGTGACTAGTGGCAACAAATGTTTGAAATACTACCAATTCTGGGCCTGGCCCAAAAATATATCAGAGAAATGTATTAAATAAAAAGGCAAATGAAGAAAGTATATTTTTGCACCTGGAACTCATCAATTCTGGGATGCCAGACAGATTCTAGTACTATTTGGATAGTGAGGAAAACCTGAGAGAATTTGGATGTTTTAATGCATCATGAATCTTAAGGAAACACAAACTTACCAGTACTGTCAATGTTAGTATTTTGGTTTGGGAATACTATTAAAAAGATTATTCTGACAAAGATTTTTAAGAGGTTTTCTTCAGATGAATATACTTACAGCAAAGTGTATGTCTAAGAGATTACCACTCTCCTAGAAACAGTCAATAAATTAATACAATAAAAAAAAAAAAAGAAAAGAAAAAAAAGAAGAGGAATCTACTTGTAATTCTGAGTACAGAAACAGCACGAAAGGCACTGGAATTTTGCAACGTGGTTACATTTTTGCCATTCTTCCTTCTTAGTTTTTCTATTTTTTAAAAAAGAGAATAGCTTACTTCAAAAACATGCTACAAGGATAATCCAGAAGAGATTTTATGACAATTACTGAGGTAAGAAGTACATAGTAAAACAACCTCACGTTGGAGGGTGCTCTGACAACCTGACAATCATGAAATTGAAGATTCAGCATTGCTAACAGTGAGACTGGAAAGGTCATAACACTGCAAGCTGGCATTATTTTCATATTTGGCATTAGGAAAACTGCATCCATAGCACATTTGTCTAGCCAACTATTGATTTGGTTTCTCTGATTACATATGGAACCTAAACTGATTACAAAACAATTAAGAGTAAATATGTATTAAATGAATTATTTTTTCTTTTTGCTTCTCAGACAGTTAACTTGATGTGATGTGAATGAATTTGATTGAAAGTTTGCCACTGACTTGCAAAGCAGGCACCAAGATCACAAGTTGCCATTGCTGACTGAACTATGAACTGTGAAAATAAGAGTTTCCATTCTATTTCCCAAGCATGAAAATCTTTGTCATCTTTAGTTACCCTACAAAGAAATACAAAAAAAAAACCTTAGGAATGACTTCTGAAGACAATACTCCCCTATTACATCTGACCTTTGTGCAGTCTTGCTGAAGCTGTACTGCTTAATGCAGTCTGTTTGCCCCTTTAATCGCTTGCTTAAATACTAGTGCAACAGTCTAATGGAAAAGTTGCCCTGGATTTTCAATATCTGCCTGATCTGAAAAAGGGTCTACTAATGACAAAGACTAAAAAAAGATTTGCTTTTCAATTCTGTCACCAGGTACTAATGCTTAGTGCTATTCCACTCACAGTTTGTATGTACTCCTATGCTACATGAATGATTTATCTGGACCAATAACACTTTGTTGTTGTTCTGTGAACAGCAAAACTAACAAAGCCTGGTTTTGTACAGATTTGTATACTATGTTTCTGAATTCACCCCCTGCTTCACATAATTCCCATGTTTTTAGCATGCTCCCAAAGCTTTCTGCCTCTCTCTTTCACATCCCCTATCTGCAGCTATACAACATTCCAGCTATACCAGGGGCAAATCAAACTACAATATGCATATCAGAATAGACAAGAGCATCTGTGCACATATCTGTATATAATGGTATAAATCAGAATATTTAATATTCTATTTAGGAATGTGCATCTCAGAATAGCAGAATTCAAGCTACCTAGCTCTCCCACGAGTGAGAAGTTTGTCTCTTTCTGATACATAGCTGAAGACTTTCCACAAAACTTGTAGGAACTTCACGTCTTCAAAAATATTTATGTTCAAAAGTTAATTGAAATTGCAAGGAAGGCAAGAATAGAGGCAGTAAGATAGCATAACGAAACAGCCTGACATTTTAAAATGTGGCATAGATACACAGGTAGCATAGGTGGTTTACTCTGACATTATACCTCAAAATAGACATAAAACTGGACAAACTACTGTTACAAACTGATGTTGCAGCTGCCACTTTTCACAAGGCCATAAGCACCAGGCTGCCATTTTTAGGCATTTCCTACCAGTATTTCCTTTCATTTGAACTGCTAAGCTAATGCTGCTAACTGAGATAAAGTCAGGCACCTGAAATCCCTGGGTTACAATGTGAAAGAACTACTTGCAGCTAGCTCTCAATCTTTTCCCTGCCTTTGTCAGTCAGCATTCAGACATTTTATGAGAGATGTCTTGCAAAACAAAGACTCTGGTTCTAATGATGTCAAGGACTGAATGATAAATGTAGGTGGCCAATGAGATGGGTAATGCCTGTACCATAGTTCTACCTCTTCAGTACAGAACAACAACAACAACAAAAGAAAATTAATTGGCAAGCTATCAAGGCTCTTCTTCAGAAGACAAGAATCTCCATATCTTAGAGTCCATTACTTTGTAACTGGATTATGGGAGAAAAAAACCATTACCTTATATCTCACGGATTTAAAATCTAAATACTTGTTTTATCAGTTTTCTTGCACATCGTAAATCAACTTTTTACCCTGTATTTTCTCCATAAGCTGATAAGAACTTTCAGCTGTTATGAAAAGCTAGTAGATTATGCATAGCCAACACTTCAAACCAGTTCCCTGGAAAAGATGAATCCACATGCTCAGCTGCAGTAAACCACGATGTGGCCTCCACACGTCATACATTCTCCTGTGCAGTGAAGGAAGACAACTCAGGTTTCATGTTTGGCAACATAAGTATTTTTAGATTTAAAATACTTTAAAATTATTATTTGTTACAGCTCTGTGTACCACTAATGCTTATGCTGTGACAAAAGACCTGTCTTCCTACTTGATTAAGGAGACATTTGTTGCATGGAAAGGATTAATTTGTTATGTCCTTCGCTGTTTCTTTACTGTGATGTTCCTAGGTTTTGTGAGCGATATAAAGTTAGGCATGTAACTGTCATTCTGCAACCTTGAACTGCTCTTAAGACAGAGGTTTAACTTCAGGTTATAGACAAGGGTATTACTTCCTTACCCCCTTTGACTAGCATTTACTCACTCTGCCTCCATGTAACTTGTTCCTAAAGGTACCAATTTAGGCTTCCTAGATCATCTCCCTACATTTGGAACTGTTTTTGTTGTTGTTGTTGTTTTTTCTCTTTAATTTGATTTTCTAAACCAAACGTCTCCACACCACATTCTGGATCACTGTTACCAAGAGTAACTCCCAGAACAGTTCATAATACAACCATTTTTCCTCATCACTGCTTTTCTAATGTGGAAGAGCAGCGAGCCAGTGTTGAATGCAAGATGTACGAGTGTGCTTGGATAAGAGAGGACAGCATTTTTGGAAGTTACCGTACCCTAAACAACTATTAGCAAATACTCCTTAGGCCAATGCTGCTTCCACTCTTGCAGGGCATGCAGCCCTGAAAAATGAAGAATGTAACCAAAACCAGCCAACAACATTCTTGGTTGCTGCAAATAACTTTGGATGGTAGCTCACAGAAAACTAGTGGGAAAAAGGAGAGACAGGAAACAGTAATGACATTTTTGTCATTTAGGTGCATTAGACAGTTACCTTGAAGATTTAAATGTTTGACTGATCTCAGAGAAAAACGGAAGCTATTTTGGTGAAAAAAGCACAGTCACATAATGAATTGCTACTTAATGATATTGGTAGTAATGCAGTATTTGTTCTGTAAATAAAATATTCTCCAGCTAAACAAAAACATTTCCTTCTTCCTTCCACTAAACACAGAATATAAAGCAGACAAAGAAAAAGAAAAGGTTTGCCCTTTTCTAACAAAGCCCTAGATCTAAAGTGTATGTGTAACCTAAAACACTAATCAACAAAACACAAATCAGAATGTGCTGACAAAAAATTGGCATGATATGTTTCCCTTGGCCTTTTAGGTTGTCCGAATTTGATATCCGCAGATGGCACATCCCTTTGTTTTAGCTAATGACAGTTTGCTCAAATGATTTTAAATCTATGTGGAGATCTGTCATGGCATTTGTGCCTCAACTGCAATGAAAACCCAATTTGGGTTGTGATTGTAAAGATGTAAACATAAAAGCATTGGGACAAACATTTCAATATTTTAATTCTTTATTTCTGTAAGAGGCTCTGAAGAAGCCAGACACCATTTTTCAAACAACTATACTGCAGGTCCTGCCACACTGTAGTGTGGTTCTTATGCTTATCTGGGATTTACTTCTAGCAAAAATGTCACTGGGATGGCAAAATGCAAAACAGAAAAAAAAAAATCAGTTTGGGGGATATTTTTGATGCTTGTTAAATGCTATTTACCCTTTTGTTTCACCTCTCAGAAAGGTGTCACATTTCTTTTTGCTTGTGCTTAAGATAGAAATATACTTGGGATACATACTGCACTCTTCCGATCCTAGCTTCTAGAATGTAAGAAATAGCGTTGGCTGGAAGGATTTTAGTCAGTACTGAAAACTGAGGTGGACCTGCCAAAATTTTTAGCTTGTTAAGTTTGCTACTGTCTACCTTCAGCCACTTCTGGAGAAGCTTAACAGTAACTATTGATCTCTGCAATAAAGACCTCATTGAAGACACAACTTGTGATGCTCAGTTGTGTTGGTATAAACACACAACTCTACCAAATGTTTGCTGTTAGAATTTGAATTGGGAACAGGAACAGCATCCCTTCTTTGGATATTTATGGGAGATGTAAGAGCAACAGCAGAATACAGAAGCATTTTGGAAGCATCTGAGAGCAGAAAGGGAGGAATGAGGAGGAATGAAAATTTCCCCCCATAGCTGACTTCCATGTTTTCAAATATTTGGTTGTATGAGATGTGTCCTGCAATTTTGCTAAATTTAGCTCATTTCTTCATTTGTATTTGCTAAAGTCCTTAGAGAGGAATTAAGATGTGAACAATTTACAAGTAACTTCTCAATAGATCCAAAGCTGAGGTTTGTTCTGATCTGTAACTCTTGTCCTTTTGAGCACTGAAGTCTCAAATGATATCTGTTTGTAAATATATAGCATATATTCAAGTTTTACACATGTAACAGAAATATACAACATTTATGGAAAAAGAAACTAGCAACAAAAAACAAATGGAGGACATTGCAGCTAATAGAAATAGATGTGAAAGTAATTACCCCAAATCCCTACAGAGGCAGTAAACTGTAGGACTGTTGTCCAGGATTTCCTGGATGGTGTTTGCAACTTTGCTTACATTATCCTTGGGAGAATACCTTTGTTTTGCCAAAGGGTTCAGACTTGGCTCTGATGAGCTTCACATGAAAGGGCCTCTTTAGGGTACTCCATCAAGTACTAGGATTGCAAAATTCAACAAATATGGAATACTCATCTTGGCCTAGTTCTGCAGCCTTGATTCTCCAGTGACAGCCTCTATAGAGCAGCACCTGTGGGGATGATCTGAGCTTTTAATCTTTTTAGTGTACTTTTGTATCATAGGACCATAGAATGTTTTGGGTGGGAAGCGAACTTAAAGATCACCCAGTTCCAAATCCCTGCCGTTGGCAGGGACACCTCCCACTAGACCAGGGTGCTCAAAGCCTCATCCAGCCTGGCCTTCTGCCTGTCAGATTACCTCCCCGCTCAGTTTTGAGGCTTTATGGGACAGGCAGACCACTGAACTGTAAGCTACATATGCAGACCTACTTCTGTCCTAATACTGTGATTACCTTCCGTAGTTAACTACAGAACACCAACATTAAGCACTTCGGCCCATTCTCTCTCCCTCCAGAGCAGTTTTTGATGGGAATCTGGTACGTCTACCTGATCCCTACAGACATATGGAAGAATCACAGAATCACAGAATTTCTAGGTTGGAAGAGACCTCAAGATCATCGAGTCCAACCTCTGACCTAACACTAACAGTCCCCACTAAACCATATCCCTAAGCTCTACATCTAAACATCTTTTAGAGCCCTCCAGGGATGGTGACTCCACCACTTCCCTGGGCAGCCCGTTCCAATGCCTAACAACCCTTTCAGTAATGAAGTTCTTCCTAAGATCCAACCTAAAACTCCCCTGGCGAAGAAGATTTTGTGAATCCCAGTGTGGTATTTCACGTTAAGAGACAAACAGCTTTGAGCTTGCAGCACATTGACAATGGGCAGCAGGCAACGTCTGAGGAGCCAAGAAGCTAAATGTTTCATAGGTACCTATTCTTCTACGCCTCCTTATCTTAAAGACTTTGAGGGACTTTGGATGCTCTGCAGTTTAGGTTATTAGCGCAAAGTCCCAAATCCAGCATCTGAAATGGAAATATTCAAACTGCTTACATGCTCTTCCATCACTCAATCAGTTCTTGTATTTGCTGTAGAACCTGATAGGTGCTCATCATATGCAATAATATTTTTCAAACACCCTATTAGCCTGTGTGGTTATGTGGTCTCTTGAAATCAATCTCTGCAACTATTCTCTCAGTATCTAAGTAGAGATGGAGGTTTATAAACTGCCCCAGCCTTTCAAAGTTATAGCAGTGGTTAATAAAACTTGAATAAATCTGATTAGTGTTGCTAATACTTGGACAGTAGCTGCTCTGTGCAGTTCCAAAATCTTGCGGGTGAACAGCCACAGGCAACAGCAAGGTGCTCAAGAACCTGATGAAGCCTCCAGGAAGTGGTATTGAATTTTGGTATGATGATCTGTCTTTTGTTTTAGCAACAGACCTGTGCTGCCTCCATGCTATGAAACGCTGTGGCTGTTTGTGGTTATTGAAGGTAACCAGAGGATGTTATAATTACACAAGGTTATCAAAGGATGCTGTAATATCAGAAGCAAATTCTAGCTCAGGGAAATGCACTTAACACTCTTCCATTTCTCTTCCTGCAGTGCAAGACAGCCCTGTTCCACGATACACTGCGTTATGGTACAGTCAACTGCTCCATCCCCCGATACCTTTTGAAAAAGCATATTTTCCCCAAGAGTTCTTGTGAAGGTCCATACATTGTTTGCATCTATGTTTTGAACCAAGATAAAAGACAGCATGTATGTAGTTCACCCACATTGCACAAAAATGAAGTCTGGTTAGATACTGAGTTAGAAAGTTGTGCCCGATGACAGGACAAGAGGCAATGGGCACAAACTGAAGCACAGGAGATGCTGGCTCAATATGAGTGGTCTTCTTTACTGGGAGGGTGACAGAGCACTACAACAGCTTGACCAGAGAGGATGTGCAGTCTCCTTCTCTGGAGATATTCAAAACCCACCTGGGTGCGGTGCCATCCTGTGCAAGGTGCTCTAGGTGATCCTGCCCTGCGGGTGGGGGGGGGGGGGGTTGGACTAGGTGATCTTCAGAGGTCCCTCCCAACCCCACCTGCCCATTCACTGAAAGAATGACTGGACTGATTTAGTACCGTCACAGACATCCCAATTGTTATCTCTTAGCTGTTGTCTTAAAAGAAGACACCATGTCGTCACTCTTCCAACATTACCTTTGGCTTTTAAAGTGTGTCAGCAATTCTTCACTACTCTCATCTTAGCTAAGAAACGTGGGACAACTGAGCTATAACACTTCAGAAGAAGTGTGAAAATTCCAGCTGTCTTCTCCCACAACACGCTTGGCCGCTCACAGAAGTACTTTGGTCATGTTGTAGAGTGTGCGATGGGGCCGGCTAGCTTAAGCAAGAGGAGTGAAGAATCTGAACCACCTGGAGGCCTGTGCATACATGCTCTTGGCTGAAGGCTGAATTTGGCTTTTGGATAGGTTTGACGTGTCTGATATTTACAAATCACCCTGTGTAGATTGGTTTCTGGCTGTTCTACTGCACCTAATCCAATGCAATATGGTATTTAAAAGCATGACCTTGAGCTGAAAGGAACATCTGCCTTCCCTGTACCAAGACAGCAGTGCAGGTGGCAAACATACAGGCAGTGAGCTGCTCTTTATCCGGAGCCCCACAGGATATCACACACAACCCCCACACAGTTCACAGACATCTCTGCTTCTACCAAGTTTAAAAAAAGTCTGGAATGCAGTCACCTGGGGCAGTTGGGGAACCTATTCTACCAGCTCCTCCCGGTGGTGAAAAGCAAGTAAAGCACAACACAACTTGCTTTTAACTTAACATTTTGCTCTGAGGAGAACGTAACCAAATCTACACTCCTCACATTTTCTGGTAGTATCTCAGGCATCCGAGCAGCCCCTCCACGTGCCAGTTCTGACTGTAGCCTCGAACTATCAAACAAGGGATGCTTAAGACAGACTTGTAAATCGAGGACACAAATTGCCACCTGTCAGTTGCCACATACACATGCAGCCCACTGTGGCAGTATTTTTCCTTAGTGTGTGACACTGCATATCAAATATGACCAGTCAGCCTTATCTTTCACCTACTACATGTTGTTTTCAAAATCTGGATGTAGGAGGGAACTGAAAATGCTACAATGGCTGAATGCTGCCCAGGAAGCATCAAACTGGAAGAGGCTGTGCTGGAAGGTACCCCTCGACACTTACTACATATCCCTTCCATTTTCAAAGCACCGAAAACACGGGACAGGTCCCTCCACGATGGCAATGGTGGTACTTGAGAGGTCTGCTGACAGAAATTCCTTCCACTGCAGGGAGAATCTTTACAGCCAGCAAATGTAGCAGCAGTGAAGTGACCACACTGTGCCCCACACACTTTTCCTAAGCAAAATCATCCTTTCCATCTCTGCAAATAGTAGTTTTTCTGCCAGCTGTTCAGCCTCAATGCAAGAGTGAAACAATTTCTGAATGGAAGAGGTAGATTTATGAGAGGTTTTTCTATAGAAAAAAAAAAGGAGTAATTCAATTAAAAAGACTAATGATGGATATGTGGCTAAAGATAATCCCAAACTTAGCATCTTTTGACCTCTCGTGGCTACCAGTTTGGCAGCTAAACAACAAAAACAAACGATTCCTCCAGGCTAATGGCTTTAGCAGTCAAAAACTAAAGAGCATCCACCTCCTTCACAGAATTCTCACAGCACAGACCACGGAGTGCCTAGCTCAGCTCCACACATAGGCTTGCAATCCTAGGTCTTAGAGGCTAAGGTAGACATTGCACAGGGGAATGCTGCAATTAGCCATGAAAAACCTCTTAGATATGATGGCTCAGTGCATTTCACAGTAAATTTAGCAACTGCTCTGATTTGAAACCACTGGCAGCCTCATACACAGTACAAATAACAGGAGAGCACCATGTACTTTTGCCTTGATCCACCTCTAACCCAGCAACTGAATTTGTTAGGAATCAATGTCATATCAGTTCTCATACAAGTGACCTCAGAGTGGAGTTATAAGCTTACAAGAGCTTTTGTTGTTGTTGTTGTTTGCTTGTTTTTAATCCTTACAATGATTTGAAAAGATTCCTATTACCTCACCATGAAATTCTTGCAAACGTCCTATCCCACTGTTGAGGGAAGGGAAGAAGCACATTAGCAGTAAATCCATATGACAGTATGTACAGTGAGAGCCAACCTAGTCTTCATACCTGGTCAAAACGTACGTGCAGACAAAGGAAGCTGATCTACTTCATATTTTCTTCTTTCTTGTCTGCCAGGGAATTTGAGTTGAATTATTTCCTAGTATGTTTATGCAGCTTTCCTGAAACTATTGTTGTACCACTTCAAACAAGTCCTCCATTTAGTCATTTTAAAGATGTTTACTTCAGCAGTCCTCTAAGGATGCTAGGGCTTGGCCTCACCTTTTTGCTTCAGTAAGACAAGATGAAGAAAAAATAAAGGAGAAGCACTTCAGCAGGCTGCTCAGCAGATAAATAATCAAGTCTTTCATGCCATCACAGGAATATTCTGAATTTCCATATGAATGTGGGGAAGTGCATTACAAACCAAGTATTTAAGACTCAAGAGAAGACGGAGTTTTGTAAAAGACTCATTGAAGTCCTGTTCTGTTCACCGGAACAGAATGAGACTCCACAGCAAGTCTGGAGAGTTCTTCTGAGGGAGATGCGGTATCTACCATGGAGCAGTAGATACTGGAAACTTGTGGGCAAAGCAACACGAACATTGCATATATAATAGCTTCACAAAACAGACGTTGAATGCTGGGTGGGGAGAGAAGAGAACTCTGCAGTGGAACTGGTACAGTGGGGCAAACGGGTCTTTTTCTTCAGACCTTTCCTATGCCTTTCATGTCTTACTGTTTTTTTAAGAAGCTAGGGTTCATAATCCTATTTGTCATTTTCTGTTTTTTTCTACATCAACAAAGGAAGAGAAATTCTGCAGATCCTAATTCACGAGGAAAGGGAAGCAAGTCATCAGCAGCATTTCCTCAAGTGCTGATTAGACAGAATGGAGAAAAAGAAAGGGACTTCAAGCTATTCTTCTCCAAAAAGACCAGTGTTCATTGGTACCTCTTCTTTGTTCAAGACATGGACAACAGTAGCAGCCTGTGGAATATCAGGTGCATCTTGATTTTTCTCCACTAACACAGCCTGCCAGTACTTCTGCCTCAGTTTCTCTCATTTGGTTCAGGCTCTAAATCCTTCTCTGAGTTGACTATGTCCTCCTCAGAGAAGAGTTTGTTATTTTAAAAGGATGAGAAGAGCCCAAAATAAAGCCAAGACATACGTATTCTGCCCATTCTGGTTTCTGTCCTTGGCTGGTACTTTGACCATCATGGGAATTAAAAAGTGTCAAAATAAATAAATAAATGAACAAACAAATAAAAAGATGGAGCCCTATTGCTGGCAAAGCTGAAGTAGCTGGTGGTAGTCAAACCAGTCAATCATTTTCTGACAGCTCTACATCTGACAGAAGGATTGCTTGGCCCTAAGTCTTGGCAGCTTGCTGTCCTTTGCAGTCAGAGTTGAATGGCTGTGGAAAGCTCCCCCTTCCTATACACAATCAAGTGCTGTTCCCTGGAGGAATCTCAGCTGCTACACTTGTTCATGCCTGTGCTCTAGTACAAAATGTAGCAAATTTAATTGGCATTCTAGCAAGGGCAGAGTAAAACTACACAACAGCTAAAATGAGGAAAAGGGAAAAAACTGTACAAGGATGCTGATCTGGAGGCACTTTCAGGATATTACTAAAAGAAACAGATGCCAACTTTAACAGGTAGGACCAGGAGTCAAGCACAACTGCTCTTCTTGCTAGTATACGGCAAATCAGGCAGAAAAATGTTATTTTTTTAAAGCAAGCTGGCAATTTAACTTATTAATTTATGCAACACTTTCTGGTATACTGGAAATATGCTGACAGAAAGCTTGTGCCCAACTTGAATTCCTCATGGTGAGAGTGAGCAGATGCAGTAAGGGATGAAAATTGCAAAAAATATGACTGTACTGAAATCAGGTGGGGCACAATGCCTCCTGGTAAAACTTTCAACTTACTCCCAAGAAAGAATGACTGAACATATTGGAAGAGGCTTATTTTCTGCAAGACAATAAAAATACGGTTCTAACTGCACCCATTTTATACTACACAAAGTATTTCCTGGGGCTCTTGCCAACCTTTTCTTTATTTCACTTCCTCTTCTTCAACCAATAAATCATCACAAATCTCATCTCCATTTGTAAGTCCATTACTGCAGCCACTGACTCTCAGCTGAACTGAAGGTCTGAGCTATTGAATTATACCTACCACTACATTTCGACAAGCACAGTGCCTCTTTCTTGGAAGCAATTTTCCAATTGATTTTGAAAACACCTGCCTGAAGCTTAAAAGGCAGCCTGACCCGAAGCATGTTGTATAGTGGTCTCCTGGCAGGGGTGTTCCCAGACAGCATCCCTTCACTGAGTCAAAGGAGGAATTTTATGTGCTGACAAGGAAGGAAAGGCAACAAAAAGAAATGTGAAAGAAAGAGAAAGTCAGAAAAAATGAGAGAAAGTTATAACTGGTAGGGGAGAAAATCTTTGCATTTTTCATATATAGGCTATGCTTTGCTACACACAAAACTTTAAATTTGAAGTCAAAATCCCAAGGAATGAAGAAGGTGGGAAGAGAATGAATGCATCTGGCAGGATTTGATCAAGCCATGTTACCAGCAAACCCAGTTGTGCTAAACACATCCTTAAGGTTCTTTGTGGCAGTGCAGCACACTATGATGGCACATCCTAAGGACGACATTTCCTCATAGGGATGATTCACTATTAGTCAAGAACTGAATCTGGGAATCACTGAATGAACTAAAATGTTCAGTCTAATTTCAGGACTAAATGCTAATGGTCAGAAGATACCTTTTTTTTTTTTTTTTCTTAACATATAATAAGAGTATCATCCAGTTAGAACTGAAAGCTTTACTAAGTAAGAAAATATAATTACAACATGTTTGGAACATTTTCTGATAGAACAGTTTCTCCTCCAGAGAAAGGAAGAGAAGGCCTATAGAGCTTGGTTTTAAATGTAATTACTAGCTGAGCAAAATATGAATTTCAGACGCAAAGCTAGGCTTCATATGCCATCAAAAACCTCAGCTCTACCATCAGCAATCAAGTACAGCAAGAAAAACACAGTAAATATTAACTTAGTTCATTTTTCACACTACTGACTTTCTTCTGCCTTGGAATTGCCTTGCTAAAATATGTTTTGGGGTAATCTTAAACTATATTCTCAAAATATGGACAAGGTCTTCCTCTGTACTCTTTGCACCATAATAGCTACCTGAGTTTCCCAGATAACATCAGCTGTCCTATTTTATTCTGAAAAGTTCAGAGCAATCATACTCAATTAAAACTGTTCAGTTGTTATAGGAGAGCATCAAGACTACTCAATGATCTTACACCTTAAGAAAACCACCGTCAGGACATAGGTACTTGAGCTTCCAAAAATCTCAGGCCTTTATACAAGAAATGCAGGTCACTTGGTTTGACAGTTCCACGTTACTGAACAGACATGTCAGCCATTCCAGATTACCTTTCCTAGGGTATCTGTCAATCATTACTTTTACTTAGAGGTTTGGACTGAGCTACCATTCCATTTACTGATGAATTTAGGATGTGAGTATCCTCAGAAAGGTCCATACATGCCATGCATTAGCAGCTCCCATTCTGCAGATCTGCCAAAAACAGGGTCAGTGCTCTCTCTGGCACTAGACAAGCACTACACTGCTGAACTAACCTAATAACTTTGAAGAGACTTCAATTCACAGAAGCACAACGAGAACCAACATACTGGGGGAAACTTCTATTTCAGCTGGTTTTCTCTGCTTCTCTGCTCACCTCCCTTAGCAGAAGAATGTGCAAGGAAGATGCTTTAATTCCCCAGAGTCCATTGCCACCTCCCCATTTTCAGATTCCTGTATTTCATCACAGTTGTTACAGTTCCCACAATTTCCACATCCAGTTCAGTGCTGGGAGTATTAAAAACATAACAGAAGGACTTTGAAAAGAGTACTTTGGTTCAAGCGTCTAGCATAGTTGACATTTAAAACTATCATGTCACAGAATACATGATTAAATTTACAAAGAACTTTTAGTTACACTTATCAAATCATGTTTCTGCCCAGAAACATTTCAGCAACAAGTAGCCCAAAGTAATTCCACATGGGAAGCAAAATGCGCATTCTAAAATGTTATAACTCACAGATATGCTTTTTAGGGGTACAATGAGCTGTCTCAGCTAAGATAAAACTCAAAAACACCTGACCAAAGACAACAACCTAGAAGTTGCCTCTATAGCTAAAATACCCTATGCTATGCTTAAAGAATAAGAACTTCTATCATGCGTCCTTTGTGCTAAACCTGTTCACTCTTTTAGCCAACTAATTCCTGTTTTAAAGATAAGGGTCTGCCAGGAAACAATAACTGCAGCTACTTTTAACTAACTGAAAATCATCTTAATTTTCCAACCACCCTCGATGCAGAAGGGAACAACTAAGGGCAAGCTTATCTTTTCAGGTAGACTTCATCCGATCTTTTCTCCCACCTACTATCTCTGTCCATACCTGTTTCTGGTTCCACTACTGTTAGACTCCCCCTCATTTTATTTTACGGTTCTCATGGTGTTTGACACCCGGCATTCCTTCCTCTTACCCTCTTTCTCACAGTGGTTCTTTGCTGTTGCTTTTGTTTTCCATTTTTCTTCATCCACCTGCCCCTGCTTTGAAAAGTAGTTTGATTGTAAAAACAGTTTTTCTCCTAAAGTTAGAACACAAGCCTCCTCTTTCTAATACAACCATTTTCTTCAATGTCAGCAGTTCAGAGGACTCAAATCTCTCAGAACTCCACAGAGGGGAGGAACAGGGAAGTGATTTGGGCTTCATTCCCCCAAACATAGTAAAGTTAATATACTCCTTCAGTGCTTGCAGTAACACTGCATGCCTCTGCTGCTAGTTCAGCACCTGGGTGTCTAAATAAGTTTAAAAAGAAACACTTGATACTAATTGGGTAATCTGGGTAAATATGATAACAAAATGTTTATAGCACATGTTTATATAATTCTTTATACGCTTGCAATATCCTTGGAAAATGCCTTTGTTTCGTCCCGTGCTCCGGCAATATGCTGGTAGCAACACAACTTTCAGCGTGCCCCTTTGTCTGCCCTGTGCTCTCCTGCTGCTGTCATTGAGCCTGGAGCCAAGCCTCCCTTTGCCTGGAGCACCAACCAGCAGGTGTGACTCCAGGCCGCAGCTTCTGTCCTCTTCCTCACTCCATCACCTCCTTTGTTGTTACGCTTGGCTAAAACTACAAGGACGAGCGAAAATCACACTTCGAGCAGCGTTAGGGCAGGGCAACGTGATAAGCTAATGGGAACAAGCCTAAGTTCCCGCTGGCTTCAGCCGCATCACAACGGCCCTGTCGGTTACCGCCTCCAGCAGGGACAGCAGGACCGGAGCGTCCCCGCTCGCCGCCTCCCCGGGACGCCCAGCACGGCGCTGCCGCCGGCTGCGAGCCGCGGGGCGGGGCGGGGCGGGGCGCGCTGCCCGCTGCAGGCCGACAGATGGCAGCAGCGAACCCGGCCCGGCCCCGCCGCGGCGGCTGCTCCGGGCGGCACGGGGGGCTGGGAGCTGCCGGAGCCCCAGGGTCGCGGCGAGGCCGCGGGCTTAAGCGCCGCTCCGGCTGCCCGCAGCAGACCCTGCCAGCCGCACCGCAGGGCCTTCCCCCGCCCGAGCCCCTCGAGAAGCACGGGGCAGACAGCCGGGTGTCGGTCAGCCCCGGCACGGAGCGCAGTAAGCGTGCGTCTCCACCGTGGGGTGAGGCCTTTTACCCGCCTGCTGGGCTTCGGGTCTTCACCCCGGCAGTCCTCAACTCTTACCTGTTCTGCAGTGCGTTGCGCTGCTTGCTTGCTTTACTGGGCGACTGGAATGGAACTGCTGTATTCCTGTAGTGGCCAGCCTGACTGACGGCCCCAGAGATACACTGCTGCAAGGGCTGCCTCACGCTGGCAGCAGATGTCACCCCCATTTACTTCATGTACCACAGCGCAGTGCTGAGGGTCCTGTTAGCACCCTGAACTCCCCCTGAAAGCCTACTGGCACCTGCCTCTTCTGCCTGTGCCTGTACATCCTTAGCTACAAGGCTAGGAGGGGTCACTTGTCCAGCCTGCCACCTGCTTTGGGGTTCAGTACGTGCTTGGACAACCTGGGGAGTAAATCTCTCAGTTCATTCTTGTCCTCTGAGAATCAGACACAAGCATGGAAGAACTCAGAAGCATCTTTTGCATGCCCAGTTACTTCCAAATTCCTCAATAATCACATTTGTTCATGGGAAACTTACTCTTCTTACATCAACTTTGGCAGAAATTGATTAAACAGAGATATTAGGAGGCTTGTAAGTGACATTACCATCTGTGGAGTTGCTATTTTGTAGCAATCATACCTCCTTACGGTATTGTAAGTTTATTCCATGTGCTGAAGAATATTTGCTATTCAGTACAACAGACGAAAACATTTTCTATAATGCTCTTTAAGCATCTACCCGCCTAATTTGAATAAATTTTTAAATGGTACAAGTGCAGAAAAGTCAAGATTATACTTGATAGGTGATGCACATTAGCTGGGCACAGAAACAGATGCCTCTTCACTTCCTAACGTGAGCGCCATCCAATACTGGACACTTGAGGCATAGCACAGGAAGAAAGCAGTGTTTCCCTGATGTGGTATTTTCCTCCCGGCTTTCAGCAGTTTCTGGTATATCAGAAGCTGCCTCACAAATAGTTTTCTTGGGAAACTAAGACACCCAGAAATGTGAAAATTCTTTCTGAAGGTCTTGAAAAGAAAATGGGGAATTATTTTTGGAGCCTTAGAGTAACAGTCCATGATACATTGCAGTTGCCTTTTGAAAAACTCACGAGGAGAGATGGCTGCAGACAGTATGTCGCTCAAAGGGATGTGCTAACCTCAAGCCTGTGAAACCTATTACTGCTCTGTAGGGCCAGCCCTGTTGTTTTTATATCATTTTGCACAACAGGTTCCAAACACAGTTGACTGCTAGGACTGGCTTCTAATGGGCAAGACTTTCCAGAAGTAATTTGCGGAAGTGTCAGAGAGAGGCTTGCTTCATTTGTCAATGATCTAGATTAACCATTCTCAGTGGATGTAATACAGGGTAGGGTGAAGACTACAGACCCACTCTAAATAAGAGGACAAAAATACTTTAGTACTTGGATCTTTCCCACCACTCTGAAGTAGCTGGGGTCTCAAGAACTTTGAGCTTTACCAAAGGTAAAATGAAGCTACATTATATCTGAAAAGCTATATAAAGCTATCAGGCCCACCAAATGAACTGATTTCCCCCAGATTTCCAAAACACTGATAATGCACACAGTTTCCTGTGACTGCATACAGATCTCCAGCTGTGTTAGTCTCTAGTTCTGACTTGGATAAGATAAAATGAATGTCACTATTTGCCCCTGCATGAAATAGGCATATACTTTCTCTAAAAAGTCAGACTTCTACAGGACAATGGAGAATGAAAGAAGTTTAGGTTCCTTGTTTCCAGGCCAACTAACACAATTTTCATTGATTCCATTTCATGAACCTGTGCACCCTCACACGTGCATACACACCTGCTCCCTTCTTTTTATAAAAGCTATCACAATCCAGTGTTGCAAGACACCGACCTTTTATTGTATCCAATGTCTACTCTTGCAGATGTACTACCTTTGTTGTACTGCCATCACAGCCAGCATAAATCCTTTCCTCTTTTGAGAAGGTCTGTCACTGAAGGGTTAATTCTGTCATGCATCATTCTCACGAACTGGAAAGAGTGGAGTCTGTGCATGACAGATTCTAGAGGTTTCTGCAAGATGCAGATCAAGTGAATATTCTGGTTAAGTTAGCACCACACGTTCTTTTCTAACAAGCCTCCCCTTGGGAACTGCAACCTCATTTAGACTTGTAGAGACTTGTCTTCAAGTATAAGAATTTGAAATCTTGTAAAAAATTAACCTAAAAATAATACCTTAAAAGTCACAGATGCAAAAGTAATGCAAACTAAAGAGATGCAAAGCCTGCAGAAATTAAGCTATTATAATGCCAGGATAATTATCAATCCCTTCTGAAAGTCTTTAAATGGATTATCAAGAAGAGACGTTTCTTTTTATTGCTATCTTCAGTGATACTTTAATATCCTTGACTTGCCCTTAACTATCAAATAAAGGCACTCTGATTTATGAGGATTAAAACTCTATTTATGATATTTCAGGGGTTTCACAATAAACGTAACGGTGTGTTGCCAAGGAATAAAAGCAATTTCAGTCATATGCCTAGGTGAGAGCTACCATTACCTTTTAGCCTTCAGACTGGGCAAAGCAATGGACTCCTTTTATGAACAGGTGAATCAGGGGTCAAACAAATTAGCAGATAAGCTTTCATTTAAAAATGAAAGTGTATAGACTCTTGTGAAATGAAAAATAAAGCTTTTTCCGTCAGTTATTACAGTCGATTTGAGAAAGATTTTATCAATAAGAACACTACACTGAGGTGGTGAGGTGTATGCTGTCAGTTTCTACCCCTGCTTACAAAATAAAGGATTTATTTCTTCACATAACTCAAGTCTGTCTGCCAGGCCAGTCTCCACAGCCCTAAAAGAACTGATTATTATGGCAGTACTAAGCTCTTGGTAATTGGACAGAGTAAGACTGAAAAAACACGACAGAGTAACAGTTAGAAACTTACCAGAGATGTCAGGAGTGTGGTCAGAAATATAAAATTGATCTTTATAGGAAAGCTCAAACCCTATGTTCCAGCAAAACATTCACTGAGGGTATGTGTACTTGTATAATTCAAGTTATGCTTCCTACCCTGGAGAGCATTTTGAGAAAGGTACCAGGAGAACTCCAGACCATTTTTCAGGAGAAGCTCACAATTACCCACAGCATGTTTTATGTGCTTTTAGTCCATGTGATCTAACTCATTACTTCTCAGAGAAGGTGATTTGTCTTAGTTACTTCAACAAACTGAAGATGCTCAATGTATTTTTCTAGCACAGTTTGTATGATTTTTTTTGTCCAAGGGACTGTCAGAGAGGACTTTGTTCACCATGTTTTTCTGAAAGTTTGTTCTTGATTTATTCAAAAAAAGCACTGGTAAGAAAGCTAAAGTTACCTGCAAGGTAATTAGCAGGACAGCTTTGTTAGCAATAAATTCAATAATGTATTTTGTGTTGAAAACTATTTAGCACATCCAGCAGCCAGGAAATCAAAGCTTGAAGGCTAACCTCCTTGAAAACTATGGTCACCAGCCTAGAACATAAGCAAGTTCTAATCCTCTTGAAAATGGGGATTTAGTAGCCTAAAAAACCACAGCATAAAACAGCTGTATTCTAGTTCAGCAATTTCAGAGTCACATTAAAAGGGATTACATAGAAGAGTTGAATTATGCTCAAGTGCTCTTAAACACGTTACAAAATTTTACCTTCCCTTTTGTGTTTCTGCAAAGACCTTGATCTATACCCGTGCTTTGGGTTCTACAAGCTCTTTACAGGCTTTCTCCTAGATATATTGTTCTTTTCCCTGGATAAAATAGTTTTTTGGTTTCGCAGGATAACACAACTCTCAAGAAAATGCAATACCTAGTTCGTGGTTTAAATTACACTTGTTACTTACCAGTACCTCCCACGTATTCTGTGTTGGCACTCACACTTCAACATGTAGTGGATCCAGGATGTACTAACTCTTCCTGTAAAGTAGCCCGAAATACTGGATTAGTGATCATTCTGAATGCTGCAAGAAATAGTCTCGATCTATTCACAATTTAGTAAATGATTTAAAAGTTATTTTGATTGCTTTTAATCTTATACAGCAGCAAAAGACCATGTTACTCAGAATCTTATCATAGCTATAGCTGCTCATACATGGTTACCCCAGGCCTGACAAATCAGGAGCATACTCAGTGAAAGCATGAGTCCCTAGACAGCCCTTCCTGTCTCTATTCCAGTATTTTCACTGCTTGTGGGCTTTTATGGTTATAGAAATAGGAAAAAATTAGTTTACCATTATTACTTTCCAGTCCCACAATGAGTCTTGAAGTTTTTGGAAGGTATTCTTTGGTATCAAGACCTTAGGCATAATTGGATTACTTTTTATTTTGCATGCATTTCCAGCATTTGTAGATCTGAAGAAAACTGATGTTTTGCATGCGCAGAACAGGCAAATAAATTCAGTGCTTGGGGTTTTGAACTTTTTAAAGTGATCTCAAGATTTTTTCCACAGCTTTCCAGAAATGCAACTATTTAGGTTAAGGATATCCTTTGGAAAACACTAAGGCTTTGTCATTAATAGATCTGCAGTCAGCATACGAAGTGCTTCCCCTGTTTCTGGAGAGAGAAATGTCCTCCACTCTAGGGCCCCTCATGAATTTCCTGGTACTAAGCCAGTAGAGTAAGACATCATAAAAACAGATGCAGTTGGGCCCTCTAAAGATTTCACAAAAGGATTTTAAAGTTTCATTGCTCACAACAAAATACTTTTATCTTTGTGACACACCAAAATGCAGTGTTGTTGGGGGTATTGCCATAGCTGTTCAGTGCTACAAACAGGCATTTTGTGGCAAGGTAAGTGCAGATTTTGCAGACCATGAGATGTGCAGCTACAGGAAGCTTTCACCTACAGTACCATAGGCTTCACCTAGAGTGCAGTGCAGTCAGTGAGGATCCTTCAGTAAACTCACTCTAATTCCCATGAGCTAGATCACAACAATAAGGACTCAGGCAGTCCTTTCTGTTTCCTAGGGGAAAAAGGTAGCATTTCCTGCACCCTGATGTTCTACTATTAACTGCTACACTCAAACTAATTTTTAATACGAATGAATACGAGGCCAATTGCAAAAGCCAGCTCGCACAAAGGAAGGGCCAAGAAGGCTACCAAAAACAGTCCAGAAACAGAAAGACAAATGATATGTGTGAATCAGCACAAACAATGCCAAGCAGAAGAGAGATGGTAACATGCCAAGTGTCTAATGAGATTTCACAACAGAAATTCATAACAAGAGACAAATAATTCATGATAGACCTAATGTGATCTCCTTTAGAAGGCTTTTCTTATGAGGTATTAAAAACTTAATGATATAACGCTACAGTACAGCAGAAACTGAGTTGTTTTATACAATGGCAGTAACCATTAACATACTCTTACAGCACAGATTGTAGTAAAGCAAAATATGCAACTATTCATTACTTCCACGCAACAGCTTTTCTCATATTATCCAAAAATCAAGGTCATTGAACTATTTCTAGATCAGTTCCTTCTGTGTTTTAGAACAGGAGGTGTATCACTTCACACACAACATCCACGACACATTCATACAGACTCCTGAAAAAGAAGGGAACTGGTAAGGAAGTACAGCTCGGCATTTCTAAAGAAATGCTTGATTCAGTATTCGAAAAGGCTGCATGAGACCAATTCTTCTTGCACCACTTATGCTTCATTCTGTTTTGGAGAGGGAGGCATATTAACAGAAGCATCAGAAGGCATGGATCACTTTCTAGACCATTGTGCTCTTACCCTGCTGCAACTCCTGTTGACCAAGACTAACAAATTACATGCTATAGACTTCAGTCTCTGCTGTCTGCCTTCACATTCACAATGCATTTAGAAACTAGTTTCACAAGTTATTTATTACACCTGCTGCAAACTTGCAATGTTTGCAATAATATCCTACCTTATCTAGCATCCTTTTTATAACTTACACTTGGATTCTACATAACTTTTTTTTTTTTCCTAAAACAAAGTATTAAAAATAGGTTTTAAGAATTCTGTTTTGGCTGATTCTATATTCGTGATACAAGTCCCACCAGCTAAGTTGATTATTCTCATTCTCCCCAACTGTTATAAGTAGAACATGTATCTAAGCCTTTCCTGCCTGCCTTTGTCTTTTATTTCCATTTTAGTTCTGCTTAGGTACTTCTGACTCCAATAAGAAACTCATTATTTAACATAAAGTCATGTTAATGTCAATGAGCTTTAGATCAAACATCTAATATTAACAAAGCAATCAAAAAATGATAATTTTACCCTGATTTTTTAAAAGTTAAATGTCAAATAATTTTTAGCTGATTTTAAAAGTCAAAATTTTGGTCTAGTGCCAAGTGTATCATACCATTTGATTTAAGCATCTATGAAAATATGCTATTTTAAAGAAGAACTCCCCACTGAAACCCCCAAACCAAATCTATAGACTTCAGTGAAAACTTTCCCGCTGACTAGTCTTTGGAATAAGGCCTTATAGTTTACAGAAGCTCTGTTGCAAGTGGTTCTAGCCGGGGCTATCTGCTGACATAACTCAGATGTGAAAGAGGCTGCAGCCTGTGAAAACTGACCTTGTTCATTGGCTAAGCCTGCGAGGATGTAGTGGGTTTACATGGCAAGGTTTTGGTAGTAGGGGGCCATAGGGGTGGCTTCTGTGAGAAGAACCCAGAAGCTGCCCCATGTTAGGTAAGGGCCCCGCTGCTGAACAAAGCTGAGCCAGTAAGTGATGTTGTTTGTGCCTCTTTGAGACCAGATTTAAGGAAGGGAAAAAACAAACAAACAAAACCAACCTGCTGTGACAGGTAGCAGCTGGGAGAGTGAGAGGAGTGAGGAACAGCCTTGCAGGCACCAAGGTCGGTGAAGAAGGAGGGGGAGAGGTGCTCCAGGCGCCAGAGCAGAAGTCCCCTGCGGCCTGTGGTGAGGCCCATGGTGAAGCAGGCTGTCCCCCTGCAGCCCATGGAGTACCACGGGGGAGCAGGGCTCCACGCTGCAGCCCGGGGAGGAGACCACGGTGGAGCAGGTGGGCCTGCACTGACGGAGGCTGCGGCCTGTGGAGGACCCTCACTGGAGCAGGCCCCGGGCCAGAGCTGCAGCCTGTGGAGAGGAGCCCACACAGGGGCAGGGGGTCTGGGGGGAGCTGCTGCCTGTGGGGGACCCAGGTTGGAGCAGTTTGCTCCTGAGGGATGGACCCCGTGGTACAGACCCCTATCTGGAACAGTTCTTGAAGAGCTGCTGCCTGTGGGAAGCCCACACAGGATCAGACTGGGAAGGATGGCATCCCATGAGAGGGACCCCACAGCACAGGGGACGAGAGTGTCCATGAAGGAGTGTTGGATGTGAAGTGCTACAGACTGACCACAGCTCCCATTTCCCTGTTCCCCTGCACCACTTGGGGGGAGGAAGTGGAAGAGGGTAGATGGGGGGAAGGCATTTTTAGTTTCTTTGTTTCGCGCTTCTCTAGCTTGTTAGTAATAGGCAACAAATCTTACTATCTAGCTGCTCTGAGTCTGTTTTGGCTGTCATAATTGTTGAGCGATCTCCCAGTCCTTATCTCAACCCTTGAGCCCTTTGTGTCATATTTTCTCTCCCTTTTCCTTTGAGGAGGGGGAGTGAGAGAGCAGCCACAGTGGAACTCGGCTGCCTACCTGAGTAAAATTCCACAGAGGAATTGCTCTAAAGAAGGAAAATAGTAGTGTTTTGTGTCTTTAATCTTGCTTCTTGCAGAAGAATGAAAAGTAGACATTGGTAAGAGGAAATTAGTTGGCCCAAATCCAACTAATTCCTTTTATTTTTTGTCTGATGTACAATTTAAATGCAACTTCCTCCCCTTTTTGAAAGGCTCTAGGTCAATGTTTGTGTGTATATTGTAAGAGGCTATTCAGATCTATTTCTTAATTATACCTGAGACTAGTGGATGCAAACAGGTATGAAAAATTAATAAACTAATAAAACAAAGTCCTACTACTTTCTGCCTAGTGCCCACGGTTGCATAGAACATGAGCTCAACTCACTTATGTGGAATAGTCAAAATTCAGAAGACATACATACTGTTTTTAGTGTACTATTACTGCCTCGTTACGGTAGCAGCCCTATAAACAATATACCTGGAAAAAGATTTCTTCAAAGTTAGTACTAAGGATAGAACAGCAGAAGAAGAAATATTTAGCCCATTTTACACAAGCTGGAAATCATTTGCAGTTCATCTAGGTCTTGTCTTCATCCAGAACTTTACAGAACCATATGATTTGTTTTTAAAAAACAAACTACTGCATCTTTCCCTTTTTCTCTTTTTCTTTTTTTTTCTTTTTCTTTCCTTTCCCTTTTTTTTTCTTTATGTGAGACTGGGTTAGATTGATTTTGACACAATCTGTATTAGAGGCATGGGAAATTCGGGGGCATTAGTTAATGACCACAGTATACCATGTTATAAACATAACAAAACCAGGTGATATTCTTGGGACTTCGGTGATACTACAGAGTTTAATGCTCTAACACTTGTTGCCGAAATTACTTGCAGTTAAGAGTTTCTGGTGGTGACAGTTACATCCCTAGAGATATTTCAGCATGAATATAAATCTCAGGTTGAAGAGCTGGATATATGACAAGTTATTACTATTACTCTGAAAATACAGTTTTATATCAGTAATTTTAATACAGTAGTATATAAGTTGCATTTGACTTGCAACGGTCTCATCAGCAAGAAAAGTTTTCAGTCTGGGTGCACAGCTGCTTTCTGTAAGTACTGGAAATTATATATTATTTTATCATCACTTCTTTTCTCTGATGTGTTGACTATGCGACAACAATACTTTCCAGTTCAGATGCACCATTCAACCTAGGTTTTCTTGGCCCTTTCAGAGCTCTGCTTAGCAGAAATGATGCATTAAAATAGTTCAGTTGCTTAAAAATAGCCACAGTTATGTTTGTGGACCATTCCAGGTGTTTTTTTCTTTCATAAAGGAGGAAAACAGAGAGTCTAGCATATAATTCAAGCATGTTTGTTCTAGTAGTTGGCTGTTGCAATGAGCTTTTAGGAAATTCACTGGTGAGCATTTCAGGGCTGTCGGGTAGATTTTCTGTAGCTGCCTGCTAAAATATGGAAAAGGCCAAATCTTCACCCATGCAACTGGTAAAGCAGTGGCTGACACCTCAGATTTAATTTCACAAAAACTAGCTAGTTACATCCATTGTTTTTAAAAGGAATTGCTTCTCACCTTGTGTTTGAAGGCAACTCATTCCAGAGATTGCAGTATGGACAAAAGGCTTATTCTGGAAGATTTTCTACAGCTTAACTTTCACTTTTAACATCTCCTTCTCTGCTATAGCAGTCTGCAAACCTGCACTTCTTCCTCTTGTGAGAATAGATGCTTGCCTTTCACAGTATTAGGGAGTGTAAAAAACATTTCAGCTACTCATTTGTACTGTGGAAGACTTGGTATTTTGTAATACTAAAGGCTGAGATGCAATGAGAGAAATTCTGGTGGATAACCTGGTGGTAAGACCTTTCTGTCATCCATGCTTGAAAGTAAAGGTCAAATCTCATCCATTTGAATGCAAAACTTGCCTGCAAGTATGTTTTTTGTACTTTCCCCCCCTAATAACCAGGTTCAACAAAACACCCAATATAAGACAATGTCATCTACAAACTGTAATCAATGCATAATTATCATCAGTGTTTTACAACATTTCCCTTAAACCTGCAACAAGCAGCTCTACACCAGCCCCCTGGGTGCCACTACACCAGGATTCACTTGGACTTAGGTGTTTTCTTGGAGATTGGTTAAAGACTAATTGTTCTAAAAAAATTACGTATGTCCTCATATGATGGCACAGAATGAGAAAAGCAGTAACAATAATTATACAGGAAACAACTAAGAGCACTCAAATTATATCATTAACAGTATTTCGCCCATTTCACTTTCCTAATTCTGCTTCTGCTTACATCACCTTCCTAATTCTGCTTACATTACCTAAAATTATGAGGTACATACCAAAAAACATTGAAAAGTTTCGGTAACATTGGCCAAATTATCTAAAAGGTTTGAAGGAAATAGCTCAGACCTGAAGCACAATACATATTGCTTGCCATAGCATTTTGTGAAATACGATACAGTGTTGTACCACAAGAGAAAAGGAAGTCCTCAGGACCTACAGCGTGAGAGAAGCAATGCATGGTTATTGCCATAGCCTATTCCAGATATCTCCTAATATTCAGAAAGAAAGCTGGAATATGGAAACCTAGGGTATTATATGTTAAATCTGGAGAACTGCTGCTTGCATGGCTTCCTTTCCCGAGTCAGATTTCTACTTGTAAAGTCATTTCATAATTAAAGTGCTCCCTGTCTATTTTTGACCATGTCAAAATTCCTACAGCAATTTATTTTTAGTGAAAACTGGACATAAAGCTACCATTACACATTTATTAGACTAGGACTCCAAAATGAGTGTTCCAAAAGGGGCTGTTCTAGGGAATACTATAAAACCTAACATAAATGTAATTAAAATACAAATATTTTGAATTAAACACCTTCCAATTATTCTTCCTAAAGGATAAAAAGCCTAACTGCAAAGCATTTCAAATGTGCTGTAATTACAAGCCCTTCCATTAAAAGAAAAAACTCTAAACATATGCAGAGTATTGCATTTGAACCAGCAACTCAGTTCCTGGAGTTATGCTTATTTAGCCAGCAACCAGAGGCTTTTCTGATCGTTCCTGTAGATTCATGGGCATAAGATTTTTAGTACAGCAGCTTAAAGAATGAAATTGAGACATTAGGACATGTCATTTTATTACATAGGATGAAACATTTGTAAGTGATCTAAATTCTTCTGCTTGAGGATATAAAGCAAATATTAACAGCCTGTGGGTCAGAGAAAGTCTATCCTGTGGGCAAGGCATTCAGTAATGTGTGAATAGACATTCGTTTACCTGCCTCTCAAAAGGCTAACTGTGGCTTCTGAGCACTATCTTTAAACGGGCACGCAGGCTGACTGTATACATCAAAAAAAAAAAAAAAGGCAGAAATCTCTTTTCAACATTTAAAATAATATTAAAATTACTTCCACTTAATACTATTTGCAACAAGAACTGGCAGTCAGTGTGCAGTGAATATCTGTTCCCTGGACTAATTGTGACTGGTATGCCCTTTTCCTTTTGTCCTTACCCTTGTTCATCCTGTTTTAAGCTGTAGCCTACTGCAGTTCTTTGCAATGTCTGAATACCTCCTGATATACGAGGAATACCCACTGAATGCTATCTAGGCGTTAACTACAGACCGTAACACACTTGGCATTCAGATCACATACAAGAGAACACGCAACGATTCTCTTCTCTAATGTGCAAATCATTTTTAAGAACACTGGTTTAGCTTTCTGCTAGTTTCAGTGGAAACTAAATTCCACTTGCCAAACTTCTCACAGCTACGTCTTTTAACAACAGCACCAAGACAGCCTTCAGGAACATTCATCCTGGATCACAGCACTCAAGATCATAGCTTCTACAGGTAGCCAGCACGAACTTTGCCTTGTTATTCAGTTAGACGATACTATTACAAATAGTGAGCAGTAGCTAAGACTGATGGCAAGTAACAGCTGTGCAGTTGTGGTATAGCCATGTTGTTAGAACATAATCATCTAAGCTGCCAATTTAGCACTATAAATTAAAATGTCTTTGGTCAGCCAATAGCACCAGTGCTACTAGGGTGACTGAAGAGGACAAGAGGTTTTGAAACAGGAGATGCTGCTGCTTCTTTTGGACTCCAGTCTTTGTGAGACTGATGACTGGTTTACAGCAAAAGCTGTGTAGTTGCATTCCAAAAGGAATTACCTTCTAGACATCACTCATGTTGCAGATACTATGTGATACAAATCAAAGGTGATAACATCAGACCTGAAATGTCTCTTCTATCCCAAAGAGGACACTAAGATAAAGAGAAGGAAATGTTATCATCTCCAGCAGCATCCACTTACCCTGATTCACTGCAGAACTTCAGCTAGAATTCTTCTGGCTTCCAATTAAGTATTTTAAGCCTGTCTCAAGGAGGGAGTTGCCTAAGAAGTCTAAGGATACAATTCTAAAACCCAAGGAAAAAATAGTTCTTCAGAGAACATACAAGTCTTCAGACAAGACTAGTGCTCTAATACCTATCAGTTGCAATGGTCTTGCATCTTGCAGTCCTGGTAAGAGTCCAAGCTCTAGGCCCCAGCTTCCACTTCTTTTCAATGACATCATGAACCAAGACATGACCCTCAGAAATGCTGAGGGCAGATGGATGTCTTCACAATCCACTGCTACAAATTTACCTCATAGGAACAGAAGTGAAGCATGGTAAGTTGCCTTTGCAGACAGAGCCTAAGAACTTGGTCTGGTAGATAGTGGTAGTAGGGAACACTAGAGGCCCTTATAAAACTGTAAGAACTAAATTCAAAAGAGCAAAGAATACTAAAAATCAGACTAGGTGGAGCAAGAAAAGCAAAAAAGATTACTTATAAACCAAGATTCTAAGAACATACATTCCATATTTTGCAGCTGGGAAACATCCAATTCCATGAGTCTTAATAAATCACATACCAGGATTGTAGTGCAAGTCCCAAAGGTATCAGTGGAATCTCAGCCATTTCACAGGTGCTACTCACATAAGTAATGCTGAAGAATAAAGATTTAAGATACACCAAGACTATGGAAATAACACCTGTGATACCATTCTCCTAAAGTTACACTAGTACCACAACTTCAGTGTCCTACTATATTTCAGGAGTATGGGCCTTTACTAAAGAAACCAAAAATGTCTGACTTAGTTACTACAGATAATTCTATTCTATTACCTTTTTATTAGTATTTATAATTCAGTTAATAAATACCTTGTTTCTTAACCACTTTCCTTTTTTTTTTTTTTTTTTTTGTGTACCTGAATAAAGGCCTAATCTTTGGGAAGAGTAGAAGTAAACATAGTTTCTACTTCTGCATTCTACTTTCCTCCTCTGTACTGTCCCCACATAAGGGTATATTAAACAAGATCTGTCCCTATCAAAAATATTCTCAAAGCATGGTTAAAACAAAACTATCCCAGAACGAAAACAGCTCTGACGAATCTACATTACAGTTGCAGCAAAGTCTTTTGGGCACACTTTACTGCACATTGTGCTACTTAGGTGGTTGAAGGCATGAGAATCGAAACACCCCTGAGGTAGTCTATTATGGAGTAATATGTGTGTTATTGTGTTCTTGTACTCAGATGAACCACACAATTATCAAACTAACACTTCATTCACTTTATCTCATTGAACCTAACCTATACCATTTTACAATTCTACACCTACTTGAGCTACGATTACTTCAGCTTAACAGTAAATTAAAAACAGCAGTTTTATGAACTCCTATTTTGGCTAAGAAAATAACTTGGTTTTGCCTGCTGTAAGATTTGCAGGTTAAACAGTCTCATTAATTTTGTGTATGATGTCAGCAGGACCTGTTGAGTTAATTAAGGATTCAGTATGTAGAGAACAAATCTCCACACTTGTTTCTGGAGCAGTGAAATAACATTTATGACTTTTCTTTCGTTCGTACGTGGATCCACTGGATCCTTTACAGCTGATCTTATAAAGGACTGAAACCTAAAAATATAGTGACTTGCAAAATTAAATGCAAAGTTTGGAAAAAGTCTAATTAGGAATAACAACTACACCTAGGAAACCTGAAGTGCTAAATATGTTGACAAAACAGTATTTGGTACCACTGCTTATTTTTAAACTAACGTTTCTGTAGCTTAAAAAGGCTTAATTAACTGGTTAAGAACAGCAACAGCCTTGAAAATCTCCACAAGCAAAATAAACTGTTACACTAATAGCTCATTTCAATGAAATTCATGGCATACTAGTCAAGGCAAACACTTTATAAAAGCATTGTTTTTGCATCCATATGTGAATCACAGTCAGTCTTAGCTGCTACTAGGCATTTTGCTGAACTGTGATGTTGTAATATATTGCATGGCTTTGAGATCTCCCTTTATCTTTTGACGCTTCACTCTTCTTTGTTCAAGTAATAAGTTTTGTTGTCAAAGGGACACAGGAATATCTTGCTGGACAATCCAGTAGACGGATTTACTTTCTTCAGGTAATGAGGATTAAAAAATTATTTGCTAAAACATCTTACTAACAAAAGCTTCTACATCTGTGCCCCAGCAGTCATTTAAATCAGAGTAACGTCTTTTCCTGGAAAGCATGGCACACTGGACACCTGACAAAACACTTTACCTGCTACTTTATATTTATTAGCTACTTTCCAAGTACTGCTGAAAGAGAAAGTCACTGTCCAAAGGTCTGTGTTCTCTCCATATATGCCAAATAGTTTTTTTTCCCCCTCTCAAAGCGTACCATCCCCAAGGATTAGCTGTTTCCTTATGCAATTATACAGTAGAAAGCATTAATACTTTACAGTAACCAGAAATTATTACGATCCTCAGGCAAACACTAACTAAAGAGGGTAACTTCCCAACTATAACAAACTCCGGAAGTGAGATGTCATCAGCTGAAGCCTTGAATCCAGAGATGGGCAAATCCAGAAAGAAGGTGCCTTTAAACAGATGTGTTCTACCTTTCAAATTCTTACAATTCATAAAACATTTCCTGAATGTATAAAAATGAATATTTACTGCTTAAATATCAAGTCTGCTGCGAGATCATCATTAGTATCAATGCAAGAGAATCATTGGTAACTGTAAATACATCGTCCCGAAAAAGAAAGGATTTATTATTTTAACAAGAGTAGGAGTCTTTTGCCCTTGACCTTGGCATATAACAAAAGCTGATTTCCCTTTATGGGTAAAAATTACTGAGGAAAAAGGAATATAACTGGTTGCACATGCTAAATTTCTCAAGTTTCATCCAGGCTTTGACTCTTCTTCCACACATGGAATGAAGTTCTGAATATACTAGCTGTCAAGCTAACATTAATGATAAAGCCTAATTAGAAGGGAAGACCAAAGTGACTGACTTCATTCAAAAACTCACCCCTTAATGCTCCAGTAGCACCACTAACTGTATGTGCAAGGACAACACAATTCACAATCACCAGGTAAGTCAGTAACCATGCTGGAGTCTGTTGGCATCAGTTCTGGTGCCTACACATCCCTGCTGACTCTTCCTTCTTCCATTCGCACATCTAAATCGGTGCCATGGTCCACAAGAGAAGCTTTATCCTTTTCTTCCCAATGTGCAAACTAGAAAGATTTTTAGCTATGGGTTTTTGAAAGTTAACAAAGATATTTACTTAGTGAAGATTTTATCAGCTTCGCCTTAATTGCTAGAAGGGAATAACTAGTGATAAAAATCATATGCCTTATTAATATATAAATAAATTATGACAGCAGCCTTTCTATCTCTCAGAAGTTGGCTGAAAAGCAGATTGTCATGGCTGAATGGCATTTACTTTTCTATTTGTCAATATTTGTAGAATTTTATTACTTGCCGTGCCAAGTTTAAAATGGCTAATGGAAATATTAAAATGGAATTAACATAACTAAATAAAACTGGTTTGGTGTTATTTCCCTGGAAGTGACTTAATGTGCTTTCTGAAACAAAGCACGGGGGGAAAAATGGGTTACATTCAAGCTTACAAGTTGTTCATTTACTTATTCACTTTCAGAAACTTTCTTTTCCAAGCAGAGGCCAGCCATGGTGCTTTATAAGAACTGTACCTCAAATATTTACATTTTTATTTACACAGAAGGGAAGGTTAAAAATGGCCAGAGGGTTCCCAGCCCCACTAACTTAACAAATGTTCTACTTCAATTGCCACTGTAGTATTGCTCTTTTCCTAATGGCCCATGTCGGTAACATCACTGCACTGAAATAAGTTACTGTTAGAAAGTTGTGCCAGCCTAATAGCGTTAGCCTTAGATGAGAAACACACACCTCTAGCTGATATGAAGGTGCTAACAAGACTCCAGCAGTCAAGAGAAGACCTTTGTCAAAAGAGGAAACCTCTTGTCAAGTTAGTTCTGCTGCCTGCAGTGACAAGTCATCACAAAAGTCAACACACAAGTCATCTGTGGAATGAGTACAGCTCATTTCCTATAAGGCATTCCACCATCACAGCCACAATAGTTGCTGTTCAGAGACATTAGTAGCTGGAATATTGCTGGGCAACCCCTAAAAGAATCAGAATGAAATGATTAATTTCCCTTTATACTTTTCATGCACTAATTTTTGACTTTTTCAAAAGATAGAAACCAGCATATGCAGTAATTTGTTGGGTTACTTGCAATAAAGTGGAAATAAATTTATTTAGGCAAGAAACAAAGCTTTGAAAGCCCTACAAGAATTGGTTGCTGGAAGAAGATAGCCTAACTGAAAAAATCAGAAAGGAACCAGAAGCCAGAAAACAAAATATGATCTCACCTTCAAAGAAGTAGCTCTCTAGCCAAAAATATTTAGGGAGCTGTGGGAGGTACAGAGCCAGACACACATCAGGTATGTGCGTTACAGCTCCTGTTCTATGCAGACAACATAGCAGTGCTCGAGCAGATCCTGCAGTTGCTACCAGCAAAGCTCTCATGTAGCTGTTACCACACGTGCTTAAGTACAGGCAGAAGCATTGACAAGGCAGTAACGTGCTCAGAACTTGAATGATAGAAACCACCTTTCCTTTTCAGGTATCAAAATGCAGTGTTAAAACACCTACTCTATATTAAGAGAAAAGGGAGCAGGAAGACAGTATGACTTTAGTTCACTCCTCTTACTCTTGCATTGCTTTGGCCATACAGACAGTTAATTCCAACTCCATTGCCACTCACTTTTGACTTATAGATTCTATATCAGAAGCATGTCAGCTTTTTCATTAAACACAGACTCTGTCCTCGTGAAAGCACACCATGGATGTGGGAGTTTTTGGCACCTTAGATTCATGACCCTTGTATTCCTCCTTCTCTTCCTACAGCCTACATGCAATCATATTCACACTTCTTCACTGCAGTCTCTTAAGGCACCACTACCACCAGTATTAACATCTCAAAGTCTTCATTACCACTGCAGGGAGGCTCCTGCAACTATGAAGACACATTTTTAGTCCATGTGTGATGGATGCAATCCATCTATTTCTAATTCAACACAGTGAGCCACGTTTAAGTCACTGGATGAAATTTTCTTGAGGCTGAAGGCAGCGTTTATGAGCCACTCCTCACCTCCTGGCTTCTTTACCTGTTTTTCTTTTTTTCTTCCAAATGCTTTAAAGATCAGGAGAATAAACGGGAGCTTCAGTACTATACCACAGAAAAGGTGTTCATTGCCGCATTCTGCAGATTTCCAAGTGCTGGAATAAGAGAACGATTGCTGACATAGAACTTAATGCATTTCTTAATTTGCTTTTAACCGGTTAAATAATACGCTGTTATTCTCACTTCATAGATAGGAACACGAACGGACTAACATGGCTTTATCCAAGGTCCTCTGACACTCTCTGGTAGAGCTACCATTAAAACAAGCTGCAACTTTTCCTCATTTGCTGATTATAGGACCGTATTTCTTCCTGCCTTCATTATCTTCAGTGGCACCCTTCATTTGTTCTTTAGAACGTCCTAACCCCCAGGTCAACTGAAAAACTCAGACTGGCTTCCTGGACGATGAGTTGTGTTCTGCAGGCAGTTGTGGTGCCAGTACATTGCCACGAGTTGAAAACCATTTGGTCTGTGGTTACTTCACTGTGAAGGAGTGACTAAGATGACTGGCTTTGCCTCATTGTCATCGAGGGCGAACACCAGTAGTGGCTTTAAGGTCTATAGTAAGGTCAACTTAAGTACAGTAAAAAGATTTGCACAACATGGATGCAAAAAGCCAAGATGCTCATGTATATCCAAAAACCTGAATCTTTTAATGTCAACTTCCATTATATAAGGGTAATAGGATAACAGGATAGGATAATAGGATCCTTAGTCTAATTCTGCTTTGCAATTGCTTGCAAAATTATGCAGCTCATGACAAATAAAGTTTAGCCATAAACATTTTTTCTGAACAAATCTCATCGTTAGCAGTACAGCACTAGCTGGGTAATCTGCTGGCACTGAACATAATGCAGCAGTCTTCCTCTTCATTCCAACTTCATTTTTTCATTTTTTGTACCTTGAATTGGTACGTAAACATTTCATGCCTACACTGTTCAACAGATTCAACATTCAAGACCGCCTAACACAACTGCTCAAAAGTTAAACAAATGCACTTGAACTCAGAATGAAACACAATGGTTGGTTTTACTTCATCGCCACCTTCCCTTGCACATTTCCTTGAAGCATCAGCTCTGCCTTATCAGGGATGTTTGGTCAGTCTACTTGCAAAAACACTTGCCATGCTACTACCACAACAAAGGTCACCTCCAAAATTACACACGGCTCTAGGATTAAAACCTTGAATCCCAGCCCTTGTATCAAAGGTATTAGGCTGATACATTGCCCAAAATGTAATAGCATGTAATGATACACTATCCGCAATTAAATGTTATCATTACATGGTCACTGTGAGAGAAAGATCTCAAGTTAACAGAGCCATGCCTCCTGCAGTCTGCAGTTACAAGAAATTGCAGGAGTGTTGAGCTTACACTAAGATTTATGTACTGGGTGTGGCTTTCTGCTCAAGAATAAATCTTCCCAGAAACTTACGACAAATGTTGACAATAAGCACTTAAACACTTTAATAAACTACAGTTTTTCCTACAGTCTCCTCGGCTGTAGTTAATTTGTTCATTCTCAGTGCTCTGATCTTGCCAACTGCAATGCGGATCTGGGTGTTGTGGTACAGCTTAGGTAAATGCAGGAATAGTTCTGTGTGGATCAACTTCTTCCATAGCAAAAAATATTCAAGTCCCTGTTCTGGACTGGAGGGCTTCTGTCAGATTGTGGCCAAACCAGATGAAAAAAAACTCTTCAATCTTATTTTCTACAAGCCAGTTCAATATTATAATAGTCTGAAGAAAATAGCATGATTTCTTTGAAAAATATTCCGTGGAGTAGGTTTTGATTCTGATGGACAGCATCATAAAGTTTTTAGTTAAACAGTCCATAAAATCAGAAGATCTTTAAGTTGATTCCTTTAAATCAGAATCACAGAATCTCTTCACTTAGGAAAATTTTCTAATGCTAAAATGATTTTATTACATTTATACATACTGTATGCAAGTAAGATAAACATTAAAGGTAGGGTCTGTACAAGCCAGTGAATTTGCTCCAGGAATTCAAAAGATTAGCTGAACCTTGACATCCATACTGCTGCCAGTGTGGTGGCCTAGTGTCCATGTGTTTTCTCCTTCCAGGAACTGTTCTAAGTACTGATGTTTTTTGTTTGTTTCTTTCTTTTTAAGCATGTAGGTACCATCAAGATGATTTTGTGGCCTTCATACTTCCTAGGGATTTGATTCTGTGCAGCTCATAGCCTGGAACACTTCTCAAGCTTGTCATTATGAGCCTCCAGGTCTTCCTCCTCTCATCAACACAGAGGAGATATACTGACAGCAGCTCATTGTCATTCCCATTGTGCTTTCCTGATTGCCTGAAGTGCTGCTTACGCACTTCCATTATCAAGTCATCCTTATTCGTCCTGCTGCTTTGCCATCAAATTCAGAATCTTGTCACTGACACTGATGAGTGATCTCCTTGTTTGCCTGGCCATGCCTTGACAGCTCTAATACTGTTGCACTTGTTCCTGACAGATTGAGGAGGGAAAAAACTGGTTAGTGCCCTTGAAAATTCATCAATTTTGTTTTCTGTCCACAGGCTTGCACATAATACCATTGTGCACTGTTCCCTTTTCTTATTACTGTGCCAAACTTTATTTTACACTTTTGTAGAGTTATCATCCCAGCCAAGGAAACAGCAAGTGAATTTCACCTTCCAACTATCCAAACATTTTGGTGGTTTGGGAGGGAGATGAGGAAGCAATGAGCAAAGACACAGAGTAGAAAGACAGCACAGCAATAAGTGGTATTCTCTGGCCACCTCTCAGCCTAATGCCATGCCGCAATACATGACAAAGGTCCAGGTATCAGAATCAGAATGTCTACTTCAGGCACTTAAAATGGAATTCTGTATGACAGAAGTGTCTGCACCTTCCTGCAAACTCAAAAAAGAGCAATGACTGATGTTCAAAACACTGGCCAAGGGAGGTTTGCCTTAAGAGAAAATTTCAAAGAATAGATGGAATTGTTATTTACATTTTATGTGATATTCCATCTCAACAGTCTAGAAACAGAGAAGTCACAAAAATAACAAAACACCTTCTGCATTTGTGGTAGGGTAGCTCAAGGAAAGGGTAGCTTGACACAGTGATGAGTGCCCTGAAGTGCGGTTCTACAGTAGCCAAGGCTGGACACAATTATCGTTTTCTGAGATGATCTTTTACATTCATTCCTTAAGCTAACACTTTTATCCTAGAAAAGGTATTTCCCACAGGCCAAAATTTTGCTGTTTCACACATGAAAATGGGTAAAGCCAGAAAGACTGCCAAGTGCACGTGGAAGAATCACACCAACAAACAGCAGTATGCAGTGACACGGTTCTCTGTGGTTCTGCCAGGTCTGCACAAGTGCAAAGTTGCAACACCTGATGTGCAATGACAAATACTGCAATACTTACACCAGAATAAGTCATTAGACATTCTGATTAAAAAATATAAAAGTACTCACAAACCAACAACTAGTAACTAGGTCTGTCTAAGCACAGTATTAAAAAGATCACATTGAAATATTGACATTCATTTCAGAAAGTAGCACTGCAATTCCATCTCTAACAACTTAGCCTTCGCTCATGTGTCAAGGTGAACTGCCACTTTTGATGTAGATGCCTTAAGTCTACCATGTGTTCATTCTACTTTGCAGTTCATCAGTAAGTAATTTTGCTAATTCCATGTCAATCCAAAGACAGCAACTACATATAAGTTAGCACAAATATGGAAAATGATCTTAACATGAGAATGAGGTGCCCTGCATGCTCAAAGTTTACTGCCAAGAGCTTTTTGTAAGAGGTACCTCAAATACCTGAAGAATCATATATGCTGTTGAATTACGCTTAGCCATCTTGTTCTGCTTACATCCTGCAGACATTGCTGTTGAACTCTCCTCTAGGTGTGGAAGACATCTTGACATTTCAAAGGCAAAAGTAGTGTGTGTAGCTTGCAAAACATTTCTAATTATTGTGCAGCTTGTTGGCAAGATTGATAATGAAAGTAAGACAGCTAAGTTATAATCAGTTCTGTGCACATGCAAGACATTCAATGAAAGAAAAGTAAAATATAGTTGATTCAAAGAAGACAATCTGGGCATTTTTAAAGAAAACTGAGGCCATAGTTTCTACAAGTACTCAGGCAGTGAACTGGTCATATATATTCAAGACTAACTTTAATAGTTAGACTATATTTAATTATTTTATGTCCTGGAAGGGTCATATTTTTTTTCCCTATTCCTTAGATAGAGAAACAGATCTTGGATTCGCAGTTTTACAGTAAGTAGTGGGGAGGAAGACTGAGGATTTTTGCTGCTGCAAAACTGGCGCGCATCAGTTCTTTGGGAAAGGTATTTGCTCATCTCATCATATATCTTGTGTACTAATTAAATTGATGGATTATCAGACAGGGAGAAATCTTCAAAGCTGTTTTAGGAATGCTGGAGGCATTCTGTAGAAACAGAAATGCAAACAGCTTGATGGTTAATGGGTTACAGCTAAATGCACAAGTAGTATGTTACGATACTGCCTATGGGCTATGAGAACCTTCCCTCTCCCCTAAAATACATGTATTAATGGTGATACATTATGGAACTTTTCAGCACTTCAACGTGCAGCTAGCTTATTCTTTAGGAAAGTCTGTTCTTTAATCACATTTATTTACCATATATTCACTTGTAAGCAGCATAGACATGACATCCCAGCCAAGTGGTATTTGATTCTACATGCAAGTAACAAGTCGGGTATAGTGCAATATATACACAGACAGCAATTATTGTCTCTAGTATTCTATTAAAACAATATAGGGAGAGAGAGGTCTGATTTAACTGAAAAAGAAAAATTCTAGCCAAAATGTTACTTCTGTTCAAGCATACATGCAGTTTGATACCATGGTGCCCAAAAAGTATTTAGTAACACAGGACCTTACTTGAAATGTGTGGGAGAATAGAGACCTGTGGTGCATTCTGGCAGGATGAAACTATCTGACAATTTCATCTTTACCACTAATTATTGATTTCATATTTAAAGGCTCCACACAGTTCAGATAAAATAAAACACTTCCAAGTTCTCACAGTGCTCTAGAGCATGAAGTCAGATTTCAGTGTTGCCCACCATAGAACGGAACGGGACACCGTGCCTTCCCTTCCACCCCCATCCCTCAAACAGGGCCTCAGGTTCCTGGGGGCTTAGCCACACCAGCGACTTGGTCCCTAACTTCAGTCTTGCTAACTCAGAGCAAGGAGAACTAAAAAAAAATTCTGAAGTTGTTATGCAAGAGACTTATTCTCAAATCACAATTCCTACGTGAAATCTACAGACACAAAACTTATAGTATGTAGGGTTACCAAACATCTTCATATTGATGGAAAGAAGTTAGAGGAACGTATAGCATACTTGAGTCTCAAAAGATCATGACTTACTGAATGGTTTTGAATTCACTGACCATAACGGGACACCTGCTTTCTGGTTACCCACATCATACAGAAATTGGTCTTTGCAGCTATGACCTTACGGTGGAGAGGGAGCACTGACCATCAGTATTCTGTTACCTGGGGAAAAAAACTGAAGGTAAACTTCACACGTGGCAGTAGAAAAGGGAAAAAAGGTGCTAACCCTGCTTTGTCTCTGAACACTGCTAGGACAGACCACCTTCACAGGTTCTGAGCAAGGCAGAGGCACGACCAGGTAAGCCAGTGCAGGGCACAACTCACATCACTGCAGAACAATTTCAGCTTATACCACTTAGCAGCTCACCTTTAAAAACCTTACTGTGATGCCACTTGTCACTCATCACTAAAACATTTATTTCTCAAGGATGTAAGCCTTGACACCACAGTGGTTTAGACTGAACTGAGAGAAGGAGCCCAATGCTACACAGCATTTATGTCACACGACCTCCAACAAACATGTGCTAGGAACGCATTAAGAACAATCACTTCACTAGTACTTTGAAGTTTTTTGCTAGTTTGTGACTGTGATACAACACAGCCACTAGATGATGATAATTGAAAACAAATTTGCTAAACATGCTTTTGCTATCAGTCCTCCTCAGAGGAGAACTAAATGACAAAGACTTAGCTGTCAGCAGATATGCACAGACAAAAAGTTGCAATGGTGTTAGAAAATACATACAATGGGAGCTACTTCATGCTTTCAGCTAAAACCAGAACAATTTTAGATGGTGCTGGCAATTTATTTGAAGTCATTTATTCTCCAGAACAAATCTGAGCCAAATATTTGATGGTATTCAGCAGCTTAGTCTGATTTTTTCTGACCTTGCTTTTGAACAACGGCAGCACTCCAGTTTTATGAAACAAAGAAAAATGACAGAAAAGCTGCTATATTGGATTTTGTCATTTGTAGGAAATAAAGATAATACAATTACTATTAATGGGTTTAAAGTTTGGCAAGTCAGCCCTGTTAAAAATCACAGCCATCTACAATACCAGATCAGCACAGAACCTGTAACTGCTCACCGTTCTAGGAACTGAACATATTTCAGAGTTGTTTTTAAAAAACAGAAGGGGAAATACTGCAGGGTATGTTTTGCACTACAATAATTTTTGTAAAGAAAATGTGACAAAGCCTTGGTGTTCCTTCACTCACGAACACTGATTTTATTCACATTTATGAGGCAATACCAGGGTCTGGCTAAATAAGAATGCTCTTAGGTGAAATTCACTTTCCATTTTACAGCATGCAGGAGCAGAAATGATTACAGGAGAGGAAAAACAGCTGCTTCCCAAATGCCTGACCAGCATGACTTCCCTCTGGATGGCTGTAGAGTCCTTGCTACCAGGAAGTTAGAAGTATGCCTTGGTGCTTTACCTACACGAAGTCAAACTGCATACTTCAGGAAAGGCTCATATGACTACACTGGCAATGACCCCAGCAGAGACAGAACTTATCTGGCAGAAAAATTACTTTGACAGTATAGTTAAACTGTGATTTAGAGACCACATGCCTAGCTCTCACTGCTAAATTTTACTGCTGCAAGTGGAAAGAGGTAGCCTGCTGCTACAGTATTACGGTACTGCATACTGCAATTGTGCCTACTTCAGCAGGACACAGGCTGGTGACTCCACTGGAGAAAGCTTGCATTCAAAGCCTCTGGCTGGCTGGAGAACGGACCTGATACATTTGCTTTAAAGCAGTATTTAGAACAGCTGAAGGATGAGGTTGAACAAATGCTTCAGAAAAAGCTTAGATTGCTCTTGGCACCTTGCTTTGGAAGTGCATTTCACACAACCTGTCAGTGCAGGGCTGTGCTGACGTGAGTACCTATATGTAAAGAGACCCAAGCAGGTATCATCTTCCTTGCTCAGGTCCCTAAAGCCACACAGTGGTTCACAAACCATTGCTGGTGTTTGGCACTTTCCCGTTGATCAGAAAGATAGATGACAGGCAGGAACAAAATCAGGGACATTTATGGTCAGGAAACTGTTTAATGTTAAACATTTTTCCCCTTCTCCCCTTGGTAAGGACAAATGTTTCTGCTAAAATAACTTCTGGGGGAGCCTTGTACTTCTTAGGCCACTAACAAACTTCCTCCTAAACAGGTGAAATTCCCATTCACAAGGAAACCTTCGTCATGTTCTCCAACAGTATCGAATGAATAGTCAGGGCCACTCTCAGGCAAATAGACTATAGAAACTGCTGACAGCATGCTGGAAGAGGAGCTTTCAGCAAAAGGCAGAATGCAGCATCATGCCTCTTCCAAAGTTAAAATCTTCAGCCAAGCAAATTGTATTTTTTTAAAACCGTGTTATTTGATAAATTCTTAAACTAGGTATATGTTACAGGACAGCCTGATGCCTAGAACGAAACCAAAAGGTATCCTTCCTGATTGCTTTTGTTTTTAGTTTAATTTGTGATTACATCTATTCCAAGCAGCTTGAACATAAATGATAAAAGGCATAGAAGTCATTCCATTCACACTGGAAAGAATTGATCTCTAATACCATCTACATCAGGATACTGCTTATTAAGAAAAACAAGCTACTGAGGACTTCTCTTGCATTAGTAGTTTTATCACTCTCCTACAAGTAGTAGCAATGGATTTTTACAAAGCCAGATCAGTACTTAAGAAGTTGGCTTAATTTATAAAGACAGTTTTTTTTCGTGATCTAGAACCTACAAAGCCATCCCAGTGCTTATATGACCCTTATATACACGTTTTGTTACCCTTTACAGAGGAGACTACTTTGCATTGACTGTAAGGTAAAAATACACAGTCAAGCAGGTACTGAGAAATAGTGAATCCTGCAGTTAGTTACTTGTTCCTGCTTATCTGAGCCAGCTGAGGCTTTAGGAGAGACAGTGCCCATATCCCATTATCTAGGTACTTCCTTCTTACTATTTTCTGCTAGAGCCTTCAGAAAAATGTTTTGCTATTTTTGACCAGGCCCTGGAACCAAGAAAGTTAATATTCCACACGAAAGTTGGACTGGAGTTTCCTTTGTTGATTCTCAATAGGCTTTGCTTATCAAATCTTCTCATTTCAGCAACTTCTACATTTTATGGCAACACAGTTCTGTATTGCAATAAACCACTCTTCATGGTGTAAGAGAATATAAAATTAAGGATTAGCCAGTAAATATTACGACTGCTACCAGACATCTGTCAGTACCACATGACTCAGTTTGGAATAATCTTTCCCTCTTCTCCCACCTCCCTGATTTTCATGGAGATTATGATTTGCAATTCACATTGGAGTTATTTTTTTTAAGCTTTGGGACCTACAGATAAGCAAACTGGGGAATTTCTTTTTACATGTAGCCCTCAGCATGCTTTAACCCATTTTGGACACAAATTATATTCCTAATGCACAGCACTCTGCTGGCTAAATTTATCTGCCACTGTTCACCGAATCAAATACTCAAATGTAGCAGTCTTGCTTTCTCAGGCTTCAGCCCTGCACTACTGTACGTACCCACTCAGCTTCCACAGGCAGTCCCACTGAAATGACAAGAAGTAGGGCTGGCTTGTTTGGAGCACAAGGAAACACTCACCAAGTCATTGGACATCTTCCTTGATACATTCAGCTTTTTTGATCTCACAAGTAATCTGAAAAGTTTTAGAGGATTTTTTGTGGTTATGTAGAAATTGTGTTACTTAGAGCAAAGAAAGCCCCAGGTGAGCTGAACTGAAATGAAAAACTGAATTGAAACACCTTTTAAAAGCCCTCCATCAATCCAAATGAATCAATTATTTCCACAAATCTACACAGATACATACTGTATAGGTTAGTAAAATTTCATTTAAATTTTCTGCAAAATACAAGATAGCCGTTGCTGAAAGCAGCTCAGCAACAGAAGATTTTCTTGACTTCATAAACTCTTGTAACTTAAAATTATCTACTTGTTGAATTCATGGCTCAGTCCTTTGTGACCATCTACCTTTTCCAGGGGAAATGCACTAAAGATTTTCTGAATATTTGCCTTACTGTTGGTTTATAAAGCAACTATAGCATATACATGTCTTTCCAGACCACTCACCTCCCCCTTTCTCCCTCAAATAGTCTTCCTCTTTGATTTATTCCCGAGTTAGTTTCTCATACGTAGCTCAGATTCCTAAAGGTATACAGGAGACCAAGCACTGAAGAATGCAGCTACACATACCTCATTGAGACAGTTACCTAGTATCCTGGGCATCATTTAAGATCTCTTTAAGGATACACACATTTAAAGATGCTTGTTGCTTTTGTATGACATTTTGGGTAGGGTTGTGGCAGTATGAAATTATGCGAGAGCCTTCTGTGGTTTCGGAACCCGAGAGGTTTGCTAGGTGTGGCTTACCCCTAAGTCAGCCCCCTTGAGTTCCCTGCTTTTGATTATCACAGGGGACTTGCTGAGGCAAGAAAATGAAGTCCTTATTAAAGCACTAGGTGTATTTTTTACTTGCTGTTCTTCAAACAAAGAAGTCAGAGGCTCTAATTCTACAGTCTAATTGCTTTATCATAAAACAGTATCTGGAATTCATGTGTTGGGAAGTAGGAGAATAGGTGGGAAGATATAGGTATAGATTCTTAGATTCTTAGATATAGATTCTTATTCATTATATTAATACTGCAGCTATGGCTATAAGAGCAAATGGTACTTTAAAAAAAAAACACTTTTTTTTTTTTTTCCTGATGGCTGGTATTGAAGTCTGTATTTGACCAGTAATTCTACGTTTGCCATAATATAGTTGGTTTACAAGAAAAGTATTGAATTTTAGTATCTGATTAGCAGAGTAGCCTATTCAAAATAATTACAGCTTGGATTATTATTATTTTTTTTAATATTGAATAATAGTAACTTGTAATATTGACCATGTTTTACAGTATATGTTAGAGAGGTCTTTGTGGACTACAATAATCCTTCATTAATTAGGTATATACATTTAAAATCACTTTGGCATTTCTCATATACAGGCAAAGAGGACGAGTTTCATTAAACTTACTAAAAACTGTGAGTATTCACACTCGAAACAGGGACCGTACAGTTACTCAGTTCTTACAGCATTTATCCTGGCTTTCATAACTAACTTGAAGGAATACAGTTTGTCAACAACAAATAGTATGGTTTACACAAAGTCACCTCCCCGCTCCTGTCACTGAAGCACGCCCTGGAACAGCCCTGCTCACTGACTGTACGTTGTCTGCTATTAACATTCAGCCCCATCTGTGCCCCAAATTACTTTGCCTCCTACTTTTATGTATTAAACCAAAACCCACAGTAATAAACATCGTAGCTCAAGCATTAAGACCTTCTATAATTACAATTAGAGTGCTGATTCTTTACTGACAGGTCTGTTGCACAGCTGTGAAGTACAGAAGATACCAACTACCAACTATAGAATCTTAAGTTTCCAGGTGACAGAGTAGGGATTTCTCAATTATAAGACACTTAGAACTGATTTGTTCAAGTCTTTACAGTGCACAGCTCTTCCTTGTAAGACTGATGCAGACTTGCTGAAGTCATCTAGCTAGTATTTTTTCCTCTTTAGTTTTTCTAATCCTCTCATCCTGAATTATTTTTAACACCAAATTGAGCCATTTAGGACTAAGCTGGCATCATGCTTCTCTAGGGTAAAGCATTACTCTTTTCTAAGAAGGTGATAGGCTTTCACTGCGTTAGAGCAGAGGCTCTAGACCACACACAATCTTCCCTTTCACATAAATGAAAATACCTGTCTTTTTCACAGACCCTTCAGTCTGAAGGTTGCTTTATTGCAGTTATTAAACCTACCCATGGACCAGGCAAGGCAAAGGTGTTCCATCTGCCTTGTCCATCAGTACATGCACACCCCTCTGCTAGTCAGAAGTGAAAGGGGGAAGAACAGGCCTTTTTGCCTTCGGTCCTTAAGATGTCAGTAAGCCACAGAGCCACTGCAGAAGAGAACTGATGGCATGCTGTTTCCTATGTGACAAAGCTTTCTGAGAGTGGGGGCATGTGGAAATTTACAAGTTCTAACAAGCAAGGCTTTGCTACTGCCCCTTTGCAGTGGTCTCGTGGTTGGCCTCCACCATCATGACTAGAAAAAGGGCAGGAAAAGGGAAAGGCGGAGAAGCCAGCCAGAACTTTGGCCAAAGACATGGAACAAGAGATACAAACCAAGGCTCCAACAGCGTTCTCAAGCTTACAGCCAAAGACCACACACAGGGTTCCTTCTGCCTTCCAGAAAATGTCTATTTTATGTCAAGGAGTATCACTTAGCTTCATATTAACAGCTCAGTAGGATTTTACAGAAGTCAGGAATTTCACTTTCTCCTTTGGCATCACTCTGACGTTTCAGGGCCAGCTTAACTTGGTTGATTCCAGTCTGACAATACGGAGCCTTTTCCAGCAGTTACTGAAAGGATTGCTATTTTAAAATGCAAAAAACATCAATATTTAAGCAAGCAGAATATATATATATGTGGTATAGATTTTAAAATCCAATTTAATTGCCAGAATTCTGCATCACTTCATTATCAAAAAGTAGGAGGATACAGTTCCCAGCAAGAGGCACTGTGCTGCACTTAACCTAAAACAAAACCCAAGAAACTCAACTTTCACGTGGATCTAAAATGACTCCTCTGGAACAGCAAGGGCCAGCATTAACATTTTTGTACGTATGCAACTTAAACTTGTTTCTGTAAACCTAGTACAGGTGAAATTAAATGACCATCCTTTATAACCCAAGCCCATCGTACTAAAGTACAGTATATTATATCATCTCAGCATCCAACCTATATCAACTATAGCACTACAGATGCAAAGGCAAATGTGGTCTCCAGAAGAGCCCACATTTGTTACATACCTTTCATACAAGGTATGTAACACTAACGTGCTTAAGATTTTCTGTTTGTTCTTAAGGAAGTATTTAACTTATCCCAAGTTACTGGCAAACTCCTAGTGTCACTAGACAGTCACTGTGAACTTGCATGGAGTTATTACTTTTAATACATATGAAAAATAAGTTTTCCTTGAAAAAAAAGTTTTCTTAGTTGGGTTCCAGCCTTTAAGTTTATTACCTTTGTTAAAGCATTCCCAAAGAGCAGCTCTAACTTCAAAAGCCAGTGCTCTCTAAAGGGACCTGGCTCTGTCCATCACCCATCTAAACTACATGGAGTTCTACTAGCTGTGGGAAGCAGAAAACTGAACTTGAGTTTCAGCACAGGCTTTTCCAGCACATGAAGCACAGACTTCTTAAATATCTGACCACAAATCTGATGTGAAGGTATCAATTCCGTGCACATTGCCCAGGTACAAAAGAGTTGGAGGATTACAATTTTGACTAAAAACAAATTAAATACATTTTTGGCGTCTGCTTTCTTGAATTCTAATACAGTAAGTAGATATTTTGAGAAAGGAAGAAACTGGAAAAGTCATCTGTAAAACAATAGTAGGTTGAAACAGGAAACAAGTGTTCACTCTTTTCCCCTTTCTCAAGCACAGGTAGACAAGGAATGCAGTTACTTCACTGCATAGCATTACTTGGGACAGTTCTCTAATGGGAAAAAAGATCTTATTTCAGTCTCCCAGGAGAGATGGATGCAAACATCTGGATATTATGTTGGAATCTATACATAATGCTTGATTTTCAATACCTCCAGGCAAACAGCATCCCAATTTTAAGAGTAGTATTTATATTCTACCTTCTTTCATTCTGCTTGGTAAACCACTTTTTCATAAATTTTCCTACACTTCACTTTGCAAGTAGATGACTTTAGGTAATCCTCCTGTCTTTTGGGAATTATGGTATGTAGTGAAGTGGCAACCAGCCACTTCACATGGTTTTCATTGCCTTCAGTCCAAACAACCCTTCTCCATTCTATTACGTGAGCTAAAAGGGCTAGAAGAGAATTTATATGGCACAGATATGAAGATATCACATAACGTGTAAAAGAGGAAAACCATTTAAGAGCCATACAATTTGTTTTTGTTTTTATTTTTAAGAGTCATTATTTGTTTCTTTTAGGTTCCATATAAGGTGGTTATTTGCTATTATGCAGTGACTATTTTAGGTCTGATGAGAAGAGCCCTTGCCAGCCCTCCTGGGTTCTCATTCTGTCTGCGTAGCCTCCCCAGCCAAGTTCTGTGAAACCATGAGTTCATAATAAATATTTTTTCCTAACTGCTTACAAATATCATCATCTCTATAATCCCATAGAAACACAATGTTGGAAAGGACCTACATCTAGTCCATAAGACTTCAGAAAAAGCTTCTGCCAGTACCATTTGGCATATTACCCATCAACAGAATTTTTCCAAAGCTTCCCGATTATTCATAGGGGGGCCCTATGTTTTTAACAGTTATGGAGATGTGTACACCACAAATCAGGGCTGCTGCCTACCTCATAGCACAACTAGGGATAAAAAAAAAAAAAAACAGCCTGCAGCTCTTCCCCAGCTTTTCTATGACTTGACCAGATTATGCCCTGCATTCCCAAAGCTACACTAAGCGAAGGCAAAAGTACGCATGCTTGCATTTGCCATGAATGCTCCCGCAACGATGCTAAAGAAGCAGCACCACTATAGCAACTCCTCAAAGCTGCGACACAGCCAGTGTAATCTTCCTTCCATAGAAGGAAGAGCTCTTCTGCAATACAGAGAATAGTAGTAGATAATAGCATCCAAATGCAAATCAAGATATTTAGTACTATTAACTTTGTCTCTTGGATTTTAAGCAGCAATCTATTAATATAGAGGCAGAAAATTCATGCTTGCTTATTTGCCAAAAGCTGATTTATCCTGATTTTTCTCATTCTTAAAAAGTCTATTAAAGTTAAGGACTTATCTAAAGAGATGGATACTGTAGCAGATGAAGTCTAAGTAAATTGTTCACTAGCGGACATAACTTTGCTGCCTCCAGTTGAACCAACCCCAGTTGCATCCAAAATACAACTCAGATTTGAGAAGATGCTTCTCCCTTCTATGAATAATGCCTTGAATAAGCTTTCCAAGATATATATCAGGCTGTCAGCAGTCCTTATTCTTGTCATTTAGTAGCTGTACCACTGACATGCCTTCAGCTATGAGTGCATTCATCTTACTAAGTAACTTCTGAAAGCCCACGGTCCGTTTTCCATTCCAACAGATTCAGAAAATTCAATTAAAAATTACATTCACAACAGAACCATCAAGACATTGACATACCCCCTTCTCCTATGAGTAATAGCCAGTGTTTCAATTTTTCAACTTCAATAGAGACTGGAGTTTTTCAATTTCAGTGAACTCCAATGAGATATAGAAGCCCTTTGCAGCAGATTGGAGATGAAATAATCAAGTCCATATATTTTGCTGATAACACTTCACTTCAGAAGTCTCAGGTGAGTATTAGTTATTTACTAGAAGTCAATCCATTATTTAAGTAAGGCTTTTTCTAGCTATATTGTGTGGTCCTGTAGTTGGAAATGTGTAAGTGAAGATTTAAACATTCATAAAGCCAATCCTTTGTGAAAAACGAGAATCCCACTTTCCAAGCTCTTAAGGTGACAGCCTAAAAATATATTTCTTTTTAAGTACTAAGAGGAAGATTGCCATGACCTTGTTCTTGTCAGCATGCTATTTAGAAATAAAATCCTGATTTGCAAAGTGTCAGATAAACACAGCTGTGCACATGTGCTCACTTGATTGCTGACTGCATGCACAGCTTTGTTTACATGGGCCAAATCAGCCCGCAATTGCACTCGCAATCTTCCATCTCACCGAGTCAGCAGAGGCTTCGCAGGGTCTGCTGGCTATAAACTGCCATCGTGGACACATTTAGCTTATATTTTTCTACTTGAATATCCATACTTCTCTTGTGTTGATACTATCCTACCGGTTTCTAACAAAGCTATAAGGGCCATAAACAAAATACTTGAACAGAGATCTAGAAAATGACCCTATAAAAGGCTGGCTGTTGCATCATTGAGAGCTGGTCACAGTTGTTGTGTAGCAAGTCTGTTGCTAAGTTCCTGGTCCAGTTCCCCTTCCACAAAAAAGTCTGTCCAAAGTCAGGGTTTTTTTTTCTCCTTTCATAGTTTTCATCATTTTGGAAGGGAAAACTCAGTAGTAAGAGGATTGCCTCACTAAGTTTATATAAAGCTTCATAACCTACCTTGAATCTATTTTAACAGGTATCCTTAATTAAATTGACGTGCAGAAGAAACTCATGTAAGCTTAGCTATGTCTGCCCAGTGTTCTTTAAAGGGTACAACACGCTTTTGAGCTAAACAGTCACCATACAGCACAGAAATTTCCCTTCTAATTCATGCAACCCCAAATCTACACTAGAAGCAAACAGCTTCTTCATCATTTAGAAGAGCTAAAAGCTTTATGACAGTTCAGGTTTTTGCACAGAGTAAAGTTTCCCAGCAAGGTGATGCTCTGCTCCAGAAGAATTACAGTTGTTTTATCGTATCATTTTTACAGGAAGAAACAGATCAGATATGTAAGTTTAGGAAGTGCTACTTGCTGCTATGATTGAAATAACTTTCAGTTACAAGTATACGCTGGTTTCAGTGAGAAATTTAAGTATCATAAGATCTCAGCTCCAATTTCTTTTGCTTAGCTAGAATTGGTCAGTTCCCAAGGGAAGGTGAACACCAGTACTCTGGAAAATACTTTTGCTCCCCCAGAAAGGGCGGTAGCAGCAGATACAGCCTAATGAAAACATGGGGTTAACTTTGCTTTTACCTCAGAGGCAGTTTGACCAAGTCAAGCACAGCTGGGCAGACTGTCAGATAAAGCATTTTGCTGCAGAACTTCTAATCAAAGATGCATGTGATTATTTCTTAAGTTTTAAGGCCAACATGAGCCAATAAATCTAACAAGACCACTGAAGCACAGGTCATTAAGGTTCCTGCACACTCCTGCATTCAGTACAGAAATTCAGTACGTTTAGCCAGTCCTCGGTAGACAGCTTCTGCCACAAGGATGGATCAAGACAGGCCAAGGTTGGACACGCCAGGGGAGAATCTTCACAACATCCATATCCTTCTAGCAAGTTAGCCTCCTTACATCTTATAGAAAATATCCTATTTTAATCTGGGCAAAGTTTTCTTCCTGACTGCAAGTTGAATAAAAGGTATGATCTTCAGGATTCATAAAGACAAACCGAACAGACACGTAAGAACAATTAATACTTAAGATCCCTGTCTGATCCATTTTTACCACATGCTAGTTCTTATTGTGCACTGCTGTCCTGAATTAAAAGGCAGGCAACTTTCTTGCTTGTGCATAAGCAGTTACATTCAAGACAATCTACTCCAGCCATTGGAGTTGAGGACACCCTGGCACCAGCAGTGATTTCCTGGCTCTCTTCTGCTCAAAAGATAGTTGTTCACAAGGGTCCGGAATTAAATGAAAACAGGTTTCACAGAAGAATGAGGCTAGGAGAGACAACTGAATTTACCAGTTGCCAAGGAAGTTTGCTAGTTTAATCAAGACGCTTCCCTAAGTTCTCTGAAGGTTAGGTGCCCAGTTTCCAACCTGCCTGATAACTGTTGGACAAGGTTACCATGGAATTTAAGACACAGCATAGAAAAAAGAACATTCAGCCAACTGCTGTGCCCTGGCAGCAAGTCTGCATTCAACAACATGCACACAGAACTGCTCCTTTTTTCCATGGCAAGGGATGGGACTATAGCCTTTCTTCATGTTTCATCTTAATTGTGCAGCATGCCTCATTTTCAATAGTTTCTGTAAGATGACTGTAAGTGAGGTCCACAGTCAGGAAGCTACAGCAAAAAGCTTTTATGCATCGACAGAAACAGATTCTTCAAGGTATTTATAATCAAAGGATTCTAAAGAAAGTTGTCTCATTTTTATCCTTCCCAAAGTATCTACTTTGGCAAGCTACTGAAGGATTATAGCTGCAGGTCAGCTAGAGACTCCTTGATGTCTGAGAAAGGTCTCTTGTGTAAAAGAAAAATACTACCAAGCTGGGCAAGTGGTCTCAGGAGGTCAAGAAAAATATTGACCTTCTCTTCAAATTCCAGAGACATGAGGGATCTGAGAAGAAATGCAAGTTTTTTCTTCTAATAAAAGTTACACAAAGGCTCCCTTCCTGCAGTGGCCTACACCAGAGATTCCCCAAAGCAACTTCACACTTGGCTGTGGCTTTGGGGAGAACTGTCAGGGCAAAGGAGGCTTACACTAGCTGGTTAGCTTTCAGCTCTTCTGATACATAACTTATTCTAATACATTTCCATACACACAGCTTTAAATGTATCCAGAAATTACCACTTGAACAAACAAGTCTCAGAGCCAGGGACTCAGTACTGTGAAGGCAGCAGCAGTTTAATCAGCTCAAGCACAGAATGAAATTTGGCTCCCATCCCTTTCACAGCTGCACGACCTTTCCTGCCCAGCTCTTGAGCATGGAGCCTGGGAATGGGGAGAAATGGTGTACGTGAGCAGAACACAATAGGAACATTGTTGTAGCTCCCATGAGGCAACAGCATTTTGGAGTACACTTATATGCACAGTTTGAGCAGACATTAGTGCTCACTACTCTATTTTTTACCACGCTTTTTTTCTTTGGAAGATTTTAGGCTAATAACTAGCAATAAAGACAGATTTTGGAGTTAAGATGTGGCAGTTCCTGCTTTCAAACAGTAATTTACTCAAATGAGAGTTCACATCAAGAATATTTACTTTTATCCAGGGTACTCATTACAGTGCAGAAATAAGTGAAAGCTTAAGTTATTAATAAAACAGCAAGTTTTCAAGATCCTTCTTCAGCAGGAGGAATAGAAGTTTCAGCACCTTAGTTATTTCAGGAATTGTAAGACCATATATCAATTGAATACCAATAAGTTCGCAAGTATTCCAGTCTCAGCTTGGAGCATATGGAAGAAGCTGTGTTTAGGGGCAGCTACAGAAGTGCTCATCTGCAGTGAACTTACACAGCAGAAGCCAGTCACCTTTTGCAGAGGATCTCTGCAACACAGTCAGACTGGATACTCACACTACTGAAGTAGACAGTGACCCAGTGGTTAACAATCTACTTCAGAAGATATTTTAAAGTACTAGTTATTTTAGTGTACTAGTTCACTTAGTTTCCAAGCAAGGCTTTAGGTAAGTGAAGCAGCTCCATCTTCTTCCTTCGAAATTCAGGTGAAAACAGAGCATTTCAACCATTTCACATTTATGCTCTAGCTCTACCTGAAGGATGCTAGCCATTGCTCACAGCAGGATCCAGAACCTAACAGATCAAAGTCCTCTATAAAAGTATCAAGCTTGGGAAGAAAAAATTAGTATCACAAGTTAAGATGAGCAACAGCCCTGCCCCCCCCCCCCCAAGAATGACAGGAGTATTTTACTTTTGTAGCAAGGTAAACTGTCTTTTAAACCAGAAATTGACTAAATATTCAGAAAGCTGTTTTTACAAGAATGATTAATAGCTGTATGTTCTTACGCAGTTACAATAAACACTGCCAGCTGGATTTGGAGACTTGAAATAACATGAACTTTAAAGTTCACACACTGGACTAGGATTTTTTGTGCCATACAATTGATAGCTGATTCCAGTTGATAGGTTCTCATTGGTCACTAGTGAGAATGAATCTTATTTAGAACTATAATCAGATTGACGAAGGTAGAAATCTCCCCAGACCAAAGCTCTACAGAAAAAAAAAAACAAAGATTTCAGGAGAAAGTCTGATTCTGTTTAGTCTACAAGAATGACCAGATTTTCTGAACTGATCACATTGTTTTTTCATTGGCACTTAACAGCCCTATCGTGTCCAAAAATAAGGGTTGCCATTTTAGGTACTTATACAATTACAGAAATTCTTATCACTGAAGAGATACTCTGGAGTTCATGCCATAATGAGCAAGGCTATGCTAGGCGGCTGTATCTGTACTACTCAAGACTCTCCCATTTCTCCAGTGAAACTACTGCTCCACTTCTGGAATTAATTTTGTAAATATGCAATGCTACAGACATGTATTGAGATGCACAAATTCATCTTTTTATTTATTTTTTTAACTGCTGATCAAAACCCATTTCACAGATCCCAGGATAACATTCCATACGTTTTTGGCCAAATGCCCTTAATACAGATCCAGCACTTTCTTTGCATTTTGGTTCTTGACCTGCACACCCACACTGGTATAACTAAAGCTGATGGGAAGAGGAAGCTGGATTGGGACAGGAATGCCTGCTCTACTTGCTTAGTGTCATCAAGGAATCACGCATCCAGGAAAAGCAGTTGATTGTTTCAGAGTTAGTGGGTGGCTCCTGATAAATCTGTATTCCTTAGGAAGATACTAAATCCCTGTCCAGGACAGTGGCAGATGGCGGAGCTGCATTGTTTCAAGATGAACTTACAAGGGGAATGTTGCAGAGTTTGGCTTCTGCAATCCTTTTCTGTAACTCCTTCCTGGAGCTATTCCAAGCTTAGCTGCTGTATATTTAGCTATGGGCATGACCAAAGGCAGGCAGCTCAAACCACAAATTGTTGCAGGTCTTCAGACAGGTCGCAGCAGAGCGGGTGCAGACTTGAGGATGCTGCAGTATCATGACAAAGCAGCCACCAAGACCCAACTATACCTCTACACAGATGTCTCAGGAAATGCAGCGGAAGTGACCTGTGGCAACAACTTGTACCCTGCATAAAAGGCTAAGACAACAGAACGAGTTACAAAGACTGAAACTACTTTTCCTGTACGCGTACAGGTTGATTTATGCCACAAAAGTCAAACTGGACACAGAAGGAGAGCAGACAACAATTCAGACACTTCATAAAGATATCCTGCCTCTGAGAAGAGGCTCAAAGCCAGGTAAACTGCCCCAGAGTACAGCCACATCATAATGTATCAAACTGCTCATTATTACTGCAGGTGTTAAAGGCAGATCACTTTAATTGTGATTAGTTTCCGTTTCAGACAACTCATGCATAACCCAAAACAGCCTGAGGTGACGGTGACATAAGGACCACTGCAGAGCAACGCTGATCCAGGACCACAGGAACAGGGAAGGCCTGAAGTCACCCTTAGACCCTTTCAGCTACAGTTACTGGCTGGAGAAGTTACAGCTCATACTCCAAACAGGATCTGGTCATACTGTCAGAGTGCCAGGCTGAGAACTGCTGAAAAATCTAAGACGTTCAACTGGAATACAGCCTTGACAAAAGCAAGATGAACTCCTAACCCTGCAGGGCAGATTTACTTCCACACAAGACTTCTCTGAAGCACTAATACATTAACAGGAGGTCCAGAAACCTAAGATTGTAATGGTTTTTATTCCATTGATGATTTATTCTCTCCATGATTTAAAGCTTGTTCCATAGCCCTGATACTTTTTTTTTTTAAAAAAAAAAGTTTTAAAAAAGAGTTTTTTTTTTTTTTTTTAAAAAAAAAAAAAAAAAAAGAGTTAAGGAACATATGCTCCAGAAGACCTGCAAAAACAGTTTTTGGGGTGGAACACAACTCAGTTGTTGCCATTTGTCAGAGCTGAGCACTGGGTCAACTGAAAACCAAAGCACAAGGGAGTTACTCAATTTTGTTGTATTTTTGAAGGTCACTCATCTACACTGAAGACTTGAACACTGCAATGACCTTGCTGTATTTCTGTTCCATACAGGGCTCTACTAACATATCTTTAACTCTCAAGTCAATGGGTCTCCACTTAGATACCCCACTACAAAAATGAAGTCTATTCTGAACTATTTTAATAAAAGCTGTTTCCACAATTTCCTTAGAATTAAGGCAATACTACTCAGTGATAGCTGTAGCACAGCTAATTAAATAGGATTTTCTGCCAGCACAAACATCAAAACATCTGATACCTCAATTTTTGTCTGTCCTCCACAGCTATTCAGTAGGTAATAAATTTAGAGAATTGAATTTTAAGAAAGTAGAAGTATATAATATTTTGTATTCTACAACTTAATGCATCTTCATGCTGTTATTGCTTTTAGCGATTAACTACTATTGCAATAGTACACACTGTGCACCTTAGGAATATATATGCCTATTAAAAACAAATGTTTTTATAACTTCTTAGTATTTGGAAAACGTCTATGTAGCTCAGAGTACTGATACATTTTGTCTCAGCACCACAACACAGGTTTGGACACCAAAACTATGTCAAAGCAGTACTAGAACACCCCTTAAAAGTAGATGGGCAAGCAGCTACCTATCTCTGTTCTCTGTACCTTTCACATCCTAAAGCAGGATGTTACTTTTTAATTTATCCTAAGCTATTCAAAAATACATGTATTTAAATATTTTGAATTAACATTTAGTTGCACACTTACAGCTGGGCATGCCTGTCAGTACTCTCCTGAGTAGAGGTCTGCTTATCCCACTACAGATAAAAATAAAATACAAATAAAAATAAATAAAATAAAAATACAATATCATTTAATAAAATCTGCATGGTTCACAGAATCACCTACGTTGGAAGAGACCTCCAAGATCACCGAGACCAACCTCTGACCTAACACTAACAGTCCCCACTAAACCATATCACTAAGCTCAACATCTGTCTTTTAAAGCCCTCCAGGGATGATGACTCAACCACTTCCCGGGGCCGCCCGTTCCAATGTCTAACAACCCTTTCAGTGAAGAAGATCTTCCCAATATCCAACCTAAATGTTCCCATTACACAATTTCATAGGAACTACCTCATCAGCTCTGGGTTACAGATTTCCATCTTCTCTACTTTTCCAGTGGGCCGACTGAACTTGCCCATAGTTATAGATGGAAAATCTAAACCCAAATTTCTAAACTCCATAAAGGGGTATAGTCAAAAGACTGTCCTCCTTGTTCTTCCAGAACATGTACTAATTTTATTATAAAATGTTTTAATCAGTACATTGATATGCAATGTAGTGATAACCTGACTTCTATATTTACTGCAAGCAGCTGGGGCTAAATAAAATCTGAGGAAGGAAAAGTCACAGAAGCTTTCTTCCCACAAAGTACTGGACATCACCACCTCTTCTTTACAATTTCTTTTCAGACAAAAAAGGTAAACAGAACAGAGCACTGAAATAGCTCTTCTCAGCCAGAGAAGGCATACAACACTTTTTGGACTGAGTATGAAGCAGCTATAGATTGATATAGGGGACAAACGAGGAATTAATTCTGAGCACTCCACTGGTGACCTGTCCATTTTGTGTTATTCGTTATGAGGTTAGCATGAGGCTAAACAGAGGTTAACCTCTGATGTGCACGCAGCATACAGGGTCTACTTCCTAACATCACTCAATCTGCACAGAGAGGCAAACGTTTCATTTCAAGCCAGAACATTTTCAGGACCCTTTTGCACTGCCACGTTGACCTGTCCATTAAGATAAAGCAGAATTCCAGCTATACTTGTTTCACCTTGCTATGAAAATTCCACTTTGCTTTTCCCTGTTCTTGTCTTTTATCTTAACTCTGCACAGTATTAGATGAAAGAGGTTTGGTAAAGAGAAAGAAAGTCCAAATGTCTTGCTAGGGTATTTTATGGTTCCTTTGGGCTAACAGAACACCACAGAGGAGCTTGATCACAGCTCAAGATCAAACCATGCAGCTATTCAGGCAAATTTACTCAGAATCTCCACAATATATATTAATCATTAGAATTCAACCCATAGTCTGACCGCACAAGGAGGACTATCCTGAACTAAAAAAGCAACACAGGAGAAGAGAAACAACTTGTTCATGCAGGTCACTTCCACCAGTTTTGCTTTTTCTATTAAAGTTTTCAAGTAAGCAATTTTTAAGTGAAATACATCCTTTAAAATGAGCACCTCCTGCTATTACCTAGGTGCATGGAATATTAAGCTGCTTCAACATTAAGAATCTCCAGTGTTTTGTTTTCTTCCGGATTTAACTTGTATATTCAACAACAGTCAGCTAGCAAAAGGGTTTGGCGGTACATGACAGGTACCTTAATTCCCCTAGTTAAAATCAAGGAAGCTGCCCTACTATAAACCTTTGCCATCAGATGGCAAACTGTCCCTATTGCTAACAATATTAAAGCTTTTAAACCATCCCACCCTGGAGAAATCTTTCCAAGTGAATAGTTAGGTTTTTGTTCACGTTTTAGTCAAGATAAATCATACATCCCTTCACAGAAAACAGATTCTGTAGTTTTCAAGTTTCACAGAGAGATAACAATGCTTTAGCTGCCAAACGAGGTTTTTAATCCAGTGACACTCATCTCTAGATAAATCCTACTTCAGAAGAGTGATAATTCTCCCATTTACACAAACATAATGACAATGTCTGTAATCATTCTTACACCACACTGCATTAAGCAAGCAGAACCTTGTCCAATACGTTAGTTCCATACTTATGTTCCATACATAACATACGTTACTGCCATGCTGTAAAACACAGAGGTGTTTTACACATTTATATACAGAACATCATGGAAGCTAAAAGCCATAGGATACAAAATCCCAGGGGCTGTCATCCTCCTCATACCTATTACGCAGTATTTTGGCATAACTGAGCAGCTCACTGCCATCGGTGGATCCCATCTGACTTATTTTGAAATGCACATCTGACAGACAGGTACTAGGATGTTACAACATTTTAATCAAAACTTGGATTAAGTGGTCAAGGACAACATCTACTTCATGCATGTATATTTAGTTTAAACTCAGGATTCTTCGCAGATCTTTCAACAACTCTGAGTGTAATGCAAACAATTTGGAATAAATCAGAGCTTTTATTGGGTAATACTTAAACACCTAACACCCAGCACTAACCACCTTCGCTGATCTCTCCACATGTGCTGGGTATAGTGAATCTCAGTAATTACAGAGTGAAAAGACACAAGTGTCACAAGATTTACGGCTCTGTTTTTCACTTGCTTTTCCATTCTGATAATATGATCAGATTTGTGGATATTTCATTCTTAATCTCAGAAAGCAAGCCAGCTCCTGGTGTATCCCCTTTCATTATTACCATCTGCAGGAGTTGGTCTGAACTAATGCTCAGGGGGGCAAATCCTCACCCAGAAGAAAAGTAAGCTGCTGTTTAATGCTGTCTCGTCTGAATGACTAGTCTCATGCTGGAAACAAAATATGAAGATACGCAAAATCATGACATTCAATTCCACCTACTGCTACATGATAAAGCAACATTCTACATAGCAATAGTGATTTCACAGTGATTTCAGTCTCCTTATTTCCTCCCAGGCAAGTTTTGTGCCTTGTTAGATTATGACAACTTTCATTCTGGTTATGCAGTGTCATTTCTGTACTTTACCTCTGAGCTGCTCACACTTTTAAAATATGCACCTTAACTTTGATGTTATTTCAGCTTTGCAATAAAGTTGCAAAAGCTACCTTAAACTGCAGGATGCAACTGTTAGGTAAATACCTTTAACACTACTTAGCCTTTTTGGTTATCCCCTTCAGTCTTCAAAAACTCTTATTTCCCTAGTAGTCACAATGTCTTGTGTCAGCCTTAGAAGCCTTACACCTTATCACAGTGCCAAATAAGACACTAGTGCTGAGGACTCAGCATCACTGCCTTACAAGAGCTCCTGAAAGCTATTTTCTGATTCAAGCTTCATGCATGAGGTTTTTTTGTTTGTTTCCCCCCCCCCCCCCCAGCTCATCACTGACTGTAGATTCAATTCGCTGGAGGGAATCATTTATCACCATACTCGATTCCCAGGTGCATAACACACGCTAGTAATTCTCCACCTTGGCCATTTACTTCATTGCAATGAGACAAAAAATTTTACTTGTGGTGAATTCTGGCACGCAAAAGATCACTTTACACAGAAATACTCAAGCTGCATAGCCTACCCTTCACTTCAGCTTTTTTCTTTAGCCAATTCATCTGACTTAAGTAGCAGCACATGTATGCTGGTGCCACCTCATTAGCTCACTAGCAGTAGACCAATTTAACCCCACTGAAGATCTGGCACAGTACCTTCTATATAGCATCAACACGCATTTTCTCAGTCCGTAATGAATATATTGTGATTCACACAAACACAAGGAAAAAGCCAAGACAGACATTTAACCTGATCCTCACAATCAACACTAATCTATACTCAGGGCAAAGCTACAAATATGGTTTGAAAACTGTCAGTTGCTTCCAGTGAAAACAGCTGGTAACAATCCTCCAGCATCTCTGAAAGTAGTAAAACCCAGAGCATCGTCACAGCCAGCTGTTCACCATCTGGGATTTCTCTCACATTGGAAGAAACCTTTGGCTCTAGCTGAGGTGGCTTTGTAGCTCCTTCAAGCAGATGTACACAATCTAAAGCAAAACTAAGCTGCAGAACTCAAACCAGATTTGTTTTTGTTTTGGGTCCACAGTTTAGCTTGCCCAGGTCTGTATAAGTAGCTCAATGACTGGTCGAGTGTGCTGGGTCTGGCTGGGATGTTAACTTTCCCTGCAGCCCATGCAGATCTGAGCTCTGCACTTGTAGCTAGAGCAGCACTGCTACTGCCCCAGCGTTGTGTCTGCTGCTGCACAGCGCTGCCACCGCATCAGGACTCCCTCCAAGCCCCCAAGAGCCAGCAGGCTGGGGGTGGGCAGGTGATGGGGAGGGGCAGCTGACCGAAACCCACCAGAGGGATATTCCATACCACGTGGAGTCACACTCAGCAATGAAACGTGGGAAAGGGAAAGGAGGGGGGGCTCTCGTTGCAGAATCATCTGCCCTCCCAAACAACCACTATGTGTGTCGAGGCCCTGCTTCCCGGGTCACTGCCGAACATCGCTCATTGATGGGAAGTACAGAGTAACTGCTTTTCTCTCTCTGTGCTCCCACGGGGCCTTTGCTCCCCTCCCCACTCCCCTTTAATTAAATCATCCTTATCTCAAACCTTGAGCTCTTTGTTTTGTATTTTCTCCCCCTTCGTCTTGGAGGAGGCGGAGTGAGAGGGTGGCTGTGGTGGAGCTCGGCTGCCCACCTGAGTAAAACCACCACATCTCCGCACTGCTCTTTCTATCTGCTCACCTTTTATCCCGTCACCTGCATCCCTCCCTTCCTCTGTACTACACTACATGACCAGAACAGTAAGATTGTCAAGTTTGGCCTCACGGGAATCATTCTCCAGCAGAGAGGCAGGTACAAAAAAACAAGTGCTGTTACATTTTAGCCAAACCCTATCTTCCACTGCTCACAAGAGAAATATCAGCAGTACTAAGCAATTATCAGCACCAAGAACAGTAAGTACAGTAGCGATGTGCATGTACATACACATCTTCCTACTGTCTATAAATGCCCTGCACAATATGTTAATTTCAGTTTTCCTATGCTTTACTGTTTGCTTTTTATCAGTTGCAGAAAAGTGGGTAAGATACCAGTGTTGAGTATTTGCCTGATAACTTATTTAATTTCAGTGGTTAAGGGGAATAGTGCATGGTTTCCTAGACAATACTTCCATCAAACTGCTTCTGAATCAGTCTGATGTCACCCTGAGTTAACGTGTTCATGATGAATAATGCATTAGGAAAGGTTGATTTTCCAGATACAACAAGGATACAATTTTGACTTGGTATCAGCACTGTTTTACTTTGCAGTATCTTCACACAGTTATTTCTGCTACTGCAGCATCACTAAGCCAAAAGAAAAATACTTGTCGCAAGACAATATATTCAGCTGAATTTCATCATCCCCTTTGAAAGTCTGCAGCTTGCAAACGAGATACACCCAGCCATGTGAGCTAAGGATTGACTGCGGATGCTTCTAGTCACGCACCTCTATGCATGGAAGCCCGTACCTCCAAACCACCTGCAGCACACCACAGCTGTTCCTCCACACTGCTGCAAACCCACAGCACCGCTTGGCCTGTTCACAGTTTCCCTGTTCATCAGTTAAGTCTGACCTGAAACTAACATGTTGCAGGCTAGCCATCTTCAAAGGTGCTCGGCAGAAGCCAACATTTCATTCATCAGTGCTTGCGATTGAGCACTTTTTATTCAGACTGGCTTTGTGTCAGTGCCATGCATTACAATAGGGGGCAGTGGCTAATGCTTTAAGCACTAGGAGCAGTCTGGAATGAATTACACTATTCATATCTTACCGAACAAATTTCTAACAAGTATCTTCTAACAAAGATAACTGTAAAACCCAGACACCTGCCATTTGTCTATGGAAGAATACTGGTTTTAGAAAGAACAGCAGCATGGCTGAATTGCCTTTCCTATGGAAATTGCCTAGCACACAACTCAAGCAGCGAATTTCCAAACAGTGCTCCTAGATTAGGAAGGACTTGTCAAGAAAGCACTTCAGCCTACCTTTGAACCAAGCTACTTCTGGCCCAAAATACTATTTATGAAAAAGCACAAAGAGAAAACAGCACCACTAAGAAGATCCCATAGAAAGCAAGTTGAGACCATGTGTGTCTTGAAGCTTTATTAACGGCAAAGTCACAGCTGTCTTAAGAAAATGTTGTAATTGAAGTTGATGGCTAGCTCTTAGTACCTCAGCTTTAGGGAACAGATAGGTGATAAAAAGACTGCATGAGTGCCTGAGCATACAGTGCAAGTGATTCTAGCTAACCCCTACTTGGTAAGGATAAGGAGGAAGGACAGTCCCAGACACAAGCCTTGTAATCCAGCAGCCAGGGAAGCATTCCTGTGGTGCAATAGCCCAGCCCCAAGTTTCCAGTAATTGATAAATCCTTCATTTCCCTCAAAGTAAGAGTCTTCCTGCTGCCTTCCATTTCCTCTGCAGAGGAGATTCAGCTTCTTGCCATTCTGTAGCGTGCTGGGCTTCTCAACTCAAAAGCTAAGTTAACTGACAGAAGGAACTGTGTTAAGCCATTCTAGGCAAGATTTTCATCACAAAACCCAAACTGCCCCACAGAAATCAAATTCTTCCCCAGAACAATTCCTCCATGCCTCAGAAAGGCACAAATTAGTATATGGACTTCAAAACTTGGTACAGACTGTCTACAGGTACACTCCTTATCACTCAGTTTGGAGTCTGGTCTTTTAGTAACTTACTGTGATATATTAAAAAGAGACTTGCTCCAGAAAGAAGTGAAAGCATTAATTTCACATATATTTGGCTGCCATAAATAACTGAATAAATGAGATTTTAGAGGACCCCACCCTAACCAAGTACTGCATACCCCAAAATAAACTTGTACACTTTCTGCATTGCAGTGAAGAATGGAATTATTTACAGCCATAAAGCAGCAGAAGTCTAATGGGGCTGTGATTTCACATTCATGAGGCAGGCTTTCAAATGGTTATTTCCCTTTGGAACAAAGACCATTCACAGAGGTCCAAGCAACAATACAGTTCTATTCTATACTCCACTATGATTTTTACTTAAACCTTTTACCTTAGACATCTCCGATCTGTTTTTCACAAAGGGGGAACCATCTATATAGCTTTTATTCTGACCCAAGGACAATCATTCCTTGTTAATTCTCTGCATACTCAGAAATGCTATTTATCAGGTGTAGTGTACCTCCTAGAATACTAGTTACATAACACAGGCAGAAGACAAATCTATTATTTCAATAATAAAGCAATCAAACCATTTAAGCAAATGGAAATAGCTGCAGAAGAACTGTGTAGCATAGGCTACAGCATCCAGCAGAATACAGAAGAAACCCTAATTAATATGCTAATTAACCCATGTGCAAGAATTACAGGGTTAATTAAGCATCTCATCACTCCCACAAATTTATCTGCAGCAGACAGGTAAGACAAGAAAGAAATCTTAGTATTTGATTAAATTATCCATAAGCCATAGTCATTCTGGGGCCTCTTCTCTAAACAAAGCCAAGTTAACAGTATTTACTTTAAGACATCAGGATATACCGAGTTCTGGTAAAGGTTTTAGAAAACATTTAATCTCAAATTGAAAACAAGGTGGATTCTGCATTTAGATTACATCCATTTTTTAGTACCAAACATGAAATATCATTTGATAAAGTCACTTAGTAGTTACACAGTAAATACTTCTCTCACAAACACCAACTCCTAATCAATTTAGAAATAACTAGCATGCAAGAAACCCATTAAATTTAAATTAAATTCTTATTTTCAAGCACGGTGTGACTGTGTCTCAGCACAGTGGCTTGTTACCTGGTAATTCTTTTTTAGCTCTATTGTGAATTATCCTGTTCATTGTCTGTGACACCACCCCACCTACCTCAAAAGCAATATCCTCTACTTAGAGTCAAGCAACTACATCACAAGTATTAAGAGGAACCCCTGTGTAGATGAGATTCTTGGCTATACTAATTTTATTCTTTGAAAACTGGAAAAAATCCTTAGAGTTACATTTACTATCGTCTTTATACAAGTATTGACTTCAAGAAACCTCAACAGCTGCTCTAACCTTAAGACATAAAGACTACAGAATGGCTTCTTAGGGAAGCACACAAAAGCCTTTGTGCTGGGAGCAGGCCTCAGGCACTCCTCTGGCTGGCAGGGCCAGTGAGTAGCTCAAAGCCTCCAGTATAAAAGCTATCTTGGCAAGTGGGCCAAGGCCCTGGCCTAAAAAAGCTAGAGAAAACAGTTACTTCTCCAAAGACTGTCCTGCAAAAGAAAAGAAAGTGGTGTTGGTCTTTCATGGATTCCAAATCCACACATTCAAGAGGATATTTTTGACCTTGCTACAATCCTGCACCAACGCAGGGGGAAGAAACTTTTTTTTTTTTTTCCTCCTGAGATGAAACAGGCTATCACTTTAGAGACTGCAAGAAATTATATTTCAGTATTTCCTTCAGATGTAGAAATGACTCTTCCATGCTAATTGGGATTAACTATTTCAACTTTCATCTTTAAGAGAATCATGCTGAGAACAACAACAACAAAAAAGAAAACAGTTTTAAAAGGCATAACAGTTTATCAGACATCTTTCCAATGATTTAGTAAACTCTGAATGTAGCTTCCAGCATCAAATACACATTGGAAATGCAGGAGCATCTAAGACAGAAAGGTAACACAACAGAATCTTCCAGAACTGCTTGTGCAGAATAGTCCTGGCACAGGTTATTTCCCTATTGTTACAGGCAGTAATAAAATCTATTTGAACTATTCTTATCAACCTGTCCTCACAACAAGGATGTAGAAAAATACACAAAGCATGCAGGAAATAAGTTGTATTTTAACAATAAACAGTGATTTGTTCAGAGCTAACCTACAAAATTAGAAGTCAGTTAGAAGTTACTATGTCATAATACATTGTATTCAGTTGCAATGCTCAACGCATCCATATAGCTGGTCAGCACTGTTGCCTATGGCATCAAATAGAGAGATACACAGTAGAAAGTTATATTACAAGCTTAAAAAAAAAAATAAGAGCTTCATCAGGATCTGGTGATACTGAAGCAACAAAAGTTTTTGTTACCTTTTCTGCCATTATCAAGTCCCATTGGCTACACTACACATTGATTCTCGTTTTTGAATGTTTGCTTTGTTAACTGTCAGTTTTGTAGAGTCCAGCTGAGACATCCTCCTAGTTTGCTATCTGAAATAATCAGTATCTTTAAGCTATATTAAATGTTTTTTAAATTAGGCTTTGTAAATCCTTACTTACTCTCAGTCCATGTTTCTGAGCCAATTGCAACACTAGCTGTTCTTGTATACCCTAGCAGAGGCACATACTAAAGAATTAATCCTGGCACAGGCTAGGTCGCATGCTTCTATGAAGCCCATTTGCTACTTTTACATGGTTCTCTTCATATTGGGGGCTGGCAACCCACTTTCTTCAGATTTAGAATCAGTCTACTGAAAGAGCGAGAGACAGAACCATTTGCCTGGAACACCTGTGTGATCTAACCTCAACATAATGAGGCCAGCAGTAGTTGCTCAGCAAGCTCAAGATTCCTTTTTGCATTCTATCATCCATTTTGTTTTCCAAATCTGCTATGTATTTCCCTACGCTGCATCCTCACCAGCTACTCATCACAGTTGATTTAATCCAAAAGGTGTTATGACATTAGAAATCTTTGTTAGTTTTCTTGTGTTTAAGTATTACACTCTGTAGTAAGGTATCAAGTATTTTCCACTGCTGTCCAGTGGAACAGTTCCTTAAATAATTTGCCCTGAGCTTTAATCCTCAATCAATGCTGTCTCCAGAGAACAGCCTTATTTGAGAGAGTTGACCCTGCAGCTACTGGCTTCCAAAGTGACTCAGAGATTAGTATCTTCAGAATCTAACACTCAAACTACATCATGAACTGTCACACCTGACAAACTCACTGTCTCCAAAAGAGTTAATGACAGAAAAATGCTGAATTGAAAATCCCCATCCTTTGGACTAAGCATGATGAAGATAAGACTTACTCTAGGAGCAAAAGAGTCAAGACACAGCAGACGAAACCTCTCACTGTATTTTTCTGTCAGCACTTCAGAATTCGCTAACATTTATCTACCCATTTTATAGGGCTCAGCCACTTCTCAGAGCTCCCCCATAAGCCAGCCACTTTAACGTTAACCAAATATTGAACTTCCTGCAAGTCAGTAAAAACATTTATTGACTAAGTTTCAGTCTATAAACACATACAATTAGAGGACTTCTGTTATAAATTAGTGACAAAGTAGAAAGAAATACAGAAGTTAATTGATTTGTTTGGCAGTTAACTTAAAAATCATAAATAATCCTCTAGCATTACTGTTAACAGCATGCACACTTCCTAGCAAGGAGATTGAGGAACATTAAATAGCACATATGCCCACTGAAATAAATATTATATAGTACTAAAATACAGAAAAATGCATTTACAAGGCCACACAAAGTTCTACTCTGCAAACTTTAGCAAGTACTCTTACATTCTTACTAGCATGCTCAAAAAAAAGGCCCACCTAAGCCTTTATCATTTATATCACATGAACAGATTTCTCAGATTAGAACTCCACTAGTCTACACCAGCAGCAAGGTTCTCCATCTCTTGATGTTTAACCTCAACGTGAAATTTGAGAAACCCATGAAGGGTCCTGCCTCAGTTTAACAGGTAAGAAACCGATGCGGAAAACCACATAACCTAAGGTCATAGAAGGCACATCTAAGAGAACCACTACCATATCTGTTATGTTTAGGCAAGGGTTAACACGGCTTCCTTCCTCACCCTGAAACCCCAGATACCACATTCCCAACTGATCCTCTCTATCAGCACTTGTTAAAGCAAGATTTTCCCTACAGCCGGAAGCATCTCTACAAATAAAATCCAAAGCCCTCTGTTAAAAATGAAAAATGAAGTTATCTTCTGTTGAAGTAGATTTTGTGCTGTGAAATCAATCAGGAGTGAAGTTGTGTTTGATCATTTCAAGAGGCTACAGTATGCTTGTAAAACCATAGGAAAGCATTGCTCCTTAAAGCACGAGCACACGTATCTACCCTCAGATATTTTTAATGACTAGAAAACCATCTCGAATAATTTTAGACTTCTTCCCCTCTGAAGCCACAGGTATCCTCATGGCCCTACTCTGGACTGCTCTAACAGGTCCATGTCTGCCTTAAGCAGGGAGCCCCAGAGCTGAACACAGCGCTCCACGTAAAACCAAACAACGCAAACTGCTATATATCCCAGTTTTTAAAGCTTCATATTAGACTTAGCACTTCATATTAAGATTCTGAGAAGCAACCCATACTGTGAAAGTCTGCTAGAACAAATGAGTTCTCACTACAGACTCAGGAGTTTAGATTGTTCTATAATGCATCTGTTTCAGCGTGGCTGTAAAGGTAAAAGAAAGTATATTCCCTCCCATTGCCACTTAGTCATATCATCTCTCAACCACTACCTCTAGCCAGCTGAAACTAAGCTTGGCTTACACAACATTTCATTAAACTCTTCTGCAGTTACCTTTTATGTTTGGCTACAGTCTTTGAGAAGCATTATGGCACCATGATGCTGCTGAACTACACCCGAAGCCTCACTTGTCAGAATAAACGTACAAAGTTGTATCTGACCCACAACAAGGGTCAGACTTCAGAGGGGCCAGTCTACAACCTGTTATTGCCTCCTCATCGTGAGCTTCACAGCATTTGTGTGCATGAAGGTGAACTATAAACTGGAATATTTTTAGGGCACACAGCCAGAAAGTACTTCTTTGGGTAAGGAAGCACTACGCTGAACTTCTGGAGCAGTACAGTAGAGAAATCAGAATGGGATCAGTACATTCTTAAGGCTATAAGGCATAGGATTTTATTTATTGAAAAACAAACTGGCTTCTTCTACTGATAAGCATGTGTTACCTGCTTTTTCTTAGGGAATTGATGAAATTTAATGTCAAAAGAATGACTACATATATTAACTACAGGAAAACTATCGTTTTATATTCCTGATGATTATAAGGTTCATAATGCATCTTGATGATTAATTTTTAAATTGTATACATGATTAAAATAGCTCTAGCTTTAAAATTCCAATGAAATAATTGAAGTAATTAAAAATTACACCTACTTGAAGACTCAGTCAGTAAAAGCACCTTTAATCATAACATTTTCTTCCCTGAAGAAATAGTCTGTTCTCCATTTTACAGCGTTCTTTGGTAGCTTCCCATTCATTTTTTTTCAGAAAAAAATTTAGAATAAGCCTTGTCAGTGGCTGGATAGAACACATTAAGGATGATTTTACATAGTTTTAAAAAAAAAAGGCAGTATTCCTTAAGCCTGCTTTTTTCCTTGTTTCTTAAAAAGCCTTCTTATGAAAAAACTGTGTCAAGACACTTGCACGCTTAGAAAAAAGGCACAAATTTCATAATACAGTATACTACAAGCCAGTCTATCAGAACGTTTGCTCTGGTACTGTCGAAGACTGGTTAACAATGTTGAAAATCAAGATCTTGAACACCTTCTCAAGCATCATCTCCTTCTGACAAAGACATGCATGGAATAATATCATTTAAGACAAACACAAAAATCTGGCCTTTGGTAATTGTTAGAAAAACTTCAGAAAGATCAAGACAGATGGCATGAAAAAGCAGACCAGAGAAATGTAGTTTTCATACAGAAGACCAATATTTCATGTTACACTTTGAAGTTCAAAAGCTTCCATACCTCCGTTTTTCAATTTTATCCTTCTTAAAGATGTCAGCTTCTTGCAGGTTTTCTAAATTGTACTAGCATATAGAAGTGCTGGCCAAATCACCATGTATTTATACTGGATGCAAACATCCTATCCCAATGTTTAATCAAAAACTGCAACAAGACAATACACAAAGTGTTTTAATGTATTCAACTTCAGAACACTCAATCTAGCTCTCCTACACCCACATTTAGAATTATCTCTGGAAGACTTAAGTTGGCCTACATTTCTGAATAAAACCACAAAAAATAGTGGCACCCTCACACAAAGTCACTTCTGCGTCAGGTTGCATTTTTTGTGCCACAGGTAAACCGTTCAACTCCAAAGCTATTGTGATTTTTCTAGAAGTTCAAGTAACCATCTCTTGAATGCTGATAAATGCCAACTGCAGACATTTCCATTGGTCTTTAGAGCAAGTTTTCCTAGATTTTAATGCTGTACCTAAATCCCCTGCCACAAATCCCTTATGGAAAGTCATCATTAAGCTACACCAGGATCATGCTGCCCATCCTCTCAGGCTGGCATTTCTCCTGTTAATATGTAGAAAGCCTTCAGTAACAGGCTTCAAGAACTGGGAAAGTCTCTGAACCCAAATATACAGGCTGTAATACAATCAATCACTTGCTTTTCATAAAACTTGCAAGGCTGGCAGAAAAGCAGCTTTAGTTCACAGGCAAGAATATTTACTATGTGATCTTGCTGGAAAAACTGTTTATAAACACAGAAGCCTTAAGTCATTCACATTTCAAGTTCAGTTCTTACATTGCACGTGTTCTGGCTCGAACTTCCAAATTCCTCAAATACATGATCATCCATTGGTACCCTCTATTTAGGCGCCTTAACAAGCATCAAGAGAAGAACTTTACCCTGCAATAACTCATGGTACTTTTAACACTAAACCACTTTTATAGTTGGAGATACAGAATGAACTAGTACGTGTTAATCACTCATATAAGACTGAAATCACATTGGAGGACCTGGATATCTGGTAGTTCTGCAAAAGAGTAAGTTAAAAGTAGAAACATATATCATTAACAACATCAAATGCCTAAGGCCCCACTCAGGGCCTATGAGAATTTCAAAGTATTTTTCTTCAGACTTACACACAGGAGGTTAAACAATGCCCTAGGCACTTCCTATTCAAAGATATGAGATCCTTACTATGAAAAGTTAACTCCCATGAATGTTTTCTATTACACAGAACTAAATCAGAAAAACTGAAATCCTCACTCAGGTTATACACCAGTAGATTTGTGATCTGAAGACAAGGGATTCAGAACCTCCAATCCCATCAGGGATAATCAGTTATGCACTTATACCCAATAGTTTCAAGCTGAGTTTATGCTATCGTAGCACACGTTAGAATAAGATGCCACATTCTTTAATTGAGGCAACTGTTTTAAGACAGATTAAATGCAGCTAAATAAAGATTCACCATACCCAACGTTAGTTTTTTTTTTTCTTTGAGACATGCTAAACAGCCCTTTATGAGGAATATCTTTACAAACCAGGACACCCACTTAGAACATGTCATACCAAAAACACTCAAGTTGCATTTACATTAATGTTTCAATAGCAATGAATTTGTCTGGATCTACAATTTATGTTTTCTTTTTTTTGTTTTGTTTTGTTTTGTTTCCCAGACCTGTGTGGAGCCAGGAGTTGGACTTGATGATCCTTGTGGGTCCCTTCCAACTAGGGATGTTCTATGATGCTATGAAAATAGGAGGAAGTTGTGGTTGTGGGCAAAGTGGTATTGGGTAGATTAAATAAAAACCTTCTGTCTGTTGGATTTCAACAGCTTTGAGGAAACATTATGGATGATGCATAAACCTGTTTAGTTCTTCTCATGGGATCCCTTTCCTCCCCACCATAGTGACATTTAGAGAAGCAAAATAAAAATACACTTACTATTTTGCGCACAACACATTAGTTTTTGCTCCCTGGAGTCTAATGCTTTTGTCTCTCATTGACAGGTTTTCCGTTCAATTCTTTTAGGTGCAAATGAGGCATCGCAGTCTGCCAATAGATACAGAAATACCATCAAATTTTGCAATCTTATATCACTTAAGACAAACAAAATTGCTGCAAAATTCCAGTTGAGTCATGCAAGTTATAGTAGTAGGGGCCTAACTAGACTCTAACTGCAAAAGCTCTTGGTTATTTCCTCAACTGTGCCATGGCTGGATGCTGACTTTGATTACAAGAGGGTAAGTGAGAAGGAACTGAATTTACACAGAAGTAACAATTATACCAAATAGAAGCATTTATTGAAGAGATAGAAGCATTTATTGAAGAGATACTGAAGGAGGGATCTTCAGCTCATGTTTAACAATGCTAAATTGCCACTGAGAAGTAACAATTTAGAGTAGGAGTTTAACAAAATGAGATTACTTTGTATTTCCTTTTAAAGGAACGGGGAAAAGGAAAAGCTTTTCATAGAAGGTTTGCTCTGAACCTTTCCTGCTCCCCACACTTTTCTTCCAGGCAGAATGCTGCACAGGGCAGATGCATGTTCTAAAAGCTAGAAAACACCAGAGATGAGCTCCACAAACAATGCAAGTTCTGAAGTCAGGCAGTAGCCCCCAGCCACGCAGTGTACTGCTCACTGCATGAGTATTGCTGTCAGTAAGAAGTCTCCAGACAATCCTTCCCATTCCCCACTTAAGGAAGACTTAAATATTAGGATAGGTTTTTAGATGCAAGTCATGGTTAAGATGGGTCAATTATTCCTTATGACATTAGCTTACTTCAAGTAGTATTGAATTACAAGTAGAAAAGCATTGTGTAAGGCAGATCTGAGTAAGAAACTTGACCTTAACCAAACAGAATGGATGTAGATTCTGTAGAATCATCCATATACTGTTTTAGCTTGCTTATTTGTGACTCCAAAGAGCTGCTGTTCTTCACTCAAAAAATATAAATAAACAAAGCTAGAACATACAGAACAAGCAAAGTAGGCAAGTTGATATCACCAGAGCAACTTTAACTTCTGAGCTGCAGGGAATAGCAGTAACTGGCTTTATCATCTGACTTCATATTGAATAACTACTAACAAAACTACAATTTTAAACATGTACATAATTTGATAGTTAAGCCATAACCAGCAATATAACAGCAAAAATATACAACAGTTCATTTAATTTAGAAGCCTAGCTATTTTTTGCATTGTAAGATTATCATATATTAAATATATAGAGAGAAAACAAAACAAAACCGTTCTTTAACGATCAGCCTTAATCTGTCCCGATTTTTATTTATTCCGATGTTGCAGACAACGAGAAGAAGCTCATTTACCTTTACTGAGAGCTGGTATTACTTTTGAGAAACCTCTCTAATAGCTGTAACTTCCCTCATGAGAAGGAACACTCGGCAACTTCTGCTAAGAACTTTTAATTAGCTTTTAAGAGTATTCTTCAATATTTTAACGTAGCTGTAGAAGAATAAATAAACCACGTAGGAGCTTGTGTTATCTTTGACAAACCTTTCGGCGTGGTTGCCCCGAAGCCTGGCTTGGAGCCCCCCCGGCCCAGGCCCCGGCCCAGGCCGAGGCCCAGCCCCTCACGGGGCGCTCGGCTGCTCTGGGCGCCACCATGTGCTCTGCGAGTTGAGCGCGGTGCTCCTCGTGAGGAGCTCGTGGTGACTCCTGCTGGCTGTCGCCGTTTCTATCGGTCGGTGTTGGGGGGCTCTGCTGCTGCTGAGGTAAGTGCTGGGGCTGCGTCAGCATTGAGGTGCCGTAGAAGGCTGCTCTGTCTGGGCCTTCGTCTAGGTCGCCCCAGTGGCGGCCTCTTGTTACCTCGAGGGAGCCGCGTGGTTGGTCGCCATTTTGTGCGGGGGTCCTGTGCTTTTAACTGTAGTTATCCAGGAGAGGGCTCAGATTTACAGTTCTAGAGGGGTTATAGCTGGGGAGGAGGTGGTAATAGAGGAGATAGCACTATAAACCAGTATATAATTTAAGGTACCTTCTGAGCTACCCCTGAGAGCTGTGTGACCAAAGATTGGGCCAAGATGCAGAGCAGTCACCTTCTGCAGTCACACATGGCTTTTTCTGAGGTAGGTGGGTTTTTTTGTTTGTTTGTTTTGGTTTTTTTTCTGCTGCTGAGATAAGTTCTAATGTTCTTTGTTTTGGATGATGGAATAGGGTTTAATTAATGTTATTTGCTGTACTTTGAGCTTCTCTATTGCGGGCAATGTAACAAGGAGCGGTGGCTGAAACGCTATAATGTAAGGGCGATTTTCGTTAGTAATTTCTGCCTCTTACCTTTTCCTGTTAAAGTATTTGATGCTTTTCCAATTTTAGTGGGTAGCATAGTAGCGTAATTCTTCACATCTAGCTTTGTAAAATGTTGTCATAATGTAGAAGTAACTATTTCTTTTCCCCACACAGAAAGTTATTGTGATTATGAGCTTCTGTTTCTTTTATTTTTTATTTTTTTCAGGTGTAGGCCTTTATGTTGTACTTGGATCAGAATTTCCAAGCTTCTCGTGGTATATGAAGGAACTGCAGGTGACAATGCTGTAGTTATCAGGCTAAAAGGCTATGGAACTTGCAGTGTATTTTAGCCAGCCTCTTCTGTGAAAGGAGGTGGGCCAAAGGGAAGAAATAAAACATTAAAATAATAATAATTTAAATTAAACTAGTAACAGGAATGTTTTTCCTTAGCATTATACTTAGCCTCTTTGTGTGGATTAGACAGTCTTCTGAGGTGCCTTTATTAAATGTAGGTTGAATAACTGCAGTTGCTGCCACATGATTTGAATACATTTCAGTGTGTAATTCAAATTAGAGCATTTATATTTTTCCACTTACTGTTGTATAACTTTTCTGCTTTTCTTCTCTCCAGTTACACACTATAAAGCATATCTATAATTCTCCTATTATACTGACTAGTTAGATGGTCTACACATCTAATTCTTGGTCTTGCAAACTAGTGAGCATGCTAGATTTAATAAACCTTGCGTTTTGTTTTACTTGTTTACCCACTGTAGTTACATATGCATGTGGATAGTCTGCTAAACTGAAATCACATTACTAGGTAATCCATGTGTAAATATGCCTTTTCAAAAAGCAGTAGGTGTTGTTTGCTACTATTAATTTGTGAATGAGTTACTGAACACTTTTGATCAGATTAGCTAAGTAATTTTAATATCTTTGTTAATACCGAATGATGTAGTTTTGCTATGGTGAACAATATGTTTTAAATGAATGTTTGGGAGATCTTTACTCCCTCTGCACTAAAACAAATCATATCCAGACTTATGCATCTTTTAATCTTCTAGTTCATGGGTGTTCTGCTTGTAAAATTGATAGTGGTTTCCGCAGTTCAGCTGTATGTTTCTGGCAAGTTATAATTTTTGCAGTGACAAAACTTGAAAACAACAATGTGTGCTCAGTAATTTTAGCCACATAAGTATTCAAAATACACAAATGATCAAAAACATAATAGAAATGGGGTGAAGGGGGTTGGACGGAAAAGTCTGTTCTTTTTCTGTGTATTACATGTTCAAATGTCTGTAATAATGAGGGTGAAAACCAAGTCTGCAGCAGATGTTTTATCTTAAATGAAATTGTAAATGATTCTTTTTTTTGAATTAGCGAATTACTATAGAATGTGTACATGACTGCCAGGTGTCTGAAATGCCTGTTTAGTGCCTAGCAAAGATGATTTTCTACCTTATTATAATACATTTGTGTAACTTCAGGAATTCAATCCTTTTCATAAATATCAGTTAATATCTTAAAATCCGTTAAGTTGTGGTTGAGTTACCTCCCTTTGGAAACTGTAGTTATGTTGATTTTGAAGTCCTAGGCATCTAGAGAGTCCTAATGCTGCAGAAGCTGTGAAAACTATTTGAATTTATTGGATGGAGCAGAATAGTCTTAAGTTTTGACCTATTCTGTTAAGCCTGTGAGCAGTGTCTGTTACACGATGTACCAGTAATGGTGTGAAAATTGAATTTTAAAGCTTCATACAAATAGATGAAACTTTAAAAAAAAGGAGGGTAGAGGCAGTTTTATTGTCACTCTTCTCCAGATTATAACAAATATTTTCAGTTTAACATTTAAAGGGAAAAATGATTTTTTTAAAAAAAGTTTAACATACATTTGTTGCATATCTATGGTATGAGTGAAGGAATTCAGCAAAAATAAGAGGGAATTTCCTTTTATAATGTCATGTTAGTAGTTCACTCAAATGTGAGAATTAACTCAGCTGCAGTCTTAATGGCCTAATCATTAATTTATATGGGAGTTACTCTAATAATAATTAGAGAACTCATCTGTTGTTAATGGGGGAGTGAGGGAGGGGAGCAGTGAGCAAGTTTTCAAAATAATAATCCAATTAATATACATCAAGTAGAAATTTCAGGGTTTTGCCTGGCACTATTGGCTGCTGCTGTCATTTGGAAATAGTATTTCATTGCTTCAGGTGACAGATAGCTAGCAGCTACAGCCTAGTCTGCCAGGATTACCTGTGAGGTTGTCTGTAATTTGAGGCTGGGCAGACATTCTGTGGAGATGCTGCTCTTTCTGACCTCGTGATTCAGCATAAACATGTGCTTTGCAGCTTGCCTTGGTTTACTTAGGCATCTGTAGTGATGGATCTCTGTAACCCATTCCGTTTTTAGGGAAAGCTCTTCTATTGACAAGAGAAATTAAATGAAGGTTTTTCTAAAATTACCTCGTGAACAAGTTACAGTTGCAAGAGCTGCTGCAGTGAGTGCAGAAAGAGGTACACTGTTTTATGTTTAGTTGCTGATGTTTTCACATGGCTCCTCAAGGAGGGGGAAGTATGTTGTATGTTGTATTTTATAATAGGTAACCAACTGTGGAGTTCTTGTGTAGCCCATACCTTAATAGGAAATGATCTTTTTTTCAGATTTGGACGTATCTTAGAAGATAGTTGTTTGCAGCAGTCACTCTGCCGTGACCAGGAGGTGTTCACTGAATGCCTCTATCTTCACTCCGTATGCCTTTAGACAAGAAGTCACAGCTTTGTTCAGTGGACACGTGGCAGTTGTGAGGAGGAAAGTAACTTAGTTGTTTAACTTTTCTACTAGGACTACAACACTTCTGGAGAAACGTACATGAGTGAAGAGGCTCATCTGCATCAATGCCATGTGTGCTTTATTAGGCTGAGCAGAGATATAAGATCCTGCTTAGCTAGAACAGGTAAGAACAGTATTTTTCTTGTCATTTGGTACTATAGGAGCCTTGGAGGACTTGATAAAACTTCTGGAAAATGAGTTTACTTTCACCCTTGTCTATATGCTGACTCTTTAGAGAGGAAAAAACAAACACCTGTTTCCTTCCTTTAGAAGAAATATGCCTCTTTCAAAGCTGGTTTAGTGAAGATATCAAATTTAATGCAGAATTAATATACAAGTCTTCATGGAGTATGTTATGCCAGCATTCAGAATAGGTGGTGGGTACTATGGCTGTTACCCTTCTTTGGTTTGTATCTGGTCAAAGTCTGTACAAAACCAGCCAGACCTCAACTGGTCTACTTTCCTTTTATCCTTTGCAATTATGAGCAACTTCAGTTTTGCTAGTGCCTTCTTCACTCCTGACATCTTCCTAGTCATATCACATACCGCTTCCTTCTACCTGTGAGGCAGCTGAGTGCCCTAGGGTCCTGTCACCTACCAACTGTTCTACTGTAAAGTACCCAGGGTAGCCCTCGAAGTGCTTTTGAGGAACCTTAGAGATAATGCAGAAGCAACATGTGCTTTTGTAGTGATATTTAATTTATGCAAGCTGAATAAAAAAATGGAGTTAATTTGGGGTGTTAGTCATTTTAGTTGCTGTCACCAGAACATGGGGCCATTGGCAGTAAGTCATCTTAGCTTTAAGAAAAAATACCGTCTTTGGGTGATGCTTGGATTGGTCAATGCAATAGAATCCCAAGTCCTGGAAGCTAATCACTCTTGTTCAATTATGTAGCTTGATTCTGTACCTCTGTAGCTTGATTTCTGAAGCTGTCTGCTGAAGGCAGGATCTGATCTACAATAACATTAGGCTTCAACTGCAAATTTCTCAGTTGAGTCTGAATTTCTGACTGGATCATACACCTGGATGCAGAAATGTAAGGCCTTTGAGGCTTATTTGAATATGGTAGTAACTCAGGTACATCACTAAATCTTTATCCGTTGGTTTGTCAGCATCTGGTGTAACTGGCCTAGTAGTGTATGTAGTTCTTCATTAGGTCTGTACTCATGCAGGTCATGTGTTTCTATTTTTGGCACAATGCAGTGTTCACTGGGGACTTAAAAGGTTAAGCTAGCATTGATTTCTTTCCAATACCAGGTGCTCTTTAACTGTTTCTTCAGGCCATATTAACAACACATGGGAATGGTTTTGCTCTTGATCAGTTGATTAGTTTTGATCTGAATACTTTATATTAAAATGATTATAGATCATGCTAGTATCATTTATTTTTCCTTCTATTAGATAAATGATCTCATGGTTGTCCTTATGCCCAGTTTAGTTCAAAAAGCCTACCACCTCTTTTGTTCTTTTTGGATCTGGTGCAACACCTTGAATTGTACTGGTCTGGGATCTGCCTCTTCTAGAAACTAATTATTTTCTGAGGAAACATTAAGTCATTTTATGTAACCTTTGGTTTGGTTACTAGAGCTCTTGAACTCATGCATGCATTGGGAGTGAGCTGAAAGCTGTATGCTCTGTGCAACAATTCTCAGGGACTTTTTTTCCTCACTCCGGGTTAACCATTCTCCCTTACATGCAAAACCTATTATTATTTTTTTCAGGGTTGAAACTGGCATTTCTTCTGATAACATTTTATAGATAATAATAAATGTGCTGGTCTTAAGCTGAGAGTTCCTAGTCCAAACAGCTCTCCTTTGCCTCAGTCCAGACAAAAAAGGTTAGAGTAGAGGGGGAAAATAGTGGTTAGTTACATGTGGGAATGTGGAAATGGGATGGTGGTGGTGGGGAATTGGCAAATCCACTGCATTACTAATTCATTTCTTCTGTCCCTTGCCATCTGGGTATGAAGGATGCAGAATAGGGAAAAAGTTTGGAGAGGTTTGCAAAGGTTATAGATTTTGATTTATATGGGACTTGCTGGTCAGAATCGATGGACTTCTAATGTTTTGGTGAGCACATTACTATGAGTAAATCCTACAGTTAGATAGCTGTGGTTATAGACCTGCTAGAAGTACTGGTGGGAGTATCAGACGTGCAAAGGCTTTCATTAAACAAGACTGAAACTGATTCTAGTGTCTGAATCTGGCCTGGAAAGGTCTGTTTTTTGGTTAGGCTTTCAAGCTTTGGTTAATTTTAAGGAGTTCCAAAGCACTTTCAGATTGCAAGTCTGATCTATCTTCCCTGAGACAGTGTCCGGAATACTGAGTCACCTGCTTGTTCTATTCACCAAATTGTCATAAAACTGGTTATATGACTCAGCCGCTCCTCCTATGTCTTCCCCTCTAGGCCCTTCACCATCTTCGTTGCTCTCCTCTGGACACTCTCCAACAGTTTCACATCCGTTTTGTACTGTGGTGCCCAGAACTGCACGCAGTACTCGAGGTGAGGCTGCACCAGAGCAGAGCAGAGCAGGACAGTCACTTCCTTCGACTGACTAGCAATGCCGTGCTTGATGCACCCCAGGGTACAGTTGGCCCTCCTGGCTGCCAGGGCACACTGTTGGCTCATAGTCAGCTTGCTGTCAGCCACAACCCCCCCAGATCCCTCTCTGCGGGGCTGCTCCAGCGTCTCATATCCCCAGTCTGTACATATAGCCAAGGTTACCCCTTCCCAAGTGCAGGATCCGGCACTTGCTCTTGTTAAATTTCATGCGGTTGGTGATTGCCCAGCTGTCCAGTCTGTCCAGATCTCTCTGCTAGGCTTTTCCACCCTCAACAGAGCCAACAGCTCCTTTCAGTATAGTATCATCAACAAACTTAATAAAAACACCTTCTAGTCCTACATCCAAATCATTTATGAAAATACTGAAAAGCACTGGCCCTAAAATGGAGCCTGGGGAACCCCACTGGTGACTGACTAGTCGCCAGCCTGACGTGGACCCCATGTACCATAACCCTTTTAGTTCTACCCGTCAGCCAATTGTTCACGCATTGTATTATGTTTTTATCTAGATCAGTTTTGATCATTTTATCTGGAAGTTTTGATTATTTTTCTTAACTCTTGAGGTGATGCCACACCATAACATCTTGTCACAAAGTAATGGCTTCATCAAATACAGAACAGCTGGGTGCCAGTCTTTAAGGTCCTCTGGAGTCTCAGACAAGTGTCCCATCTGGCCAGCGTCACAAAGATGAAAAGATATTGTTATTTCAGAGAAAGGCCTTTACTTGACAGATAAGTTATAATACTGTACCTTATGTCAAAGAAGGATTTCTTGTGTGTTCAAGAAGTATTGATATTGGCAGATGTTTATCTGCAGGACAATTGACAAAACATCTTTCTACAGGAAAAATATTTGCTTACATGCAAGACCAATATGTTCATTTGCCCTTGGAGGAAAATAAGGAACCAATCTCTTAGACGCAGAGCTATTTTTGTCTTCCTCTGAACAGTGCTTATCTTGCGTTATGCATGTTTTTTAAAAAATGCTGTCAGCAGACACAGCCAGCCATTAACCTTAAGTACTTCCTATTTAAAGCTTGCACCTGTAGTCGGCTCATTCAGTTGTGAGGGACAGAGGCCTTAAGTCACCTGCCGATGGCCTGCTCTTAAAACGGCCTGTCAGTGTTTTATATCCTGCTCTATTCGGAACAGTATGGCTGCACACATCTGGAATCTGTTTTGGTCAGGGCCTTCCTGTTCATGATGCTGCAGTGAGTTTTTGCAGCTCAACCATTTCCAAAAATGAGGATAGGAGAAGAGGACTTGTGTGTGAAGGACTATATTGAGCCATATGAGGTAGGAATAGATGTGCAGGTCTCAAGCCAAGTTCCCTTTGCAGAGAGGGGATGGTGCTCCTAATTAATGTGGTATGTTTGCCACTGCTACCCCAGGATGATGGAAATACCTTCATAGCATAACTGTTTCTTCCAACAACAGGACCTGTGTTGTGGCTTTCTGGCCTGCTATGTGAAGCTAGTAGACTAATGGAGCTGGATTCCTACTGATTATAGGTGAGAAAGGAAACTGCTAGCGTAGTACTGGTTGAATATTTATAAAGGGGTCAAATTGAGTTCATAACTATTTAGAAAGATGTGTCTGGAGGTGGATAGCCACATCACAGCTCAGTATCAGTCAGTAGGAGAGAGGTCAGTGGCACGGATGAAAGGGTGAGCAGTTAGAATTCTATCTATGTAAGCCTTTGCCTAATGTTTGAAAATGCTGTTAGGTTCAGTTACAGTGGTCTATTCAGTTGTTTCCCAGCATTGTTTCACCTTGCGCTAACTACATGCATGGTCTAGACTGACAAGGTGTTTAGCAGTCCTGGCAGAATGTAAGCATTTCCTGCCAGCAGATGCTGCATAGCTTCAAGACAGTCCATGTTGGTCTTTTTTATCTGGTCCAGCACCAGAGCTGGTGTCTGCTAGCAGGAATGAACAGCTTATTTTGTGGGAACTGTTGTTTACTGCTACCCTTCTACTTTACATAAAGTGTGCCCTTGTAAATTTTAGGGGGAGGGAACTCATTTTATGATTTAGAGGTGTTTGGTGTGTTTTTGGTATTGCATGTTTTGTTTGGTGCAGTTTTTGGCATATGAGCAGTGTATGTAGCCACCTTGTTTGGTGGCATGCTAAATTTTGCATCTACTGGGAGCATCTACTCAATGTTTAACAGAGATCTGTTTGTACAGAAATGTCTTTCTCTAAACAGCTTGTACAAATAATTCAAAAAGGGATGAAATTGTTTTGTCCTTGCAGATACTGTATCTATGCTTGTAAAATATGAACAAGCCTTTAATCTGCTTGACAATAGGTATTGCAATAAATCCATTGCACTAGATTTTCAGCCAGTATAACATGAAAGTCCTATCAGCTTGGATCAGATCTCCTCATCTTTGCTTGATCTACTTAAAGCTGTCTAGACTTCATTTTCAGGAGAAGCTCCTTCTGAAGTGGTCCACTTCAGAGGTACTGATAGCATATTACCTTGGAAACAAGCTTTGAGTCTTTGCTTTATGAGGTGGATGTTACTTTATTTCCATTCACTAGCTGCCTTCACTTCTAGGATTACTTTGAAGTCAATGCATGTATATTGTGGGGTATCAAACTTAGGGCATCCAGGGTGAAGAAACAGCTAGTAGTCTTGTGGTTCTCTAACTTGTCTGTGTAGGAATTTCTCGCTCCTTCCTGAGGCCCTTCCAGATCGATGGGATGCAGCTATGCTATGCTCTGACGAAAGGTTAGCAGGATGAATGTCATCTCAAATTGTGTCAAAAATATCTTGTCTGATGTTTATTACATTGCTGTTGTTGAGTGAGTGAACATACACTGGAAATTGGGTCCTTTTTTTGCTATTCAGCATCTCCTACACGTTTTAAAAAAAACTGGCAGAATGTGGTAGTATCTGCTTATGACTTGTCAACAACTGGATATTTCTTTGGGGAGCTGTATTCCAAATATTAATGTTCTGGTTTGTGTTTTGCCTCTGCCATTGGAAGATTTTTGTAGACCTATGTGGCTACACTATCCCTAATTCATCTTGTAATTTGTAGAAACATGCTACTCAAACATGCATACATGAATTCATCCTAGATGAATTAAATAAGCGTTTTACCTGTTGCTGGAAAGTGGTAGTAACTGTTTTCAGGACAGGAAAAGTTTTTTTGTCTTGTGGTATCAGTTTTGCTGAACTGCCTGCAACCCTGCTGGTCACAGGTAATACAGTCTTTGGTGGGAACCTTTTGCTTGGATTCTCTGTGGTGCCTAAACTATTTAATGAGGGCTACAGGTTGATTTTGGTTCTCTACAGATGTTTATACATAACATGAACACTGAGCGTGCTTATTGGTTGTTCCAATATTGGACCTTTCCCTGAAGCTGAGAATTTCACCTTTGGAATTGTTGGTGAATGACTTAGAACTTCCCCAACTCTTCAGTGCGGCAGTTGGAGTACCTGTCTCATACGTTCCCTTCTTCCTCAGTAAAAGTGCATACAATTTATGTCAATTGTTCTTAAATAGTGTGAAGCTGACAAACTTGCTGAATGATACAAATGCAAGCTGACAAGAGCCAATTAAAGCAATTGTGTGATTAGGAATGCATCTGTTATTGTCACCAGTAATTGTGTCCCTGAAACTGCTTGTGTAACTAGGTTTAATTGCATGTATTGAAATAAAAAGGCTGACTATTGCTTATTTTGTGGTACAAATTTATTGCATTTTCAAAGCTTTGACATCCATGTTCCGAAAACTTAAAAGGGATATTAGTAAGAGTTCACCTGATGACTTGCAGCCTTTTATTGTTGTCATCCATTGTGTAAAGCCAGAAGAGTAAATGCAGTCTCTCTAGGTCCTTGGAGGAATTTAAAATGTGCATTTGAAAGTGCACAGGAATGAAAAGATGCAACTGGGAAAGACACCTTTGTATGTCAGGCACTCATTTGGAGTTCATGATACTGGTTTTTGAATGGATTTGCACTTTCTCCTGTGTACAAATGATTTAAACTTTGCTGTAAATACATGGTTCCAGTTCTCTTTTCCTTAGCTGTGGCTTGATAGGAACTGGAAACAGTTGTGACTAACATGCTACTCAGTTTTAGACTGGCGAATGATCAGGGCAGGTGGTAACTTGAGCACTTGGAGCTGCTGGATTCTAAGCTGTTGGTTCAGAGCATGGGCAAACTACAACTTTATAGAGGCCTAACACTGTCAAACTTGAAAGATTTTTATGGGGCTGAAAAACAAACATACATGACAGCTTGATAATTTCCAGTCTCCACTAAAAAGCAGATTGGTATAAAAGCTTTTTGACTGAACAATTGTTTAAAATTTTGACAAATAATTATTTTTTCCATTGAGCAAATAAGCTTCCTGCATGGCTTGAAGAAAAGCCCAAAGTCTAATGCAGTCTTGTGGGAAGTGTAACCCAAAATGACATCGGAAAGGGACAAGTGATTGAATAAATAGGATCTTAAACATGGAAAATGTTGAGTAGCTTTGCCTATTAGCGCTGACAGTTTTGGCACGATAATCCATCTAGCATAGAAAATCTTATGTGGCAAGACTTGGATGCCCACCTCTTGCTGTCAAATGTGATTTGCAAGTCACCTTGCTTTGCATATGACTTGGATACTGCGGTCACCTGCCTTGGTGAGATTCCTCAGTGTATATATTGCATCTGCTGAGTCCAAAGAGAGATTCTTAAAAGACTAAGCAACAAGTGAGACTTACATGTCATCTTCCTCTTCATGTAAGGTTCCTGCAACAGCAGAGGTTCACGTAGATGAGATCACTAAACATCTGTAGCTGAGCCCTGCAAAAGCACAAATTGTACAGCTATACGCATAACGTGCTGATTGCAGAAATACACCAGAGAGACCTAGCTGTGGTTCAGACAATGCCTGTGTGGCTAGAAGAAAGTTAAGGGTTAATTTGGAACTGCCTGCAGAGTGGGAACTTGGGGATGTATGGGGATTGTTTTGCAAGTGGACTTCAAAGAATGCATGAGCGAAATGGTGGCTGTTGAAATGGGGCTGCTGATGGTGACCTAGGACTAAGTCTAACATAGCAGAGGGACACTGAGACTGGAGTTGAAGCTTGTTTGTTTTTGGTGATATTTCTTACTTGCTTTTTCCATAGGATTAGATGGGGTGCAGCTAATTGTAAGATTCGTGCAGGTATGAGGGCTTAGGTGAAAGATGCGAGTCTGAGCCGTGTCTGAGTCCGAGCCTCTGCTGTTTCAAATCCTGGTGTTCTTTGTGAGGCAGGGTCCCCTGAGTATTCCATAGTGACTTTGATGTGGAAAGTTCTGGCCTGGGGCATGCCTTCTCATGTTTAGTATCAGGTCAATTTACACAGGAAAACCAAATATAAGCCACAGGGTGAAATAATTTCTAGCTATTAAATCATGCATTACTTCATTTTATTTCTGATACTGTATTTTTATTTATCTTCAATTTGCAGTTTATTCTGTGGGTATGTTTATACATTGTCAAGAAAGTTATTGTGCTCAAAGATCTGTGTGCAAAGCAGAATGTAAATGGTTTGCTTACTAACATCAAAGTCCAAAGAAAAATTCAGGTTATTAGATTTCTTGGTATACAGTTCTGTCTGCATATTCTTACATGCTTATCCTTCTGTTGCTAAAGGTGCAGACCAGAAAGTATTCCACCTAAAAGCCTTTTTAACATTAAATAAGGTAAACTTTCATAAGACAGTAAAATTCAGGAGACTTTTCTAATGTTTTAAATTCTTGTCATCAAGGTGTAGTCCTTTCTGTAGCTCACTTGTTGACTGCTTATTCCCTGGAATTTTGAAAGTTTATAGTGCAAGTGTGGCAAACAGCCCCAAACAGTATTTTGCAGACTTCAAGGGTTCAAGGAAATCTATCTAGTCTATGTAGTCATGAAAAACCATGACTATTGTGTAGTGCTTTACAGGTTGAAGTTCTCTTGCAGTTGCTTGATACACAACTTTGTGTGCATCTCACTAACAAGTAGCTGACAGGATCCAGCTCTTGGCTACTGAATTGTCAGAGCATTTGTCAAGTCTGGGGCTGAGCTTATCTATTGGTGAACTGCAGCAACCGGGAAGAAATGGAACCCTCACATGAGACAGGGTGGAAAGTTAACCTAAGACTTACCTGTCCCAGAGTTGGCTAGCCAGTGGTGCCTCAGCCCCCCCACTCCTTACTGCCACAATGGAATGACATGCTTGGTGAGTTGCATGCTAGGTCTGAGGGGGTAAAGTGGAAGAAAACCATTGGAGAGCTCTGTTGTTAAATTGGCTGCAGAGGAGGCCCCAGAAGGGATGGGTTGTCTTGGCTCGCAGATGTGTTTCATTTGACTTCACGCAAGTCACTGGGTTTCTGTCTCATGTCTTCCATCTTACAAGGTTTCCAGGGCAGTAATCAATGCTTAGCAGTGGGACTGATCTTCTGTGGGCTTCTACAGTGCAGTGGATCCAGGAGAGGCTACTGTTACGGCTTGTGTTTTTGGGAAGAAATTGCATGCATTGCACCCCCTTCATTTCTTTTTGTCACTGTGCATTGTCTACAATGGCTTACACAATACTTTGATGCAGCAGTGTTGTGAGATGAGTAGTTGATGTTACAGCATGGGGTTTAATTTCATGTTGTGTTGTTCAGCTTGTACTGTTTACATTCTAGGATTGCTTGGAATGGCACCTCAGCATTTGGGTTTGGATACTGTTCAGTGGTGTGTAGAGTTCAAGATCCAGAGAATCTAAGGATCAAATTGGTTCAGACTTGCTTAGTGGGGACTTGTGATACTGGCAGGCTTATTATCAAGAGGTTCCGTTGTCAGAGAACATACCTTTGCATAGTTCCTATTTCTGATCACAGCGCATGCACTGTTTCCTCAGAGCAAATGAAGGTAACTGCAGGAGAGTGCAGGGAGTATATTCTTTGTAGCTTCTCTGAAGGCTTTGGCAGCATTCTTGTAGTGCAGGTGGGAAGCTTTAGCAGAGGCAGTTCAATAGCTTACAATACTAAGAACTAACAGGCTGTTCCTGAAATTGCTGTTGAGGACTAAAAACTGAATGCAAATCTCATGCCTAGCATTGTCCAGTAAAAGTAGCTGGATTTGTGAGAGGTGTAAAATTTTTAAAATGTTTCCTGTAATCTGTAATATAAATGTATCATTTTTTGTTTTGTGGTTACAAATAGCTATAGAAAGTCTTAATCCTTTCCTTTCTGTCATGGACATTTTCCATGACATAATGGCAAATACAATGAAAATATCAATTTTCATATTAAGTTTTACACTGAGAGCTGCTCTAACTAAAAATCATTCAGTTGTCTGTAGTTGTCACTTTAGCCGTTTGGAATACATGTCAGTGAAGTCTATTTTGGCTCTGGCTTCTGTAACTCCCGATGGGAAGAATGGATATGTTTGTGGGTTAGAGGAATAAAAAGTCAGAAATACTTGGCTTCCTCGGCTTCACGTTGGGAGTATACTTCAAGTAAGATATGGCTGCACTCTGTAACACATTCAGCTCTCTGGTTAAATCTGTTCAATGCCTGGCATGTGCAATGAACGTGTGGTGTAGAATCAGCGATGCAGCTAACTGGGCAGCACTCATCCCAGCTCAGAGGACATTAGTGCCTTGCGTTTGCTGGGAAGAGATCTACTGATGGGAGCTGGAGGTTGCTGCAGTGGGGCATCACGACTGGGACCTGTAAGGGGAAGGTTATGCCGACACCATTACTGTAACTTAGGCCATGTTGCCTTGAGTAGCTGGGGGTACGAACTCTAGTCAGTCTGTGACGGACCCCCTTTATGGCCTTTGCCCTTTGCTGTCTTGCAGTATGAGTCCTTTTTGTTGAGTGTATTAAGGCCTACGGGAGCTGGCGTGGCTAATAGCAAGATCCCATTCAGTACTCTTACCTAAAACAGTTAAATGAGCTCCTGAAGATGGCTCCATGCCGAAAGAATTCTGCAACTTGTGTTTGCAGAAATGTTTTTGCTGCCTTTACAAGCTTTGGCTCGTCCTGTGCTGGCAGCAGCTGTATGTGTGTTGCTGGCGGGCTTATTTGCTGGTGTGAGGTGTGAGAGGTGCTCCTGGTATGGGTGAGAGAAGAACATCAAGCCATACTGTGAATGTCACCTTGGTTTCTGCCAACATATATGATACCAATGATACCATGACGATTAATAAGCAAAGCATTGCATCTACAATACTACCTAGCTGCTTGAACACAGGGACAGTGCTCCCTAGCTCTAAGGAGGGAGATGAAGAGAATAGCCATTCAGGGAATAGTAGGCAGCTTCTCCTGCCCTTGGGGTAGATCTGCAGCTGCTCTTAGTGTCCTAGTTCCAGTGAAGATAGTGACCTATACCTTTAAACAAAGATGGGAAAACTTTTCACCAACCATAAGTAAGATATGCTTGACTAGAGTCACTCAAGCTCCACCTAAAAGATAGAAAATAATATAAATTGGCTTAAGAGAAAGGGGATGTTAGGGAAGATGCCATTGTCAGGGGAGATACCATCACGAGGACCTCCTGACTTCTGGGATCAGTTGGTGGGCTGAGCCTCTCTTCCCCCTGCCTCCCATTGGGATGATTTTGGGTAAGATTTGAACACTTGATTATACTGTGTCCCTGCAGAAACTTAGAAATGTCTATGGAGTCTTTGTGCCTTTTAATGTGTTAATAGCCAGGAATCCTCATTGAAATTAAAAGATCAGACCTGTGGATTAATGCTGCCCCCTCTGCCATCATTTAGATGTGTTGAGGTTGCAGATAAGCTGGTTCTCTGAAGACAAGCTAGTGTCTGAGAACTTAACTCTTAACCAGTTTTAGAAATGTACTGCATAGCCTTGGGAGCTTGCCTCACCTGAGCTTGCAATGAGATACTGTGCTGCAGACAAGTATGGGTTGTGTGAATGGCCATGGTGTTACAAGGGTGCTAGAACTTGTGCTAATATTTGCCAGCAATCAAAATGAATTCCTTCTAGGTCTGGTGGTTTTGTGGATGTGTTGTTAGACAAATGCAAAGCTTCTAACTCCTGATACTTTTCAGATTCTCCTATTTTGGCTGAGAGTGAGATTTCTTATAGGCTTAATGATGGATGAATTCATTTCACCTTCAAGTAGCTTTGTGGTTTCAAAACCATAATGTTCAAAAGTCTTGAGCTTTTGTTCTTGCAAATCCAGGTTGATCTTATCAGAGGATAAACCATAATGATTAGTATTGCAGTATGTTGGATACAATTATTTATTAAAGCAGCCTAAATTGAGTTAAGCTAAGAAAGAATCTGTTCAATGCAGTCTTAACCTATGATCTCTACTTCAGTGTGAGTGAAAAAAATAAGTTCAATTAATTTAATTCATCTCCTTAGACTTAAGGGAGTTTATTTTGTAGATTCTTTGGAGAGGTAACCAGAGAAAGTGGTTCTGAAAGAAACAGCTGCCACAAAAGGGGAACAAGAAGTTGGGCTTTGCTCTCAGATGACAGAAAAGCTTAGCTTTTGTATTAGTTCAAGGAAAAGGTTGAAGGTTTGGTTAGACAGTATTTTATCTGAATTGGTTTTCTCAACCTAGCTATAAATCAAGGCATGAGTATTGTACTAGTGAGTATAAAATACTGAGATATAAATCAAGACTTGAACACTACCTGTGAGTATAAAACACTTGATGTACAAGTCAAGGCTCAAACTGTCTGTATGAAAAGCTTGGAGAGACAAATGGTAGTGCTTGAACACAGGCTGTTTGGAATATAAGCCGCTAGGGTTATGTGTCTCATTTCTACATTAGTTCTTGAACACATGTACATCATAGTTGCCAACTCAAAATGAAATACTTCTGTCTCATACCTGCCTGCTGAGATGGCAAACACTCCAGAAATTATTTCCTGCATGCAGTCTCCTTATAAATGAATTTCTCAGTGTGTACTTTGCATGAAAGAAAAAGAATGTTCTTTTGATACCAGGGCAGCTTGTATATTTTGGTGTCAAATACAATGAGCATATTTCTTGTTTAAACATGTATTACATTTTTAAAGGAAAGGATCTGCTTTTCATCTACTTTCAAGGTGACAAATTTAGCCTATGAATTTCTACAGATCGTTCATCAATGGACTCAGGGTATTTGTGAAGTACCTTATAAAGAAAATGGCTCTGTCAATGGGGTTGGAAATATGCACTGTCAGAAATGAAGCTCTTCAGTTCCTCCTGGGTGTATAATGTGTCCTCAGATGTGAAAACTTAAGTAACAGCTTTTAGAATGAGGTGTCCAAATACTCCCCTGCAATGAGGTGAACACTGGATTTGTATTTCACTACATGAGGAAGTATCTTTCAGTGAGCAATTGAACTTAGAGGCAATTAATCAAGATGGCTGTTTAGATTAATTTGAGTACTATGGGAAGAGCTTATCTGAAGAGAGCTGAGTAAGTGAATGTTGAAGCCTCAGCAGGAGGATGGAAGGGAAAATTCTTGAAGGGTTAAAAGATCACTGTGCAGATTGGTGGTAGTCTAAAACCTCCAGGGGGATATTCTTTTGGTCACCACTGACAGACAATGGACTTCTTCGTAAAAGGAATAAAGTTCCTATAGTTAAAAGAACGGATTGCTCTGTTTTGAAAAGGACAGCTACGGAAGTGCTTGTCTTCTTGCACTTTTCTCAGAGGTACAGTTTTAGAAGCAGTAGTATGTCAACTGCTGTTACAAACCTGAGAAAAAGTAGTTCTGAAATAACAGAACTTAGTAAGTACACTACTTATTTGTAGATTGCTCAGACCTGGAACTCCTGTGGTATTTTTGGAAATGTAGTTAGTCTGCCAGGATCTCGCTTATTTTACATTGTGAAATAGACTGCTACTTTAGCAATGGCTAAAGCAGATGGTTTTTTGATTTTTTTTTTTTTTTTTCTGGTTCACTGCAAGTGAATGAATTGTCACTGTTTTCAGCAAGTATAGTGCCATTCATGTTTCTGCTTTGGTTTCAGGCTTAGAATATTACAAAATTACATAGAGTGTCTGAACTCCACTGCTAGGTTGGTTCAATTCCTGTAGACAAAATTGAGTCTTCCCCTAGGACTTGCACCTGATGGCTTACCTGCTGACATCCTTATGATGGCACGTTTTACTTGCCTTGTCAGCATGTTACCTGAAAATTAGTTGAAGTTCATGCATACGAATTAACAGCTGTCTCTAAACCTAAGTGTACGTTTTTCCTGTTTGAGTATCTCAATCAACTCTTCCTTATTCCCATTGGGTTTATAGCATCCAAATTTGAGTCAGCTGGCTAAGCCTATGCTAATATCCTCTTGTATACGTAGACTCACGTGAGTTTGTGCTGTATGGGTTAATTCAGATTAGCCCAACTGTTCCAGCCGTTGGTGTTCATTACTAGGAAAATCTCATTTAGCTGGCACAGAATAGTCCCACTAGTGTAACTATTCAAGCATGAAATAACCCCCCAGCCCCACTTAATGCAGTGGTAAAAAGACCTTCATCAGTTTTTGTTTTCAATGTAGCTTTAAGTATGCAAAGGCATCACTAGCTTTGTCAACCTTCTCTCTCCTCATTTTGTGGTTATTCTTAGTTATGTAGTGAAGCAGGACTTCTGATAATGTTGTCTAAATACTTTCAGGAGATGGGATAGGATAATAACTGCATTTTGCTTTTTATTCAACTGTTTGGATGAAGCGTGGGTCTTACTGAGAACCTAGATCCTAAATCCAAAGCCCCTGTTTATTTGGAGTCCTTAAATGCCTATCATGCAACTACCAATGCATGGTTTAGATGTTTTGTAAGTGCAAGTCAAATAAGCTGCAATAGTTTTTCATGAAATGGCTTCTAACATACTGTTCATTATCACTTGTGAAAAAGAATCAGAAAATGAGTTGGCTGAATCTTCCATGTTTTTGTATTTTTTTTTCTGGGGGGGACGGGGGGGAATATTTGAAATGTCCGATAAAAGATTAAACATCTTCCATTACTGTAGCTAGGTGAAATGTGTCAAGCTGCTCTAGATTCAGGGGGTATATCAACCTTACATGATACAACCTGTAAAGATTGATGTGTGGCTGTCTCTGGAAGTTACAAAGCTGCAATTGGGGTGCTACTTTGTCATTTTTAGCATGCAGTTGGGGCTGTCTTGGCTATCTTTTTGCAAACACTGCTGAGAATGGTCTCGAAAATGAACGTGTGAGGGGGCAACATCTGTACTTCCTGCATTCCTTGTCTTTAGGGGGCTATAAAACAGCAAAGAGTGCATCTGAACAACACTGCCCTCCTTTTATTCCTCAGGTCTCAGGTAAACTTCTGAGTTACTCTCTTGAGCTTTGTGCTGCTGCAGGATACATTAAAAAAAAAAAAAAAAAAAAAAGTGGGTTCCTGGTCCCATCATCCCCCACCCAGGAGGCATATCCTGTCAGACAGGGAGCTAGTATTTTTTATGGTAGCTTTCTTCCTTAGCGAAGAAGACCAGCTTTTGTGTTGCCAACAAGCTCTAACCTGCACAAAGCTTAGCTAACTGCTCCAGAAAGGTGTAGGATTTTTAGGTAAGGAGCACTTGCAGGATTTAGGTCTCATTGTACTTGGATGGCATGATCTAAATATTTTGCTTCTATTATTCAGCTTTTTAACTCTGCTAAAAATGCATGCTGTGTTAAGTAACTGTTTTTTTATGCCTTTCCTTTTCCTAAGCTAAAAATGGACTGATTGTCCAAACTTTGCAAATAAAGCTCATGTATACTTCATGACAAGCTTCATCTGTGCATGTAGGATCTGTCTTCAAGTAAAAGCTTGAGCCATATGCATGTAACCAAGGGCAAAATTTTGTCTTTGGGGACTTGTCCTTTACAGCTAGGAACTGAACCTTTGTGTATGTGCATGCAGGAGACTTTTTCCATGGGAACAGTGAACTTCTTTTGCTGCCAGTGCCAGAAGATGGAAAACTGCAGAGTCTAAGGTTAGAAGTTGAAATAAAGCCGAAGTTTTTGCATCACAATGCAAATGGTGCATAATTTCCATTAAGAGCTGTTGCCTTTTAGAGTGCTGAGGCAAATAGAAATTGGCTATCTGAGATTAGCGTTTTGATGCTTCTGTTAATACAGTCTGACCTGCAAGGAAGGGAAATAAAGTGTGCATCCAGTATTGGATTTGTTCTGCTCAAAATCCCATGGAATCTACTTTGCATCTGCAAAGTAATCATTCTTAAAAATAAAGCTTGCTTTTGCAAAAGAACTTTGGCCAAACTCAAAAAAAATTAAAAATATTAAAAAATGAAAGTTGTTATGCATTTGGTTTATTCTGCAAGTGCTCACTTTGGCTTTTGGATACAACTGATTTCCTTGGAAGGTGTAGCTGGTGTACAGATTTTTCAGTTATTCCAGTCTTCTTTAACAGGGTAACTTAATTGTTCCAAGGCAGGATAGAAGGTGACTTAGTGACCTCCCATGTAAAAGCTTTAAAAGTTACTGGCCTTAAGCTTTTAGTTGCAGCTCAAGGAGCTCCCAGACAAGTGATTTTGCTTCTAGAACTTTCTACTGGCACTGAATGAATACAGGGATTCTGTAAAGGTGTAACTGTTTGCAAGAGCATGTAATCAAAATGGGAGAAGACAGGAGGGAAGGCAAGTGATGTCCTCAAGACTGCAGAGGTTTGAATTAAATGTCTGATAAACTCCTGTTCTGTCCTTTCATTAGACATTCATTTGAATTAGAATTCATTATACATAAGTCTGGGGTCTGCAGTTCAGGGATGCTCTTTGAAAGTTTGAACCCTTGTTTTCCTACAGCTGTGGAACAGTTAGCTTCTTCAAAAACACCCCCCTGTTTGCTGATTGTACTGTCAACAAGCAGGAAAGCAGAAAACGAGCACACCTTCTCGTAGCTTAAAGGATTCTGCTTTGAGCAAAGGAGGACTCAGGTTCCAGCAAGATAGGTTGGCAAATTAGCCTGAGGTTATTAATTCATTTTTTAAAAAAACACGTTGTTATAGCAGAACAAACCCGTTAATTTAGCCACTGATTTCAAAGTGATTAACTGGAGGAGCTACATGGAGAGAGGTGTCTTGATGCATTGGCAGGAAGGAACTTGTATTAGTTGCTGCTTTTAGTGACTGTCTTTAAGAATGGGAACCAGGGTACCACAGGGATGGACTGCAAGTCCAAATGCCCTTGTATGCCTGGATATGTTAAATGCATTAGACCTGTAAAGTCAGAGTTGATTGTCTGGCTGCCTGAAGATGAATACTGATGTACTCTTAGGACTGAGTCACTTTTAAGACCAGCTTATTGTTTTTTTTTTCTGCTTATTAGGACCGACATGGCTTTAAACATATGCATACACTCCTAGCGTTTCATAAAATGCTTCTTTAAAGGACTAAAGCTTTAAACATGCTCACCATAATTAAGCATCAAGTGCTGGAATAATTAAGCTTGAATGGTTTCTTTATTTTGATACTTCTAGGCTTTTGTCTGAAGAGATCACAGAATCACACAGAATCACAGAATTTCTAGGTTGGAAGAGACCTCAAGATCATCGAGTCCAACCTCTAACCTAACCCTAACAGTCCCCACTAAACCATATCCCTAAGCTCTACATCTAAACATCTTTTAAAGACTTCCAGGGATGGTGACTCCACCACCTCCCTGGGCAGCCTGTTCCAGTGCCTAACAACCCTTTCAGTAAAAAAGTTCTTCCTAATGTCTAACCTAAAAATCCCCTGGCGCAACTTAAGCCCATTCCCCCTCGTCCTGTCACCAGGCACTTTCTTCCTGAGCAGAATTATCTGAATGTTAACGTTCTTGATAGTGGTAGGTCACTGACCACCACGTACTGTGGGATACTGACTTGAAGTAACCTTTCCACAAAAGCTCTTATTGAAGCATAATAAACAAAGCAGGTGAAAATGATGAACAGAAAAGCTGTATTCCATTCTCCCCACTGACTGACTCTGTTCTAGTGTTCTACTTAGACTTCAAAGGATTTATCAAGGAAGTGTGTTTTGTTGTTAAACCAATGGTGTAATGGCTCTGAACTGATAGAGAAGTGATCTCTTTGCTTTTGGTAAGTGCAAGTTTGCTTCTGCTGGGCTTTTGCAGCTCTCTCTTTCTAACCTGTTTTTTGGTATTTGCGTATAAAAAACTTGTCTGGAAGCTGTGGGTAGTTTAAAAAGGCCAGAAACTCAAGTGTTTGCTGTAGTTATATTTACAGGTCAGCTGCTAACGAATACAGAGACAAGATTTCTGTATGATACAAAAAAACATTGTTCAGTGATTTCTCCCCCTGTGTCTCCTCCTCCCTTCCTGACAGAGTGTATCTGGCTTGTTGATGGCAGGTCTTTCCAGTCTGGCACCCACTTCTGCCAGGTCTGGTTCCTTCCTTTTTTGCCATTCTCTCCCCTGATTTTTCCATTCTACTGGGTGAGTACATCTAGTCTTTCTGGAGAGTCCAGTGTAATTATCTTTTATCGTATTCTGGAATGGTTAATCTCCAGGCTAATTACAGAAATGGCTTTAAGGTGATAAATATGTGTATTGTAGTAAATATGTTGTAAGGTATCTGCATGTGCTCTGTGGAACAACTGTGTAAAGTACTGTTTGATGTGAAGTTTAGCATGTTTGAAGACGTGGAAAATAAGTTGTAAAACTCCACAGTGTGGGGTGGTACTGGCTCCAACTATATAGAGAATGCTGACCAGCTGGGACATCATGAAAGAGCTGCAATGATGGCAAGAATCCTGAAGTAATTTTGAGATTCAAAGCACAATGTGGTTTCTAATTAAATATTAAGATTCCATGAGTGCAGCTCAAAGTCCTTTATAATAGCAAAATGCTGTTAATATGAGTGATCTCATTTTTGTTTCTGTAGCAAATGTCCCATTGACCTCAATTAAGTCCCAAAAGCAGGAAGCTGGTGACCATAATAGGCATAGTTTGTATTCCCATCCCACTGAAACTCTTAGTGTTTCTGCCAAGCAGCTGACTGTGCTGATTTCCCAGTACTATCTTGAATTTACTCTCTGAAGAAATTATTTCTAAGTGTGTCAGTGTATGACCCAGGTGCAGGACCTTGCACTTGGCCTTTTTGAAGTCCACGAGGATCAGAGGAGCCCAGCTCTCCAGCCTGTCCAGGTCCCTCTGGCTGGCATCCCTTCCCTCCAGTGTGTCAGTGGCAACACAGCTTGGTGTCACCCACGAGCTTGTTGAGGGTACGCTCTTCCCCAGGGATTGAAGGGTGTTAAGGAATAACAAAGGACCTAAAAGTTGAGAAAATATTTCCATTTGTACAGTCATACAGAGCAAGAAGGGGAAAGCAAGATACTTGTGCCTGTCTTCAGCTTACTGCTGTTCTTTGTTGAATTTGCATTTGCAACGAGACATTACTGATGAAGCCCAGTTGGCTCACTGGAATTTGATCATCTCTTCAAACGTTCCTTCTTAAAACGTAGAAGCAAGTTGCTCTTGAGTACAAATGGAAAACTGTTTAATTTAGAGGTTTTCTAGCTTGTTAGACTGCCTTTTTAGTATTGTTCTTATAGTGAAGTTTTCAAGGGGGTGATATTCATTGACTTTGCTAAGCTTCACTCATACTTTTATCAGATTCTTTCATTGTATCATACGATTCAATGTTAAATTGAAGACCATTTCATTCGCTTCAATTTGTTTTCCTGAAAACGGCCAGTCTGTAACCAGTAACCCGATGCTGCCTTAGGAAAACAACTTGTGAAAAGGTGCAAGCCAAAAATATCTCAAACCTAAATGCATAGATTGTAAAGGAGATGTCTGGGTTCGGTGGACAGCAACTGGAGTTCACGGAAACATGCCTATTTGAAAGGAGGTCTCATTTCCATATAAATATGATGGCGGGAACGCAATGCGTACTACTTGCAGTAGTAATGTAGTTCACTGAATGAAGCTATTGTTTTTCAATACAGTTACATTTGGTGAAAGTGAAGTATTTGAGAAATAGAATAGGCATAAAACCAGTGATGTCCTTGCCTTGCTAAACAGAGGAGATTAAAGTCAGCACTCTAAATGCTGGTTGTGATTTTTTTGTAAAAGTAGTGTTGGGAAATAGTTGCTGAAGTGGCTGGCACCTTGCAAGGAGATGAACCTTGTTATTTGTGAGCTCTCTCTGAGGCACAGTGTCACATAGTGCGATGGAGTCCTCCATGGCACCGTGGTTAATATTATAAATGTTATGACTTGTGTATCTTACCTGCAGTTCAGGCCTGCTATCCTAAAGAGACACAGGAGAACTTAAATACAAGTCTTTTCCTGGGACTGGTACTATTTTTAGTGATTGATTACAGTAAGCATTGAACTGAAGGCAAAATAAGATTTTGTGTGTGGTCGAGGCTTTTATATATCTGAGGATTTTCAGTACTAAAATATGGAAAAATATTTTTACTAAGCGATACAAATTTTACTTAACACTTAAGTCTTAGTCCATGTTACAAATAGATTAACTGAAGGAATTCTGTCAAGGTGGTTTTGGCTTAAAATTGAATATAGAAATAATGAGAATTATTTATTATGCATATTATTATAATGTGGGTTGCAAGTTTCACACGAAGGCAGCAGCAGTGAAGTAGAAGACAGTTATCGAATGGTAAACAGCACATGGAGATTATTCATATTTCACAGAATAGTCTAGGTTGGAAGAGACCTCCAAGATCACCGAGTCCAACCTCTGACCTAACACTAACAAGTCCTCTGCTAAACCATATCCCTAAGCTCTACATCTAAGTGTCTTTTATAGCCCTCCAGGGATGGTGACTCAACCACTTCCCTGGGCAGCCCATTCCATGCCTAACAACCCTTCCAGTAAAGAAGTTCTTCCCAGTATCCAACCTAAACCTCCCCTGGCACAACTTCAGCCTCTTCCAACCAACCCCCCCCCCCCAAGAAGCACTCACACAACCCCTGAAAATAGACAAGAGCTGTTTATTGGTGGGACATCTTGCAGGCAAGCCAGTGGTCCATGTCCATGGTGTTTGGTGGCTCCAACCTAATGCTTGCAATGGAGCCTGAGCAACCAGTAGGGGGCTTGCCGGGCACTCCTGCGACGTTGCTGCTCTCAGATGGCAGAGCACAAAGACATGCCGCAGTACTCCCAGGTCTGTTCTGGCAGAGGTGGATCCACTTCCATCCATTCCTCCACATCTGGTGGATCCAGCTCTGTGGGCTCTGCATTGTCGGGCAGAAGGCTAAGGCAGTCCTTGCCCAGGACTGTTCAAACGGGATGCCTTCCATCCAAAATGTTCTCAGGCCAGGGTTCCCACCCAGGGGGTCATCCAGTCCCGCGCCTTGGTCCCATGCCACCGTTGGGTTCATTTTCATGCGTGGGACTGATGGTGCTGTTTGGTTTATGGCTGTTACTGGGTCCCGCACTGTGCTCTGGACTATGGGCATGCCTCTGCTCCCCGTGGCTGTCTGCCTATGCTCCGGCCTTTGCCCCACATTACTGTTGCTCCTAGGGTAAGGCCCAGGCCCCCTGTCGCTGGGTGTGTGAGGTGCCAGCCTGTTCCCCGCATTGTTGCAGTGCCAGTGGTACTGCCTGTACCTGTCTGTGGGCTGGGCGCCAGAGGTCCCTTGAGCACTGGTGTCTCTTGTGCCACCGGCACTATCCCTCTGCCCACGACACATCTCCTTCCACTCAGGTGCATTCCTTTTTGGTGCTTCACCGGACTGCATGGCTGTCCTTGCACACCAAGGAGGCCTGCTGCTCACCTTGCTCTTCTAGTCTTCCTGGCGCACAAGCTGGCGGTCAGAGGGCCGAGATGCTCAGCGATTGCTGGGCCAGCTGCAGGGGTCCTGCTTTATAGGGCCCGCAGCAAAGCGGGGCAGTGGTGGCCGCTGTGACCTCAGCAAGCCTCTGTGATGGAGTGGCCCATGCGTGGCCAAAGGTGGCTGTGCTAGGGGCGGCCTGGAAGATGCCCGCATGTGAACAAGGAGGAGGTTGGGGCGGCTGAGGGACCCTTCTCTTGGGCTGGCTCTCCTGGGCCATTTGGCTTGCCAGAGAGAAAGGCTGCCCCTTGGCCATGGGGACTGCCCTGCACCTCCCATCCTGTGCCCTGGGTTTATTTTTAACGCTGTTTTTTAGGCATTTTCATTCTGTCCTTATGCTACTTTTTAGAACAGTTGAACAGAGCAGAAAATTTTAAAGAACTACTACTAAATGTATTATTTATTTTAGAAGTCCCAATGCTGTTCTACTGTCAATGACAGAATGGTTTATATTACAAAAAATGAAACTAGCCTTAAATTACCTTGCAACAGTTACCACAACCTTAATGTATCACAGTGATTCCCTTTGTGTGCTCACAACAAGAACTTCACACTATGGGAAAAATGACCTGGAGGAAAGCACTCAGATCAAAACCAAGGGATGAGGGGGAGAATTCATTATCTATCATGCCCATGCTTATGTGATGACAGCTGTCTGACAACAAAACACAGAACCAGGCTATAAAAACAGGAGTTGTTTGCAAAGGTGAGGAACTGATACTTAATTCATTGAAGCCCAAAGACTAAGTGAACCAGAAGGAATGAATCCAGGTGTCTTTCATAAGAAGTGACATTGTTTACAGTCAATTTATTAAGTGGATCAGTAGGATAGTGATCCTGCTTTGAAACACCATCTGTTTTATAGTATCAACCTCCATCTCAGTTAGAGATTTCCAATTTAACCAGGGAAACTGCTCTTAACAGGTATTTATTTATACAGGGAGATTTGAAGAACAGCAGTTACAAAAACTTCAGGTAAGCAAGACAGGTCCTTGACTAGGACAGACTGAGGTTACAAGATAGTCTCACTTTGTTCTGTGAGTGTTGTGTCTGCCTAGAGTGTTGTGGTGAATGGAGTCAAATCCAGTTGGAGGCCGGTCACTAGTGGAGTCCCCCAGGGCTCAGTACTGGGGCCAGTTTTTTTTAATATCTTTATCAATGATCTGGATGAGGGGATCAAGTGGGTCTGGAGAAGAAGTCTTACGAGGAGCGTCTGAGGGAGCTGTGGTTGTTCAGCCTTGAAAAGAGATGTTTATTTGCTGTTGGCTGTACATGTTCTGGTCATAGAGAGCTAGCTTAGTGAATCAGCTCCAGCTGGTGTTGTCTTGTTTGTGATTGTGCACACGTGGTACTTGCAGATGCAAAATACTATGATTATTCGATATACCAGTATTGCATCTTGTCCTGTTTTTGATGTGACTTCAGAACTACAAGTGGAGGATTGTTTGCTAGATACTAAATACCATCAAGATCAGCTCGAGCATCTTAAATAGCTCTCTACCACTTTATGTCCTTCTGAGTTTCAATGTCAAGCTCATATCAGCTTCTAGCAAAAGCCCTTGCTGCATTAGTTTTCTTGGCACAAGAACTGCGTGGTTTAACAGGGAACTGTCAGGGCTAGTAGGACTAAAATTAGACTTGCCAGCTGTATTTTCATTTCTGGGCAGTGAAGAACTCATACAGCTCCTTCGCTTTTATTTGGCCAGCACGCTCTCTTCTTGTCAGCAGCAAGACTACTGAAATGGGGGAAAATGTGTTTTCCAGTGTATCACAAAGCAGAAGGCTACCTGTCCCGATAAATACTGTTTCAATTCTTTGCATATGATGTTTTGTCAGTAATTCTTTGTGTAGGGGGAGCAAATGTCTCTGGAGTTACAGCAGTGATGTGCTAATGCGATGTGAGGTTGCGTTCCATTCACCTAGCCTCATGTGGCAGCCCCTGGATGGAGGGGTCATTTATCCCATGATGGTGCGAGTTGCAGGTATGGCTTGTGTTTGAAGTGCTCTGTAATTAAAATGTGCATAAACCATCCATGCTGACAGATGCACAAAATGTTTTCACTCAGCATGAGGCTTAGCATTCAGAAGTAGTTAAGAATCTGTCTTTATTTTGTCACAAATAGTTTCTACTTAGCAATGCAACATTAGGCAGCGAGTTTTAAAGAGGTCTTTGTGTTCAGAACAGTATCTTGGTACATTTCCATCAGTTTTAAAGGGAGACGCTTTGAAAGAGTGAAACAGAGGTGAAAGCAACATTAACCCAGCTGCTTAAAGGATGTGTCCATATGCTTGGCTGTTGTGCATTATAAACAAAGAGCCACAATTACAATCAAGTTGAAGAAACAGAGAGATAATCATAAGCCACTGCAGTGGCCTGCTGATGAGAGCTATTTGATCGAATCTCTAAACGAGGACGGAGTGTGCCCAGAATTTCCAGATGAGTGGCACCTGTGAAGTACCATTTGGAAAGAACCCATGCTGTAGTCTTCTACAGATGGGGTCAATGCTGAAAGAATATATGCTGTCTTGATTTCAAATCTTAATTTCTGCTCAGCGTGAATTCTGGGCTTTGAATCTGATGCAAGGCTTGCCTTCACTAGGTAGAGCCTGATTGAGGTGCTGCTTGATAGTTCATCTCTGACGACAAAGATGGGATAAGGCATTGTCTTCCAGCCAGCTACTCCTGCATTTTTTGTTCAATATCTGCTTAGTTGGGCCACAGCAGGGATCTGGGGGGTTGTGCTGTACAGTGGCTGAGTGAAGCAATGTGGCCTAAGACATCAGTGCAAATGGGCATGATGGTGCAGCAAGAGTCTGGCAACCTGTAGCTGAGGGCTTTTTCCTTGGCTTTAAGGGTGAGTACTTGAACTGTATGTTTACTTGCTTAATAGGTAGCCTGGAATGAAAAAACACTATGCAATGCAGGGATTTGAAAACAGTTGATCTGCTGCTGTTAAGCAGAAGGACCTTTTCTATGGGCGAAAACATACCTCCGTCATGTTCGGAGAATGATGATAAGGTTTGTTGCTAGGGAAACCATTTAGTATCCATACTCCTTTGATACTGTACCTGTGCAAACAATTGCACAGAATCATCGTTCCTTTGTTTCTCGAGGCAGAGGCTGACCAGAGATAGAAGCAGTTCTTAGAGGGAGAAGGCATCGTGCCTTTCAGCATACTTGATTGACTGTATGAGGGCATGTCTCACCACCTTTCCGTTTTTGGTTGGAGAGTGCCTTGAACTGCATTTTGGTAAATATCTAAGAATGGAAACCCAAAGGGCATTTAGTACAGGCTTATGTGGAAGTGGCATTTCATATGCTGGTTCATTTGGCATTGCTACTTTAAAGAGTAGCAAGCGAAAAATACAGTTTCTCTTCTGTAAAGGGAACTTTAAGGTTCTTTCAGGGTACTTTTTAGGCTGGGTGTGACTGATACCTGGACTAGATGATCTTCCAAGGTTCCTTGCAGCCCAAACCATTCTATGATTCTAAGTCATAATCACCTTCCTTAGTTGTGTTTTATTTACTTGCAGATAATTGGGCATTTGAAGTGGAAGTTTAGTTGCCAGCCTGCAGTGAAATACAATTCCCACTGCTTAGTACAGTGCAGGGGCTGTAAGTGAATTATAGACCATCCTTTACTCTTTCACTTCTAGTCACTTGTAGAATGCAAATATTTTTTTGCACCACTAACCTATAGTTGAAAGCCAGTATATGCAAGTTGATCTAAATGAAATGATGCAGAATACAGAAACGCTGGTTTGTAGTTGGAAAAGCTGTAAAATTAATGGTCTCCTTTTGGCTCACTTAAAGTGGTCCTTATCTTCATTCAGGTTATCCATCAGTGCTGTTGAACGAATCAACACTGTTTCCAGGCTTCAGTTGAGGTGTGGAATGCCTGTGAAGAAGCCAGATGTTAGGAAACGGAACAAACTCTACTGCCCGTGTTGGCTGCTGGTCTATGTAGAGCCAAATTCAGGCATTGGCAAAAATGTAGTGAAACTGCTCACAGTGGCAGACTTGAAGTGCTGCTTGAAAAGTCAGAAATCATGTACAGCTAGATGTTGTCTTCAGTGTAGTCTGAGCAGGGTGAAATTTCTGATTATATTGTCATGAAGATGAAATCAGCTCACCCTCCTCTGTGCCCTCTGGGATGAGGTGCTGGAAAGAAATTTCTATTCTTGCATAAGAATGTGTCTGTTTGTAATTATTGAGGCAAGCAGGCCAGATTAGGTCACAGCTCTGGTTACAGTATTCACAGTAAATGGAGGGAATAAATTTTATTATTTCTAATATTCCTGTGGGAAGTGCTCAAATGATTCATTTTTAAATAACTCTAATTTTGCAGTAGGAGCTGAAGGATTAGTGCAGAAATAGATCTAAAAATAAAATGTGAGGGAGTCCAACTTATAGTTTTTTTTTTTTTAGATCATATCATTCTTAGGTAGGAATTTACAATGAAAAAAATGTTGCACACAGACCTTTCTCCCGTCCATTGGGGAAAAAACCTTTTGCTTTTTTTTTTTTTTTCAATATAAAGAAAAATCTTCTTTACTGGGAGGGTGACAGAGCACTACACCAGCTTGCCCAGAGAGGTTGTGGAGTCTCCTTCTCTGGAGATATTGGAAACCCGCCTGGGTGCCATCCTGCACAAGATGCTCTAGGTGATCCTGCTCTGCGGGGGGGGGGGGGTTCGACTAGATGATTTTCAGAGGTCCCTTCCAACGTCGGCCATTCTGTGATTAATTATGTAGTAATTGCATAATGATACATAGAAATGTTAGAGCAATTGATGCTTTACACAGAGCATAGCAAGTATTCATTGCTGTTAAGCCAATTTCTATTGCTTTCTTCAAGCGTCCATGGGGTTCAAAGTTGCTGGTAGTCTCCACAGTGTGCTCTTGCCATGTAATTTCATGCTCTCATTCTTCATATGTCTGTGGTGATAAGGACAAATTAGCGATGAAATCCAGGTTGATGTCCTGGTTGTCTAACTTTTCCTTTCTTTAGCACTTTGAAAGCTAGGCTATGTTGAGAAAAATGTAGTGGGACACAATCACTGGCTACTAGAGAATGAGTCAAGACCGAGTATTTAGAAACCCAAGTGATTTTTAATTTCATGTTCCCATGAAGCTGCATAACTTAATTGCTACAGATTCATGTGCTTGGAAGTTAAAAGAAAGCTGAGGACCTAAGTTATACGTATATGCCTGTGCACATAAATATGTACAGGTGGAAGCTATAGTACAGTTGTAGCTGGCAAGGCATGGGGCAGAATGTTTTGCCTCTTGTTGGAAGGACACAGAAATTAAGCAAAGGCTAGTCAGTGCCAGCTTAATTTTGGAGCGCCTATATGAGTGCACTTGGAGCATTCCTCTTCTTCTTGGGTAAGGAGCAAGGGATGAGCTTGCTCTGCTCAGCATCTCCTGGAAGTGAATCCGCTGCACTGTGACATGCTGACTGTAGCAGGAGGTGGGAAGGCCACTCCTGCAAGTATAATGAATTTTGAAAGAGGTCTTATTAGATCAAAATTAGCATTTCTGCAACAGGCTATTTCCATTTCCCTGTTGGTTTAATCTCTTTATGCTCATAGCAAATTTTGATTTCGGACTTGGTCATTGTATGTTATGATGACCATGGAGAACTGGAACAGGGCAGCATTTAAGCTAGTGCATGGCTGTGGTTTTCTATATGGATCTTGATTTTTTTGGGGGGTCAGCTACTTGTTTTCTCAGTTAGACCTGAATGATTAGTGAAAATTATCAGTGGGTTACTTTCCTGAGAAAACTGAGATGCTATACTTCCCTGAGGTTTCAATGAGCAGGGAATCAGTCCCCATTTGCACCTCAGATGAAGACGTTGTACCAAAAAGTTCACTATGTAATTTTTTTTTTTTTTTAAAAGGCTCTTGGAGCCATTGCTGTTGGACTGTTCTCAGAGTAGAGTTGCCTGAGGGAGAACAGATAATTGTGAAGCCAGTAACTTCTGGACTTTTCTGATATTGAGTGGCAAATGAAGTTGCAAATACCTGTGGAAGCTACAGATGGGTCCATTCAAAGCAAAAATAGGGTAAGTCAGTATAACTGGGAACATAGCAAAAGCTGGCAGTGCTGTAGTAGCCTGAGCAAGAAGTTGGAGATGGACTGGATCAGAGCAAGGAACAGTTAATTGCCAGTTTCTGGGGAATGGGTACTAAAAAGTGGTGGGAAATGCAATCATTCAAATAGTTTTATTGGTCACTTCTTTGGCAGCCCTGGTTTAAGACTTTTATAGAGGCATTTTTCAGTTCTTCATTTAGATTGTATATCAAGCTCTATAGTGTATAATCAGCAGTTTAGTTGGGGATAGGGACTAGGCAAGCTAGAAACAATTGGATTAATCTTTGAAAAGAATAAAGTGGCAATAGGACTAGCAAGACAGGTTTAGTATTGAACTTAATGAGCATTAGTGCAAGTGATGATTTTAAGATCTAAAGCCATTAGCAAGTCATTAATTTTTTCTCAGGAACAGCAGCTTTATGACTTTGTGGGTGGCCACAGAGGGCCAGATGGTGAAACATGTGCTTGCTTATATTTGACAAGTCCAGTGCTGAAATGAACAGGTCCATTCATGCAGCCAAGGCATTACTGGGTGCCGGAGGCTTGTGATCTACCAATTTTCATTGGTATATTCAGCGGACCATAATCCTCAAGTGTGATGTATGCAGCTAGAATATCGCAGCCTATCCAGTGTCCTCACTTGGCCAGTTGAGAGAAAGGCAGTGAACTAGGACATAAAATTGTCATGGAATCATTTAGGTAGAAGGTTGGACCTGAGCATAAAGGTCTTTTCCAACCCAACTACAAATCCACCAGTAACCTGCATATCCCCTCCCATAACAACTGCAGCAGCTTTCTTTCCCAAGTGGGACTAATAGTGAAGAATTACCAAAATGTTAATGAACTTTCATTCACAGAATCACAGAATATTGAAAAGCTTCCGTGTGTACATGTTGCATTCTGCACAATCAAATGTTGATTTTTGCAGGATGGGATATTTATGCTAAATCCCTGCCCGAGACTGCAGACTTGCAGACTTTGGACAAAATTCAGGCATTGTAGTAATTTCAAAGAATAAGTGGTGTTTGAACGCAGGGCTGGAAGGTGTGAGTACAGACGTGAGGCAGTGAGAGAAGACTGAGCACTGTTCATCTCAGTGGAATTTTGTAGTGAAAGCTTAGGATCATGCGGTTACCTCTTTATAAATGCCCAGCTAAAGGATGTAACTGATTTGCACATAGGCTCCCCTGTATCCTGCAACTAAGATGGTAGCATTTGGAAGCTAAGGATCTAAACTTTTCCATTGTTGTATTCATCATGATGGCAGGTGCTAAGGGTTTTTTTCATTTGTTTTTTGTGGTTCTGAGTGTTTTTCCTTCATGTTGTGCAGACTTTTATCAAAGAGAAACCCTTCCGCTCCCCCGAAGGTTACAGAGCGTGGCAGCTCTGCGCCCAAGGGATGGTGAGAAGTGTGAGAGCTGATTGTCAGCACAGGAAGGGTTAGTTGGGAAGATTGTGTTCATTTGCTGTGGATGATGCCATTAACTCCTGCATTGTGGTCTGATAATCTAAATTCTATGTGGTGGGGAGCACTTGCTAAGACAGATGTCAAGACTTGTGTAAAGCAACGTGAGAGAGGTCTATATTGCCATTTTGTAAAGTATTAGCTGTATGTAAGGTTCTTATGTATTTGGAGTCCATTTGATTTCAAATATTAAATAAATAAATAATAAAAAACCAACACACTTCCAACACTCTTCAGCACTAACACTAAACCTTTATGACAAGTGATAGCTTCAGTGGAAGCATTTAAATTTGCAGATGCTTCCAGGATCGCTGGGCTGAAAATTAGTAACAGCAACAGAATCCAGTAGGACAGAGAAAGCAAGAAAAACAAGCAGAACTGTAAGCAGTCATCCTTCAGTACAGTCTCTTCAGAGCGGGGTTTCAAGCAGCTGTATTGCTGAGAAAGGAGACAGTTACATGACTACATAGCTCTACCCCACCGTATGACCCCTCAGAATGTAATGCAACACCTCTGTGAATGAAGTCAGAGTTTGTTTCCAGTTTTCTTAGTCTGAGCAAGTTTGGGGCTTACTGTTAACTGCATTAACATGCTAATTGAAGTTATAATTATTGAGACAACTGCAGTATTCCTTGTTATTTTCCTAAGTTTTATAGCATCCAGTTACTGCTTGCAGCAATACAATTTTCTCTGAATATTTCACAGGACTTTAACACTCCTGGTGATAAAGTAATGCAACAATGCATATAAAAAAGGAAATCATTTTTTTAATGTTTATGTAGCAAAACACTTTTTATGGAACAAATATAAAAACTACTTTGGAAACTGATGCATTCTTTAGATCTCATTTTTCATTTTTTCAGCACCTGGTCTTCTGTTCTCCATATGTTCCAGCACTTAGTTTTTCCACGGAGAATAAAATTGTGTAGACCTATGTAGTTCCTAGTCTGTCAAGATTTCCTTCCCGTAAATTTCATAATGATGTAACGAAGTTAACAGGAATCTGTGACAGCAGTTCATTGCTGATACAATCTTCCTTTTGTTTTCAGTGTATTAAATTACTGGAAAATCAACCTTACTGAAGGTTCATTTAAAACCTTCCTCTTTGTCACTGTTTTTCTTAGCACTTAAGCAGTGCACATATCATTGCACAGAATGCTTTCTGATGTTAAATAAATAAATAAACCTGTCTCTTCAGCACTGGCACTAAACATTTGTGAAAAGTGGTGATTCCAATGAACATTATTTCCCTGGAATCATTTAAACAGTGCCAGCTAACAAGTTATTTGCTTCTTTCAGATGCAGCTTTATTCATTGTTTCCTTTACTTAGTGGCAAGAAGGTAGAGTGGAGGTAATGTTACAAGCAGATTGACAAAACTCATTTCATAGCAAGTCCTACAGGTAGATGTAAGATGGTATTGATAAGGGTGATAAAAACTTACAACGACATAGATGTTCAAGAGTGGGAAAGAAAAAGATACAGTCAAACTGTACAGCTTGTGTCAGTGTCTAGAGCCCAAAATCTCACCTGCCAAACTAGATTAGGATTTTACATCTTAATTTGTGTATTCAGAATGTGTTTTGGTTACTTCACACATGTAAATGTACCAACAACGCTGGAAAACTTGGAGTCAAATGTCTTGGTTTATGGACTATATTTGGATATTTGTGTGTGCATATATACGTATATATACATTATAAACCGAAGTATGGTCAGGTTCCCAGAAACCTCAGCAGACAGATGTCCCACGTGTGTAGGGAGAAGAGTGTGCAGCTGCCTTGGATGTTCTAAACTCGGATACTTCAGGAATCCCAATCTTTTGCCAGTGGTTTTAGCCATCTCCATTGCATTCCCATGAGAAACATACTGCTCTCTATGCTCTTTTCACAGCCAATCCAAATGCAAGTCTCTGCAAATCCTGGGGAAAATGAGCTCCTTCCCTGTCTCCTGAACTGCACTGATAACATGCAGAAACTCCTTTTCCTGTGTCTTCTGGTTGGAAGCTTTCCTGCTAAAAGCTGGGAAAGACTGACTGGCTCCACCTTGGTCCTCACTGTTAATTACCACTCCAAGACTTCAGTGTAAGGCCTTTTTGCTGGATGGACATCTCTTCCCAAGCATCCTGTTGGGACATTTTTTCTGCATGTGTTATATACAGCACTACGTGTGGGGTTTCTTTGGTGGTAAAGTAATTCTCTAGGAGTGAATTTCTAAATGCTCTTTTGCCGGAGTATTGCAGTGGTAGCAGTGACCTAACGTGGTAGGGGGCATAGTAAAGGATTTTAATGTTTTTGTAATGGCTTCTTCATTTCAAGCCTAGTGCTTAGAACAGTAAGGTATAAAGTAGCACCATTTACAGCATGATGCTGGTAGGATTCAGTAAGTCTGTTAACCTCTTTGATGGAGGTGGTGGCCAGCATTTCTGAGGTTTTCTGCCTTTGGGTGTTGGTAAACCGGAGGCAAGCCAGGGTATAGTACTGGAGGATTATGAGGAATTAACCTCAACATGGATATTTTTGACTTCTGGGGAATCTGAGTGCACTGTGGGAGTAGCTATTAGCAATACAGAGCAGCCACTGATTAATTAGTCAAGTTCTTTCTATTGTTTTTACAAAGTCACGGTACTGAGGAGTCTACCTAGATTCTAGGAATTTGTAATAAAAGACTAACGAGAAACTTGGTGGTTTCTTAAGAATTGGATTTGTAGCTGCTTACTGGAGAACTTGTCTATGTGCAGCTTCCCAAGAAACGTGATGTCACGACATTCATTCTTGGACGGAATGTCGTTTCTGGGGGCTGCTGAGACTTCCAAGAACCTCAGTTAGGTGAGGAATACAACTAACTGATTTCTTCTTTGCACATGAATTGTTCCTTGGGTTTGAAGCATGTGAATGATTCATGGTAATAAGATACAGATGTTAGAGAATGTTAGTGTGCATACATATAAGACTTGTAATAAAATAATTCAGTAAGATTTTAAATAACCCCAGATAGACTTCTGACTGAAAAGATGAAGTCTGTGCTGATTTGAGAGCAGTTTCTCATCTGTTAGAGCATCGGTTTTGTTTCCATCTTGTAATGATGTAATTGAAAAAAACAGTTGCACAGTAGAAAGCCGCTGCTGGTCTCATGTCTCAGAAGATGAACATTCATTTCACTTTCTGCACAGACAAATTCTTGGTCTTTGTACAGGTAACTGGGCATGTTACAAAATTTCTGTTCACTTAAACTAAGCTAGGTCAGTAAGTGAGTAGCTTTACCATTAATATCAAGTACTTATTTAACACATTGGTGACTTTTGGGTGGTATCTGCAGGAGAGTATTGTTAGAAATCTTTATGGAGAAGGGCAGAAGGCAGTTTGGCAGAGGAGTTGCACTGTGTCTATGTTTCTGTGCAGAACTCTGCCCCTTAACAGGCTGGTCCCTTGGGCAGCCTTCCTGACTTGCTGTTACAGCAATACCACCACAAAGTCAGAGGACGTACTTGAGAGTACCTCCTCACAGATGGTGCTCAGAGATGCAGCATTGGTTTTCAAGGAGGTCATGCAAAGTACTCTACATTGGAAAGCACGTAAGAGCCAGAACTGTTAGAGCTGCAGCCGAGGAAGTTGAGTTCATGGAATAAAACCGTAATTCCCCGGACTGAAATAGCATGAAATCCTGGAGGATTCTTTACTGCAATCTGGTTGCTGAGAAAACATAGTGTAGCATGGTGTGTAATTTAGGCTGTTGTGTTAGAAAGTAAGAAGCTTGTGTGAGCAACTGTTATGTGCAGTTGGTATTTTAACAGTATCGTTCCCAGTTTTTCCCTTGAGGCACACTTGGACATCATTTTATTATATGCATGACTAACGTTGGGATCACTTATAGAAGGAGTTTTTTCCTGTTGTAATAGTGGTAACATCACAGTTACATCACAGTTGGATCAATGCTGGGGAAAATGGAGAAAATACACCAATATTTTAGCACCAGGGGGAGTTGAGTTTGAGCACAGTTTGTAACTGTAACACAGTACTACACTTGCTCTTGAATTTCAGTAGCTAGAGAAGCAGCCCTGCTGTTGTATGGGTCAACTCCATCCACAGTGTGCTGTATGTGTTTGGTTCAAACACACCTTGAATCAGTTTTGAGGAAACACTTGGCATAGTGAGCTTATTTTGGAGTTGTTCTTTCTGGAAGCAAGAATTTACAAATTCCTGGGTGAACTAACAGCTTGTGTCCAATCTTGTCTGTAGACCCAAAATATATAGTGCATTCATATGGGCTTGCTTTACATATGGAGCACTTATTTAACTGCCAGATAAATTAAGGCTGAAGTAGACAACACTTTGAACAGTTTCAGCAAGATTTTCCCCTCCCTGAAATTAATTTGTCATTCAGATGCCTTCTTAGATTTCCTTGAAGTTACTAGTTCCAGGTTTGAGAGCAATTTTCATTTGCATGAAACCGAGTGTACACTTGAATGATTATTTCTTGTAAAACACAGTTGGACACTGTGAAAGCTTTTACAGATTACCCTTTAAAACTTCGTGAGTCTCTTTTGTGATGGGTGGATTAATGATTTTAATCTGCTTTACTTGCATAAATCCAGATAGCAGCATCTCATATAGCCAAAGTGTTCTGCTTGTTCTGTGGCAGGCAGATTTTAAGACCTGTTGCAATCCTTCCCTGGTTGTCCTGTGTCTCTTGGACACAGTCATAAGATCCCATCTTGAATGCTAGTCTCTGCTGAGGGATGGTGAGTAATGAGACAGTGTTGTAAAGAAAATGTAGTGTAGATTATGCTAACTAATGAAGACCTGACTGGCTGAGAAATGCACATTTGTCTCAGCTCTCAAACATTTAGTGTCTGCTTGTGTGTGATGAAGCTGCCTGATTTGAGTTGTGATTTAGGTGGGTTTGTACCGTGTCTGATCTGCACCCTCCCCAGGGACGAGCCATGCATAGGAACAGATAAGGTTCACTCCGCAGGCTTTGCTAGTCTGTTGCAGGTTTCAAGCCATTTCAAGGCCATCTTGAGAGGATAAGAAGGAAGATAGATGCCTTACTACTGAGGAAAGGGAGGAAAATACACATTAGTTGAATACTAACAATTTTAAGTGGTTCCTTTAGTTGTAAAAGCCTTGCCACCCCTCATTTCCTGCACATGCTCACAGCCTTCAGTGTTGCAGAAATGCACATCTTGCACCTATTAACAGTTCAGATATGGCTCTGTGCCCCTTTTGAGATGGGAAAAAGAGTGTGGGAGCAGTTTGGAGTCCTAGCATTCATTATCCCTTCTGCCAGATTGCTGCAGTATGGCAACCAGATGGGAGTTATGCCATTTTATCCTGAAGAATGAGCCCTGCTTTCAGGAAGGCTTTTGCATTAAGGACAAAATCTTGGAACCTGCAGCACAGCTCTCCCACTGGATTTGTGTTTTTGACTTTTAGCTATTTTCTTAAAGACTTTATAATGGACAGTTTATTTAATAGAACTTATTTAAAGTAAAATGGTTTAATCTTATAAAAGATGAAAGAAAGAAGAAACAAAGGATATGCAGCATATGGTAAAGAGTAAACTCAAAACCTCATTGTTTGATAAAGGTACTGATGTTTATTTATTTCTGCCACATGCTTTCAGCTTTCCTCATCCATTTTGCATGTTAGTACAGGTGAAAATATTTAATTAATGTTTACTTATTAAAGTTGCTTTAGTTTCAGTTGTGGTTAAACATTTGAGATGCACTGTTCAAAGCTGCATTATGTAAGATGTGTACAACAGTGAAATGCAGAAACGCTCTTGTTCATCTGAACAGCTTACCCAGTTTATCTGTGTGATTATGGTAAATGCATGTACAAAATGCATGTACAAATGCAAGAAAAAAGCATGAAAGTTATGAGTACTTTTTCCTCAGAAGTTGAGCTTTAGAAATCTAATACCTAGGCAACATCTGAAATTTCAAGTCATACGAATTTAATTCAGGTGGTGATCAACTGCTGTTGGAAGTTTCCTTAAGCACTGGTTAAAGGCATTAGCCTGAAGGTTATTTGCAGATAGATTCCATGTAGAGCTTCACATATTTGCAAAACTTTGCCAGCAATGCACTGAGTCATTTCATCCCCATCTAAATTTGGGCAAACCATTTGCTTAGGTATTTTATGCCATCTGTGAATGTTCGTCTGCAGTTTATATGCCAGATGTGTATTGGCAGCATACATGCTACCAAAACCAAGGGTCCAGAAATGTTACAAAGTTGAATGCTACACATAGATAAAGAATCTTTGTAGTCTGTGATTAGTTTGCTATATGAATACATTAAATTTTTGCTAAATTAATACATTAAATTCACATATAAAGAGCAAAAAACACATTCACAGTGTAGACAGCAAGATACATGCAAAAGGAAGACCTTAAGGTGCAGGAGCAACAGCAGATGGGAAACAATAATTCAGCTCATATGTCATGGTGGCATAGTCATTTTCCTCTGACCTGAGTATTCCTATTTTCTTAACAACATGCTTTGCATCATCTAATCTTGGCTGCCCTGTGGTGCATAAGCCACCATTTTGGTATAGGCTTCTCTTGATGTCACCACTGAACCAACTCTTGGTCACTGCAAGGGCTGAGAGAAGAGTACTACATACACTATTTCAGCATAATTTCTGTTTGAAGTAAGGAAGAGGTAATATGCAGTTCCCAGACAGGATGCTGGAGGAAGGGAAATTTACCTTCTCTGATGTGCTCGCCACATGATTATAGAAACCCCAACCTTGAAAGAACACAGTTTAATGGATTTAAGGTGTTTTCCACATTCTGCATTTGTGGATAGAGTAGTGAAAAGGGTGAATTTTGATAGCTCTTCTGGAGTTAATCCATTAGCAACAAAACAGGTTGGCCTAGCGTAGCCTCAGAAGGAAAAATACCCTGAAATAGTGATTGAGTTAATGCAGTGAGATATATAGGAGAGGATATGGTAGAAAATTCTCTAAAGGCTGAGGTTGTGTGGGTGGTATGCATACAGATCCACTTAACAGATGAGTTACTGTAAGGTGTATTATTCCCACATGGTATATTGGAAGAATTGAGTTACGCTTTAAGGGAGCGTAAGGTCTGTGCTAATAAAAGCCTAACCCATAGGTCTGGTAGGCAGGTTCATGCAGAGCTTTGTGTGCTTGTGTCTAAGCTAGGTAGCCTGGTACCAGTTGCAATCTAAATTTAACTTGGCTATCTTTGCATTAACCACCTGTATGTGTGACTGCAGCAGGCATTCCCTAAGGCAGTACCTCATAGCTGGTGAGCACTCCCTCATGAGTAGGCATGGCATTTTGCTAATGAGTCCTGAATCTTTCTATATTCTTCCTCCAAGAGTTGCTTGCTGTTGTGTGATGTGGAAGGCCTGACTGGAGTGAGGCTCAGACTAACAAGAATTGATAGCCCCAGTACTTCATATATCCCAGAGACCACCAGCAGTTCAAGTGTGACCAGAATCGCTAATTCTGTTTGTGATCATGACTCATTAGCCTTGGTTCATTTAAACACTAACACTCCTAGATTCTAGCTGTAATTAAGACTTGTAAGAGCTTAGCTGTAGCTCAAGGTAGCTATAGCCAGAGCAGCCATATGCATACAAGCTACATGCAGCCTAGAAGGGCAGTTCTGAGTTGTGAATTACTGCTCTCACCATCTTCATATACTGAAGTCACGAGAGACCCTACCTAGAAATCCTTTAGGAACTGAGGGTGCTGTAGACTGAGCCCTTGCTCAGGAAGGCAGAGTTCTGTTGGGCGACTTGCAGGATCCTTTCTTAAAGCAACGTTCTTGTACTGTACAGCTTAAATGCATTTTGTTCTGAAGTTTGTGGACTGCTTATGATGAATGTGCAGAAGCAGATGTCTACTGGCAGAAGCTATAAAAATGGTGGCCTTTGTACCCCTTGCTCTAAGAATGTGTAGATTTCCCAGAGCCCAGAGTTGGAGTACAAATCCTCACTATCCTTTTGAAGAAATAATTGCTGTTGTGCTATTTCAGAGGGCGAGTTCTGGTCACTGGCAAGTTTGAGTACTAGTGCAACAGAGCATTCTGACTAACAGTGGCTGTTATGGGAAATCTGATTCTCCTTAAGGGTGCATCTGTTCCTTGGGGATTTTAAAAGCCTAAGTAAAGGCTAAGAGGCATGTAGTCAGGGGCTGTGACGGCTGTAGAGAGCTCTACCCTGACTTGTAAGGTAAGTTTTAAGAACAACTCTTGTAGACATCTACGTGCAGTGTCTGCAGGATATTTCAGCTATAGTAATTGTATGAACTAAAATTTTGCAGTTTTCACAATGCTACAGTTGTATGCTATAGGATACAGGATCAATCCCAGTCAAATTTTGCCGTGATGTTCACTGTTTAGCTGGAAAGCACTGAAAGGCTAAATGACACAGGTTTAAGTGGCTTTGCATTTGAGAAATTTGAAGATGATTTGCATCGAGACTTCATGACCTTCAAATTTCTGTCTATAAAAATAGATTTTTCAACACCATGCTGCGACACTGCGAAGGCCATCCTCACAGAGGATGACCCATTTATTCACATACCCAGCACAATGCAGTGTGCCTTGGACGTTGTCTTTGGCAGTAGCCTGGCCTTGTACTTTGTAGTCTTCCCTAACTCCAGGGAGAGCAGTTTGCCACGAGGCTGCTCCTGGCAGTGAGCTACCACACAGTGTACTGTAAAAGCTGTGAGGGCATGAAATCCATTTTTCTCTGAGCATTACTGTTGAGCCCTCCAGAGCATGGGTACACAAGTAACAGTGGATACTTCTCTTAAACCCCAGTGGAGCTTGGGATGAAGGGCTTTGTTTCTTCCATCCATGCAGGAGTGCCTTTGCAGGAACACACTGTTCCTGAGCACTTGCCATCCACAGAAAAGCTCCAGCAGAGAGCTTGGTGGAGCCTTTAGTCTAGACTAGCTGTTATGGCTTAGAGCTTAGGTACTTTTTCTCTTCAGACTGTTAACTTTCCCACTTTGGCCAGAGGATAAGGATTGCTCAGGTGGTGATGCTGATCTTTTGACTCCCTTTATAAGCTCCAAGTTCCTTGTCCCAATTCTCATCCTTCTGTAGGAATAATCCATACATCAGCTTTCTGTACCACAAGCTGCAATGGCATATGCTCTTGAAATCCCAGTGATACAAAGGGGAAAGCATCAGGAACCAGTTCTAGCCTGGTTTTGTGAAGTGATGGCAACTGCTTGGGTTACAATAATCCACATGGAAGTCACCCAAGAAGCTGTGTTAAGATTTTGGGACACCAATATTAATGCTTTAAATAAAAATATTAAAAGATACTCTTTATAGTTACATTTAAAACAGGTGATCAAGTCAAAGTAGTTTAGTCATGACTTATAGCCACTTAACCCTTCTTTGCACACCACCTTTAACCTCTGCTTTCTGTGTTTGTAATATGCTTAAAGTTGCTGTTCATTTTATTCAACTTCAATAAGCTAATTATAAGAGTAATTTTAAATTATGACCCGATTTCTTGAGAAGTCAACTTACCTGGTATTCTAAATGTCATCTCTAGAACTTCCTTTAGTATTTAAGACACTTTCTGTTCCAATTGTTACCCTTACACTGCTGAACTCTTCATGTGTGCTTGTTAATTACTGAGTTCTCATACCGAATGTTCTACCTTGAGTTAAATGGGTGATATAGGAGCATTTTCAGTGCGTTGTGCAAGTGCCTTACACTGCTTAGGATGTCAAAATGCAGATAATACTATACATCACGGCAGCGCAGCATATAGTGTGACACAATCAGAAAAATTTCACAAAGCAAAATCAACATCAGTGTATATTTTTCATGTGCACTAAAGGACTGCATACAGGGAGCTTGCTTGCAGATTAGCATGTAAAATGTGTTCTGGCTGTACTTTGTAAGAGGCAGGCTTTAATGAGTTTTGGACCCCGCTGGGTAGGAGGTAGTAGAGCCATTAATGTTTAATGACATGGAATGTTTGATCAGAAGATGGTGCAGTTATCACCTGGAAACCTTAAGGTTGGAACCTGGAAGCTGCTGGTAGCCCCCGATTGTGGATCACTAACGTTGCCAAGATCACATTTCTCATTTGTGGCTTCTTTGCAGTGTACCTGTCCTGCAATTATCTACAGAGTCCGGTTGAGGTAGGCTTGCAGGGTTATTAATGAATGTAGAAAGCAGCCGTGTTACCTATTAATAGAAGTGAGATTTTTCAGGTGTGGGTAAAAGTAAACACATAACTAGATTGAAGCTTTACTGATATAATTTGCTTTTTGGGTGGAAACACTTAAATTCTCTGGGCATTTATTAGCTACATTTCTTTTCTGTGCTGTTTGTGTGTATATGATGGGTCAGGCAATAGCTTTTCCCTGTACTCAGTTTCTAAGTATGGAATTGTAAGTCGGAGCACAGCCACTGCTGGCCAAGACCAAATCTCTACAAGACGTAAATAGATAGCATAAAAAGCTGTATTCAATTGGCTTTGCCTGGACTGTTTTAAAATAAATTGTTATTACTTGTCATTAGGTTTTTCACTTCCCTAAAAAAAAAAAAAATAGAAGTCATGTTTTGGAGAGAAAATAATGCAGGAAAAGTAGTTTTATTGTTGGGTGGTAGCATTTTACTAGGCCATAATACAGCTGCAAGAAGGAAGGACAGTTTAAAAAATCAGTAACGTGTAGGAGTGGGTGAAGAAGTGAGCTCATCTGCTGACAAGAAACAGAAGGACAATTCTGTAGAAGCAGGGAGCTAAAAAGGAACGTAGCAGTACTGTAAGGATAAAATTTGAGGCATGTACAGCAAAAGCACAGTCAAAGCAGTGATATACACAAACCTTAGTGTGAGGGGTGCCGCACAGGTGTCTGACGCTTCCTCTGTAACAAAAGTGGCCGGGCACCTTGGGGGTGACAGATGAAGATTCTCAGCCTGCTGTTACTGGTTTCATTCAGAGCAGGTCAACAGTGGCTAATATTAGTGATAGCTTTCATTGCAACTTCTCTGAAATTACTTGGTAATATCCCAGCTAAGGGTTAAACTCTAGGCTAGACACTGGAGTCTGAAGTCATGCATTAGAGAGGCTCAAAGGCACAGCTAAGTCTGTCATTTTGTCTCTTCAGCTGGAGTTGACAAGATGCTGACAGAAGTCTAAGCAAAGCAAATATCTTTCGAAGAATGGGTAGCAAAATCAGGCTACAGGACCCAAGGCACAGTACCACCATGCCTCACTGGAATGAGGCCTGTTCACTGTCATAAAATGGACTGAATATCCTCCTTTGCAGTTGCAAGTTTATGCAATTCCAGTCACATCATCTGAAGAGAGGCCTATAACTGTTCAGGTTTGCACTAGTTTATTAGATCATGGCCATGTTTTTCTGCTTTGCCATCCATTTTCCTGCCACTGTATAACCCTTACAACCCAAGTGATTCCTGCCCTGTGCAGTAGCTTTAAGTTGATCTAGTTTTACTAATTTGGCTGCTCTCCCTGGTCAAGTTTACTCTCCAGGATTGCTGATCTGAGATGCGTGGATCCCATACATGCGTTCATAGGACACAGTTTCAAAACAGGTCTTCCAGTGTTGTCCTGCTCCAGCTGGCACTAAGAACTGCTTGGACACATTCAGTTCACTAAACACCAGCCAGGTGTTTAGTAATACACCAAAGCAGGGATTCAGTCATAGCTCTGCTCTTAATTGTACCAGAGATTATGGTCAAGTCATGTAACCTTGTATTCAGAGGCATGTAATAGCTCCAAGGTTCATTGAAATAAACTTTAAATCTAAGCCTTGAACTTTCAAATACAGTCTGTACTAATATGTATTGGGATGGAACCCAAATTTATGTTCAGAAGTATTGATCTGTGAAAGCAAACGATTACATTCAAGGACAGGATGTGTCTCAAGACCAAAAATGTAATGTTGCAGGACCTTAATTACCCATTTAACTGTTCCATGCATAAACACAGCTATACGTGCTTGTGATTATTGCTGTTTCTCATAGCAAATTTTTAGTTATCTCCTTAGTTTACTTCCCAGAGAAATTGCTGTATTCTAGGATCATGTCCAGTAAGTCTATTTTCCTTCACAACCTTTATAAAACCAATTAACAGAAAAGCATTGTTAGAACAAAATGGGTACAACTGTGTTTCAGGGGAGAGGTATGTAGCTGGTAAAACTGATTTCACTGGAGCTTTTGAGAGAAGAGTAGGTATGTAAGTGATGGTGGAAGACTGAGAAGAACTCAGTGTTTTCTGCTGGAGATGAGGGCTGTTACAGAATAAAGAAATACATCCTTGGAGAGAAAATGGACCTTTGGGTGGAGATGCTAAATGTAGGTTTGCCATATGTTAGTGGGCTTAGAGCAGTAATGGACATGGTAAATTTCAGAGAAGAGTTCCTGGAAATGAGGGTAAGCTTTAGTATGGACAGCAGTTACTTTCAAAACCCTGGGAACAGCGTGTCTGACTTTGAAAAGGCTGTATATGGTTGAGGTTGCTACATAGCTAAACTGACCCACGTCAACCATTTTAAACGGTGAAGTGGAAATCATTTACAGTGTATTCAGAAAAAGCTAGAGGGTTAATGAAAGCTCTTGGTTGGTCCTGAAGTCTGGGAGCTATTTCTAGTTCTGAAAAATCTGTTGTGTTCAGGAACCTGAGTTTCTAGCAAGCTTATGACTGTTTCTAATGTCATGCCTCGCCTTCTCTGAATGCAGGGAAGGGCTTCACTTTTTCTTTGAAGGTTATGCCTAAAGTGGCTTCTACATAGATGAAGTGATTATGTCAGACTGAAAGATCATCACTCGTTTTCACCATGCCCTTTCCTGTGTTCTCCCTAGATACTTAACATGAATTAAGAAAACTGCACTGAACAAGTTGCCAAGTGCAGGAATCAGGCTATCCTGAGTTGGAAGGGTCTCACAAGGACTATTTAGTCTAACTCCTAGCTTCATACAGGACCACCCAGAAATCAGACCATATGCTTGAGAATTGTCCAAATGCTTCTTGAACTCTGACAAGTTTTGTGCTGTGACCACTGACCGCTCTCTTGAAGAGAAACTTTTCCTAACACCCAGCTTGACCCTCTCCTGTCACGGCTCCATGCTGTTCCCTTGGGTCCTGTTGCTCCAGAAGAGATCAGTACCTTCCCCTCTTCTTCTCCTTGTGAGGAAGCTGCAGGCCATGATGAAGTATCCCCTCGCATTCCTCTAGGCTGAACAAACTAAGTGACTTCAGTTGCTCTCATGTCTTGTCCTTTTTGAAGGTTAGCTATTTTCTTTGTTCTTTGAACAAAATCTGTGAAGTATTTAGTGTATTATCTTAGCATGTGGCTTTTAAAGGGTGTGCAGGATTGCACATCCTCTTTGTATCATCTAATTTAAGCATTCAACAGTTCTTACAATTATTTGTTGTTCTTTCTCCCTGGTCAGTTGTCAAGCACAGTGATGATGTGGAATAGCAGCCTTGCTGAGTGCGAAATGGAACAGATACTAGACTTCTATTCTGCAAGGGAATTACTTGCTGCGGTAAAGGCCTAGTTTCAAGGGCTTCTAGCACAACTAAACTGAAAAAGTAAGTGCAGTGCATAGATAATCGTGCATTAAATTAAGATACTCATGAGATGAGTAACTCCTACCTTGTAGAACTGAATCCATGGCAGATTTTATAAAGGCGTTGAAACATGAATGTGCCTTCATTCTGGTTTGGAAACTGCCTTGTATACACAATGACAGGAAGTCCAGCCTATTTATCCCTGGAGCTGGACAGCTCTTAGAGCATGTTTTGGTTGTGGAGCAGGTACATTTTCAGATGCTATCTGTATATGATGGAGGAGCTGAATCAGGGGAATTGGAAGGGCTATCCTTATACTGCTTATCTTAAAGAAATAGCTAGCCCATGGTCATCCCATAGTGCCAATCTGAAAATGTGTTTTTGGAAAAGAAAATGTAGGTCATGACTGTATCGTTTGCTTTAGAATTTAAAGTAAGCACTTAAAGGTGTTCTACAGAGATGAGTTTACCCAGTTTCAAAGGGTATCCCTATTCAGGCACTCCATGTAGTCCTCTCCAGACCATTTCAGCTGGATTACCCTATGTTGACTAGACTTTCTACTTTCCAAAACAAGATACTTGACCTTTTCTAGTGTTCTACAGGCATGAAGTGCATGTCACACAGCCTTGTGGCATGCAGTGTGTGCTGTCATGTTTTTTTTTTTAATTTCCACAGAACCTCCCAATGCCCCTACAAATAATTCAAGTCTCTGCTGTAGAAATGAATTTGTTTTAGTTAAGTTTACACTAATATGATCAGTTAAAAATAACCTTACAGAATAAAAAAACAAGAAGAATTAGCTGTTTAAGGTTTGAGTCCTTCCTTTTGTATGAGTTCATTGAGATATTGCATAAGAGCCAGTAGCTTCTCTGCATAATATTCAGGCAGAATTGAATTTTTAATTAAATTCTTAGTTTTAAACAGCTGTATTTTTTTTTTTTCTAAAAGGACATTGTTTGATATGAGACAGCAACTGCATAAGGAGCCACAAACATTTTGAAGTATATGTTTCTTTAGCTGTTAATCTTTAGTTGATCAGATATGTTTCCTTTGAGATACTCTAGTGGTTTTCTCCTGCTGGACAGCTGAACGCCACCACAGCTGTTCTCTCACTCCCTCTCCTCAAATAAGAAGGGGGAGAAAATATGATGAAAAGGGTTCAAAGGTTAAGGACAGGGAGACTGCTCAACAATTACTGTCACGGGCAATACACTCAGAATAGGGAGATTAATATAATTTATTGTCTATCACTAGTAGACTAGAATAGTGAAAAACTAAAACAAACTACAAATGCCTTCTTCCCCACCCTATCCACACTCTACAACAACCTCTTCTGTGTGGTACTGGGGAATGGGGGTTGTGGTCAGTCCCTAACTCTTTGTCTCTGCCATTCCTTCCTGGCCCCCTTCCCGTGTGGGGTTGCTCCCACGGGATGCCGTCATTCCCAGACTGAACCTGCGGGGACTGCCCACAGGCAGCAGCTCTTCAAAAACTGCTCCCACACGGCTCCATACCATGGGGTCCATCCCCCAGGAGCAAACTGCTCCAGCACGGGTCCCCCACGGGCGGCAGCTCCCCCCAGACCCCCTGCTCCTGCGTGGGCTCCTCCCCACAGGCTGCAGCTCCGGCCCAGAATCTTCTCCAGCAGGGGTCCTCCACAGGCCACATCCACCTGCTCCACCGGGGGCTCCTTCACGGGCTGCTGTGTGGAGATCTGCTCCATGGGCTGCAGGGGGACAGCCTGCTCCACCAGGGGCCTCTCCCTGCACAGGCTGCAGGGGAACTGCTGCTGCGTGCCTGGAGCACCTCCTGCCCTCCTGCTGCACTGGCCTTGGGGTCTGCAGGGCTTGTTCTCATTATTCTCCCAGCTGCTGTTGTGCAGCAATTTTTTTTCCCTTTCTTAAATCTGCTCTCCCAGAAGTGCAACCAGCATTGCTCATTGGCTTGGCTCTGGCTGTTGGGGGGTCCCTTTTGGAGATGGTTCTGATCTGACATGGGGCAGTTTCTGGGCTCTTCTTACAGAAGCCACCCCTGCAGCCCCCGCTACCAAAACCTTGCTACATAAACCCAACAGACACCATGGTAAGACTATCAACAAATTGACTTCTCAGCCAGCAGACCAATATCAAGTGTAAAATACATCTTCAGGACAGTGTTGAAGTACAAAATGATTAAGTTGCCAAGTCTTGCAACTTTCTTGTAAACTTGTAAATCTTCATTCTACTTATCTTCACAGATGATATGTGGATACTGTACCAAGAGTAATTTAAAGGCAGCTTGTTTTAAATTTGAGTACCTGAATCAGACTGTGATGCCAACAAAGCCATTTCACAGGAAAAGATGCTTCTTTCCTCTGTGTTGCCTTAAGTTCATCACCCTGTTGTGATGTGCAATGGAATATTTACACAAACTCTGAATGCTGACATTTGAGCCATGTATCACAAACAGTTGCTGTGCTTTTAATGAGCTGTTAGTTGATAGGAACCTTGTCACACCTCGTCTTTGGAAGCATCTAATGTACAATCCAGACAGGAGTTAATACAGCATACTTAACATTCATCTGAATGTACTGAATTAAATGAAACTGGTTGTCCAAGACTGTCTGAACAGGATGGTCTAATAACAGCTGATTTTCTCAGGACAGTAAAAATGTCAGGAAACTGACAGTTCAAGGAACATGTACTTTGACTTAGGTGCTTTATTCGCATGCTGTGGTCACAGTGTTTTAGGGATAGAAAAAACTCAGGTTGAGCAGCAAGCAAAGAAGGCTTGGAAAGCTTGAAAGGTTTTTATAAATAATTTATTTTTGTAGATGGGTACAAAGCTGATGTTTTTGAAAATGGTGATTATTTGCCATGTATTTTGTACAGCCCTCAGATTTCCTTAGTATAGCAGATGTGTCCAGGGAAGGCTGAAGTGAAAGCATCCAAGAAAGTAAAATGCTGGTTATGGATGGAGGGTGTTCATGGGGATGGGGATCATGGTATAATCTTTCCCTAGGAGAGCCTGAGAATGAGTCCAAGAAACACTGTCTGAATAACGCTTGGCTGCTAAAAAGCTGAATGCTTTGAATTTCAGGTTCTGGGACAGCCTGAATTAGATGAGGAGCTTCATCAAATGAGCAGGAGTTGCTGGTTTTAAAGCTACAAGTGCAGATTTAACAGCAAGATATTCATGACAAATGTACTTCAACAAGATGGAAAGCCATTTGGTATGAGTGAGGTTCCTGCAACTTGAATCTCCAAGGTAAAGTGTGCTTCTTGCTTAAACGTGTAGTACAGCACTCATGTGGAAGTAACCGTTTAGTTAGGAATTACTAACTACTCTTAACCTAGCATGACATTCCCAACCAAGTGCACGTGCCTTTCAGATCAGAGTACCTGAAGAGCTGATGGGTTCCTGAACTGTTTGTGTAGTAACAATCTATTCTTACTTACCTAAGAAGGCAAGCACAGTTTAAGAAGTAGAAATGTATCCCTACTCTCCCTGCAATAAAGCTCTTGGTGGTTGTAGTATGACTTGTGGAAGCTGACAGGTAGTTCTCCATGCCGTTCTTCGTTTGTTTGAATGGCTTTGTTGTATGTCGTGACTCAGTGTGGTCTAGAGGCATTTAACACTGCCAAGTTCAGAGCATGATTCGAGGCAGGCTGAAATCAATGGAGTTGATGTGATTTTGGTGAGCTTTGAATCAGGCACCGTATGCTGTCTCGTGTTATGGGGCAGGAGCAGATGCAAACTGGACACCTTTAAGCAGGTTTTCAGGCTTCCTTCTTCAGGAAGATAGGAAGTAATTACTGCCTAAACCAGCTTCTTTTTCCTGATATTGACTTAAAAATACTTTTTTATTAATGCACCTTTGTAACAGGCAGTGCAAAACTACTTCGGATTCCAAAAGTCTGCCTGTAGAAAACATATGTCTGCATACTTTGGTGCCTGAAGACAAAAAACTGCAGAACAAAAAGGAACTCTGACACCTATTTTTGAATATCCTGCTATATTCTATATGAGAATGAGTTGACTTGCTATTCAATTGTAATTAGAAGCCTAATTAGCCATACACACCTATGAAAAGTTACTATAAATATCAATAGCTGATCTTAGTTCAAAATCTTTTGGATGTTAAAAAGCAGCAATCATACTTCTAGTGCATCTGGAAACCCTGGGTACTTGGGAGATACTCTGACTTTACTATGGTGAAGCCATAAAAATATGTATAGTACATCCAGGCCAGTAAGTAAGGTTACATCTTTCTACATCCTGAAGTTCAGAATGCTTAAGTCAAATATTTGACTTCAGATTTATAGTAGATTTTGTCATTATATTTGATTGCAGTAAGTGCCCTTTGTAGAATGTCAGAAGATTCCCTGTGTGTTAAAAGTTTAAAAGCAAATGAAAATATATATTAAAAAAACCCTTCTGTTTCAGGCTTTACAAGCCAACAAACTCAACTTTTCATATTTCAAATTAATTTAAATGTAAAAGACTCTTGTGAAGATAACACTCAAATATTTTGAATTTAAGTGTAGTTTTACCACATTTTTATTAATTTTTCAGAAATAAGCTTGTGCAATGGTACACCCCAGAATATCTCCAATTCTTGAACGTTAAAAATGTAAGTAGTTTTTATGAGCGTTTGCCTGACATTTGTTGAAGTATTAACCATCCAATATTAAGTCATATTAAAAAATAAATAAATTATAGGCTGTATAAAGCAAAGCATGTTTGTACTGTGTGCCTGATTAGTGTTGAATGAGACATGAACTGACGTGAACTGAAATCCAGTTGTGACTGTTTTGATTTTCATTCATTCTAACTTGTATTAAAGTCCAGTTTCAACCAGTCCTTCACTACATCTCTGTCCTGTCAATCCCACTGTTACGCTGGCTAAGCAGTACATGAGCAAGAGTGGCAGAAGCAGATACTTGTTTCTTAGTAATTTGGCTACAGTAAAGTGTATGGCCTAAAGCAAAAACGAGAAGAACAGAAGATAGTAATTTGAGTCATAGCAACTGCCGTATCAGGAAGTTACTTCAATGATCTCATTAAAAACTTCAATCAAGCATTTGTGTTTTAAATTTTGTAAGTTAAGAATATATCACGCTGTTGCACAGCGTTGTCTGATGACGATATAGTTCACCTTGAAGCTCAGACAATTTACATTTCAGAATGAAGAAAGGACAGTGTCTATGCTTTAATTTCATGCATTATAGTCATAGCCTGCTTGGAAGGAACAGTGCCCTCTTTTCCTTTCTCTGTTTGGAAAGGCTTACATCATGAGACTGCAGGGAGCATCACTCTGTCAACAGGGGCTGTAATTCCTGCACAGCCATGCAGTACATTCCTTACCTCTCTCCAGTGTAGGTATCTAGTAGAAAAATCAAGTGCATGTTTAGGACTATTCATTTTCCTGTCTGTCCACAGGCTGTATATTTAAAGGTTGACTACAGATGTCAGAGGCAGGCTTCCGCTATCCTCTTTAGAATTTTAGTGCTGAACCACAGTCTTGTGGTAGTTCAGTTCCTCCATTTGGCACTACATATAAGCAGGAGCTTAAACTTGTCTCTGCAGGGCTGTGAGATGAGAAAGTACTTTTAGAACAATTTAATTGATAAATTCAACGTGAAGTTGTTTGTATTCCCTGGAATAGCTGCTTCTGGAAATCTTTCACTTACTCATGTTAGCAGGATGAAAGTATTTCTACTATCATAAGGGAAGAACTGCAGTAGAGCACTAATGTGTCTCTGCTACTTGGATTCAGTGTTCCCTATTCAAGTATCACATATGATCTTAGGTAGATTGCTCTGATTTTCAATGGGGATATAGTGAATTTGTGATGATATTACAGAGGTAGAGTTCTTAAAATACCAAATGCAGTCAGCCATATGTTTTGTGTGTGCATTCTCTCTCATAAATACATAGAGAAGGCAAATATTTTTCACATTTTTTAGAAATCTTACAAATGAATTTCAGGTTGATTTTTTTTTTTTTTTTCTGGGATTTTGCATTTATCACATTTTCTTCTAAAGAAAAACAGTGTAAGGGAAGACTGCCAGAAATGACAGAAAAAAACCAACAAAACAAAACAAAAAAATCACAACAAAACACAAACTTCAAATTTAACCATTTCAGAAAGCAGGTTGCTTGTGATGAACTGGGTCATTAATTTTTCATTAAAAATACAGATATTTTGACCAGTTCTTATTTGAACACAACTTGTAAGTATGTTAAATACTTTTAGTCTGTCATCAGAATTTGAAAAAATAGTGTTTTTTTTTTTTTTAAAAAAAAAAAAAAGAAATACTGTTTTCTTGTAGTTTGTATTAAAAAATTTGTGACTCAGTTTTTCACTGGCACTAGTGGGATATTTGTACCACTGAATTCCTAGTTAATGGGAAAACACATTGAAATGTAACATTTCTTGAATAGGTGCTTTAAACTGGCTTTTTTGCAAAGCTTTTAAGGATCAAAGAGTTTTTCACATCAGATGTACTGAAAACATATTAGGTAGGCAACTGAGATTTGAGACGCTGGTTGAATTGAGGAAGCAGGACGGAGGAGGCACTTCTGAGCAGAGATGACTAGTATCACCAGGTACTTCACAAATCCGCTTATAAGTAAGGAAAGAAGGCTTCTTCCCTCAAGGCTCAGGAATGAATCACTGAAGTGGAAGGCATAGTGTCATCCAAGAAAAGAGGCTTACCCTTTGTGCCAGAGCCAGCAGTTGAGCAGATTAAATAGCGTTTCTAATACATGGGTCTGTTACGTAGAGGGGCAAACATCTTCAATTCTTAATGTTTGACTACTTCAACAGTGTTGAATTTATACTTAGTTTGACTCCCCTGTGATATGTGGTAGATAAAGCCATGATTGTGATATATCAACCAGCCACTGAAAACTTCTGATTGGCTAAATCTCTTTCAGTGTTCTTCAGTTTGAATATTCAGAAGTCACCACTAAATCCCTAATGCTGTTTGTGACTTCCAGTGAGAAGAAACTATTACGCTTCCTCTTCAGCATCAACAATGCAAGCCCATTAAAGCCTGCCAAACAGTTGAATGAAACACAACCTTAATGTATGTTATCCAAGTCATTTGTTATACTCTCCCAGGACTGGGTAATAGGTAATTCTGGTTTTAGCTTTCTGACATCTGCATTTTGATGTGAAAAATGCATTTACTGAGTTTATTTTATTGGTACTGAATTGCAGGCTTGGTTGAATCTCTAAAATAAGAAAAATGCTAGATTCGTAACAATATCTTGGTTCTACCTTAAGTACCCAATAAGCTCTAAAAATGTTCTAGCAAAATGTTCTTTCACAATTAGAACCTTATACGAGATGGGGGAAAAAAGCAACTTAAAATGTATTTAATGCTAGTCCTCCTTCCTTAGTTGCTGCTTAGGATTCTCCAAGACTTGTCTAGTGTCTTGGATGCAAAGAACATGATGTAGCAGAGCTTACTTTTCTTAGTACCTTTCACAGGGGATTTCAGAGCTATTGTAAGGCTTAGCAACCTGGCTTTGTGGTTCTGTGAGGCTGCATTCTCTCTCCTTTGATTCAGGGTAGAACTTCCATTTCTCTTTAACTTTACTTGCTCCACTGTTTCTCAGACTGAATTGTACTCTTCAAGGGAGATTGGAATCAGGGTTATGGAAGACTTGAAGCTGTTAAATATTTTGTAAAAGGTGAAAAACGCACTGTGAAGAGCAAAACTATTCTTCTGGCAGCAGCTCAGTTTTGGATTTGCACTGGCAACCAGCTATTTCTAGGAAAGGTTGCTGCTAGCACAGTTTGTATATTGCTTGGTTCATAGAAAGGCAAATGACCATGTTTCTCAAGATGGGAACACAGTTTCCACATTTAAACTTGGCTGCTTCCTCCTCATCTGCTGTTGTAGATTAGGCTGGAATACTCTTGTTTCCCATGATCTTTGCATTTATACTGCTAGAAGTGTTTCCTAGAATATTTTTTCTAGCTTCATTTTTCTGATATGTTAGAGTGCTTTTCATTTATTCATTGTATATTCAAATTACTTAACCTATTGCTAGCTTACCTTTAACTCTTCAGAGATGCAAGACAGGTAGTATTGTGCCATCCTAAATTTATGGTCAGAGCTGAGACTCTGTCTTCCCTGAGACATTAAGGTATTGATCATTAGAAAGTAATATTACACTGCACAAAAACACTTACTAGGAGTGCCAGATTTGGGGGGAAAGATGTGCATCCTTTCTTATTCACAATATTGTAATTACTTAAAGCAATATTTTTTCAAGCCCTTACAGAAATTCTGCATGTTTATCTACCATCCTGGCCATCTATTTGCCGTTGTACTATAGAGATAATTACATATGATCCTGTATATAACTGATGGTGATGCCAAGCTATTAGTTGGTAAGCAGATGAATTGTACCACAAAAGCACCTCTGTGAAGCTCTTGATCCACAGAAGGAAAGCAAAGAAATAGAGAAGTGCATTTTAAAGTCATTGTTTTAAAGCTCAGGTTTTTCACATTTTAAGAGCTCTTTCATCCAGGCCTTAAACAGCATAAATCAGTTCTGCAAAACTCTTGCAATAATGAGAGAACCTGGGGGGTCACGGATGTATTCTGAAGTTGTTGTTGAGTTAGTGCTTTCATAAATCGCATAATATGGTTCATGAAGGACTGGTTCAGAATCTCTGCGTATTGAAGCCCAAATCACTCTGTCTCAGTGTTTTTAGGCCCACTCTGTATCCAGTCTAATTACAACAAATGGCCATTAGTTTGGTCTTTATTCTGATGTTTTCAAAGGAATAAATTCCGTGCAGGCTATTAACCTGGTATAATGGCCAATGATACGGTAACGTGCCCTTGGGCTGGCATCATACTAAAGTAATTGCAAAACTAAGACATTACAATGTCAGCTCTAGCAGAGTGATGAATAAAATCATGTCCTGAAAAATGCATACACTCGGATTAAGCACAAAAAATGTATATGGGAAACAGCCATTCTGTTGCTGGCAGTTTTGCTCTTTAAGGATCTTTAAAGTTTTGTTTATGCATTATGTAACAACCTCAAGGAAAAAAAAAGCAGTTTTTTAATACACAAACTAAGGAAATGAGTTTTTGACAGGTCTAGACATCCTATTTTCTGTTCAGCTTCTCTCCAATGTCATTTCTAGGGAGTGATGTGAGGGAGTCCATCAATCCTAAAACAAAAGAGTACCTTTGGATTGTAGTCACAGGAAATGAAAGCATTCTCAGTAATGAATGCAGTGCTCCTGTTAAAACAAAGTACCTAAGTTCTCTCATTATCCTAGCAAAGAACACTGAAGCACTGAAGTTTCCTGAATGATAACTGTAAATTCAGACTCAGGGTTTTGAAGTTTAAGTGGCCAGATCTGGTTGATCTGTGGACTTCTCTTGCTGGCTCCTTCTTCAAGCTGGATTCTGCTGGATTTTTTTGAGTTCTCTGATTCACCTTCAGCCTTAGTGTTCTGTATGTGTGGGCAGAGCACTGCTGTTACACAGCCAGAGTAGACCAGCGTGCTGTCCCAGTACACAGGCTCCTCTACAGCACTGACCTGGGGCTGCAGGGGCAGACATCCTAACCTCCCAATTGAATTGTTCTTTTGCTGATCTGCAGAGGTCATCCCTTCCAACCACAACCATTCTGCGTCCTATTTTTGGAACTGTTTTTTTTTTTTTATTTTCCAGGGAAAAACACATCAAATCTGACCTCCAGGTTAACAAATTCCAGTAAAGCATTTAGAAGAAAGACACAAACTTCAAGATCAGAACTACAAAGCCTTGTTGCTGTCATGCAGTCACGGAGGATCATCTCTCTGTCCTGAAGGTTAAGTTATTAGCAATTCAGTTAAGTAGCACTGTGGCTTGTTATGGCTTCAGCGCAGTGGGGTGGGACACACAGGTGCAAGCTAGAGCATGCATTCCTCTCTTGCAGATGTCTGCATCAGCCTGTGCTATTTCTGAAGCTCCCAGAACAACATGCAAGCCCAGGCACTGCTTGTGTAAATAGTCTTGCAGTGTTTACTTGAGTAGCTGATGGCTTCTGTGCTATATCATGCATCGATGTCTGGATCCTTTGATTGCCCTCAGCTTTTGGCTTTAAACAGTAAGATGAACCTCTTCCTTATTACAGGTGAACAGCTTTTTGTGAAGGGTCTTTTTGAAAGCTCTTCCAGAGTTTTGAATACTCTGTTGGTTTTTGTTTGTTTGTTTTTGAAGCATGGTATGTCCTCTATGTTAAGTCCATGGAGGAGATCTTATAGGAGGGATGTGTGGATGGCAGTTGCCCGAGTCTAGAAAGAAGTAAAGTGGTTTTGAGTTCTATATTTTTTTTCTAAATTGCAATCTGCATAAGAGGGAATATAAGTATTTTGAACTGTAAGGGATGGTCAGTTACAATAGCATGCAAGTATATATTTTTTTTTTCATTTTTTTCTATCTTGTGACTTCACAGCTTTCTATACACTTTTCTTGTCCTGGTTAATTATTACGGCTCTTTGCCTTCTTAATGCAGAATTCTGTGTCGTACCTGTGAGATTGCTGCTGGGCTGCCAAGTCATTTGGGGTTTCTCTCAGAGTCTGGAGCCCTAGGCTGTTAGCTCTGCCCTTAAAACTTATCTTTGTGTAAAAGTCCTTAATAAACACCAGATCATGAGTGGTTCACAGGAGTTCATAGTTCGATTAATGTGGGCCTGGCTTTCCCCTGTATAACATAAGTATTTCTGGACCTAAATGATGTTGAAGCCTCTATTATTGCTTGTGACCTCTGAGCATAGAGGAGCTCTAAGTTTGGTGCATAATACACTGGTATGAAGATACGGCCATACGATAAGCAACCAGAACAACTTCTGTTGGGGAAAGAAAAAAAAGCTAGGAAAATATGACAGATAAGTAAAGTAGAATTAGCTGAGAGAAAAAGTTCTGGAATGTTAAACAAACAGCTACCTCAAAGGACTCTAGTCCCTTCAGGTGGGCTTACCTAGAGGTTGATTTCCAAAATTCATCTTTAATATGTTCTGGGAAACCAAAATACAGGAAATCAGATCAGTGGCTCGGAGCTGTGTTAGACCTTGACCTTTGTGCAAGCTCTGCCTGGCTCTAAGTGTCCTGAACTGATTTCCTCTGTAGTCTGGAAACTGTATGCGCTTTGTACCCAAGCCTGTGCAGGGGAGGGCTGAGTGGATAGTATTTGGCTAAAGCAACTGTTGCACCCTTGTCCCTGGTGTATTGGTATAAACCACCTGCTGGTGGTGGTTTGCAGTTGCCTGAAACCTGCTTTCTAAGCAATAGGGGTGGCACTTAGGTTCTGTGTAACAGAGCTCACAGACAAGGTTCTTTGTAACAGAGCTTTGTAATAGTTGTCAGTTTGGTCCAGGCTGCTGGGAAATGGTCAGAAACAGCTCGTTTAGGCAGGGGCTTTTGTGAAGTCTCTGTTGGTGTCATTCTTTCCCAGGAGAGGACACCGTCTCCGGGTGCTGTTGCTGCAGCAGGCATGTGAAGTGAACAATTAGGAAAAAAGAGTACTGCTTCACTGCTACTGCAGGTAGCTCCGTAACTGTCTTCAGCTGTGGAAGCAGACCAAGAGTAACAGCATAACTTTAGTCTGCGATCCGGGTGGAGTCTGTTTTCTAACCTGTGTCCTGCTTGCTGTTCTGACTTTGGTCTCTTGATTTTTTCCCAGAAAGTCAATTCTATATGTGTCTCTATTTGGGCTGATAGCACTAGTGTTAATTAGCAGCAAACTGGGGACAGCACTGCCCATTTTCATTTCCTGTCTTCCACGCTGCTTATATGACTGTCCTCCTTGCTTCTTCGTTTGGCTGTATTAGAAGAGATGGTTTATGTAGGCAGTTGCTCTTTGGCCTCCTAGAGCTTAGGTGAGTTCTTGGTTCACTGAAATCTGTAGGGCCTGCTCTGTGGGGGGTTATATTTTCCCTCTGAATGGGAAATGTTTTGTAGTCCCTGCAGATCTGAATCAGTGGAAGCTGTGAATCAGAAGGTGCAGGGAATCAGCTGTTCCTGGGTCCCTTGAGTTCTTGGCTGAGCTCAGGACAAGCCTAGTTCTAATATATTGCTGTTTGGTCAGTTAAGTTGATTTTTTTTTCTAAGACTGGCTATCCTGAAAGATGATTGTCCCAAAGGTGGTTTTTTTTTTTGGCACTAACTGTACATCTTTGTAAGTCAGTGGGAGAAGAGTTATGTCCCAAAATAGACACTTTGTTAATGGAGTGACTTGGCAGTCCTCTACAAAACTCTCCTCTGTCATTCACCTTGCTTTCTGATCACTCCTATGGCCTCTAGAAAGAAAGACACATTGGTCTTAGGATACTAGTTATTGTTTGGCAGTGGCATGGTAACCCTGGAAAACTTGGTTTGTATGGGAGCCCTGTTCCAACAGGAGCAAAATGTTTGATAAAAATCTAATTGAAATTGGCAAGTTAAAATATGATGTTCTCCTTATCAGCAGTACTTGGAGGGGTAGTAAATCAAGAACTGCTTGCAACGTCACTATTTTGAGTGATGGTGGAAGGATTTTTAAACGTTCTTCTCATGACATTATAACAGAATATCACACTTCTCTTCTGCATTCACCTGAATGCACTGAGATGAACAGACATTACAGGTTAATCCATAAAATGCTCCTCAAGGTGGGCAGCTACGTACTGCTGTGCTGGAAAGATGGCTTACAGTGTTAACCTCTTCTGAGTCATGAGCAGGTGGAAATGTTCAAAATCATTTCTGTCAAGAACCTGGAAGTGTCTAAGCTAATCTACATGGCAATTCCTGCCCTCAGACTTGTAGCTCAGTCTCCAGACAAGTCTTTTGTCTTCCTCTGATCTCTCACTGTGTATGGAGATACAATACAGATTCTGAATCTCAGCTGGTGGAGCGCTTTGGTATGCTTTTGCTTTGTGTTCTGTAAAGGTATGGGCCATGTGGTAAACTTTGCACAAAGCAGAGAAATCAGCAGGGCTCCCAAGACTTCCAGTTACAGGTATTAGTAGACTTTCAGTGAAGCACACAACTGCATGCTCTTTTAGCTTCAATAAGTTCTGTATTGTGCAGAGATATCTCTCTGATTTCTTACACTTTAATACCCAGTTTTAATGTTCCTCCATCTGAATAGCATTATTGGCATCAGAACAGTGCATGTATAAACTGCAATATTCATTAATTGTGTAGAAACGGTCTCTAACTTTTAAACTACATGAAACGTCAGTGAAATAAAACAGTCTTGTTACAAACTGAAAAAGTAGTAAGGAAAAGGCTGAAAAGGTTCCTTCGGAAGAGCATTTCTCTTTGAGAAGGAATGGAAAGGTAGTATGCAAATCAGATTTTAATAGGACAGTACAATACGTAACTTAAAGCAAGAGCAAACAGAGCTCTTGCAGTACCATAATACCAAGAAACAGATAACACAAGCAGTATCTTTTTCCAAAAATACCAGCAGTTGCCATCATACACAGGGGTAAAAAAGAAAACTGCAAATGGTAATATCTGGAAAACATTTATGTGAGTTTATTTTTCTACAAAGCCAATAACATGACTTCTTATGTGGTCTCTTGCAAGGTGCCATCACTAGCTATTTCCATCTCTAGGAGCTTACAGTTCTTTCTCTGCATTCACATTTCATGCTATTCCTACCAACATGCTCTGTAGGAAGAATTGCATTGCATAGCTCTGCTGTGCAGCTGGAACTTCCTGGATCTCAGCTTTTTTCAGGCTTTCCCCATCATACCCTGCAACTGAGGCAACAAAGAAATCTTTCTGGTCACGTTCTATAGAGAGCACATGACATTTGGGGGTGAGGGAGGAATTACGCTGTGCCTGTGGAAGCCAGGTTGTTTCATGAGCCACAGTGCTGCACGGTTCTGTACACATTTCAGTGATCTTATTGACATCTCAGAATTTATCCTTGGGAATACTGCTATGCAGTGGGAGGAAAATGCGATGCTGTTAGCAAACTGATAATTGAAAGTAATAAAAGCCTTAAGCAAATGCATAAAACTCTTCCCAATCATGGTATTTATGGCCCCAAACTGTTATAGAGATATTTATAGGTTCAATGGAAATACAAAACATATGGTATCTTTATCCGGAAATATTCTTTCAATTATACCCTGCATGGTTCTCATAAACAACCCTCTTTCATCTAAAAATTCTCCAGTACATTAGGTAAGAAACATCATTCCGTTTTGCAGGGGAATGTTGTAAACAAACATCTTGTTCTAACAGATGTTGAAGTGTTTTACAGGTTTCAATCAGCAGAAAGAATATTCTATAACTTTTGGCTCTGGTACTGCAGCTGCTAGGCCACACATCTTGTATTTTGCTTTTGGATTTGATAGGTTGGAGATTTTGTGGGATCAGCATTTTTCCTGGTTTTCATCTGTAAAAGAGTAAGGGTCTTAATCTGCTGTCATTGCAATGTACTGAAACTCCTGCTTTGCAAATGGAGTAGGATCATACCTTAATGCATCATTTAAGATCTCTGTAGAATAAATTTTTGTCTTGTTAGTCTCTGGAAATAGTGCTTACGGGAACTGGATTGGTCTGTTCATAATGCTTTGTTACCTAACAGCCCGGTGTTATCTTGGCAAGTGTCTTTCAAAATCTGTGAAGGATTGATCTCAGGTTAGTAGAAAGGAAGAAGGTACACTAGGAAGATCTGAGAATCAAATCAAATGGCAATGTTATGCTTCATCTTGGCTTTGAGAAGAGTGTGGTCCTGGCCAGTGCGGCTGTTATTTCAGCCTCTCTTGAAAGGAGAGGATGAGCACTGACTTGGATCTAGCACTTGTTTTGGGATCTTGTCCTACATTTTTGCTGATACGGTTGTTTTGAGGTGCAGTTCATAGACCTTGTGGTAGTCTTCTGCATGGGTGTCGGAGTGGGAGTGACCCGGAGTAACGATGCAACCTCGATGCGAGTATAATCGTTCTCCTTTAATGAATGTTCTAGCAAGGTATACATATGCTACCCCTACAGCATGCGCAGACAGCAACTTATAATTGGTCTAGCTTCTCTATGCACACGTCTCTAGCACTAATATAATTGGTACAATGGTGTCGTCTCTCCTCCTGAACATAGTTCCGCATATTTTAGTTGTAACATCACTCAAGGTTATCAGCCCTGGGCCTACATTATCTTCACGGTCCTTCAAAGCCTGAGTTGCTCATTATAATCATGCCCCTTCTCACTTAAACATAGCTCCACACGTGGGTAGACCTGGGATTATTTGTAACTTCTTAAAACACCTTTATGGATCTTGCAAGAGTCTACCCTATCAAGGTACTATGCCTGCAAGAGTTCTCTGGAGGTCAGTTTGCCTCTGTACCTATCTTGATTCTTGCGGGAGCTGAGCCGTAGTGCAGTACATGCTGCATTTGAGCTGTTTGGTGGAAGCTTTAATGTTACATCTCTACCCTGGAAGAGGCATTTTTGCTGAGGCTCTTAAGCATGATGCTCTTAACTGCCTTCCAGATACTGCCATTTCTGAAGAGAAGATACCTGCAAGCCTTGCTTGCCATGATGGCAGTTGGGTTAAATTAGCCTGTCTTAAATCACCTTTTCTGTGCAAAAATGAGCCTAGTGGATTTTTTTCTGATCTCCAAACTGTACTGATTGCAGTTACTTAGTCTTGGGCATGAATGTTGCAATCTCCACTATGTATTCCTCTCTACTTATGAAAGTCTGTAGAAGGCTGTCAGCTCATGGCACGGCTAGCGAAAGATCCTTTGGTATATGCACCAAGTTTTCAATCCCTTTTGTTAAATTTCTGTTCACTGATTTTCTACAGTTTTTCCACTTTGTAAGTGCTGCCAATCTCCTATCAATCTGTTAGTTTGTCTTGCAATAATCGCTGATTATCTCTTATTCCAGCTTCTGTGAGGTGTCTTCCCGTGAAATTCTTCAAGTGTTCCTGTTGCCTAAAATGGCTACAGAGTTAGTGACCATCACAAGGTCACTTTTTTTTTCTCAGCTCCTCTCCGTCAGTTTATTGTATTGTGCCAAAGAGCTGTTGTGCTTATGAACAGGGTCTCTGGGTTTTATTTTCAAAACTGCATGCTGCTGTGAACTGTTACCCTGGTTTAAAATACAGCTCTTTTCATTGCACTGTTTTCTGGGTTCTTGTAAGGACGGTAGAAGCAACTGTAATGTCTTACAGACGTGTTTTTAGGGCTAGGTTTTGAGTGCAGATCTCTTGCTCATCACATTCAAGATGAATATTCAGAATCTTTCGCTATGGTAATTCTGCTTGTCTATTCAGAATGCAACCCACAGGGAAACAATGTAATTGGAGAGGAAAATATGTTCTCTTAAAGTCTGGGAACACTAGAGGAGCTAATTTTCGTGATTTTTTTCTGACACACATATCGCTGATCACTGGGTATAAATTATTCAGACGTTAAAAAGATCACAGTTGTAAATATGAAAGGAGTTTGTAGCAATAATCACAACAAACCAATGTTACTGAATTACTGAAACAAATTATTCACATCATCCTTCATTTTTTTTCTGTTTGATCTTTAAGCTGTAGCGTATGCTTCTCAGTTCAGGGTGCTGTGCTAGGACTGGGAGCCATGTTGGTTGTGGCTGAGGGTTCTCTCTGGCTCAGGAAGCCCCATTCACCTAGCTTGAACAGTTTTCCAAATCTTCCATTCTCCAAATGTGAACGGGGTTTTAAAAACATTCAAAGTTTGGGGAAAGGTAACAATTGAATTGCACTAAGTCACATAGTCAAAACACGACCAGAATAACAAGGAAGGATATAAAGGGGGTACCCTTGGGGTTATAAATTGACCTAAGGTACAGATAGGTGACAAGCATGTGGCAGGCTGGGATTTGGGACCGATGTGGTTGGAAGAATGTATCTGTACAATACTGTAAAGCACTTCAGTCCTATGTTTGCCCGCTCTGCACTGTGGGTGATACAGAAGAATCTGGAGTGTGCAATGAGATGGAAATGGTGATATAAGAGCTCTGTTTCTGAGCAGGAAGACTGAGGGTCCTTGTGAATGTCTTGGGATGCACTTAGGACTTCACAATGCATAAGGTAAAACTGAAGTTTTCTTCTAGTCATTTGTTGGGAAGAAACATCTTCAGAACAGGTGAGAGCCATCTTTCCTCATTCATACTTACCTAGGCCCTACTACTACAAAGTAGTGAAGCAGCATGTGATTTGATTTTATCTTGGGGTGAAAAAGACTCTGAGAGAGTTTTGTGGAGCTGATGTTAACAGATGCTTCAACATTTCTCATTTTTGTCTAAATTACGGCAATAGAAAAATGGATAAAGGCTTTATTGCTCGTGTTTTGCTGTTGCTGCTTTTTGATGTAACATTTTTATGCTACGAGTCTAGGCATCTGACTTCTTACAGGCTTTACAACAAGCCCATGACACCTGAAGAGCCCTGGTTGGATTCTCTTTCCAGGTTTAGTTAAAGTTTTGGGAGATAAGTTATTCCATATGTATGAAACACCACTGGGAAGCCTAAAACTTCTGAGCTTTTTGTTGCCCTTGCTGTGGTTTACATTACTGTGCTGGATAGGTTCTTACCTCCATTTGGGGAAAACAAAAGTTCTGTACATGGAGAAACTCGGGGAACAACACTAGGCATCAGAATGACTACCTGTTCTGTGAGAGAACTTCTTGTATTCATTGAAAAGTGGGAGAACTTTGTTGTTGGGTCCTGGCATGAGTGGTTATCTCAATTCAGCTGCTGTTCCTTCTAGAGCTGTTGCAGAACTGGTTTATGGAAAGAAGAATAAAGTATTTAAGGTGCCAATGTTTGAAAAATATGCTTTAATTTTCAATAGCTACAGACTGTGTTGCTGGGTAAGTGACAGCTTCTCTGCTGCACAAGAAGGCATCCACTGCTCCAGTTCACATATGTGGAAGATGATAGACTAGCATTGCCCTGAATCTCAAGCAACATGCAATCCTCATTAGAAAAACAAATCCTTAAAATCTCTTGTTCTTGACAGTTTTCACTAAGTTGTTCCTAAAGTGGAAGCACATAAAATCTTGCCTCAGAATCCCATGGTGTGCTTTGGTCAATTGAAGTGAATAACTTGGCTATCTTGTGGGTGCACGGCATCTGTTCTGGGCTGCTGAACTAAGCACTTAACAAGGTTGTGAGAGCAAATCCTTCCTTGCTCTAATTCCACTGCCTTTAGTGGTATTGCACCGAGTATTGATTTGGCCTGTTTTAATCTCAGAGCAGAACTCTTGCCAAAATTGAGGATAAGCACGACAACCATTACATTGATTTATCAAAGTGAAAGGGGAGTTGCATTATGAATTTTGGAATTGAATACAGTGCATAAATGGCATTTCCATCAGCAAAAATTGAGAAGGTTGATTTATGACAGATAACTCCAATAATTTCTGAATTTCCATATTAATAGGAAAGTGGTACTTGCATTTGTACTATTATCCCCACATGTGCCATCATCTCATAAATATGGAAATTTGGTAATTATCTGTAGAACTACTCTATTTTTGGATTGTACCATAGAACTTAATAAATTGAGTTATTTTTCATACTATCCATATTTTTTCTAAATTTTTATTGAGTCTGGTGTACTATACTGAGAGAAACTCTGTTTAAGCCATCTTTGATAACCTAACTAAAACTAGATGCCTACAAACTAGTTCTTTTTCTTTTAGCTAAAAGCATAGAACCAAACCATAACATTAGGTCCTGCTGATTTGTTACTTTCTTTGTTTTGAGCTTAAGGGAAATGTGCTCAATAGGAGCTCGTAAGACCTATTGTTCATTGAAAATGAAATAATGTAAACAGTATTGACAGTAAATAAAACTAAGGCTGAAATTGTACTGCAGCATCATTTTATGGAGTTGATAAGGTGAATATTAACACCTCCATCGATGATGCATCTATGTGCTAATGGCCCTTTAGGACGGTAGTAATGCAAGGCACATGTGAGGACTAAAACTGGAAATGGAGCACATTAGTTCTTGGTGGATAGTATCTTGAAGTGGTGCTGAATGAAAACTGTGCTGCATGGGTTTGGTTACACCACATGTAGTCCATCTAATCACATTTCTTTTAAACTGCGTGTCTTAAGATATGAGTCCTCCTGTAGAATTGGGAGCACTAGCCAGGGGATACTCAGCTGTTTTACATTGCCGTATGTCTTCTTTGAAACATTTTTTGTAGCTGATGCAATAGAGCAGGATGTAAGTTATGGGTGTGGGACATTTCTGATGAAAAGCCTACTTCCCATCCCCTAGTACAGAATGCTTCACAACAGGTATCTGTTGATGGGGCTTGCAATATGCTCCACCCCATGATGTTCTTCTGAACCCAGTCAGCCAGTGAAAATTTGGCCATGTGAAAATTGCTCTTAGTTCTGCAAAGGTGCCTCCATGTTATGAATTGTGGTTCTCTGTCTTAATTTGTATATACCTAAGGGCTTTCATGTTGCAATTAAAACTTAATCCCAGATCTTTCTGATGTCTTTTCCAAGTGTAATGTTCACTTCAGGGGAAATGAATTTTAGAGGGAAGCACAATTTACCAGGACAAGCCTTTTTCATTGGGAGCAAAATACATTGGAAAAACATGGCTTTGGGTGGTGCTTTCTATGGTCTGAGGTTAATCATTAAAGCATTGATTCCTGTGAGTGAAAATAGTCAGTGTTGTGAAGATCTTCAGGATCTCTCAGACTGTTCTTTCTACACTACCTGTAAGCTGTACGCATTGTTTTTTGTCCTTGTGTAGTTGAAAAATCACACACTCTGAGCTGTGAATATTTCTGTGGGTTGAAGACACTTGTAACGTCAAGGGCTGGAAGTATGCTCAATTATAGCACTAGCCACTCTGATCATCAAAGTGATTTCATCAGACTTACTTCAGAAAACAAACGATGTTTGATTTAGCTGGGTAAAAGTGGTATTTCAGAACTGGCTTCAGCAATCTTTCTGTGGCTTGCCAGTTGGTCTGCGAGAGATGAAATGGAGTACAGAGTCTATCATAATTGAAATTGGATGCAGGCACCTTGAAGCATATCTTGAATGTGCTTCTATTGCATACAGAATTATAAAAGTTAGAAGATTTTTTTAAAGGCTTCTATGACCTTCCTGCTAAAATGTTAACTCAATCTTGGGCACTAAAATCAAATGCTTTGATGCAGTGATGCTTACAAAATTTTCTTGGATTTGAGTAGCTGCAGCTGATGTCATACTATGTTTTTAAGGAATCTGTTTTCCTTTGAAGCTCAACCACACAGCCATCGGTTAATGGTGCCTATTGGCCTGAATAATAGGCCATGGAAGAGGCTTTTCATCCTGTTCAGCTGTCTTTTAATCAGGCTCAGGACACTTTCTCTGAGGAGCTGAGTACACAGTGATTTATTCTTGAGCATTAGCATCCCCAACCAGGATGTTGATTTCCTTCTTGGACTTTGGAGGATGACTCTAAGTTGTTAGTGCATATCAAGTTACTTAAAAAGGGCTGAGTGAAGGTAGTAGAGCTTGGTTTAGGCCTAGCTAAGAGCTTTTTCAAGGCTTCTGCTGGCAGTGGTTAAGATATCTTAAGCTGAGGAAAAGGAACAGTTGGTAATTACCTGACAGCTTGAGATTTCTCTTTAATTGTAGTGGAATTCACATATTGCTACTCTGCTCAGTCATTCAGTGAAGCTCCTTTTCTTTGAGAATTAGAAGATGTAGCTGATTGGAAGGATGCAGGAAGGACTAAAGCAGTACTCTCAAGTCTCTTCCAGACTAGAATAATAAACTCCTATTCAAAAGGATCTACTCCAGGCCTTTTGGCAATACTTCCCCTTTTCTGAAGGTAACTTTTAAGCTGGTTCAGTTTAATGGGCTTCAGTTCACAGTCTGTGTAGCTCTGGCTTCCCTGAAGCTGGATGACCTTTCAACACATGAGTCTGGGACTCCAGGGACAGGTCTGTGTGGCTGGACTTCAGAGCACGAGGCATGTCAGTAGCTCTGTACTAAGGGTGGTGTTGCTGTGTTGCTCTCGGTGGTAGTCATGCAAAATTGGCTTGGGTCTCTGCAGTATGTTGTGTGGAGTCACAAGGTGGGACAGGAAGGCTAGCATTTGGGGATTTGTTGGAGAAAATGGAAGGCGAAGGGCAACAGTTAGTTAAGTATGCTGTTTCAGCACCTCAGTTGATAGAAATCATCCTTCTGTGCAGAATTAATTAGAATTAAGCCTTCTTATGCCAGCTGTGAGAATCGTGTCTAATATAATTTTGGTTGATTTTAATCTTCAATTCAAATTAAAGAAAATATACAGTTCCTAGAAACTAGGACTCTCTATTGCCAGTGATTCCGTACATTTTTTTTTTTTGTTTGATGCCAAAGACATAGAAGAGATTGAAGTAGGATTTATGCAATTTAACTGAACAGTGTTCTTCTGCTTTCTCTAGTTGCAGCCTTGCTGTTGATATAAAGCTTTCTGCTCTTGTTCTCCAGTCTCTGGATTTGTTGACTACTGCTAATGAGACCTATAAGGAATAGAAAAACCTGACCTCAAATTAACAGGGGGCTGTTCCTGTGGAGCCATCCAAACTGTTTACAATATTGATCAGTTAAGTCCCGTGAATTCTTTAAGTCAGTCAGTGATGTGAACTGAAAAGTCAGATTATTACAGTGAAAGCCCTGCTATGCTAACTTCTGATTTATAATACAGGGCCTCAAAATAGACTTTGGTCAGTGTGGGTTTTCTTGTTCTGTGTTTAAGACTGAAGTAAAAAGTCATCTTTTTCAAAAAGTGTTTCCTGTGGGGATCCATTACATCAAGTCAGTTGTCCAGTAGAATTATAAATAATGCTTCTAATTTCAATTCAATAATCTGGGCATCTGGAGCTGTAAAAGCTTTGTACGCCTCATGTGGCTCTGGGGAGATAAAGAGAACTTCTATTTGTATGGTACTGTAGCTCTATTCCCTTACCTGACTTTGAAGTGTTTAGTTTAGGGGCACGCTCCTGTTATGTGAATGACAAACGAGAGGAAAGCCATGCATGGGAGACACGCAAAGTAGAACTTGTGGATTCTGATGGCTGCAGCCTGGGAAAGAAGAGAGAGACTATCTTGTGCAGTGTATGAGCTGTTCAAGAAGGAGAAGGGTGGTGGTGCAGCAAGGGCAGCATGCCGATGTTCTTTCATAAACTGAGACATCCTGCAGAGACACATCAGCATGTGTAGGGGCAACTTCCAAGTCCAACTGTATAAAATGGAGAGCAGGAGAGCAGCATGTATAAACAAACCTATCACAAGTTATAATGAGCTATTGACACTAAAAATAGAGCACTTATTTTACTGCTTCTGGCTGGTGCTCAGCCAAATTTGGAAGACAGAACAGACATTTCTAATTGGTGAAGTGAATGCTGGGCTCTTTTTAGATATCTGAAACACTGCATGCACTTTTTACTTGAAAACTGGCTTTTGTGGAATCTTAGTTTAATTTTCAGGGGAAATGCTGGTAGGATTTTGCAATTAACAGAGGGTCTGTGAATAGTACACATCACAGTCTGTGGAACATACACTTGACGTTATTGCTGGTCACACTTTATCTTCACTTTTGCCTTTTACATTTCTCCCCATAGCCTACTTCTTCCTGAGGCAAAAACAGTATCTACCTGATTTATGTGGATTTTACTCCATTTTTTTTCATTTTCTGGGTGCTGAAATGACACACTGACTTCTCTGACCATCACCAGGGTCTGCTAGAATAGGAGTTGCAACAGACTCTCTTAACTTTTTCCAGTGATCTCTCCAGAAAGGACTAGTTCCAGACAGAAGACTTTATATCACCTACAAGGGCTTTGTAGTGGGTTTACGTGGCAAGGTTATGGTAGCAGGGGGGCATAGCGGTGGCTTCTGTGAGAAGGATCTTGAAGCTGCCCCATGTTAAGTAAGGGCCCTACTGCTGACCAGAGCTGAGCCAACAAGTGATGTTGTTTTGTGCCTCTGTGAGAGCAGATTTAAGACAGGGAAAAAAACGCTGCGCCACACAGCAGCTGGGAGAGTGAGGGGAGTGAGGAACAGCCTTGCAGACACCAAGGTCAGTGAAGAAGGAGGGGGAGAGGTGCTCCAGGCGCCAGAGCAGAAGTCCCCTGCGGCCTGTGGTGAGGCCCATGGTGAAGCAGGCTGTCCCCCTGCAGCCCATGGAGTACCACGGGGGAGCAGGGCTCCACGCTGCAGCCCGGGGAGGAGACCACGGTGGAGCAGGTGGGCCTGCACTGACGGAGGCTGCGGCCTGTGGAGGACCCTCACTGGAGCAGGCCCCGGGCCAGAGCTGCAGCCTGTGGAGAGGAGCCCACACAGGGACAGGGGGTCTGGGGGGAGCTGCTGCCTGTGGGGGACCCAGGTTGGAGCAGTTTGCTCCTGAGGGATGGACCCCGTGGTACAGAGCCATACTGGAGCAGTTCTTGAAGAGCTGCTGCCTGTGGGCAGCCCACGCTGGATCAGTTCAGTAACAACTGCATCCCGGGGGAGGGACCCCACAGCCCAGGGGATGAGAGTGACCGAGAAGGAGCAGCAGAGAAGAAGCGCTACAGACTGACCATAACCCCCATTCCCCCGTTCCCCTGTGCCGCTCGGGGGAAGGAGGTGGGAGAGGGAGGATGGGGGGGGGGGGGGGGAAGGTGTTTTTGGTTTCTTTCCTTTGTTTCTCGCTTCTCTAGCTTGTTAGTAATAGGCAATAAATCTTACTATCTCCCTATGTTGAGTCTGCCCGTCATGATAATTACTGCACGATCTCCTCATCCTTATCTCAACCCTGAGTCCCTTTCATCATATTTTCTTCCCGTTCCTCTTTGAGGAGGGTGAGTGAGAGAGAAGCTGTGGTGGAGCTCGGCTGCCCACCCGAGTAAAACCATCACAGGATAATGTTACCAAAAATCACTTGAATGAATCTTTAGAGGCCAGCACCAATTTACTTCAGCTGATGACATGAAGCATGTTACTTTAGTGCTGTTTCCTTTTCCTTCCCCAACATCTGTGGTTCACTGATACTTCCATGTTCCTGTTGTTGCATTAAGGTATGCCCAATTAGCCGTTTTAAGTCCAGTCCCGCTCAGGGTACTGATATCACAAATAACATCATATACCCTCGCTCTAGTAACGTTCTGTGAAGTACCACGGCCACACTTAAAGAGTTTGGTCATGTTCAATGAGAACTATCATGGCTAGAGTTAATGAGTAGTGCAGTTTATTACAGCAACAGGTACACAGGATCTTTGGATTACTGGTGACAAATTCACTGTCTGCAAAGCATTAAAAGGTACAAAGCGTCGCTATGGAGATTTCTAATTTTCCTGGGGGGCACTTGGCAGAACCAAGTGGTCATATCTTACCCCGTGGCATCCCAAAGGGGAGTGGGGGCAGAGAGGCTCAGCCCGTCAACTGATCCCAGAAGTCATAAGGTATCCTTCGTGATGGCATCTTCCCTAACAACCCCTCTCTCTTAAGCCAATTTCTGTTATTTTCTATCTTTTAGGTGGAGCCTGAGTGACTCTAGTCAGGCACATCTTGGTTATGATTGGTAAAAAAGTTTTTTTGTCTTCATTTAAAGGTGTAGGCTCTGTGAAATTCAGAGCGTGTGCTCAGTGAGGCGTGGTCGCACCTTGGGGATGGGTAGCTTTGGGGATGGAGGTGTGTTTTGGTATTATAATGATATTATAATGTTCATTAGAGTACAGCGTTTTGTCAAAAACACGACAGGTCGTTGGCTCGGGGTAGCAAATGTGCAGCTTATTGGTCTCGGTGTGCTCAAGAACATTCAAGTCCCCCTCTTGTCACAGAGCCTAGCCGCGGTGTCTCCACTCGGCTGCACACTCTGTGCTGCTCCTCTCAGAGTCAGCACCCCAAGTTCCCCCGGTGCGGTCAACATCTAAGGTGGGAGGCCTGGGGAACTTCTATGTAGTGCAGCTGCATTCCACCCTAGAAGCTTCTTCTTGTGTACCTTTTCTTAAAAATGTGAATATAAGCTTAACTTCTAAGTCACCTTGGGCAATTATTCCACACCTTGATAGTTTCTGGTCCTGTCTGTTGTCCTCATCTCAGCCCTCATTCAAGCCCTGCTGAGGTTGTGTCTAGTCTTGCCATCGAGGAATTGAGTCCCCATGGCATTAAAGATGCTGTACTTTGTTCTACTTTTTAATACTTCGGTGACTGTGGCTGTTGGCGACTGCAGGTCACAGACAAGGAGATACCTTCTGCTTCTCGGTACTTGTGTACGGCAGCAGCTATGAGGTACAGCTTGATAGCAGCAGCACTAGGATGCCTAGCGCTGTCTGAGCTAGGCTTAGAAGTGACTCAGGAGTCAGTTTCAAACCGCATAAGTGACAAGACAGGTGGCTCAGTGGGTATCGCAGCTGGTACTGTGATCTGTTGCTTTCACAGTGAGAAAGGATGTTTCACAAAGGCTCTGCTATTCACTTACCCTGTTTTCCTGAGTATTCCTGTTTGAAACAAGCAACTGATTTATCTAAACAGCTAAATCAGCTCATAATGCATATTCCCACACTGTTTCCTGCTTTAACCAAAGTTGGTCCCAAGAATTACAGAAAATGTCTGTAAAGTCCTTTTAAGACTATGATTTCTCAGTAATAGTGTGTTTCAGTTCCTTTCATTGATTTTTTATTTTTTATTTTTTTTAAAAAAGCCTCTACAAGAAAATCTTGAGTGGAACACTGCAAAAAATGCTGTTAGGACCCACTGGTGTGTGTGGGCTTGCGGAGAGCAGACATGGTGACACGAGGTAGAAGAACACCATCATTTAATTCAGTCTCACCCGTCATCATCATCACTGTATTTAGGAAGCCTTTCAGAAATAGTCTTCCTTGAAAAAAAATTATTCTTCTGGCTTTTCAAGGGATAACTACTAGCTAGTGTTTGGAGACTGCCTTTCTGTGACAGCCGTTGTCAGTGGTCATAGGAAAACTGAAAGAACAAACGTATTTTGAAAGAGCTTGTTTTATCTGCTTCCTTTGAAAAGATTTGAATGTTGCTTTTTGTGCTTAGCTTTCTAAGGTCATTTTTTCTTTCTCTTCCCTTGAAGAAAAAGAAGGCCAAATAAGGAGAGTAGTCGGTATAGAACTGCGTGCATGTCTTTGCCACTTGGCGTTTGATGATGTCACTCCCAGTTTGACTGCTAAATGAATCCCACCAACAATCCTCTCTTTCTTAGCTCCAGTATTTAGCATTAAGCTATATCACCACTTCTGGGTGCCCTTATATTGCTTATGCTGAGAGCACTTGATAGCACAATTTCTAGGCATTAAATGCCAGGTATTTCTCTACCTTTTTCCCGAGGCTTCTGCCATCTTAGAGAAATGTCAGTTCAGTTATACCTTCTGCCAGCTCCTATCTGTGCATCCGCAGTGGGCCATTATATGATTGTTTCCCATGATATCCTTCCTAGTGACATTTTACATGCATACTATTTTCCCCAAATGAGCTTCCTGCATGCTAAATTTCATGGTAGAATGAATCTCAGCAGCTGAAGTGGTACATTAAGCTGGAAAAGTGGTGTGTTATAAGGAAAATGCTTTTAGGCACACTCCTAACAGATGATTTTAGCTGGTGTTACGACTAGGTGTTGCTAACTTTCTGTTCACAATTTCCAGTATGCATGTTTTTTGGTTCTGCAATCCTTAAAACACCCAGGAAAGAGACAGTAAGTTTGCATGGGTAATCTTATGAAAGCCTCCTTTGTAATTAAGTGCGAACTAAGATTCGATCCATTGCCAGGATATTATGCCACTTTGATAAACGTTCATTTTATTATTGAAAGTCCCTATTCCCTTATTAAAGTTTTCTATTAAATCAGAACGTGCAGAGGCTTCCAAAATCCACACTGCTTCTGCTATGTCACTTTTATTCTAATGCAATGTAAACAGACAAATAAGTTACCCCATTGTGTTAGCCTAGGGCCGTAAAACGTGCCGTTGAAACCCAAACCAAAATCCAGTGTAATTAAAAATCTCCTAGCAATGCAGTCCTATGGCACACCTTCTGTTCCTGGCAGCGTGAAGCAAGGTATTGACAATGGGGCTGAAGGGCTATTCAGAGGCTGAGGGCACCATTAGCAAACTGCCTGTAGGTGTAATACGGTCCTGTACTGTGAGCTGGGCTTAGCTCACAGTGAGGTAGCGTAGGAAACAGAAGATCTCTCTACAGCTGAGCAGGTTGCTGTCAGACATAACCTTGAGACAGGACTGAAATGCTGCAGGTTGCTTAAGAAGCTTGTCCTAAGGCTTTCTACACCTTGCCCACCCTAAGGAGGAAGAGGTATTTCATTGGGATTGTGCTTATTTGGAGCAGAGACTTTGCTGATGTTGTGTTCTTCACTTGAGGTGATCTGCTGGACAGCCCTGGTGCTCGTACAAAACACTCGAGAGAAAGCTGGAGTAGTTTCATGCAGCAGCATGTCAGATAGCCCCTTCTGCCTGTCTTCAGGGGCATTCACTGGCCCTCTGGACAGACCACTTATGAATCAGAGTGGTAAGAGAACGTCTGTAATGCAGAGTTAACTCAGGACTTACTTTGAGATTTAAGCAATGTGTGGTCTTCATCATCACAGGGCAATGCCAGACAGGGAGGCAACTTCAGTTCCTGAAAGCATTTATGGTTGCATTATTCAAATGCAACAGTAGGTTTATTAAGAACTTAGGTGTCCTCACTGGGTCTAACGTGCTTGGTGTCAAACCTCTAGTGCCAATGCTTGCAACCGCAGGATCAAGTCACTGCCCATGAGGATACTGCCTTGGTGTCACCTTTCTGCCCTGCTAGCAGCACATGGGGTCTGCACCGTGCCTGCCGGAAGCATATCAGGCACAGATACCAGTCTTGTTTTGAGGGCAGATAAGTGTTTTTCAGCTGGTAACTGAATAGGGTAGTTCAGACCTACAAGGATCATGAAGTCCAACTGCCTGACCGCTTCAGGGCTAACCAGAAGTTACAGTATTTTATTAAAGGCACTGTCTCAAAACCTCTTGAATGCCGACAGGCCCGGGGCACCAACCACCTCTCTGGGAAGCCTGTCCCAGTTTCTGACCCCCCTCACAGTGCAGGGATTTCCCTCAGTGTCCAGACTGAGCTTCCCCTGGTGCAGCTCTGGGCCCTTCCATGTGCCAGGCCATTGGCAACCTAGGAGCAGAGCCCGGCGCCTGCCTCTGCTTCCCCTCCTCAGGGGGCTGCAGGGAGCGGTGAGGCCACCCGTCGGCCTCCTCTCCTGCATCCTGGGCAGCCTTGGGGGCCTCAGCCTCTCCTCACAGGACATGCCCTCCAGCCCTTCTACTACATTTTGGCCTTCCTCTGGAGACCTTCAAGAACCTTAACACCCTTTTTATGTCAGGGAGCCCAGAACAGCACAGAATATTTGAGGAGAAGCTGCACCAGCACAACATACTGTGGGAGAATCTCCTCTTTTGACTGGACAGCTGCTCTGTGTTTAATGCACCCCAAGATGCAGTTTGCTTTCTTGGCTGCTAGGGTACTCTGCTGGCCCACACTGAGCCTGTTGGCAGCCAGCACCACCAGGTCTCTTTCTACTGAGCTGCTTTCCTGCCATTCATCTTCTGGCCCATACCGTGCAGCAGTACTCCATCCCAGATACAGCACCTGGCATTTTCCTTGATGCTGTTGCTTTCCTTCATGCTGTTGATGGTTGCCCGGTGCTCCAGTGTATCTGGGATCCCTTTGTGAGGCCTCTTGCTGAAGACACATTCCACTCCTGCATCAAGATGACTGATAAGAAATGTTGAACAGGCACTAGAATGGTACTAGTTGCTTGTATCAATGACCCTATCACTCGTAATGTTGGAATCATTTGTGTCCTGTTTGGACTCAGCTTTCCTTTCCCTGCTTTGCTGAAATTTTCCTCCACTGAAAGGTTTATAAAAACCTAGTGTTGGTGTGTTATTTTAGACATAATATTGATAGACTGTTTTCAAGTTCCTGCGTGTTTTGGTAGTCTGTGTGTATGGGCATCCCAGTGTAGCACTTCATATATGTGTTTTTTTTACCCCGCCTAATTTTTTGTTCAGTTTTTCCGTCTTTTGGATTAATTTATTCTTTGATCATGTGGCTATGACTTGAATTTGCATTGTGCTTATGTCTTCTGTCATCTCATTTTTATTTTTTTCAGCTTTGAAAAATGTAACTTTGAAGTACTAAGAGAATTTATTAGCAAAAACAATCCTTGGTCCATGTTGAATGATGTATCATTTTTCTGGAGTTTCTAATTTTTATCAAACAGTTCCCAATACTTAGCAAATCTCTTTTTGGAAAAGTAAATATTCTCTTGAGTTTTTTTTTTTTATTTTTGTAATCCTTAGATGGACACATTAATTCTTTCCTCTGGAACTGATATGCCCATGTTAAATTTTATTTTTTGCATAATACTAGAGCTATTGAGGAATTTCAAATGAATGGTTTGATCGGATGCTCTGAATCTCAATACCGTTTTAGAAAGCTTTGATAGTTCCTTCATTTAGGTTGTCAAGATCTTGTCCATCTTTGCAGAACTGTATAGAGAAGAACAGTTCTATGCAGGTATTGATACTTAAAAATCTCTAAGTTTGAAAATGAAAAGCAAAAGGTTTACAGTATGCTTTGAAGGAGATGTTCCCAGTTGTAGGAGAACCTATTACCTTGCACCTCGAAGCCTGTGAGCAGCCACTTAGGGTTCTTTATTTTTTATTTTTTCCATCAAATGAACTTCTGTTCTGAAGACTTGACTAAAACAAATGATCATAAGATGTCCTAAAAATTAAAAAAAAAAAAAAAAACAACAAACAAACAAACAAAAAAAAAAAACCAAAAAAAACCAACTGCTTAAAGCACCTGTGTTGGCACAACTCTAAAACCAGCAATTAAAATTAGTGCAGAATGTTGGAGAAAAGCTGCAGACTTGCTGCTCGTGACCAAGTTTCAATTCATCTCTTCTGTCTTGAACAGGTGGGACCTTTCCTAGATTGATGTTTCTATTCTAAATGTTATGGAATTATTAAGCAACATTTCAAAGTACACTGAATTTATGACCATTATTTTCTAATGAATTCTGGTAGAACTGACAACTTTAATCAATTATACCTTTCAGAAGTATAAATAGGATGAAGAAATAAATAAAGAATGCTTTGGATACAAGGCAGTGCGACATTTGGAAATGAAGCCTGAAATGTCCAGCTGAGCTGCATTAATGAAATAGTAGGTGTCAAGTTTGTAACCCTGGCTAGGATGTCAGGGAACCCAGTGTTGGTGTGGAGAGATTGTCTTGGAGATTTCTTTTAATCTTCTAAGCTGGCAGAGTCTGAAGGATTAAAATGCACTGGATCTATCAAGACTTGCCACCTCTATTTCAGGCTTGTTATTAATGTGCTATGTGGACAGCAATACTTTATTAATTGTATCACTGGCCAGTGATCAATGTGACAAGCTTGGCAAAGAGCACAGTTATTCATCAGAGAGTTGTCAGGAAGTAATTGCCCTCATATGCATTAGAATAAGCTCGTGTGAGATGCCGAATGGGTGTGCTTTTATCATTTTTAGGTGCAGGTCTGCTCATGTCGTCAACATTAAAATCTGCTAAGGTACCAGTAAATAAATAAAGTGGGAGAAAAAATATTTTTCTTTGATGCAATCATGCCACTACTGAGACAAAGGGTTGTATTTTAGTGGTATTTGTATTTCAAAGTGTTTTTAAAGTTCTTTTTTTTTTTTCTCTCTTTTTCAGTGTATTTTCTGTATACAGTGTTTATCATTTACACTTTTGTTTGGGCAGGCACATGGTTTGCAACTCTTTCCTTTTAGAGAAGAGTGGTGCATTTAAAACTTTTTGCTGAAAAAAAAAATCGCTTTTTTATTATTTTTTTTTGCTTTAAGATGTATAATGGCATAGCTATTGTTTTACATGCAGAATAGATTTGAGATCTGCCCTGACATTCTTTCACCTCTTGTGAGAAAGCACATCAGTAATAAATACCAATGCTTTTCTCTCTTCAGAGTTGAAGATTTGACACTCTTTTCAGTGAAGATTGCTATTTTAAGAACTGTGATAAGCATGGAGGGATTAACAACATGAAGGTTAAATTTGTAATTGCAGCCCCATTCCCTGCTCTACGTGACAGTATTAAACTTTCTCACATGCTACATCTTCCCATCATCCTAACCAACCTAATACTTTAGCAGTGTTGCTAACACTAACACTCCAACTGATACTGGCTGGATGCAGTGTTGCTTTTGTGTGTGCAAGTGTTATTGCTGGCCCTACTGAGAATGGCTGGTACTTGGCACCACTGAGGCCTGAGAGTGAAGGAATTGTGTGGCCTTTAAAGCGAACTTAATACAGCCAAACACAGCAGTACTGTGTGCTTAACTTAATACCTCAGTGAAGTCTGCTGTCAGCTCGGTACACTGTACCGGCCTGGAACCTAACTGCAGGTATGGAAGCCTAATCGTGAGTGATCTGACTTCAGTAGTTTGGGTGAAGTCTCATTTTAGAATCACAGAATAATTAAGGTTGGAAAAGACTTCCCAGATCCTCATGTCCAACCATCCCCCAACCACCAGTATCACCACTAAACCTAAGTACCACATCCAGCCTTCCCTTAAACACCCTGAGGGGTGGTCTGCCCTTGTGAACGCCTTGCTTTGTAACATCAGTCTTAATGGAGCTCTTTATTTCATTTTGTACTGAATTCATCCTCAACTGGAGCCAGGCTGTAGATTTCACTTTACCTGTTTTACCCTTTGCTTTTACTCTGTTCGCATTGTTTCCGTGCGCTTTTGGAAAACAAACAAGCAAAAAACATGGAGCAGCAGGTCTGTAGAGAACCTTTTCTAGGAGATAACGCCAGAATACAGCTGAAGTCAATTCCTAATCTAAGAGTGATTTATTTATCATGTTCCTGAACAGTGATGCATTGGGCTGATTCCCCAGGACTGTCAATCTAACACTTCAGACTACTCAAGTCACTACAGGTAGTAGTGGATTGAGGTCAGAAATGGGCAGAACGCTGGTATAAGGGAGGATTTCATTGGAAAATAAAGCACTTTGGTAGGAAATGCAGAGGAAAGAGACGAGTTAGTATCTAGGTTATTACAGGGATAGCTGGCAGTGCATATAGTTTAGATTCGCTAATGACAGTCCATAGCCTATGTGATAATGAGACCTGTTTAGAATCCATTTCCTTGCCATTCAATGGCATCTTATTTAATGATCTCATCTGGAAGTTCTGCCTTGCTCGTCAAAATGATCTGTAAACATAAAGGAAAACGCTGATAGTAGAGACTACTTTATCACACTCCTCATATATGCTACTAAGATAAGAGAAATAAAATACTGTTGAAGTAGGTATGAGACTTGTTGTCCAATTCCAAACCTACACAAACAGGCAAGGGTGAAAAATGTGATACGACTTTAAACATCATTAGCTGGATCAGCTTAAAAAATGAGTGGTGAATGCCAAGTGGGAGGAAGGGGAAGTCAGTAGTGGAGCACACTGAAGCTGCAAGTGAAGGCCTGTCTCAGCTGCTCTGTGCTGTCTAGTGGGCTGAGGCCCTGGGATGGAAACTCACATATGCTTCACAATATGTGTGCATCTTTGCTATACCTGATACAAGGCAGCCAGCTTTGTATTAGTGCCTTGCAGTTTGACAACAGTCCATATCCATGGGGGTGGTGATTGCCAAGAATGAATATCCTGAATTGGAAGAAAAAAACCCACAACATTTGCAAAGACAAAAGCATAGAACTAATAAAGCCTCATCTTGGCTTCCTCAGCACTATTACAGCAGTCTTCTGGCCACAGAGTCATTGCAAAGCCCTTGCTGCATCCTGTGAACAACACACACAAAAAAACCTCCCTTGCAAATTCTCTGAAAAACTGCCAAACAGTTTTTCTAGTCACTCATCCAAATACAACTTAGTTTAGCCAATTTGACGTTTCTGGTGTTTGAACACGTTGCCTCAATGCCTGAAAAAAATGTTGATAATGCTTCCGCCCATAGTTTGCTTCAGTAGGTGTCAGAATGGCTGCTGTAGCTGCTCTCTTCCCTTGATTCCTGTCTTGGTTTTTGCCTACCAGTTTGTAACACTTTGGCCCGTAGAACCCCGTGTGGTTAATCTTAAAAACAGTAAGTATTCCAGTGCTCTCAGTTGGGACAGTGGATTACTTGTATTGCTTATTCTCTGTAGATTATATCTGTAGATTATATATTTTTTTTTATTCTTTTTTCTGTTGGGTTGAATAAGAGCCTTTGATGCTTGAAAAATGGAGAGGCCAGAAAGAAAGAAAATACCTTTAAGGAGAAGGCATGGTGGCTAGGATGCTAGTGGTTAGGAAGGTAAAGCTTTCAGACTAACTGATGCTGGCCTTTGTTTTAACATTTCACTGAATTGGTGGGAGCTTTCAATAGCCTGCAGATGCAGGCAGACGCTGTCATGTTGCTTGCTGGTTTTGTATTTTTCTAAGAGGCATGGCTGGTTTACGTGTATGTATGTTGCACGAGGATACATTAGGGTTGTATTCAAGATGTTTTATTAATGTTACAAAACCTCGTACTGAATGCTGAAGGTAGACAAGTTGAAACTAAGGAGATTTCTAACATTTCTCTGACAGTTACTTCATGGCTGTAGTTTCTGCATTGGAAGCCTCCTTTTCAGTCACCCCATTAGTTGTAGGAGGTGCAAGGCAAAATTCACATCTGATGTTACGCAGAAGGTTATGTTAAATCTGTCATTCCTTTGCTCTCTTGATCCATAGCATAGGCATTCTTTAACTAAAGCTTACAGATTTTAATGATAAGCTTAGATCCTGCAACACATAGCTTTAGAAACCATGTCGTCAGAGCCTTGAATACACACATGGAGACCGCTCTGTAATTCATTTATTTACTTTTTTTTCTGTCAGGATACTTGTGACTTTTCTTATGTCCTGACGAGGAAAATGAAAATTCTTTAGGTGCTGTTCTCTTTCTGGAAGTCAGGTATTTGATAACGTTCCCTTTTCATAGTGAACCCCAGCCAAACATAAGCAGAGATGCAAAAGTAGCTCAAGGGCAATCTAAGATGCAACACTTAAAGAAACTTAGACATCAGAATGAAAGGGGAAAAAATCTTTTGTGGGAGAGCTGAACCCCTGAAAATGTCAGGATGTTTGGATTCTTTCTGTTACCCATAGGTTACCGCTATTTCAGTTTTCAGCATCATGCCTGATGATTACAGTGCTTGACAATAGGTGACTTTGAAGCCCAATTGCACAATGCAAGCATTTGATGTTATTTTGCTGTTATTGCTGCTCCATCAGTATGCAGAGGTACCTTGGTATGCTACCTGACCCACACTGGGCTCAGGTTCAGCTGAGGGACTTCTGTATCATCCATCCCTCAGCAGGAGAGCACAACAGAAGGTGAAAGTTGCCTTGGTGTCAGAATTAATGTGCTTCAGGCAAGATGCTAACCAAATTGCCCAGTGTCTCAGTTATGAAGGACAGTTTCTGTCCTCTTAATATGGTGTGACTGTTATTCTAAACTTAAATTGCTACAAAAATCTGAGTCAATTCTGTTAACCTGCATGTGCTCTAGAGTGTATGTAGTAAATAGTTGTGACTCAGATCTGCTCAGTCAGGTGGAGCCAGTTAACAGCTTGTGAGTTACAATTCAAACCTCTCCCCTTCCAGTCTACCTCAAATGCATATCCTAGTCCATAAACTTACAGTGTCACCCTCCGGGGTGATACCCATCATCCAGGTTGTGGTCGTCCATGCTGTTTCACTGTGGCATTTCCTCTTTCATTGTCTCCTCATGAACTTCATCTGTCGCTACCAAGAATTTCAATTTTCATTCTGCCACTATAGTGTTGTAGGCACGTATGTATTATAGACACACATACATATATATGCGCATGCACTCGTGAAAGAATGAGCTTTTGACTGTCTCAGAAAGCAAACTTTGTCTCCCTCTTGGAATAGTTCTTCCTATTTTGCACTGTCACACTACATAGACATAGCAACAGCTCAGGAGCAGTCTGCACTGGGTATAGTGCAGCAATTCACAGGGGGTTTGGGGTTTAGTCCAAGTGAGAGTATGTGTGCAGAAATAAGTATAAACCCTTGTTAGGAGGGCAGAAGTATGTCAGGGAGGAACAAGATGGTCCTGGATAGAAAAGCAATAGGTGTTTCTGTACCATCCTTGTGACCAAACCACTTTCTTCTCGAAAGTCTCGTTTAATCTATATGTAGTCCAACCTGATGTCATTAAGTCGTGCATATATTAATGTCACACTGAGAAGAGCAGTTTCTTTTAGAAATATTCAAATTACCTATCATAGACAATTAATACAAAAGTATTCTTAGGGCTGCCTTTCTCCTCAGGAGGATGAGGATTTTTCTGTTGTGAAAAATCTCTCATTTTTTTTAAGCTTTGCTTTATTAAAGAGCTCTTGTGGTCAGGATCACACCATTAAAAAGCTAGAAGCTGATAGCCGTGATGTTTCATGTGTAGTAGACTTTGCAACAAACTACACTGACTGCTGAGGCTATCTAAGTTGTTGGAAAAGTGGATTTCATTGTCCATTCTGAAACTATTTCCAGGATCAAACAGAATTTCTTTTAACTTCTGCACTTTATAACGGTGGTTCAATTCTGCTGCAGTAAATCTGATGGGAAACCAGCACAGCAAGGAGAAAACAGCACTGATGTTTTATAATGTCGACATTATACTGTCTGGCATCTTCAAATTAAAGCACTGGGCTGAAAGGTTTTCTCGCTGTAACGATTTGTTACTATCTAGAGATCCAATAGGCGTTTTAAGAACTTCTTACCCAACGGTTAGGGACTGGGCGTGCATGCATGCGTTGGGTGGGTTTCTTTACAGCCTCTGCTTGGTTCACAGCTTGTTGACATTTCTTCCTGCACAGGTTTGCAGAGGAGGTTGCTTCTGTTCATCGTGAGCTCTGATGCATTGCTCCCACTGGTTACATAAGCCTTTACATGACAGCTGTGGGCAGAGGGAGCATTAAGCCCAAACTTGAGTCTCTTGTTCAGATGAATCCTTTCAGTCTTACAGTTCTTACTGATCCTAACAGCCCTTCCTGCATTCGCTTCTCAGTGTGTGCACATATCCACGTGTGAAGTTTGCACAGATTGTTTGGTTCTGCTTTAAGTGACTTCTGGAGGATGTAAGGAAGGCAATGGAAAATTGGGATTTTTAGGCCTTACGCTGTTTCTCAAGTATATCATTTGTAACACTGACACTTATCGCGTAACGCTCTGTGGTAAAGGGCATTGTTCAGTGTAAGTTAGGTGTGATTGCATGCAAGTACACTAGTGAAGTTTTACATTGGAAGGGAGTTGGAGGTAGTCATCTGATCTAGCCCCTCTGCTGAAGCAAAGCCACCTGGAGCTGGATGCCCAGCACCATGTCCGGACAACTTTTAAATGCCTCTAGAGATGGAGAGATCACACAGCCTTTCTGGGCAAATATGCTCCAGTGTTCAATCAGCTTCACCGTAAAGTTTCCTGCTGTTCAGAGGGATCCTCTTGTATTTCTGTTTGTCCCCATTGCTTCTTGTCCTGTCAGTGAGCACAACTGGAAAGAGCCTGGCTCCATCTTCTTTGCACCAGACATTCAGGTATTTATGTATGTTGATAAGGTACCCCTGAGCTCTAGGCTAAAGAGTCCCAGCTCTCTTGGCCCCTCCTGGCAGGAGAGGCCCAGCACTCCAGGTGCGGCTCACCAGCGCTAAGCAGAGGGAAGGGATCACCTCGCTGTGCCCAGTGGCAGTACTTTGCCTAATGTCGCCCAGGAGGCCATTAGCCTTCTTAGTGGCAAGGTTGTGCTGGGCGCTCACGTTCAGCTTGGTGTTTGCCAGGACCCCCAGGTCCCTTTCTGCAGGCTGCTTTGCTGTTAGGTGGCCCTCAGCATGTTTGGTGCACAGACTTGTTCTTTAATAACTTACTGTTGTCCTAAGCTTTTCACTCTGTGCAGAAATGGGGTCTGCACCTTAGCCATCTTCTTTCTTGGATTCAGATATTGCTGTACCTGACTAGGACTGTTGTTTTCAGGTGATACCCCAGGGCCCCCTGTGACTTGCACACGCTTTAGAGCAGAAAATGTAAAGGCTCCAGCTGACGTGTGGGTGGCCATCTGCCTTTGTCAGCGCCGCTCATAGCTGAGGTACGCTGAGGTGACTTGCCTGCCCTGCAGGACCCCCCCCAGGACTTTCCTCCCTGAGAGTGCTGGTCAGATGTGGGAGCCTCAGGCTTGTGACTGCCTGAAGGGGGGTAAGGCTTGGAAAGTGAAGCTGCAGGGGCTCAGCAGGAGATTCAGAGGTGGGTGGTGAACTCCTGACGGACAGGAGTTGGAGCTGTGGGGTGTTTTATCAATGTAAGGGCACGGATCTGGTGATACCATTTGCTTCTCCTTTTTTTTCTCTTTTTTTTTTTGAGCACAATCACTGCAAAGACCATGCATTTTACAGCATATTTGAATTTTTGTTTGGGTAAAGTGCATTTTATTTTCGTGTTTATGCCCTAGGGACTTTACCAGCTGAGCTAGTAGTTGAACATATACTCAGTTGCTCTTGAGAATATTTACTCTGATGAAGTTTTCTTTCTTTGTAAGTAATGATAAATGCTCAAATAGGATCACTTGAAAATTAAAAAAAAAAAGTGGAGAGAAAAAAGGTGTGTGTGTGTGGGGGGGGGTGGTTATGCCAGTGTACATCTTTACTGTGTTTTTGTGTTGGAATGGATTATTCCAAAAGTTTTAGCCCTGAATTGTTTTTAAAAATATGTACTTGTGTATATTGCCAAAACATTTCCTGAGGATTCAGTAATGAATTAGGTCTCAGGAGATTTGATTTGTTTTCTTGGCTCTGTGCTAGGACCTCAGCCTTGGACACATCCTGGTTTATTTATACTCACGTTCCTCTCCTGTGAAAGAATAATTGTATATTTCTGAGAAACTTTCTTTTTTTTTTTTCCTTAGGCAGTAAACTTTTGAGAGGGGAATTCTAAACTTTATATTCATATGGCACTTAATGACTTAATGCTGTGCACTCTCTGGATTCTGCAGTGAACTAAATTTTGAAAAAGACAGACTTCAGTCTAAAACTTCTTGACTTCTGGTAAAGGGATGCTGTGGGAAAGAGGAAATCATACAAATGGGGAAAAAAAATCTCCCTGGATTGATAAAATAAAGGTGGTATTTAATATCAACCATGTTACTACTTTAAAAAAAATGTAGGGAGGATCCTTTGAAGGAAAAGAATACAAAAACCATAATTTATGGTATTTTCTGGAGAAAAATAAAGGTGCAACTCCACTGAAATCTTACTCCTAATATCCAACATTTGAACATTGGATTTTTTAAATTCCCTTGGGACCTGGTTATCAAGTCCATTCTTCATCCACCAGTTCTTCCAGTGTGCTTCTTGTGACTGTTTTAATTGCCCATGAAGAAGGTGTCTGATATCAGCAGGAACTGAGATTGGAATGAGAGAAAGATCTTGATTTGAAATGATTTAGCAAGATAGTATTCTGATGTTGTTCATCTTGTGTTTTAAATGAAGAGGTACTGCTGATAAAGTGCTCAACATCAACGTTTCTTCAGAAGGAATTGCTTGGGCAGCAAGTTGAGGCAGATTTCTGCCTTTGCTTCATGAAACCTTCTGTCAGGCCTGGAAGGAAGTTACCGGCTTCCTGCAGATCAGCTGAGGACATTTGCCGTATTAGGGGAGACTTCTTTTGTTTAAAAAAGAAATCTTGAGTGGCAGAGGAGGATGTGAGCAGATTAGTAGCTCCTAACATAACATACAATGATACATTTCAAATGGAGGGCTGTACTGCATTTCAGTGTGAGGAGGGAAGATTAATGCATCCCTCTCTACGTTCACGAAAAATTATCTGCGTTGTTCTGTATTACAAGTCATAAATGACGTGAATCAAATTTGGATTTACTTTAAATACAATTTCAAGCTTGTTTCTAACAAGTTAATTTAGAAAATTGTACCATGGTGCTGGACCTTGTTCTGCTGTAATTTTGGAGTGTTTCTTTTTAAAATAGTGTGCTTGTCACTGGGCCTGCAACCCACGAAGAGCGGGCTTTTTATTTGAAGATGCAGAGACTTTCACTGGCAGAAAACTGAGTAACTTCATGGCAGGGTAACTCAGTGCCATGAAGTTTGGGTAGAACAGTTGATTAATCTAAAATTGATGTTGATCAGACCTGAGTCTTTATTTAAACTGCTATGTTTTCCTGTTCTTAGTGCTGCTTAAGGTGGACCAAGTAATGAAAAAACCAAACCACTGTACGAATGCAACTATATTTCATTATTTAGCATTTAGATAAGCATGACAACATATCTGTGAGGCAGCCTATTCTGAGAAACCAATATATTTAAATAACTGAAAGATTTGGATGGTTCACCTAGATAGTTCAGGCTTTACAGCTAGGGCTTATTACTACTGCATGCCAGATCTTGCAAAGGCTTAACATGGGTGAGATGCAGCACCAGGACAGCAACACCGTGTCTGTCCAAAGCACAATTAAAGATGATAGGATTAAGTGAATAGCTACTCTGTTTCCAGGGCAATCAAGTCACTAATTAGAAGTTCAGTAATCTCAGTTCTTTTACATAGTCCCTCAGTGTTAGAATTTGGTATTCAGTTTGCCAATTTGTGGATTGTTTAGATTGTTGCTCAGATGTGTACCAGCTGGACTTAATTGCACCTGAAGGCCTTTGGTTTGAAGATTATTTGGAACCTTGATCATAATGCAGGTGACCTCCTGTTATCTCTGCTCTTCAGAAAGTGACTCTTTGGTGGTACATTTGCACTAAGGAGCATGGGAGGCAGTCACCCACAGTATTCTGTAGGTTTTGCTAATGAGTTAAGACCAGCACCTCCCTTCCAATTACATTTTACTAACTTAGAAACTAGCAGCAGCTAATGTTCCTGTGTGGTTTTGTACAACTGGTACTTCACTGTGGCATCAAAATGAATTGTGGACTGGTTTTGATGATGAGCTAGAAGAGCTACAGTGAGATTAGTGGTGCCTACCTGGTTATCCACATCTGAACATTTAGTGCCAGACCAGGAGTTGAGTGGGGATGTGCTTTAAAGCAGTCTATGAACAGAAGACTCCTAAGTCTTTCTAGAACACCAGCTGGGCTGCTTGCTGCTTTTAGATCAGTACCCTGGATCTAACACAACGTCACAGCCTCCATTCTGTTTGATGGGATTAAGCTTAAAAACTTGTTTAAAAGCTTTAAATAGAGTTTTTAAAAGTTTTAAATAGGTAAAGGCACATTTTTTTCAAGACATTGACCAAAATCTATTATAAAGACACTTTTAAAAGGTAGGTATGAGAAACTTTTGAAAAAGCTGTTTACCCCCTAAACATATTTTCACACAATACTACATCAAATTTATAGCAAGGCAATTCAACACACAGAGTGCTGCTCTGTGTTAGGCACTGGAAAGCCTGGATGTAATTCAGCTCTTAGTTACACCTCTTCTAAACTCTACCACTATTTTTCACCTGTAGAAATTAAATTCAAATTACCAGCTGTTGGAATTATTATTAATTTTTTTTTCTTGCTCAGTGCAAAGTGCTAGAGGGCGGAGAGAAAAATGCAAAGTTGTATGGGATTATTGGCAAGAAATGCATTTATGAAGAAGTGTTTCCATTGTTACCCTGGCGTGTGCATTTAAGAGGCTGTGTGGAGCTATTTTGAACCACAGCACATGAGACTGGCCCCATAACTGGAGTGGCCGTGCTATTTACTGTTACTTTTGGTGTTGTCATTCATGGAATTACTTTGCAACTGATAGATTTCAGGTGTTGGTTCAGAGTCAAACTGAGATGCAATTCACATCCAATATTTCCCAGTGTCTCTGCTGGTATAGTTAAGGATGAATTTTCAGTGTGAGGTGCTATATATATATATATATATGTCTCGCAATACTGTTAATGGGAACTTTACAATTAAATCTCACAGCCAAGCTGGCATTGAATTAATTCAAATTTGTGAATAATTTGACCTGACTACAGTTTTTCTTAGGCAGCTACCTTGAGTATGAAGCATGCTCCAAACTTCAAAGCAATAAGGTTTGGGGAGAAAATCTTCTCTTATGCGACTGATCCAGCCATAATAAATTCAACAGCCTTTGGGAATACGCTGCTTATATTTTAAGACTATTGCAGTTACAAGATTAAGTTTTGAAATGGCTTTGTGTGTTTAGTGCAAGATGAATATTCAGAGATTAATTTGGAAGTTCCAGTCGATGGGCTCTCTGCCTGAAACCTCTAACAATCTTTCTTAAACTACAAAAAAAAAAGTGCTGACTTCTGAATCAAATCTAGTTCTGTCACCTACTTACTTTGAGCCTTTGAATTGGTCTGTCAGTACCTCTAGAAAGCTACCAAAAAAGTGCTGTTGGACCCACCTTGTGTGATGGAAAACACGTTGTACAAAGTGCCCAGAAAGTCCATCTTTCTCTGAGGTCGCTTCAGTACGGTCAATTCCTCTGCTCAGAACGGTAGTGTTAGTGTCACTCACAGGGCCAGGAAAAATATCCTACCAGTCTGTGCAAGCAGCAGTGGACAGGATGCCAGTTCTATTCATGACTTCATGTGTAAGTAGCCATGAAACTGTTGGATAGTCATTTCTAGTTAATCTAAAATGTTCTGACATTTAAGAGTTAAAGTAGGTTTTAATGAATCCATTTCCTCCTCTTTCCTTAAGGTATAAACAACTTTTGAAAAAAAATATCCAAAACGTTTGACTTGGAAAATACAAATCTTAAACTACTGAACTGTATTTTTCCTCCAACTGTTTCTGTTCAGTCTATAAATATATGAATAATTTATTACTCATGCTTTGGATTTTTTTAAAGCAAATATAATATGGACAGATCTTTGCAAGCTCTGCTAGTCTTGTTTTCCTTTGAGCACAGCAGAAAACATTTGGACAAAAAGCGAGCTAAATTTATTTTGGTTCTTTCAGAATTTCTGTGCCTCCTGACCCTCCCAGACCGCACACAGAAATGCCCTCTGCAGCTTGATGTGGAGTTCCGTGAGAATCTTGTGGAACTGCTTCTGCTACTGAAATCTTGCTTAAAAGAGCTATCCCTTAAAAATGGCAAGAATGAATTTCTGTTGCAGATGAGTTCCTGTGTTTTGGAGGTGAGGCTGCGAATGAAACCTGGCCCTCAGCTGGGGCTGTTTGAGTTCTATTCCCTAGTGAAGCTAGGCAGCTTCGTGGCAGCTTGGGGGCTGATGGACAGTTTATTTTCTCTTTGGCAACTTGAGAATAACTCAGAACTATGAAACTTGATAGCCTCCTTTCAGCCTGTTACAAAGCAATCCAAGGTGCCTCTAGGCATCTGACGTGTGGGTGGATGTTTGTTCAATGCTACGCTGATATGATGTAGAAGCCCTTCTAAATAAATATTCCCATCTCATATCTGCAATACCTCCGTATTAAAGGTAGTCAACAGTTAAAGGCTTTTGACTGCGTCTTTTCTGCTCTCCCTATGTGACTTAGAATCTGACAAGTCTTTGAGCCTTTTTTGAAGAAGTGGGAGATCGTACAAGCAGGATTTCAGTTGCAGGAATGTCTGTTTGAAGGAGTTTTCTGCTGAAGTGAGTAGTTGCTTTTCAACAAGATACATGTGGCACGTATGAGGCAGGGGAGGGGTGTTGATAGCTATGACCACTTTCAATAAGTAGCTTCTTGATTTGCATCAAAAATACAGGATCAAAATGCTTTAATGCACACCCAAATGAGAAGTTTTGTCTGCACAGTGAGAGGTAGCCCAGAACTTTGTACCACAGTAAAAACTTAGTTGTCATATGACTTTCTACAGCGAAGAGTTGAAATGATTGTACTTCTCTAAGGAAGCCAAGAATGTGAAAACATTAGCTCACTGTTTCGATTGTATTGATGCTCCAGAATGTCTGCCCTCATGGTTTTCCACAGCACTGTGGAATTTACTGGATAGTACAAGGAACTGGGAACAACGTGTATGTTTAGCTAGTTTAACTTTAAATTGCTTGTTGCCCATTTCTCAATATATTTTTTATCACTTAAACTGTTGAGGAGACAAACTTTTTTGCAATGACAGCGTATGGAGAAAAAATAAGCGGCATTCAACACTTGAACCACTTAAGTGCTGTGAAGCTTCTTGGAGATGTAAGATCACATGTCATTAATGTAAAACTGTGAAGTACCTACAATGTAACTGTGAGTGTGGGTCTGATGGCTCATGAGGCCAGAGGGTGGGAGCTTTGTCTGACTTACTGCTCAAGTCAAATGTTATTTTCTATATCTTCAATTTAAGGCTGATTACCCTCACAGTGAAAAAAGTGTATTTTGTATGCAATACATTTCTTTTATAGTCTTGAGAATTGATTCTTGCATTTAGACAGATCTTGGAAGCTTTCTGTATGGTCTTATGATTTCTTCCCCCACACCCTGTTGGTCTTTCATAAAAATTCTTTGGAAGCTTATTCTCTTGGGAAAAGTTCTTTTTCCTTTGGGGATGTCAAGTTCCAGGCATCTCTACTTGTCAAAAAGAAATTTGTTTTCTTGTTCAAAGCACCTCTTTGGAGATGGGGCCCATTGTTTTTAAAGGGATATTGCCAATTAAAATTGGCTACCAAGGGTAAATATATCAACAGACCTCTAAATTCTTAGGGAAGTGAAGTATTTATTAAGAAAATAAATATCCCCTTTGCAGTGTATGAAACCTAAACATCTTAGCATCCAAAATTTTGTGGTGAGTTTGATAAAAACAGCCCTATTTCTCTACCCTTCTTAAGCACCCAAAGTTCTGGGCTGCCAGCAAGTGGCTTTATGAAAAAGTTTGCTTAAATTAGCTTATGCTTTATTTCTTATTTTCAGTCGAAAAATTAAATGAGCCATTAAAGGAAACCACACTAATGAGATGTGCTATGAAGCAAAATATGCCTAGGGCAAAAAGTAGTCTTTTAATTTGTTCAATTTAAATCTCTAACATCTGGCTGAGATGGATGATGTCACTGAACACATTAATATCAAAAATAGATTTCTGTAATCAGTGCCTCCACTGTTTGCCTTTCTCCATTTGCTCACTCATTTATTTTTTTTGGCCACTCAGTAATACAGGAGAACAGTTAAAAGGGTAAATTCTCCAACCTGGATGTGGACCATTGGCCTGGTCACCAATGGTCGGTGACCATTGGCACGGCTGGTGGCACGGCTGATAGAGAACCACCACAGGCTGCTCCCAGTGTTGGGACCTCTGGGCTGCTCAGGGGTTAGGGATGGGCAGGAGCATCACTCAGCACAACAGCCACAAAAAGGTGGGGAGATGGAGACTTCAAGCAGCTGTAAGTCAGCAGCTTTGTGTTGCATCCATGTTCAGAGGCCTGGTTTGATTCCTCGTGGCCCTGGGATTGGGAGGTAGGCATAGCAGCTGGGGCCAGCTGATGAAGCAAGGACTTTGGAGCACAGCTGGACTCATACTGATCAGTTCTACTTGTCTGAGACCTCAACAGCCTCATGAAGTGGGTTGTGAGCCAAATGTTCTTAGCACTGTGTGGCCTAGTACCTGACAGCAGTTGGCAAAGTGCATCTGTATGGGCACAGCCAGCCAGCAGGCTTGCCCAGAACAGTTTTCCCTTTCCTCTTTTGCTACCAAAAGCAAAAGGTTGTTCATGAATTTATAGTTCTGTCCCAAAGAAAAAAAGTGTTGCACGTTGCTCCTTTGATGCAATGTCCTTCACCACTGTGTGTGTGTTTGTGCTGTGGGCAGGACCCCAAGCCATAGAATTGCCCTGATGGGAGAAAAAAGGTCTGTTTTCACTCAGAGGGTGGTGAGGCAATGGAACAGGTTGCACAAAGAGGCTGTGGATGCCCTATCCCTGGAGGCATTCAAGGCCAGGCTGGATGCAGCTCTGGGCAGCCTGCTCCTGGGGTTGGCAACCCTGCCCAGAGCAGGGGGTTGGAACTAGATGATGTTTGAGATCCTTTTCAACCCAGGCCATTCTGTGATGGGTATGTGTCAAAACAGTAATCCTTGGGAGCGGGCTAAAATGCTGCCTGAGGGAGCCTCTAGTCAGAATTCCTGTCTGTAAGGCTACTCTTGATTGACTTGCAGGTTGTTGCCAGACAAGGCAAACTGAGCTGTGAGCTGCTCCACTAAAAGTGGGCAAATCAACACCTTACTGGGGGGGTTCCCATATTGCATCAGGTGCACACAATTAAAAATCTGCTGAAGGAAGGCTCCGGTATGAGTTTTGTCTGTGTAGCCACCCATTATTGTGGCTTTCCTGGTGAAGCACCATAAGGGCTGCTTTGTTGCAGCAGTTTCTGTGCTCTGCCTGGAGTTGTGGTGGCTCCTTCTGAGGCCCAGGGGAAGGCCTCCGGGGGTAACTTCTGCATGCAGGACAGCATTTGTAGCTGCTGTAAAATAGCCTGACTCTGCTGCCTTCAGGGTGTGTTTTTTCTTCTAAAAAGGAGTGTATGTAAATGGACCAGCGTTATTATTCTGTCTCACAGAAATGCAGGTTACTTGTTTTGCTTCCAATTTTAAAGAATTCAAAAAGCCTTAATTCTTTCTGTAGAGAGTTTTGAAACCAGGTGATAGTCAGAATTAACAGCCTATGTTCTGCAGATCTTTCATACTTTTGTTGTTTGGATTCTTTAGTTCACTGGCCTAGCTTTCTGCTTTGAAAGTCCTTAAATCAGATCTGTGTAGTCAAGTTTTTCCCCAGTTGCCAAATGTAGCAAATGTCATTCTGCCACTTCAGTTTGCTGAGACTCTCTCATATTATTTTTAATAAAAAATAGGGCAGCATTTAGAAACGTCTCTGTGATGGATAAAACTTACTGATGGGAGGACCAAGGATCATTAACACCATCTCTTAAATAAGAAATAAAATATATCTTGTTCCTGGCTGTGCAGAACTGGGGCACAAAGCCGAATAGCATGTGCTGTGAGAAACACTCCTTTTACGGGTTGCTTCTAATTCAAGGCACATTGCCAAGTGCATTTTCCCCCCTCTGCTGATTCATGCCTGAGTTCCAAGTAACACAATTTCCCAGGTTCACTCCTTGATTCCGGCAGAATTGCAAATAAAAGAATTACAGGCGCCTTTCTGGTCCTTACTGTTGAAGGGAAAATAATCTTGGAAACTGCCAGAATCAACTAAAAGGGAGGTTAGCTTTCATTTGTGGCTGGGAAGCAGTAATGGTGAGACTGTGTTCTAAAAGCTGTGGGGGGTCTGCCATGTCTTTTTCATTAGAGGATCTAATCCATCTCTCTTAAGGGGCTCACAGAAGACATAATCAGATTCTCTAGTCTGATCCCCTTGGTGTCACAGGTCACTGGATTTCATGCAGATTGCTCTGTAATGAGTCTTATTCTGACGTTCTCAAGCACTGACAGCATCCAAAGGGTCACAGAACTGTTGTAGTGGAGCCAAAGCAGTGGAAAGCTTTCCTCTTGAGTTGCTTTAGCTTCTGCGTTGCCTTAATTCATGTATGTAATCTGACCCCCGTGTCATTGCAGTATTTGAGTGTGCAGCTCCATCAGTTCCAATAGGAGCTGTCCTTCTAAGTGTCTTGACATCCTTCTAAATGTCTTGACGTTTAGGTTTTAGTGTGTGCAGCTGGATTTTTGGCCTATGCAGTGTGACCATTACATGGGTGTTTTTTGCAATTGCAGAACTTGCTGGTGAAGTCAGCTGTAGAATGAGCCCAAAGCTGCAAATGGTAATCTGAACAGAAGCGTTAAGCAATCCTTCTTTCTTATGGGCTTTTCTCCTACCAAAGGGTTTAGAAATTTGTCTAGTATTAAAAATCTGGGCTGAAAAGTTTCAATTGTATTTTCTTCTACAATTAACATCTTTGTAGGAAAAATAATCTGAAACATACTTTCAACAGCAGGAAGGAGGAGGGAGAGAAATCGGTAGCATTCGAAGAGCTGGACCTGATGTATCACAGAATTTTGGAGCTGAATTTTTAGTGTGAGAAGGTGACGTGACAGTGCCGTACAGTTTTCAGTTGTTTTAAAGGAAGCACAATGCTGTAGAGCAGGCAGGTATTGTCCCTCTGACACGTGGAAGGGGTGGTGTTCTGGGCTCTGTTCCTATATTACGGGTCTAACTAATCAGAACAATGACGGGGAAGCCAAGAAATTCAATGCATTAGAAGCCGTCAGAAGTTGTGAAAGTACCTAACGTCACTGGATCGTGAGTTATAGCAGGTGACTGCAGTTTATCAATAAGTTGTTTGAAATAATGGGGTACCAAATGGTAAATAGGGAAAATATTAATTCTTTGGGGAAAGATCCTGCAGTGGCCAAGGATAATCATCCTCGTGAACAACAGCCTAATTCTCAGAGATACTTCAGTGTGGATTACTCAGATTCATTGGGAAATGAGATATTCCTGGTGGTCTAAACATAAGTAATCTCATGTTCTTTCACAAGTATAATTAGACAAAAGTGAATGCAGTTTGAGATGGTTTGGGCTAATTTATTTTTGTGTTAGAATTGACATGCTGATTCAGGTCAAAGCTCCATCTAGCCCAGGGTTCTGGTTTTCCCTTGAACCCATATAAACTTTTTGCATCCACAATGTCTGCTTGTGAGCAGTTCCACAGATCACTTGTGTGTTGTTGAACATTCACCTTGTTTTGGTGTTTTAACGTGGCACCTCGTAGCTTCATTTGACAGCCCCTATGCAGAGACAGGGAACTCCACCATTGATCTCTATTCTTTTATACTGCTGGTAATTTTGTAGACAAGTTATATCCCTCTAAATAATTTCTTTTCCTATTCGGAAATTCACTTCCTTTGCATTTACATACACAGTCCTGTTTAAATAGAGAGCAAGTACAGCACTGGAGTCTGCTTTAAAAGGTGTGAATCACTCTCTTTTTCCTCTTGGCAACCACAGGGCAGCCTTATTTAAACTTGCTCTTTGCCACCCTGACACTGGCCAAAGAACTTTGGTGTTATCATTTGGCTGGGCTTTTTGTTGAGAGTACTTAGAGGTGGCTGAGGCGGCACGTGGTTTGGGTAAGCAAGTGATATGTATTTGGGTAGAGGTGCTGGATGGTTTATTTTAAAAATTGATGTGCCTGGAAAAGTTAGACTGCTGGGTCAAAATTTGCTGGCCATTAGGGAGTTCTGCAAAAGTATAACACTGTTTATAAGACACTTTTTTTTTGTTAGACTATTTATTGTTGCCAAGGAGAGGAAAAGAGCTCATTCAAGTGCGTCTGTGAAGCCCTGGGTCAGTGCAACTTGTGCACTCCCAGCCTGAGCTGCGTTTTTGAGGTACACAAAGCTAAAAGCCAGCACAGGAGAGCATGCTGCAGGTCTCCGATCTGACAGTCCGGGTGCTTTTGTGATCTTTCTGCTACAACTCAACCGAAAACAAGGTTTTTGTCAGGCAGAAGTGCTAAAAATAGCAAACCCCGCACTCACTCTGTGAACAGAAGACCCAACCTGTGAAACTGAAACATATGGCAGAAAGCTAGCTCAAGTGCATCTTTCCTAGCTTTCAGTTCACAAACAGGGGAGAGCTTTTTGCCAGCTGGGTGTGGAAAAATGTGAAACCAAAGACCCCGTAGGTAATTGAATTCAGAGGAACGTACAGGCTTAGTTGTTTTACCATGAACAAATATGGGCATACAATCTTAAATTACATCAGATTACTCGGATTAATTCTCGTCGTTCCATATTGCTCTTAATAAGAGTCAACAACACCTCGATTCACCTGTTAGTCAGTTCTGTCATACTGATATTTTTTGGAGTTTTAGGTCCAGCTGACTTTCCAAGCCTTATATTTGAAGTAGTGAGAAGCCTCTATGTCTTGAGGCAGCAATAATTAATGGAAAGTTTATTTTGGCAAGTATGATCCTTACAAAATAGGAAGGGGAAGCATTCTTCTGAGTTTAACGTTAACACTTGATTTTGTCCTGCTTAGAAAAAGTGAAGCTATAACCCTGATGTACAGTTAAGTTAGCTAAGTATAGTTATTTGGTAACAGAGTAACACTGGAAAATAAGATACTTGAGATCAACCAAAAATGTCTGTCTCATCTCCCTTTTTTTTTCTATTCCGTCCTAATAGAGATAAGTTTTTGTCCTTTTGGACTTAGTGCTGGATCTCCATCACTCTTCTGTGTGTCTGTGTAGCATTTCATTGGGCACAAATGTACTTCCAGTAGTGAAAACAAAAGATTTTAAGGCCGTCTAATCCCTGAGCAGAAAGTGAGTTTGATGCATCGTGTGCATTCTTCTGCTGAATTATTTTGATGATACTGACAACAGTAGGACAAAATGAAAAAAAAAAAAAAATCCATTAAATCTCTGCAGCAAGACGTAAAGGACAACACTGATTGTTGTGCATGGCTCAGGCTTTACATCTTAAGCGAGAGAACCAGTGGAAACTTGCACTAATGAATTTTCATGTATTCCGAAGTACTGAATGCAGTGCTGGGGGAGCTGGGGAGCCTTTTTCTTATCTGCTGGGGCTTTCTTAAACTGAAAGTTATTTGCTGTGCTAGAAAAATCGATGCAAGAGCTATTTTAGGGATATATCCACAAATCTGTGTTATTTGGCAAACCTGAAATTCATATCCCAATTTGACAGTGAAGATGGAAAGTTTAGCATACAAACACAACGACTCACCGCAGCATTCTGGTAAGACCATGCACTACTGACTGCTTGGTATTGACGGGTGAGCAAGTAAGGATAACGTGTCGTGGTCTGCCTCTATCTACTAGCAAGAGATGACCTTACTGTGTGAAGGGAACTTCACGTCCAGAATTGAGGGTGCACGTATGTTTGTGCAGCGGTTGGTCGTAGGTTTAGGAACCCTGTTACAGAGGCACCAGAAGAGATGAGATGCTAGAGGAGAGCTGGGGAGTGTCCGATTTACTGAGTAATGGGAGTTTCACTGGGAGTATGGTCTGTCATCAGGCTTGAAAGTGTTTGCCATGTTTGTAGCCATTTTACAGCTTTTCATAGGTGCAAATAGATACGGAAAATTAATAACAGTGCGAAAGAGCAGCTCTGCTATCCAGGGCATTTTTGTTTTAATTATTCAGTTCTTATGGGCTTACCCAGGGAGAGATCTTCCCAGTCACAGAGCTTCTGTTTTCCCTGGCAGATAACCTGAAATGCTAAAGAACCCAACAGGGATCCTTGGAACAAAATTCTATTTACAAAAAACAGAAATTTCCCTTTGCTTCTCCTCTAGTCAGTACCTCAGAGCCCTACTGGCAGCGTTGTGCTCAACCAATTCACATTAAAATGAACTTTAGTTAGGCTGAGACTTCTTGTTGTTACATATTGCCTCAGAAAAATAATTGATAGCCAATTACAATGCATTAAAAATGTTGGTGTGGTGTTAATCGCTGGCAACTGTGAGAAAGTGATTTTTCTGGCCGCAGCTTTAAGTTTAAACAAATACGGACAAGCCCAGTAGTATCTGTCTTGTTTAATCTCAGACAAGATGCTCAGAAGCAGTGCTCTGCATTACCTCTAAACGGCAGGCAAAAAGGCAAAGTCTGTGAGTAGTTCTTAGATTGCATGTGAATAAGGGATAAGAGACTCTCCAGGCCAGGACTGATACTCCCTGCCTACAGAATAAACACACGTTTTCTCCTACTGCAATGTTCTTTCTCCCTACCCTTTAGCAAAACAATTTTAACCTGAATCTAGTGTTACCACCCCTTGAATGAATGTGAAGATTACTGCTGTTTCTGCTGAGTCTTAACTGCCCATTTTTCCTGCAGTGGGGCATTATGGACATTGTTTTGAATGAGAGCTGATCATACTTCCTTCTGTGATTAACTGGGGCTTTCAAGTGACCAGGCATGGTAGGCTGTTCCACTCCTTGGTTTTTGAATTGGGCTCCTTGTGTTCTTGTATTTCCAGTCTAGTGTCTGTGTTCAGAGCTGGAGCTTTGTTTCTGAAGGTGCGTACATAATATGGCGTAGGACAGCAGGCCATCCAGATACGTAGCTGCTGAATTACGCACCTTTATTTCTGGCGGATCATACCTGTATCTTGTAGCTCTAGTGGACTTGGTGATTTCTTTAGCTGGAATAAACTCTCTGCACTTTAGCTCCATTTAAACATTTTCAGATGTTATTCTGATGCACATGGCTTTATTTAGCAATCAGTTGCAACAGGGATTTTTTTTTCTGTTTATCCAAATATAGTTGTGTTTCTTTCAGATGATTAGGTAATAGTTGTTCAGTATCTGGCCACTAGAGCATGCACTCTTCTGTACAGAACCTGAAATGCTGTTCTTTTTTTGCAATGTATAGTTAATGGAAGACCTCAAATATGCACAGGCACCTAGATTTCCTGCTAAAGCCTACCCCATGTTGCATTTGTTGTTTGAAACTGATTTATGTGATGATTAGCATAATTCTTCCTGAGATGGTTTAAAAAAGGGAAAAAACCAAGTGCTCCCCCCCCCCTTCCCTGGAGACCCCAGCTTTAACACTATTTTAAAACATTTTTTCTATATAAGTTGCAGGTCACTCCGAGAAGTGCTGGAGACTGCTACAGTAGATAGGATTCCCATGTTGGAAACATGCTACCAGGCATCACCTTGGACTCCTCACCCCACAAAAAGGCTGTCAGTGCACAAGTGTTGCTTCCTTAGCCTTTTACGTGTTTGGATGGTGAAAGAGTTGTGGTTATTTGAGGTTAGAATTCCTGCTCTGGTCCTGTTTTAACTGAGAGATGGTAAAGAGGGACCGCTGGGGGCAGGGGTGGGGGGTACCAAAGTAAGCAGCGAGCATGGTTTCAGCAGCAGGAATGCCTGTTACACTTTTCTGAGGCAGGGTGTTTGTTGTCTTGTTGGGAGCAGTGTCTAGAAGCCGTATGAAGAAATTCCAAAAGTAAGGCAAAAGGCAGAACTTTCCATTAGATTTACAGGAAACAGATTTTTCTGTGAAATCTTGCAGACTTACGTGATAGTTATTTTTCAGCAGCAAAATCTTGTTTGCTTCTTGAGACCTTTGCTTCACACAATGACCTGGCCACCCACTTACCATCTGCTAAACCTGATGCTGTTTAATTGAAAAAATAAATGAATATGCTGTTCGGTGGAGATAGGATTTAGGTGTGTGGATACGCATTTAAGTGCTGATAGCTCAACTGATGGTCCCCCAGGTCCTTTTCTGTAGTGCTGGTACCTTGCCAGCCTAGCCTGCAGCAGTACATGGGGCTATGTCCTAAACACAGCATTTTGGGTTTGACCTCGTTGAAGCGCTCGGTGCACGCCAGCCCATCTCTGCAGTCGGTCAGGGTCCCTCTGAAGAGGAGCTCCGGGCCGCAGCGTGCCAGCCACGCCGGTTGGGTGGCACCTGCGTGCAGTGCCGGGGGTGCGTCCTGGCCCAGCACCCAGGCTGCGCATTAAGAAAGAGGCAGTAGCAACCCCAGTGTCTCGCTGGGAAGCAAGTTGAGATTACGTGAAAAGCTTTTATCTCTGCCTAAGGAATTGGATCATGATTTAATTTACCTAGCTACTGTGTCGAGTCTCTAATTTTCCAGGGCCCTTCCAGTACTTCACAAGATCACTGGGGGTTATAGTTAATGACAGCTCTAATGTGAAACAGGGCAGTTGGATAATAACTAGGATTTAACGCCCTATTTTATTTTGTGTTTATAAAAGAGGGTGTCAGAGGTTATTTCATGAACCAATGACCCGTGAATGACTGGCATGAAAACGTACAGAGTGACCCAAAAGCATTACAGTGTCATGAAAGCAGTTAAAGACTGGTAAGGCATACCTTAAGGGAGGAAACAAAATAAAATAAAACGAGCAATCCTGAGTTTGCTCTGAAGCAAAGTACACATGCAAAGTAACAGGAATGAATTCCACTGAAGCAGAAAGAAAATGAACTCTACAGAGTGCATAGTAACTGTCGTGTCTGACATCTGCCCAAATTTGTGTGTAGGATTTGGTGAAGTCATAAACTGTTGTGTTTCCGGATGAGACCATTGATTTTCTTTAAGGATGACCTGCATAGTTTTTGAGGCCAAAATTTTGGAAACTTTGGCCCTGACATTTTGAAAACCACTTAGTTAAAATCATCTTGGGTGTGCCAGTGCTCTTAAAGAATGAAGCTTAAGTTGTTGCACAGCTCTCATGCACAGTCAGGTACTGAATTTGGAAGACTGCTTTTAGAAGACATTTTAAATATCCTTTTGCTTCCCTGTCACTCAGATGGGAAATGTCCAAGTTCATGGGAATAATGCAGGGCTTAATTTAGTAAGGGTTGTAAATCAATTTCAGATCTTCTGCAAACTTCTATGTAAATCTGGAATCTTACAGGATAATTTGGGGCTTGATCTTACATTTGTTTGAAGCTAGTAGCGAATTTCCCTGTGATTTCATTAGTGTGGCATGAGACTCCTGGGGCAAGAGTCTCAGATCCGTGGGGTATATTTGAGTCTATTTTTGAACCTCAGTTTGCATGAAGACTAGAATGAGTGCAGCCATCTCATGAGTCAGAGGAGAGAATTCTCCAGTGGACACAGTTATAATAAATTTAGCCCCAGTTCTTCTTCAGCAGGTTAAAACTATTGGGGAGTAGGAAATGGTGACTGCATTGGCAGAGGCAGTATAAAGCTCCAAAACTTAAGAAGTCCTGTGGTAAAAATGCAAGTGTTTTTTAAAGTGGGGAAAACGTAGTGATATCTGTCCCATTTGTTTCTTTTCTGTGGAAAGCAATAATGTCAGTTGCAACTAATTCTGACAGTAGTAGCTGGGAGCGGTGTTTTACTGAAAGCTGATGCAATCCGTTTCCCTCAGTATCTTTTTAATTTATGTTCAAATCATATTCGATATTGCTAAAACCACTTGAGTTAGATTACAAGGTGCCTGTGTACTTGAAGTTTATTTGTGTATTTGATGAAATATGGCCATCTTGATCCTACAGATTGTACTGCTACGGCTGTGGTAAGGCTAAGTAATCTGTGCTGCGGAAAGCTGTACGTACAGCTCTCAAAGCAGTAGCTTTTGATGAATAAAAGGCGGTGCCTGGGATCTCGCGCTGTAGCACCCAGGTGACACTGACAGCGGCTCTGTTATATCCAGTGAAGGATCCACGTTGTGGTCAATGCTGTTCTGGCCAGAGCTGCTAGTTCTGGTCCGACATCTCCTTGGACAGCAAAGGATTCTCAGTTTTGAGAAAGCCCTTGTGCTCTGGGGGTTTATGGGTTGTGGGAGGATCTCCGCAACGCTGTAGAAATGACTGGTGCAAGTAATGCGCAGTAGGAACTCGGTGGGGGCTCATGGGCTTCTGCTGGCCACTGGGTTCCTCAAAGCTTTCTGGGCTTCAGTGTGCTGAGTTCTTGTCTGCTATGGGGCTGATGTGAGAGAGGCCAGACTTCTGTTACTGCCGTTCTGCTCTGTAATGTATTGACAACGTTTCATCTCCTGTGCTTGTGGACTAGTGATTCTGCAAGAGGTAGGAAAGTGAAGACTGAACCACAAAGCTGTTTAGATGCTTAACTCTTACTGATTTGAATTGATGACTCTTGCAAGTATCTTGTTTTAGGAGTCTTTTTTTTCTTTTCTTTTCCTTTGGCCTACATTTCCAAGCTTCTAGACAGGTCCTTAGTTACTTTTGTAGGTTATATTAGCTGCATACTGGAGCTAAATAGGACATTATACCCATCCTGTTTCCAGTCCACATGGGAAGAGGGTTTTTGCTGCAGTCTCTTCCAGTAAAGATCATCAGACCACATCTCCTTTGTCTGTATGAATTGTGGGAAGTCCTTTAGCAACAAATGTTAAATGAGGATTCCCACACACCAAGGTTTGTAAGCATTGCAAAAGGGTACACAGCATTAACCAGCAGTTGGGCCCAATTTGATTTGGCTTTTCCTAACCTTATGCTAGATTCCTACTAGGCTATGATACTTTGCTGTCAATTCATTTTTCACGTAGCTTAAAAACTTTTGTGCTTAAAGACTTAGTGTTCCCAATTTTTTTCCTTCGGTATAGCTCTTACATGTTTCGTCCCTGTTTGCTGGACCTGCCCTCTTTAATGGTCAAGATGCATGCCTCTGGAATGGGAATCCTCTGAAGGATTTCCATTGGAGACTGTTTTAAATAGAGAATGAAGTCTCCTGGGATTACAAATATTCATCTTAGGAGGAAAGTACAGTATGGCCAAAGTAACAGAGGGATTTTTGAAAGTACAACCTCTTGACTTTAATACAAATTGTACTGTGTGATGACATGGACGTAGTTCTGATCACAAGTAGGGTTATTTTATCTGTGTAATACATACTGTACAAAATGATGAAATCATTCATGTAGTTGAATCTCGGACCAGTCCATCCAGGGAAAATTACTGTGGTAGAACATGAGATTTTGCACCTTGGCTTTATAGCTTACAAAGCTGGTTTCCCACCATTGCAGTCTGTCTTAATGGGCATACAGACCTACCAGGAAAACCTGTACACAGTGAAGCATCGGCTCTACACTCAAGTGTTGGCTTCTCAAGGGTCTTTCAAGCTGAGTTGTGAAGCATGAAGAGGTCAAGTGACTCATCCAAGTCCAGCAAAATGCCAGCTGAAATTAGGATCCAATGTGCTTCTGGCTTCATCTGTTTTGTACTTGATCCAGTAGGTCACAATGCTGCTTTGCCGGGGCAGAACAGTGCCCTGATGCACCTTGCTTCCCAGTTATGGACTGCAATCAAATCTTATGTGAAAGCATTGTTCACTTTGAGAGGTTTGGAAAGATGTTTCTTGTTAACAAAAAAATTCCCTTAAAATGTTAATTAAAAGACAAGTGTTCTGGGAAAACTGTTAATTGCGTAGTTACATTTATTATCTGTGACAATTTTTATTTACAAAGCAGAGCTGTTACATGAAGCGTGTGGTGACAAGGGGAGAACAGGTGTGAACTTAGTGGCGTTCAGGTAGGTTGTCCTCCCTGCCTTTCAGAGCCTTGTTCGCAGCCTTGCCAGGCTGTGCTGCGCTGTCCCCGGCAAGCAGAGGCTTCAGGGAAGCAGCCCAGCCGAGCACAGCCTGGCGCACGGGCATCGGGGTTCTCTAGGCTCCGGCTGCATTGGGCTGGGCTTATTCAGGAGCTGATGGAGGAATTGCTATGCAAGAAGAAAAATACTGTCCCAGAACAACTCGTGAGCATAAATCCTCAGTGACAGGCTGAGTGTCAGACGTCGATTTGCACCAGGAAAACGGTGCATTAGCCTTGCTAATACTTAATGTTAAGGGCAAAGAGGGATTAGAAATGTAAAAGGATGACTTTTTCTTGCACTTCTCCACTTCACTACAGTGTTCTACCAAGAATACTACCTTAGCTTTTCTCTGGAAATTGGCCAGTGAACCTTGTGAAAGTTTTATGGAGGCTGATTATTGCCTAATTCACCTTACAAAATGAAAGTGTTTTTTTTTCAGTTGCTTTCCAGAAGTTTGTCCTGACCTGCTTCATCCAAGGGGCCAGAGTTCAGACCACATCTGAAACAGTTAAGCTTTCCTGATTTGTCATTAAATTGAGTTTTATATTTAATCTTCAATAGATGTTAAATTTGCCACATAAGAAGAGCTACTTTTGGAATATTATTCTTATATACCACCTGTGAGCACTGAAAATCTTCCTTTGTTTTCCATTTCTAATTTAGAAATGTTGTCCTTTATCAATATGTAATTGAATGTGCTGTCAAATACATTCAGACAGTGAGTTATATTCAGTGTGGTAATAAAAATACCACATGTTAAAAAGGAAAAAAAATCTTTTGAACCACTTTAAATATTTGTGATTCTTTTCATTCTTGTGTATGAATTGAATAGTATCAATATTTTAATTCTTCAGGAAACCTTTTTAACGTCATCAAAGACTTAGCAAGTTGCTGCATTACTTATGAAGTAAGTTGTTTTCACAATGCTACAGCTAAATATTAATTCTGATCAGTAGATCCTGCATTAGTGTCCCTTGGAATAAATAATACTGGTTCAAATTCGTTGCTAAGATGCTAGTCATGTCCTGTGAAAAGTGAAATTTGAAACAAATCTTACAGTTCTCTGCTTTCAAGAAGTGCCAAAAAGCTGAAAATGAATTTTTCCTTTTGTAATATATTACTTTAAAATGCCACTGCACTTTAATACTTGTAAAAAAAATTCCTAGGTGTTTTTTAATTGAATTAATTTCATATGCAACTCCATTATTATAACTGTTATTAAAAACAGTTCCTCCTATCTGAGGAATTACGTAGTCCTACCAAAGTGGTGTGACATCTGCTTGATTGGCAGTGTGATACTTTTTATATACCACTTTCTTTACATCAATTATTGAAAAGGAGAAGAACATTTCTTTTGGCCGTGAATTTCTGGGGAAAAGTTGTTATGCGCTAATTGAAAGTCAAATTGCAGCATTGGTCAGTTTTGAACTTGGCACTTTTCAGGATGCCCGTGCAGATGCAATATGCCTGCAGCAGTGGGTCACAATAAATGTCACGCAGTCACCATCATCACATCCAACTTCCCTATAGCCACATTCAGTGCTGACCTGAGGAGGACATAATTCCAACTGTTACTTGAGTTTATGCGGTGGTTTTCCATAGGAATACTTGAGCTTAAGTTGTTAAATCTGGCAGTGGCTAATGTGATTATTTCCTTATTTTCTCCATTTTACAGACAGGATCAGACAAAAACCAAAATATTCAAGCTTCCTTTAATTTTGGATGCCCAATTTTAAATTCCAGGTAGTGGTTTTACAAACTACATGATTATTCTTGGTCATCAAGCAGTGTGGAAAAAATGTGGAAGAAATTACCCTAGCTGAAAACAATTGAGCGTAATTCAGCCCCAAGCTCAAGTGATCTGTGAGTTCCATGCAAAACAGGAGGAAAGAAAACCGGTGGAACAAATGTTCAGTTTGCTATGTGATCACCTCAAAGCAATTGAGGTCAAATCACTATTTAATAACATTATGAAGTTTAAAAACCCAGGGCTTTAATCAACACCGTGAGTAGGTGTACCACCCTGGTTTTTTATGTGACTGCTTCAAGGATCCATTGTCGAGCTTGTATCATTCTGTTCCACGGAGCTCTCATGCAAGATTTCAATGTTTTTGATGTTCTGGATTATTCTGGGTGTTCAATTCAAATTTTTTAAAAATTAAATGTTACAGAAGCAGCAAAGCAGAGAATTTGCAATCTCACGGAAATGCAATGGATAGCTTCATCTTTAACCTACTAGCAGCCAACTATATCAAAGACATCCTATTTCTAAAAAGCTGTTTGGCTGTCCTGTCCTATTTCCTAGTGCTGTGACTTTGAATAAATAGCTCTAGTAGCACAGCACCAGGGTGCCATAGAATGGAACGGCTCGGGTTGGAAGGGACCCCTGAGATCACCCAGTTCCACCCCGCCTGCCGTGGGCAGGGATGCCTCCCACTAGACCAGGTTTCCCAGGGCCTCACAAATAGTCCTCTCGTTTTCAGTATAAATTTGCAGGTAATTCTCATCTTTAGTTTTGGGGTAAAAAGAGAACCATTAGTTTCAACCATTTCCAATTTCAGGATCATCTGTCTTGCATTTACTCAGAAGTGTGTTGATACAAGCATTTAAGTGGCAAATGCTGTTCCGTTTCAGCCTGCAGAGATGCCTTGTGTTCATTCTGTTCTGAGGTGCACAGACAGGTTGGTACTGGTATGACAGAACACAGTGATTTCTGTTTAGTTCTAACAGTAGCAACATCAAATGTATTGGCTCTGAATGTGTTCTCTGGTTCTTCTGTGCAATGTGTTCTGTTTTGAGATCTCAGACAGTGCAACTCCAGGTTTTTAAATACTCATCGGTATACTACAGAGCTTGACCCTTAATCAAAAATTCACTTCTCCTATTTCTGGTATTCATAGTGATTACTGTACTTACTCATCTCTAACTTACCTACACGAGTTAGAGCATATTGAATATGTAACCATATTTATCACCGTGGTGTGGTGAATTTACCCCATATTCCTCTTTTAGTCTGTGAAACAATTCCTACTTCAAGAAATCATTTTCAGGTAATTCTGAAAAACTGCAAGACTTTCTAGTATTTGTTAACGAGTATTTGTCAGTCTGCTTACAAATTGCGGATTATATTGACCTTGCTGGATGCAGCAGACTGGACTTGACATGTTTAATTGCAGAACTGTCTGTGCATCACTTACACTCTTTGACCAATTTAGTAAACATTGACCTTCATTTTGGTTTTGTAATGATCAGGTGAAATGGTACAGCTAGGTGGTAATCTGCTGTGCATACTTTGTACATGCACTGTCTAGTTTTATATGAAGATTTTTTTTAGGGAAAATATTGCTTGTGCATAGTAATTTTGTTCCATACTTGCATTGGTGAATTAATGCTTTGATTTTTGGAAACATTCTGACTTTATTGGATGTCAGCATTTTTTCTCTGTCTGGAAGGGAAGGACATTTTACGGCTGCCTTCCCTTCTTATTTCACCACTTCAGGTATGTTACAGCGTGCCTCCTGATTTAGGTGGTTAGCAGTAGCAAGCAGTATTGCCTAAGAGCTGCCTGTCTGTACTTTCTTAGTAAATTGAATATATGCTGCTGCCTGCAACATCTCAGGTTAGCCCTGTTACTGAACTGAAGAAGGATTATTGAGGTGCACAGTGTCATCTGTGGGGTGTTAACGTTGTAACTCGTCCTGCGTTTGGGACTCTGGTCCTGATTTGAGGACGCAAGCGGATGTCCTCTGCAAGGATCTGAAGATGACCACTGCTGACTTAGGAGTTACTGTGAGACATCTTGTCAGAATGGGTGCCGGCATGTGTCCACCCCACAGATCCTTTTCTGTCAGCTGGAAAACGAGTGCATTCCTTTGTAACATGTATACCTTGCTTCCAAGGCAGCCTTTCGGTTTCCCTCTACAGGTGTTGCTTTGTGGCATACCATGTTTAGAAAACAACCAGAACGTCTTCAGCGTCCTAAAAGAGCTGCTCAGAAGCTATTAGTGACAGTAAGGTAAGAGGCTGGAGCAGCTGGGGAGCTGCGTAGCTCTGACAGTGACCACTGGGAGAGGGGACTGACTTGTCTGAAATCCCACTTATTCTTCTTGATAGAAAAATCAATGTATGATGTATTACAACTTACATGTCACTAAAAGGAAACGCTAATCCACATCTAACAAACCTGTGCAAGGTAAAATAATTTATCAAAATAATTGGTAAAATACAATTTGAAATTAATGTGAGAATATACCCTTTGAATAAGTTTCTGCTCATACTGTGTATTTCATGCACAATGGCATGCCTCGTTTGTCAAGAGGCAGCTCATTTAAGGCTTTCTTTTTTATAAACGTCACTTCCTTTCCAAAATCATGTTGTGAGAGCATACTTCAAAGCTGTAAGAACAACTGTGTGAGACTGGGGGAAAGAAAATATTAAGGGATACCTCTAACATCCTTGCACTGAATAGTCCTTGTATGTTTAACAGTAACTTGTTGTTAAGGTCCATTATTTCAGGACTTTCAAGCAAGTCATGTCTAGAAGAAAATGAGTTTTTTTTTTTTTTTTTCTCACAAGTGACTTCTGTGTCGCTGTTCCTACTGAAGCAGTACTGCCTAATATCACAAGAGGGATATAGATGTCTAGAATTTTTCTTTCACCTATCTTATATCTTTTTCTAATATAATTTGGGATGATCCCTAGGTGTTTGTGCATTTTCCTTGCAGGAGGAGATAATGCTGAGTGTTCTTCCTGGCCTCAGTTCCTTTTAACCTTGCTAATGCTGCAGTAGCTGAAAACTAAGAACTGGAACTGCTGAGTGGCTGGCCCTCCGAGCTAGCAGATTGATCTGCAGGAGGCCTGTTTTACTTAGAAAATGCCCTGCCACATTCCTGGGTCTGGCCTCCTCTCAGCCTGGCATTTAGGCCCAGTTGTTTGAAACAATCTCTTGTTGTAGCAGGTTGGGGTGAAATGGAGCTATCTGTCAATTTGAAAAGGTCACTGCCTGTGTCAGAACGACAGTGATTCCAAATTATCCATTAATCTCCCAATTTAAAATTGTCATCCTTCTTATTACAGCCAGGCAGCCACAAGGGCTAAAATAGACCTCTTCTCTTACACCCGTGACCAAGCAGCTTTTTTATTATCTGGCAGATAAAATTGGCAGTGCACTCCAACATTAAATATTCATTGACTGCTCTCTAAAAAGAAATGGCTGCTAAGAGGTTGAGAATATATGAGAAAACAGCTGAAGAAATTGCAATTGATTTTCTTGTCTTATCTGCTAAGGTTTGGGCTATATGATTAGTGTAACACACTTAGCATATTCCTATATCGGGTTGAGTCAAAGGTTAATAAACGCGAGAGCTTCCTTGCCCCTTTTGCAGTTCTGCATTGTCTTCGTATTGTTGACCCACACAGTATGTTAAATGAAGGATAAATTAACGTATAGAAAGTGCATTTCTCTACAGAAAAGAGGATTTAATAGATTTTACATTGTCAGAGGAAAGGCTCTGGAAGAGAGAAGTCCTAGATAAGGAGATGAGGGCTGTAATGTGTTTAGTTTTCTTACACGGTATGGCCATGTACTGGTATGACCAGTGTGGTGCCAGTATAAGAGAACTGGGGGGGGCTGTGTGCCACCTGCTGCCCTGGAGGGGAAGGAAGGCCTTAAAATTTGCTTCTCTGTGTCTGTCATCCACCACGTGGGCCCCCCTTCACTGTTGCTTCTGTTCAGAACATAATAATTGTAACTCATGGGCTTTATGAAGTGGTCAAATGAGTCCAGAATGAGGCAGTGCCCGAGCTGGCCGTGCTCCCCGTCTGAACTCGCTTCAAGTTCGTTTCAGTGCTGGCAATGAAAACCCAGACAACTCCTTTATGGAGGCTTTTTGGTCAAGTCACCTGTGATGAAAACATGGCATATGTAAAAACGTAATTAGCAGGCTGCCTCAGCCAGCACTCTGTCTTCTTTATCTGACATCCTCCCTCAGAAAGTAAGGAGAAGCTTCAGAGGCAATGGCAAAAACTGAACGGTAAGCAGGCAGAGGAGAAGAAAGGACTCACAGAGGAGAAGAAAGGACTCGGCCTCCTGGTTGACAGGTTCAAGAAATTCCTCTCTATTTCCCTCTAATTTTAAACATTCTTTTAAAACAGATATTAATAATTCTTTAGAAAGATTGTGTATTCTAATTTTTAAAAAATCATGTGCCGAACGTTAATGGATGTACACGAACCACTGAATTCTAAAGAGGCTGCAACACAAGTCCTCTGTATTTGTGTCAGTGGCCTCAGCTTTTAGAGCAGTTTGTAAAAATACTGCATCCAAAACTGTAACCCCGTGACAGTTGAATATGGTTTGATGGAGTTGTCTGTCCATCTCTTTTCATAGAGCTTGAAGAGCTTTTTGTCAGGATCAGTATGGAAACAAATAGCGACCTGGTATGTTTCTTAAATAATTCTATTTTACAGTTACCAATTTATTTTCTACTCACCTATTCCGAGTCCTTCGTTTCAAGTGGAAGTAGCGAGAGGTTCATTGCATTCTTACGTGCAGTGTTTTTTCTACTCAGGAGGGAGGGAGTACGGTCCTTGTAAGTTTGTGTTCAGGCCACTCTTGGGGGAAGGAAGTCCTCAGGGCAGCTCACGTGGACTTGTGTGCCAGGTCCCTCATGTGGGAGCCCAAGGAGAAATGAGGTGTTGAAAGGAGAAACGAAGGTGTAGGGAGCCCTGCGCTGGCCACTAAGATTTTGTTTGACTGGTTCTTAACAGTAATCCGTGTCACTGTAGTCATCAGCCAGCTACATTTAAGCAGCAACAAAGATAGGAACTTGTTGTTATTAAAATAAAGGCTTATAAAAAAATCTACTGCTAAACAAATATATTGGGAGATTACTACAGGCTGTCCTGAAATGCAAATGCTTGCTGACAACCTAAAGTAGAGTGAAATACAGCCCTGCCTTGGAAAGAACATAACTGCGTCTGTTTTTGTAGTTACTACATTTGAACTTGAAAACCTCTTGAAAGCAATGAGTGGCCACAGAAAGGTAAACTTAAAGCTGATGTAGTTCTGATTAGGTCAGTGGAAGTCCATATCCTTAAACTTGGCCTGAGATGATAACACGAGACACCTGATAAAGCTCCTTTCATTAAAAGAGAGGGGAACCATGTTCTGAGCATGTGAGATTTTCCAGCCCTCAAACTTCATAATTCAGAAGTGGGTGTAAATATGATGTGATGTCCGTTTATGCAGGAAAAGGCAGGAGCCAGGGAGGCTTAAAGAAAAGAAACTGAAGGCACATGAAAGGCCAGAAGACATCGTCACTTCTGATGTTGAGGAACAGAGAGAGTTTGCATAAACACCAGTACTGAGGCAAAAGTGCTAGATTGTAACTGATGATGGATTTACTAGCTGTGTGCCAATCCTCATTTATAGAAAACATTTACATAAAGCACCGATTAAAATGTTCTTGTTCTCTAAGGTATGCAAAGAAGAAAACTGTGCTCTTTGACATAGCCTTTTTTGTATTCAGTCAAGGTTCTAACTGCCCAAGCTCTCAAATAGTGTGCTAATGGCCAGTGCATGATTGTCTAATGCTTTGCCTATTGATCAGCTCCTCTCATCAGAATGCTAAATGAAATAACAATGATGATAATGTTGTAGCTAGGTCTTAGAAGAAGTAACAGGGAAAGATATGAATGTCCATCTTGAATTCCATCAGGTTACTCTTAAATTCAGGAACATACATAGATATCTATTTCCCTTAGGCGTTTTGCTTTAGAACAGTTATTGAAGGCATTGTGCCTGGATTTTTAGAATGTAGTGGTTGTTTATTTGCTTACATGTTTTACCTTGCTCTAGGTTTGACTTTTGTTTGTGTTCAGAGAAGAACGTGGCTACAGATGGACTCTGATTTTTTGATTTTTTTTAATTCTCTGCTACGGTGGCTGTATTATGTCATGTTCGTGGTGGACAACAGGGCAAGTCCTTCCTGTGTACAAACAGCTATTGTACACCAAGGAAGTAATAACTTTCCATTCAGGTGAATTAAATAAAGGATTAGGTTAGTATCTAGCCAACCAGAGAAACATAAGCTGTACAGGCTGATTGCAGCTTCCCCAGTTCAACTTTTCTTTTCCAGTGAGCATTTGGGTGGTGTGCAGGTGCAAGCTTTGCTCAACTCTCCTTTGCTATTTTATACATTTTGGGAGGTCATGGAAAACAGGAGATGAGAGGAAAGCAGGCTGTTTCACATTTCGTCTTTTTCCAACTTAATTCAGAGAGATTAGGCTTTTGGGGGAGGGTATGTGTGTATTTTTGGACCATAGCTGGTTTTTCTTTCTTGCAAGTTTAATTGCTCATTAAAAGGCACACAGAACCACACACGGGCATGTTCTGATGAAACACCTAATGACTTTCAGCATTTGATTTATTGGCACAGCTGAAGTTACACAGGGACTTGTGTCAGAATAGGCCAAAGATAAGCTTACATTTATCTATACAAGTTAAGGGATAATTATGTAAAAGCATTACATTTTAAAGGAAACAAAGACAGACCTGTGGGAAGTGCATTTTCACAGCATGTATTAGCAAAGCCCAATCAACCTCCTTGTGGGAGGACAATTAACAGAATTAAAAGTTGGAATTTTAATTATCATACAAATTAGAGGGAAATTAATCAGCTTGTATTTTGTGACTTGACTTGGCTTTGAGCATTGCCGCTTGAATTTTATGGCAAAAACTTTGATTAATTGAGTCACTGTGTGAAAGCACAAAGTCCTGACTTAGGTAGCATTTTAATGCCAGGCTCACTCTTCACCTGCTACCTCCAATATGGGAAGCGGAAAAAAGGAGATGATGCAGAAGGTAAACCTTTGTTCAGCCCAGTAGCAGCCTCCAAAACTGTGCCCTAAGATTTTTCCATGTGAGATGGAAGCTGCTTCTTCCAGATTCCATTTGTACCTTCTGACTGCACAGCACAGTGCTTTATGACTGCTGCCCTTGTACGAGTCAGATTCAAGAGTTCAATGTTTCCACTGGCTGACTGACAGTGTCATTTCAGTATCAGTCATAACTCAGCTTTCCCTTTTTTCTGCAGAGTTGGACAAAAAATTTTAAAGGAGTAGCCTAAACAAATGTGAAAGCAAAGAGCACATATGCTATGAGGCCTGCATTACGGATCACCAAGATCAAGTAGCTTCATGTGAGATCTGAAGGCATCTATGGGCTTGTGACCTTTGCAACTGCTTCCCCAGACTCCGCGGTGCCTCGAGGTGGCAGGTATTTCAGCCTCTGTTTTGACTGTGCTCTGCAGAACTCATGAGCGTTTAGAGCAGTTTGATGTGGCTCTGTGGGAGTATGGGAAGTTTCAGTTCAGCTGCTGAAAATGTGGTTTTGATAAAATATTTGCTCCTTTTTTGTGGTGGTTCTTTTTTACCCCAATGAATTAGTTTGGGTTTTGGTTCCAGATGCTCACAAGAAGCCAAAAAGTTTGAATGCTCCTTTCTCAGAAAATGGGAGGTACAGATTGATATTCCTTACACAGAACAAGGTGCTGAACTTGATGTTTGCACTTCGTATTCATTTCGCTTCCCTCCTCTTCCTCTAGTAAATACCTGTTGTTTTGGGGCAGATAATCCAGAAGAATGATTTTACCATTTTTGACACTGGAAGTCAAAGGAGAAGTAAAACTGTGTAGCCCAATCTCAGATAAAATGAAACACAGCACATTACAAAGACCACACCTGTCCTTGAGTCAGAACATAAGACACAAACATTGCAGAAACAAGCTAGACCACAGTTTTATATGGTCTCAAGTTTAAAGAAAGAACTTAATTATGATGCTGGAATTCAGTTTGGAGCTTGTGTAATAACCTAAGAAACTGGAGAGTTGTTCTTGAAATAACTATGTGCTAATGAGGACCATAGTAGCAGCTTTCTTTGCTAGTTAATTTGCAATCTACATGGAGATCTGTTGGCAGCCTATAAAATGAGGTTTTGCAAAAGTAATCACCACTTCAAAGTATAGAGATACAGCCACAGAAAGCAGAAACATGTTGACTGAATTTCCACTTTGAACATTGTTTGGAAAGTTGATGCTGTTGTTTCCTACCTGCTGAACAGAGGAAAGTGTAATGCCCTCCCCATCAAAACAGTTCTGGAACTCAGCATTTCAAAAACAGTATGCGGTAGAGTTTTATTTCTGTAAGGGTGCCAATTACGCGTGCTAAGACAATGCTGTCCATTCAGAAAGCCACAGAAATCTTTTCATGGATGTTCAGCTTCAATTGCAAAGATTTGGTCTGTTTGCCAAAAGGCGAAGGAAGGTGTTTAACAACATCACATGCCAAGTAGAATGCAGGATGCAGACAGATTAGGTCTGTGTATGATACCATATGTGGTTTTAGGATAAGTTATTTGGCCATTTACACAGGTGCACAAAACCTCCAAAATACCTCAAACATCATGTCTGTGGAATAATGTGGTGAAACAGCCTGTGGCAAGAGCGCTGTCTTCTGTTCTCTAGGACTTTCTAATTCATTTTTGAATGGGAAAATAAAGTAGGCAAAACATGCTACTTGGAGCTCCCATGACTAAAGGTGAACCATCACTGCTCTCTCCCTTCTCCTGCAGGAAGCGTTGCAAGCAGTCAGTTCCATGAGGCCGCGGTGTTTGATGTGAGACATGAGAAGGTCACTGGGCTGGTAAAGGTCCAAAGATTTACTGCAAAGCAGGTATCATGCAAATCAAACCAGTTACTTCTTACGACTGTCAGGTGGTCTGAAAGAATGTGACCATCAGGGGCTGTACAGTGTCACTAATTAACTTAGACGTCAGTTTGTTTTGTTGGGTGAGGTTGGAAACAAAATGTTCTCTTGTCGAAGGTACAAGTGCTACTGAACTCCTGTCTTCCGCAAACACCTTGATTTTAAAGCTCATCCAGAGAAGGTGCATTGAGCTTCTGCAAAAACGGTCCGAGTACAGCCTCAGCAAAGGCTGGTGGATGTGGCACAGTGCAGTGCTGCACCAAGATCCAAAACTGGTTGTGAGCAAGCCAGCACAAGTGCCAGAAGTGAGCTCTGCCTGAGGAGTGGGAGAAATGTGAGCCTGCAGATTGCCTGTGCTCTGGGCACCTCCCTCAGTGCTCACGCAGGAGTTGCAAACCCAGTGCTGTGGTTTGCACAGATGCTCTGCCTGGCAGCGACTGAAGGATCCCCACGTGGCAGCACACCTGGCTCAGTAATCCCTGTTCTGCGTAGTACAGGGGTTGGGCTGGAGCCCGGTCCCAGTGGCTGCAGAGGGGAGAGGTTTAGCTTACTAGAGGGGGGCGCATGGCATCTTAGTCAGTGCTTCTGTGCGTGGATTTTGGTTTTGAGCTAATTTACCAATGGCTCTTGCCAGTAAGTTAAATCAATTGCTCCTTTCCTAAAATTAAATTGAGAAATCCTTAGCTGTCATCCATTGTATTTGGGGAAATAGACACATTCATGACCTCCAGACTTACAACTCCGTGCCTAAGGATAAAAGGACTCTGAGTTTTCTAGCAGCATTTCAAAAAGGGGCTTAGTGGCAGAGCAGGGAAGAAGGCACTAAATTCCTGGCTGCCACTGCTATGTACATTCAGTTTCTACACTCTTCGAAACTCATGGAATATCAGAGCACATCTAAACTTCTCTAAAAGGCTGCAATTCTGGCATGTGGCCCCTGGCATTCCCTGGCCATTTCAGATTCCTTCTGGGTCTCACGGTGCCCTGCAGCTTCCCTCCCCATTGTGGCATGAACATGCTGTCTGGTGGTAAATCTGGAAATGAAATGCTTACGGCATTTGGAATTCCTAATGGTACAGTGGATAATTGTTCCTTTTAGTTTATACACACTCTTAATGTTTTGTGTACAGGGTCATTTGAAATGCACTCTGAAAACTAGGGGGAATCTGACTCCTGTGCCTTGATTTAACCCAGCTGGCAAAGTCAGTTCCAAAGCTGGACCTCTGCTTAAGAAACAGATGCTGCATTTGAACACAAGTGTTCTGTGGGAAATGCTTTTTTTAAGCACAATTCTGCTTTGGAAGGGTCTGGAACTTGCTTGAAGCAAGACATATGTGTATCTAAATGTCAGATTTTTTTTTTTTTTAAATGTGCTCAGAAAACAGAAAAAGAGCTAACATAAATGAGAAGTTTTACAGTTTACCCTGGCTGGGGCTTGATTCTAATTTTTAGGATAACTGTAACAGGAATTTCCAAAACAAAGTATCTAGTGATGACTGCATCCCAGCATATGTTTCACATTAAAGAAATCTGTCTCATTCTGTACACTGGATAATGAAGTCTACTTTTCCAGGGATGCTGCAAGTAGTAATTCTCTTATCTAAGACCGCATGTCAAAGGGAAAAAAATTCCTGTCTGGGTTAGTTATCATTATTAGTAATTCATTAAATACAGACTTTTCTTCCCAGTCTAGAGTATCATTTTCTAAGTGCACGTGTTATTTGACAGATGCAATCCACTTCAGCATTTTTAAAAGTGGATCATGTGAAGTGCCTTGTCTTGTCTGTTCTTGGAATACTAGACAGGCCTTTCAGAATTTGAGGTCTTGGTCCTTGGCTCTCTTAATCGTTACACACAGCCAAGCTTTATGGCCATGCTTTTGTGCATCCTGAGTAGCACTGTGTAAATTTGCCAGGTCTTGAGATCTGAAACCTAGTTTCATATTTTTAGTAAAATGTGTTTTGATTTCCAGGAGTGTTTATAGGACGTTGACTGAGAGCAGGCAGTGGGGGGAGAGGTATAAACCTGAAAACAGAAGCAATCCAGTGCCCTGGCGGGGGGAAGAAGCAAAAGCTTGTACAGTGCCCAAGTGCTTGAAAATGGTTGCTCTAGCTGCCAAATTAACTTGTTTACCATTTCTTTAACAGAAACCCTGTAAAGCTCAGATTGGTGTGGGGCAACTTGTAGCTGTTGTGAAAAGGAGGCTGTGACCAATGTGACAGCTTCTGAAATGAAGATTAATGTTTGAAATGCTCTGTATTTTCACCATGTTTGATTGAGGTGCATCATTAGATGTCTTCCTCCATGACAGTTTTAAAACAGGAATCACTGTGCATTTTGAATAATGCAATCCATGATGGAATCCATCAAAAGCATGCAAGGAAGACAGGCCTGAGGGTGATGGCTTTTCTTTTCAGCCTGGCCTCACAGCTGTGAATGAGGGGCTGTATCTGCTGCTGGTAATAGAGATGTTCATAGTTACAGACAACAGCCAGGGCTCTGCATTCACTCAGACCAAGACAAATGCTCTGCTGCCAGTTTTGGTGATCCTCATGTTTTGGATGAGTCTGCTCTGGAGTTATCCCCTCCAGCTGGACTTGCCTCCGCGGGAAGCTCTGTGCGCTGGGCTGTGCTAGAGGCACAATACGTGCTGCTTACTGCACTCGTAGCTGACTGCTGGGGCACAATGCTCCAACACAGGAGCAAATGCACGTTAGGAGATCTCTGGATAATTTTAGCTGTATGAGAGCTTTGTTGAAATTTGCTGTTGTGTCAGTGTCTCAATTCACTGAGATTTGAGCAGGGCTGTCAGTAACTGAGAAATCTATTGTTAGATTAGGAGTTATTTCATATTTGTTAGATCTCTGTAACTTCACTTTCAGTGTTATTTAATCTCAAGCAAAATCAAGCCATTGCACTCTAGTTTTTTTCTCCAAGCTTGCTCTTGGTCCACCATTGGTGTTTTGCTTTTGCAGTTCTTAAGAGCAAATTATGCACAAGGAGGTACATTGCTTCACTTGACCCTGAAGAGGGTTCTTGCTACCCTGGCTGATATTGATAGCAGTCTTCATAACTTCAGTGTAAATTGGAGTGACACTAATTTGTTTCCAGATGTATGCTTGTGTCTTAAAGGTTTAGGTCAGTGCGTGTTGCTTCTGGCACACAGCACGACTTTCTAAACCCAGTGCTGCTTCTGTATCATCACACGTTGGAACTTGGTGCTTTCTGAAGTCCTCCAAAGTCAAACAACTTCAGACAACTTGTTAATGTGAGCATTGTTTCAAGTTGCATCTCGGTGCCCAGGGCTATAAACATGAGGAGCAACTCAATATGATTTGTGATTTCTGTTCTGTTCTCTATCATTAAATTCACATGTAGCTGTTGTGATGGGTCCGACAACTCCCCTCACTGTTGTCTGCATTGCCTAAAGATACATATTTCCTATTCATCATTTTTCATAGGCATAAAGTTTCCAGTGAGTTTACTAAGTGCTGAAGAGCAATCATTTGCATTGTGTCTGTATCAGAGCTGGTAGCATACATAGCTTGATTTCTGCCACAGTGAAATATTGTGTTGTCTTTAATGATGAAAGAAGTAAGAGGGCTCTACCTTCAGCAACTTTTGAGTTCCGGCAGTTTTTTGTTTGGTTCTTTATCAAACCCAGAACAAGATGGAAAGGCTTGAATCTCCCTGTGCTGATAATAAGCCCACTTAAGCATTCCATTAAACCTAGTGAGAATGGATATGTAGACCCAAGAACCCTTTATATAACCATAGGCTGAGGTTATAGAGGATCCAGGGAAATTGAAGTCACAGTTCAAGTTTCTTGTCACAAACCCATAAGGCTTCTCTGAGTTTTCTCAGTGGAATGAAAGAGAATAACTTACTCATTTACACTTAAAGCACTTGAAATAACTGTAAGTTATCTTTGTTTGTTTGCTTGTTTCATCCAGCGAAAGGCATTGTATAAACATTTCTGTCACTGAAAGAGATGTGAAAAATACAGCTATGTTAATTGTTGACATGTTGACTGCCCGTGATGCCTGCCTTGGTCTGTGCCATCTTTTTGAATGAGGATATCAACATCTTCAAAAGCCACCGTTCTGTGGTGAAAGTCAAGAGAGAGTTCTGCTCCCACATTCAATAGAAATTAGATATTTTTTGGTACAGGCTTCTGTATTTCTGCAGAGACATAGGTGATCTTTCTGGATGCTGAGGTTTTAAGGCATCCTCTGCCAAAACCCTTAGCAGAGTATTCATGTTGTGTTTGAAATTGCATGTGTGGGGTAGGACAGTTTATAGTCTTGATTTAAAAAATAAGTGTGTATGAATGTTCTAGTTATACTGCTCCAATTTATAGAAAAAAATCACACCTGCCCCACTTGCTCTTTTAATGAGGTCGTGCGATTCTACAGTTACACTGCAGCTAGTGCACTATTGAAGAATCTTCAAAATACGTCAGAACAAAGCTGACACCATATATCTTGCATCTAGACAATCACATTTTATGGGCCTTGACTTAATTTTATTTAAAAAACTGTCTTTTTTATTTCCTTTCCTCTTTTAATGCTCCAATAATAAAACATTTTGCTGAGTAAGATGACAAGAGAAATACAGGCTTAAATTCCTAAGTTTGTAACCGTGATCTGATTTATTGTCTGAACAGTGTGGATGAATCACCTATGCCAAGAGCTGGCAGGATTTCTCCTTTATTTTGAGAGTGTGCATTCCAGTATTTTTAGCAAAAGATTATTATAGATAGTATCTGTCAATAGCCAGAGATTGTCTAATGATATACTTTCCATCTCTGCATAGAAACCAAAGTGTTCCTTTCCTAACTGCTCATCTTAGGGGTTATGTTTGTATGATAAACAGAGCATTAGTGTAATTGTCAATTTAGCTTGTACCATGATGCCATGGAAAATGGCTGTATTTTCAATATGACTGGGAATTGAAATATTTAACTGAGGAAGCCAAGCATAGCCTTTTCATGATGATGTTATAAGAGCCAAAGAGAGAGGAGATGAGCAGCAGTGAGGGTGATGTTTATATTAGAAGTGTAAGGGACTACATATACTGGGTTGCTCCCCACTTCTGAGCAGCTCATTCAAGGGCAAAAAGTATACATTTCCCATATGCACTGGTTACACACATAAACTGTGCATCCTGTAGCCGCATTAATTACTTGGCAGAGTGTTTTATGTCAGGCTTAATGACAGGAAATTAATTGGAAAAAAAATCAGAAACTTTGGACAAGCAACTGAAATATTGGAAAAAGCAGTGTTATTGAACGTAGCGCTTTGGTCCAGTTCGAGTGACTCCCTCATTGTCAGGCTTCACACCATGGGAAACCTAATACTGCACTGGAAGTGGCATTTCCTTTTAGTACTTGGATGAAGTGTAGTCTTAGACTTGCGAGGTTTAAACAGGAAAGCGTAATGCAGGCTGAATTTTTGGTGTATTTTAAGGTACACTGGTAAGTAGAAGAGATGCAATTTGATGCCTCCATCTCCTTAGTGGCTATAGAAGGACGTTCCAAGCAGTTCCTTACAACCCATGGCAGAAGAGGAGAGCCATATGCAGAGACACATACCCCCTTCCAGCAACCAGCCTGGATGGTCTCTCGTAGGAAAGCTGTTAAAGCCACTGGTACCGTCAGGTACTCTTATATTAATCTGAAACGAGGAAATAAGATTTTGATCTGTGAATCCTGAAGGATTTCAGGAGAATCCTCTATGGAGATCACTGGTGTCAGAATGAGTCCAAGTCAAGTCCATGCTAGGATGCGCTCCGAGTACAGCTCGTTAGTTCCCTCAGGGTTCATTATACTCTAAGTTATGAACATTACACCCCGACAGTCCAAAGAAGTTAGCTGCCTTCCGAGTATGACTTGTAGCAGACATGTAGAAGAGAAGGGAAGAAAATATGTTGAAGTGGTCTGATTTTTTTTTTTTTTTTTCCACAGGAGTGTCCAGGGATCAGTGTCTGATATCTGTTAAATGGTGGTTTCAGTTTTTTTCTTCTCAGTTTAATGCACATCAGGCAATCTCCTCAACTCTCATTTGTCTCTCAGGCATATCTGTCAGGCATATCACTTACCTTGGAGCTAGAGGATGGCTTGAAGGCTATGTTTTTGTTGGTATAGTTGTTATTTCTAACGTGTTGTCTCTGCTTTCAATTTGGACTCATTTTCCTCCCTCTTCTGTAGGTGATTTTCCCGATTCTGATGGTCAAACTTTTCTAAGAGATGTCTCATCAGTGCTTGTCCCATCTCCTCCCTAAGTGGCTGCATCAGATCAGAAGAAAAGGATAGATAAATGACTATTAGATTCCAGTTAGTGAAGGTCAAGGTGATCTCTGCCTGGCCTACCTTCTGCTTGTCATACAAGTCTCTGTTATTACAGGGCTTATTCAAGCCTATAATCAGCTCAACTTCACGGAGATGGAGCCTTCTGCTTCACCAGTTGTTTTTTTCTGCTGCAGTGTCTACCTTGGCAGCACACTGATTTTATATTTTGGAGCCACTGTGGTTTTTAGTTCTTCTAGATCCCATTTTAAAAACTGGTAAAAAAGAAAATGCTGAACATGATTATAGTGTGTTAAGACCAGTGTGTCTTGACAGCCAGTGTTCATCTTATTTCTGGGGAATATGGTTTAATCCTTTGTCTGACAACAAAGGTCTCCAAAGTCTTAAAATGAATTACGAGTGTTGACCTGTTTGTTCAGCATCTGTGAATATTTATCAGGAAATGAGCACAGCATTGCTAAAGGCTTTTGTCCTCATTTACACATTGGTCTAACTGACTGCGTAAGTGTAGTGCAGGCAGTGATGACACCTGTGTGCTTAGATGTCGGTATATGATGAGTACTTAGCAGCAGTATTGTTTCATCAACATTATCTTGGTGCCTTTTTGTATCTGATGAGGTTTGTGTAATAAACCTCCTTCTGTAGTTATGACTTAGCAGAAGCTGGTTTGGTATTGAATTCTCCTGGTCAGTTTCTTGAAGCTGGAAGATTCATTAAATTCTAATAATGAATTGTACAAGCATAATTTTTTGAGAGTTGTGTTTAATGTCTTTCTGGCCTTCTCCAAATCCAAGTCAAACCTTACTTTTCCTTGCCTGTTCAAGCTAAAGGATCTCTAGGGAAGACAATACAGACCTCTCCGCATGTCATTTTGAGGCTGGCTGAAAAAATCTTTCATGCAAATTTTAGACAGCCTGGTATCAATGTCTGCCTTCTGTGACTAGTTCAAAACCACCTTTTCTGTTTCGCTGAGGGCTTGTAGTAAAGTGACAGATTTTAGGTTAGGAATGCTGTGACAAAGGACTTACAGTATAAAGTACCAGATGCTTCAAAAGGACAACTGGGTCCTCACCAATCCTTCAGATCTTGGCAGTAACGGAGAATGTTCTAGATAAAAAAATAAAATAACCTTATGCTTTTTCCTTTTAATGTGCTCTTTGAGGAGTAATTAAATAGGCATATTGAGCTGGAAAAAATTCTCAAAAAATTGCCAAAATGTCTGATCCAAAGCCTGTGGGAGTTGATGAGAATTTGAGGGAGGTTCTATGGGACTTCGATGGCTTCTGTTCTTTTAGTTAATGCTGACTTACAGTATAAGTTGATTTGTTTTCTCTATCTGAATCAAAAGTGCAATTTTCTTTTTAAAAGTGTCTGTTCTTAAAGCTTGGCACTAATGAGTTTTCTAAGACTTGGAGGTGATCCATATGGAGGAAGTACTTAGTGTTGCTCTTGCTGACATCAGCTGCTTTTGTGCAACAATTATTCTAATAGGAATTTGGTCTGTGAGTCCACCTTCTGCCCACTGATTTCTTGAAAAGAACTATTTCAGAGGCTATTGGTTTGTTGTTTTTTTTTAGCCTAGTATCTCTTCTTAAAGAGCTTGTTTTTAGTAAAAGCATATTCTTTACCTGACCTTCACCCTTCTGTTCCTCGGGTCTGCTCTTCTTTGATTTTCCAGAGCCAGTGTCTCACAGGAACCCATGATTTTCTCAGCTTGCACAGAACATGTCTTGCTATTTTGAATCATCAGACAGAATAAGGATTGCAGACTTTATTGAAAGACAGCTTAGGTGAAATAGCAAATAATGGGGGAGATGAACAAAAAATCTCCAAATGCAAAACTGCTCTCATAAGAAGTTCAGGGCCTTGGTCATTGTGGAAATGCTTATCCTTTAGTGTAATGTGAAATAAAAGAGGAGATGCTGAAATGTTGCAGCGATGTGTTTACTTTAAATAAAGTGAGGACTTAGGTCTCATACATCATTTTTGGTCTCTGCAGATGCAGTCTCTTTTGATAAGGGAAGAAAAATATATTCCCTGCCTTGAGGTTGAAGGGAACAACGTTCTCTGTAGAGCAAAACATTAGTTTGAAACTGAAATTCCTCAATAAAGGTGCCTTTGTTAACCTCTTCTTTCAGGGCTGTTATACTTGACAATGAAGGAGTTGATGAAAATAAACCAGGTTTCACATCAGGCTTTTCTTTCATTAGATGTCTCTCACTGGTTATGAGTGAGATGTCTACCATTAAGAAACTACTGGCTCATTTTTTATTTATTCAATTGAATGTGAAGTGAAAGTCAGCCTCTGTTTTCTGCTCTCCTTTTGTACTTATATCCTCAGCTAATGTCTGATCTTACAGAATTTGCTTTCTGAATGCTTCTTCTCCATACAAAATGGATGCTTAGTGCACAAGTATCTCTGGTCTCCTCCTTCTTGCTTACAGATGAAGAACAGAGGAAGGGGTAAACTGTCTTCTCAGAGCCTGTGATAAGTTCTCTACAAAATTTTTATTATAAATTTCAGAAAGGAAAAACCTTTCTTGTAGGCTGAGAAAGATTACCGAATGCTTTGTGCTCTCTCAGCTCCACCACTGCAGAGTTAGAGCAGAGGAAATGGCGTTGGTAATTCAGTACATGAAAGTGCAGAACCTTTCCTGCACAGACATTGTTCCTGCTCCTTGCAAGAAATTTCTGCGTCTCTGCACTGTCAGTGGATTCACTTACACTTGCTCTGGGAGGAGCAGAGGAGGAAAGGAGGGAGTTAAATCAGTTCAGTATATACAGAAATCAATAGAAAGACTCCCATTAACTTCAATGGATTTTGGATTTGGAACTTAAACTCTTCTGTACCATGTATTCAATAAAAGACCTTCTGTTTTGCTACATAAATGAAAATCCTTGAAGACTGAACTGAACTTCCCCCTAAAGGTGCCTGTGCTGTGGATTTATTACGTCTGCATTAGAAGCAGCCAGTTCGGTGCTTTTGATACATTGACAGGCTGCCAGTTGAGTAAGATTGTATGTTTGGGTGGAAAAGAAATCCAGAGATGTGCTATAGACAGTGCTTGAAATGGTAATGAGAATGGCAGTTCATTAGGATTAGCAATGCAAAAAAGGTTCCAGTTAATGAACAATGAAAACATTTTGGCAGTTGCAGGCTTGATTATTGCAAGGCTGTTCATGCTGCTATAATTTAAGCATCTAATGTGACTGTCCATTATCAGCTCAGGTTTTGAGGTTTATTATTCTATCAAAGCATTAATTCTATGCTGAGAGTTGGCATGGAAGACAGGCAAGTAAGTAGGTTACATTATATGCACTGTGTATATATTTAATGGGGGTGGACATGAAAGAAGCCAATAGCCAAGTTTCTTCAGGTCCAAATTAAAATTCCTGCTCTTCTGTTCTTACTAGAAAGTCTTGAGAGAGACTGCATGGGCATGGCCAGATGATGCTACTGGAAACGGACCTGTTCAGCTTATTGGCAAGCACGGCTCCAACCTGTCAGCATCATCCCAAGGTCCATCTGTAGAAGGTGGGCCTTCCGTGAACAGCAGCAGCTGTACTGAAGCAGGCCTCTGACTGAATTTGCTTTTAGGCATGGAACGGTGCAGGGGTAAAACCCAGGTAAGGGAGCGGAGAGGAGCATTTGACTGCTACTGAAGATACCCAAGTTCGACTTGCCCACTGTTCCCACGGAAGAAGATGCCTTTGCCCCTGACATCAATGGAAGCACAGTTAGCACTGGGCTAATCTCAATAGGAATGTTGCTCGGGGAAAGAGTAGAGGATGAGAAGGGTGATGGGGGGAAATGTCTGACTGGCAAAGCCTTCTCCGTGTATGCGAAAACCCAGGTTCGAGTCTGGCTCTGAGTCAAGGATCTCAGGTTATTTGCTTTTCCGGGCTTCTTACTAACTATTGAAAGAACTTGGTTTTACTCAGATGTGAAAACAAAAATACTTTTGATTTTCTATTGGTTTCAGTAAAAGCTGCTTTCTCAGCTTGGCAATCCTTAGCACGGTAAGACTGAACACAAGTACTCACAAGTAATGCTCTGTCAAGGAAAATCAGAGTTTGTTCTGTGGGAATGAAATATCTTGAATTTGAGGATTTCTTGTCTTTTATATCCTGCTCTGTTTTTAAAAATTGATTTACTTCCTTCCACCTTTATTGCATGTGTTCTGTCTAATGGTGCTTTGGACCTACAGTTCCAAGTGTCCACCTCTCTGTAGCAGATGGTGTGAGTAACCTGGCCCCATTTCCATAATCAGTGAGCAGCTTTAGGTGCTGCCAGGTTGTTGGCTGCCGTAGATGCCTTGTGGTGGTTACCATTTAGCTGCAGAGAATGATGCTCCCTGACAATTAAGCAGCACAGTTGGTATTAAGCAAATGTGAGTATTATCATCCAGAAAATGGTGTAGGGATTTAATCAGTGTGACTTTCTTATTGCTGTGAAATTATCTGTGAAAATAGCAGCTCGACCTGATGCTTTGGCAAATCGTGTGCATTATTCCACAGGATGGTTAATTCCAGTCAAAGGACCTACCTTTCCTCTTCTGTGGAGGGGCTTTGCTCCATCTCTTACCAATCCTCCCTGCATAGTAATTACTGTGAAGGTGGTTGTTTTTTAATCACACTGGATTAGAATTGCCTAAAACGTGGAGACTTGCTTTGACTGGCAGCATTGTCACTAGGTATGTGGTTTGGTGTGGTTTGTGGTGGTACCGTGTTCACCAAGGAGGGAACTGGTGCTGGGCTGGATGCCTTTGCACGCTGATGGGAAATGTAAACACTTAGCTTTGGGATCTTAATTCCTCTTGCAAACTGTTGGACACTGAGAGATGCTGCCGCTGACTTCATTAGGGTCTGTGAGAATAACGGTTTGCTACTAAATTCACCCTGAAACTGTCTTTCATTGGTACTATTCAGGCTGAATTAAACCCTTAGCGTTTCCCTTGGCAGACCTTTGCAAAAAATAGTATACTAATAGATAGTGTGCTCCATCTAGATAGTTTGTGGTGAGCAGCAGTCTGTAGGAGCTCACAGCCACAAAGATGTACCCACACAGAAGCTTCTGTTGCTGTAAAAATGTTGGTAAAAAGATACCACAGGTCCTCTGAGGGCCTGTCATGCTGATGCTGCAGGGGCCACGCTGGGGGATTTTTGCCCCGCACTCCTTCCTTCCCCTCTTCCATGGACCACTCTCTCGTCTCACTGCAGGGCTGCTGTAGTCTGGGTCAGTGCAGTGCCAAGAGGCTGGGCTGTAGCTCTGGCTGAGCAGAAGACGGATAAGCAGTGGTATGGACGTGCTGGTTCTGCCTTGTCTCTCCCAGGGTCATAAGGAGGAGAGGTGGTAGTTTAGAAGCAAAGAGGAGGAGGGGGTTGAGGTGGGAAGGGAAGATCACAGTCAGAAGGCAGTACCTGTGAAGCCTTTATAAGGTAGATTGGAAACCATTGGTGTGTAGCCCTGAGGGGGAGACATCAAGAGCATCGTTTCTTTGGCAAAGGCAGGGTGAGTAACCAGCTCCAACTCCCAGCTCAGCACCGGGTGTACTGGGTACTGCTGCCTCCCAGTTGCACATTGTTATTCTAATAGTTCAGCCATCCAGCAGCTGAAACAATACAGCAAGGTTCAGATTGCTGGCAAACCGCCTGAATTATGGATTACACAGTCATGCCTCCCGGTCCCGGCCTGGTCAAACCCCGTTTTTTTTTTCACTTAATGGTCTTGTACAACTATGGCAGGTATTTCATGGCTGTAGTAGACGTTTTCTATGCCTCACAAGATGTACAGAATGTAATTGGTTCTATTTTGATGTGTGGAATTTGCTTACAAGTGCTGTGGATGGTATGGCTGTCAGCTTTACCGAACAACTGCTGATGTTGCATCGATGCCGTGCTCAGTGCTCAGTGCACTAGGCTCTTACTGTGCCTCTGTCTGGTGACAGAGGCCTGAAATATCTCCATCTTACTCAACAAGGGCTACTGAATAGTTTCCTCCCAGCCCAGCACTGGAGATAATGTCAGTGCAACTAGAGAGAGCTGTGGGAGAAACAGCCCTGCTGTGTGGGGGTGGGATTTTTGTCAGTACCTGCGTGTGACTTAACTTTCTTTTTCCAGACCTGCTTCTAACCCAATATCCTATATTTTCCCCAGCATCTCTCTCGTAACTTAATCTGATCTGTTTCTCCTTTTAGATTACTGATACGTTGCTTTCAAAAATGAAGAATTTGCTGATGTTGGAAAGGCAACTGGCCTATCAAAAACCTGGTCCCAGAGGTGTCTGGGAAGTGTCCTGGGAGAGCAAACCTTTAATAAGCCATTGGGTTGAGCTCTCTCTGGGAGGCTGACGTTTGTGCTGTCCCCAAACACACCCTTAGTGCTCCCTGTTTTGTCGGGAGTGGTACATGGTAGTTTTCTTTGACAGACCTTGTATTCAAGGTGGACGCTGTGAACTTAGAGCTAGCTGCAAGGACATTACCATGGTTCAGCTAAGCTCTGGTTATAAATTATGCTGTTATAGTGGATTTGTGTTTTGTTGCCAAAAGAAAATGCATTTAGATAAAGGATGATCATAGAGAGAAATAATTGCATTTAGTAGATATGCTAATTAATATCTAACAGCTATTTTCTTTAATGAAATTAAGTGTAGAAACATTTTAGCTATTTGAATGTGTTTAATCAAGTCACACCTCTATTTCTTTTGCAAATTATGCTAGGGATAATAGTCAAATTTATACTAGGGATAATAGTCAACATACCAAGCAAATTTTCTGCTATGGAATATGCTGAAATTTAATGAAAATATAACAACTATTCTATTGAAACTAATTTAGAAGCTTATTTCAGACACTTCATTTAATGTGTTAGCAAAATAAATTGCGTGTAATTGTAAACAGCAGCCTGACAGTGTGGGTTACTGATTTAACAATAGGATGCAGAAAATGTAAGAAGTTAAGAGGATAAAAGCCCACTTGAAACCTTTTAAATTCAAATGATTTCTGATACCAGCATTGTCCAGTGAGATTCTGTTCCTCAGTTCTTGTAAGTTTTGTTTCCTTTTCTTTCTTTGCCATTGTCACAGCAATTGCTACAAACTGACAACCAGTAAACCAAAAATGTGGTAATACAGATGAATTCATGCACTTCAATGGACGTTAAATAGGCAAGTACAGTGTGAACCTCGGGGTTATAAACAAATGCTTTGTGATACCTAATGTTTACCTTGACTCTCTGAAGAGGCCAAATCATTAGGAATTGATAACTGTGTGGCATGAAAAAACAAAACTTGGCACTAGGTGAGGTCTCCCATCCTTGTTTCAGTTCTGGGAGAACAGCATGGTTTTACAGCAAATCTGTTTAAATGCCAAAGTTGTGGTCATTTGTAAGAAGTGAAGGATCTTGAATAATTTCAGTCTGGGAGAGAATGGACCAAATTGGTGCACTGAAGCAGAAGACAGCTTGATCTCGTCATTGCAGCACCATTTGCACAGGCTGCAGGTAGGCATGAGTGTGCTTTACTTGCAGCTTGGCAATGCTAAGCCCAGACTCACATAGCTGATGCTGACTAGCCAAGGCTCTGCATTGGTTAAGTGTGTCTGTGGAGCTTATTCAGACCTCATTCAGATCCAGCTGACAAGGAGCGCGTGCACAGGGGACACATCTGCCTGAAAATGCCGTGACAGACAAACACGGGAGATCTGCTTCACTTCTGGGTGCTGACTTTATAGGTAGCAAGATGGTCATGCTTACCTGTCCTTGAAACAGATCTGGCACTCATCTCAAAAGCTGCACAAATGTGCAAGTGCACCCTGCTGCCTTGTTTACGGTACTGTCGCTTTTCTCTGTATTGTTCCTGCATTCAGAAATGTGTTCAGTGGTATTTCTGGGTGGTTCAACCAGTGTTAAATATTACTCACTGTAACAGAAGGCAGGCAGAGGTGTCATGATATCCCAGTCGGCTGCTCCCAGCTCCGTACAGAACAGCCCACCTTGCCCTGACATGGCAGTGCAGCTCTGCCTGCTTTGAAGGAGCTTCTCTTGTTTATAAATGGAGGAAAGAAGCTGCTGTAGTGTGGTAAGGATACGTCAACATTTGTATTGTGTTTTAGTACAAGATGCTCCTGATTTTTTTAGGTGTATCAGTGGCTCTTTATTCCTGAACAGGAGTAAGTAAAGATGGTGCAGTGATCTGCAGCTGTTCCTTGGGCTAGGGCCTTCAGGCAGATTGGCTTGTTTCTTGGAGAGATTCTCTCCAGTAAAAGAGAGCAAAATAGCTGGATGACGGCAGCACAAAAGCGAAGCCAGCAGTGTGCGAGTGCCAGGCTTTGTGGCGGGGGCAGCTGTGTCTGAGCAGGGTTAGCCGCCTGGCAGGTGAGTCTCGGAGCGACCTGGCAGGAAGCAAGCTGCTTGCTGGGGAGCCTGGGCTGCTGAGCAACAAAGCTGCTCGCAGCTGCAGTGAGGCCCTGGCGCAGGAGCAGTTGCCCAGACCATCGATGCTTCCATTCGGCGGTGCTGCCTTGGCCTGTCCCCTGCAGGGCAGCCCGGGCTTCCTGGGCGGCTGGGGCAAGCAGTTTCAATGCGGACAAACAGCTTTACTGCTTTGCAGTCAGGGGAGGTGGAGTGTGCGAATTCCCAGTGCCTGCCCTGGGCTGAGGCACTATAGCCACCTCCTTTACGCAGCATTTCTGGCAGAATCCTGTCGGCTTCAACTAATGGTGTGCCTTGGATGAATGTCTCTCTCGCTTGCTGAATTTTTTGACAGGACTGACTTACAAGAACAACTCCTGAAGGGTCTCTTTGTTGCTGCTGTAGCTCTTTTATGGCTCAGTGATTCTGTAGGTACTGCCACAGCTACATGGGGCTGGAGGCCACTGGTAGGAGACAAACCAAACTGCTTTAGGACTGAGCTGGTGCCCGTGCCTTCAGAACCAGGACAGAGATGGCAGCACCAGTGACTCTGTTGGGCTTGGGTGGTGCTCCCTCGGCAGAGCTGGGAGACAGGCCTGCCTCTGGTCATTTTGTTTGAAATTCATTTGCTCTGCACGCTGCTGCTTGGACAGTCTGGTCACCCATGTTGGCTGAATGTGGCTCTGTCCCCATCTAGTGACTGGACAGTTTAGGTTGTGCACAAATGAGTGAAGTTACAGCTAAAGCCTTTGGCTGCAGCCCTGGAGATTCATGCTTCTGCAGCCAGAGCCTGTACAGGACTCCGTTCTGTACAAGTGGCTAGATGCCTTGGGCAGCAGTCCAGCCCTGACTAAATTACACCCCCTCTTTCACTGTTAGAAGAGAGGAGTCAGCTTGATGTCCTAGCTCTGCCTCTGGGTAGTACGGGCTGGGAAGGAATTCATGGAGGGAAGAAAGCCCTTCGGAGTGTTTACTCCCAAAGGTCCTGTGCAGGACAAGAAGCAGGCAGGCAGCCTGCTTGTCAGAAACAAACGGCACGCTGCTGAGTCCACGTCTGAGCACTGCTGGAGAGGGCAAAGCAGCTTTTGAGGTGCAAGCCCAAGTTAGGGGTCAGATCAAGATGTGGCTTGGGCTGCTCCGTTTTGGCAGTATGTAGTCACTGTAAATGCAGGCTGCCCGGTGGAAGCACCGCATCTTTTTCATGGTGAGAGGGCAGCTACTGCCACGTGTCCCTGAGTTAAATTTTCTCGTGGACAGGCTATTCAAGTTGTTGTGGGATCCTGGGTGTTTCCTTTAATGTCTCCTGTAACAGAACTGCAGGTTTACCGAGTGTTTGGCAGAAGGTGACTCTCTTCCAAAACCTTGTACAGCATTGACAGGAGCAAAATATAGGCCCTCCAATTTATTCTTGTCAAAAAGCCTAAGAAGCTGGAGCTCTTGACAGACATGCTTTGTAAGAAGGCACTGTTTTTAGAGTTGTTTCCTTTTTTGTGTGCGTGTTCATTCTAAAATTGTTCTCGTTCTCAGATTTCCTGAAGCAGCATTTAAATGCCTAGTGCTATTCTGGAGAAATCTTGTATCAGCAGAGCATTTTGCTGACCATTCAGAACATGATGTACATCATAAGAACACATTATGACTACTTATCTCAAGTCAGAGCACTACCAGTAGGGGCAACTGTATTACAAGCAATCTGAATTCAAGGTTACATGGGGACAGGGAGGAAGAATGAACTGTGCAGACATATTTTAGATCATATCCTGCCTTGAAACCTTGATGATTTTTATAGACCAAAGCTAAGCACTTTTAAAATAGGTGTCACGCAGAACAGAAAGCCTACCTGATGTCAGATGGAATACAGCGGCAGATCGGGAAAGAATTAAAGCTTACTGTCTCAGACACAAGCCAACTGTCTGTATTTTCATAACAGGCCCTTTGTTTTAAGAAGCCTGTTTACTTTGCTGAATGTTGAGTGCACAGGGCTGGGTCTGTGGGACAAGTGCACTGTGCGGACGTGCATAAGCAGAGAGCAGATACCTGCTCAGTGTGCCTTGCTGTTGAACCAGGGATACAGGCCCTGGGACTGGTTTGCCTGATGGGTCTAGCTTTAGGCTTGCTCTACACAGGCCTTAATACTAGATGTAGTTTTGTTTGTTTTCTCTGAAGGCTTGATTCTCTTGGCTGAAAGATGCATTTCACGTGAAGGGATGGTTAGGACTGAGAGAGTGGCCAGGCTAGGTCTGTAAATGCACCTTTGGTGGCTGCGGTACTCAGGCCAGAATGGCCTCTGGTACCGTGTTGTTTGCTCTTGCCCATAACCCAGGCAGTCCGGTGTTATTTCCAGTCTTTTCAATAAACCTCTGCGATGTGAGTCAGTTCAGCTCCTTTTTGTTCTTCTCTTTTGGCTATTTGTGGTAGTTCCTTAAGTTAGGGGGTCTTCCAACTCCTCCTTGCAGAAGGCTGCTGTGAGGGTTGAGTAGATTTTAAAAGGGCTGTGAAGATCGTGGTGAGTGAGTGCTAGGTGCTGAGAACTGTTAGAAAAAATGGAAGAAGTGTTTCATCGTGTTGGACTGGAACTTTGATAAAGATGGCATAGGCCTACTTCTGTGGGGCAGCTGCTTGTGTGCTGGTAGCCTTAAAGGGGAGGTGCAGATCTTTAGAAACGTAGTGCTTTCTTCTTACGTGCCTGAGGCATTTTTGTGTTCCTGGGGTTCCTTTCGCAGTGGGAATACAGTCCCCTACCAGGAAGGTTTGTACTTTACAGCAGTATTCTGAGGTTATCTGACTATCCTGCTTTGTTTTAGTGGCTTAGGAACCTGCTTCACCAATTAAGTCTTGTCAGTGCCAGCCTTGGGGACTGAAAAGACAAGAATACAGAAGCCATTAACCTTTTAGGGCACATGGGGTGGAGGAACGCAGCGGTCAGAGAAGCCGTACTGAAAGCAGAGAGCTCAGCCTGTGGTCAGCCCTGGTACTCCAGCAGCACTGAGAGCTGTTGGTGCCAACCTCACTCTGGCATGCTTTGTTAGATTTTTACTACAGTGTTTGTACAGATTAATTAATTAGAGTCTGCTAGTTCTGTTAGCAGTAGCTGCTGCAATCTGGAAAAGGGAGTACTGCTAAGGCATCAGTTTTCATTTTGCACAATCAGAACTCGAGTTGTTTTTTTTATTGATGGGATTGGTACTTATATTGACATTTGGACATATCTGAAAGCTCCCTAATCTACTGTGGTTGGAAAAAAAATCTGCTGAATTCTCTATTAGTTGCAGAAGTAGTTCAACATACCTGTGTGAAACCATAAAATACTCCTCAGAAATACATACTCAGTTTAAAAGAATTCAGTTATACTTTCCCCACGCTGTAGAGTAGTACCATACCTTACTAGTAGCCCAATTGATTTCACAGGAACTATTCAGATACATGGAAAGCGACATTCATTTCTGAAATGAATTCAGCTTTGATAGTGATCTTCTCTTTGTGTATTTCTTAAAAAAAAAAAGTAAAAATTGCTAGTCTAAGTGCTCAACAAAACAGCTAATGTAACTGAACGCTGTCTGTATTAATAAAAAGCAAATTTCAATTTGCAGTCATCTCCCTGAAAATCTGACTGGAAAAATGTGGATGTGTGGAGACAGAGATAAAGTAACCCATTGTCTGGTCAAAATCAAATTCCCCTCTGCCCTCCGTTCTTTACACAGAGAGACCAAGTTCTGAGCTTCAAGTTCTTCAAGGTTGGTGCCCAAAATTATGAAGGGTGGGCTCTGTCCAATTATCATAGCACGCAGAATAGGAGATAATCCTTTCACTGAAAAGATTATTAGAACACAGCATAAAAAGGAATAAAGAAAAGAAGAAAAAGACTTTTAAAAGAATCTGATGCAGGTAAGTAACTTGAGTGGTCCCTTAAACTCTGGTTGCTTCAGGAATTGAGACATCTCTGCAGCATGCAGGGATTGAGCCTCACTGACCCCCAATCTGATACATCTGTCCACAAAGCCATCCTTTAAGGTGGCAGTGTGATACACCAATGGATAGCATTGCAAACTTTGGAAATAGCTCGTGGACTTTACAGATAGCTGTTACGTTTCCGTAATGCATGTGCAAAAACAAAAACAGCCAGCACGTAATGAGAGCAAGAGAAATGGATTAGGAAATTCCATCTCTGTATGTTATGGAGAGAGCATAAAACATACTCATCAGGCATTGACCTTCTCATGGGTACATGGGTAGTAGGTCTCACACTGCTCAATTCTTTTGTAAATGGTATGAATCCAAATTGAATTGATGTACAGTGATACTGGCCCAGCAAGAAAAAATGTTCATTCACTGTCTGTAACTTTGTCATAGCACATGAAAACCACTATTATCAATTCTCCTATGAAGAAAGGCTGAGAGAGCTGAGGCTGTTTAGCCTGAAGAAAAGAAGGCTCAGGGATGACCTTACTGCAGCTTTTCAATACTTAAGGGGGGCTTATAAAAATTATGGAGAACAACTTTTTGCTCGGGCAGATAATGACAAGACAAGGGGGAATGGCTTTAAACAAAAAGAGGAGAGATTTGGATTAGGAGGGAATTCTTCACTCAGAGCACGTTGAGGCTCTGGCACGGGCTGCCCAGAGAAGCTGCGGATGCCCTATCCCTGGAGGTGTTCAGGGCCATGTTGGACAAGACCTTGGGCAACCTGATGTGGTGGGTGGCGTTTCTGCCCAAGGCAAGGGGGTTGGAACTAGGTGATCTTTAAGGTCCCTTCCAACCCCAGCCGTTCTACGATTCTGTGAATTGAAAGTAATAAAGTACAATGCAATGTGAAAAAATGGGCCGGTAGAAACCATGTAAGGTTTGTAAGTGGAAACTACAGTATGTCAAGGAAAGCCGTCCAGTGATGTTAGAGTTCACCTTTGCCCAGTATGATATATTTAACTGCAGTTAGTCAGGAACTGAGCAAAGCAGTTTGTATGACTCTGCAGACTGTATTGAAACCAATGATGTTCCTGGAAGCTGAAAAATGAATCCTTATTTTCCATGGTTCCTGTTTTATGGTCCTACAGAGTCTTTCCTTTCTTGCACAGGACTGGTTTTATATAGGAGTCCTTGACAGTTTAAGTGGCTAAGCTGAAATTTTGCTATTTCTAATGTTTAAAAACTGCCCTGGAGTCAGAGGAGTGCTGAGAGCAGAAGGAAGTGGTTTTGATAGGAACTGAGTATGAAGCTTTAATGAAATTAGTAAAGACAACACAGTATTGAATTAGGCTGTGGAACTCATTGCCACAGGGAGCTGTTGAAGCTGGGAGCTCTGGAGATCAGTTGTTGATGTCTATTTCGAAATATATTCACTTCTGTGTTGTGGTTTTTCTCCTTTACAGGGCTATAAAGCCGCATTCTACAATCTTAATAGATACCATGTGAGTCAGTAGATATTTGTGGAGAAAACTCAAGATTTCCAATCTTCCAGTTGAAATTTCTTACTTTTTTTTCAGAGAGTTCCAACAGGGGCCTTTTAGACGTTTAGATCCATTCTAGCTTGATAGTGCTATATTGAATATACATATTGCATTTCATACTTGTGAGAAAGTTTTGTTTTTCTAGAAAACCTTAAGGCTTTTGTGATTTCAATTGTATTGACCATGTGCCAGTGTACTGCAGTTTCGCCACTCTCACAAGATGCAGGAGCCAGGGTAACTGTGAAGCATCGTTTTTCCAGTGTTCATAAATAAAATTTTTTGTACCCAAAATGGCTGTGCAAACCAGCAGCTTGTACCAATCTCCTACTATATTAAGTGCAGGAAGTTCCTTCACTTTTTCCTATTTTTCTTCCCTTTAGAGAAGTTTCTGTATCTCAAAGCTAGGAGAAACATCAGTCAGTTTTAGTGAGTGCTTTGATGGCTTGTACTGGCAGTCTGTATTTCTTTGAGGAGCAAACTGTTAAGTGTTACTTATTTGTGGTTTTAGGGGGTGTAAGTTTCTAAGAACCACTAATTTAATAGAGATTTCTTGGAAAAATATGTGCATAGGGGCCATATGTATAAACACTGGTTGGAAGTCAGTCAAATTCTAAACAAACAAAAAACCCACAAACCTATATGTTTCTGGGGCTATCTTGGCCAGGTATTTAGGTTAGTAGGATTGGTAGAGCTTGGATGATAGAGTAATGAGAAAAGCTTAATATGCAGAATGTTTGAATTTAGCAGTTACATATGTTATTGCAGTAAAGCTGCATGTTTTGGGTGATTCTGAGTGGATTGGGTTTTGCAGGTCAACTTCCAAGATCTTTGTTTTCATTTTGGGTTCAAAATAATGCAGCAGGTTTTTGAAGAGCTCACTATGCTGTTACAAATCTGACAGTGTGCTCACAGTGTAGTATGTCAGATGAAGATCTGCTTTTTGTGCACTTTTGTGAGTTTAAAATCATGAAAATATTAACTTTGGTGCTGAACACTGCCACCCTGGCCTAGTACTGTCTGAAAAACTGAGTCTCTTTGTGAATCAGCTGTGTTGAAATGGACTTCAGGAGGGTGAAAAAACCCACACAACGTAAGTTTGTAATTTGTTAAAAATGTTGAAATCTTTAGCATCAAATTTCTGTCTTTGGAATCTTTTCCCTTTCAGCTACGTGTACATTGCTTTGTGAAGTGGTACTGAAAACACTCATTTTGGGACAGAGCGAGAACTGTCATCTTTGGTATTTCAGAAATTCATCCTGATTTGTTTTAAGATACACTGCTCTTTCTACCAACCTGCCTTTCTGCTGCCTATTGTGATTCTTGTTTTGAGTGAGCATGAATCAATACCTGGTTTTACACACGTGTTTAAGAGAAGCAGCATGTAGTGCATTTCAGTCACCTGCAGCAAGGCCTCTGCATCACAGACCTTTGCTGTGAACAGTCTCCCCACCATGGGCCCAGTGGGGAAAATGCCAAAGCATCATAACCCTCTCCAGGTATTTAACAGAATGGTTGAGATGGGAAGGGGACCTCTGGGCCCATCTGGTCCAACTCCTGCTCAAGCTGTGGGCCATGTTGAGCAGGTTGCCCAGGACCATGTCCAGGCTACTTTGGGAGATCTCCAAGGACTGGAGACTTCACCACCTCTGTGAGCAACCTGTGTCAGCGTTCCGGTGTTGTCCCCTCATGATTTCTTCTGTAAGTTCTCTCTTAATTTCTTGAGGTCTAATTCAGTATTTGTATGAAGTTCTTTTACATGCAACATATACAGTTTGCACTAAAGCAGACAAATTTAGTTTCTTATTTTCTCTGTCCTGTGTGGTGGGAATGGTTAGCCCAGGATTGCCCTTGGGTGCAAATCTGAACTCACATCTTTCTTAAAGACCTCTTCCAGTCACCTACAGAGCCTGGGGACGTTTCAGCAACACATCAAGAGGAGGTTCTCTTTGGGGAACACTTTGCCCAGTTTGTGTTGTTAAAACTTAATGAGTTTGTGTGATTGACTCTGCTGCAATTATTTCTTAGTGATGTATAACAAGTAGCTGTTCTTACAGGCTTATAAAAATGTTCCAGAGCTCCATTAATTTGCCCTTCATTAGCTATGTAATTTTGCTAATGATCCAGGATATTTAGAGGCATTATGTCCTATGAGAATTATGAGTTTGACTGTGAGGCCTTATGCAAGAGTTGTGCACATTGCTCCGTCCTGTATTACTCCCAGAAATTCGTTCTGCCCTGCTGCATCTAATTGTATTTTTTACTTCTGTACCGAAGTAGAGTCATCTTCTATTGATAAATGAATAATTATTTCATATATGAAATTACACATTTAATAGAAGTTTGAAGTGTTAGAGTGTTAAGTGATTAAATTTGTTAATTGTGTAATATTGCTGGGCATAATGGTGCATTTAACCATTAACATTTTTCCAGTGCATTGCCTTTTAAAATTTCATGTAGTGTATTATATGTTCTTGTTGCCTTTTTATCAAGTGTTAATAATTGTGGAAAATACAGGTTAGAGTCTGGAAGTGGAAATATCCTAGCTGTGATAACAGGAAGAGAAATGGGGTGTGTGTCACTGGAAACCTCAGCTGGTGTGGCAGGTTGGCGAAGTATGTAGTGCTCTAGATACTTGGGGAACTGGCTGAAGTGCACTACACGACCCTCTGTAGCCTTTTCTTTTTCACAGTATGAACTAGCAAAATTACAGCAAAAACTGCAAACAGGAGGTGTGAGGAACACCAGAGGCCAGAGTTCCTATTTCACCCTGTGCGAATAGCCCACCGTGCCCTTCGGCCTAGGTGATGGGGGTGGGATTTATCACATTTCCTTCCTGTGGCACCGCAGCAGGACGAAAACCTGCGCGAGGCCTGGGCTCTGCTGTGCTCCGCAGTGGGAAGCCATCTTCAGCATCAGGATGAGAAGAGTTGTTTCCCCAACTAACAGGCAGGGAGCGAAGCAGAAGACGGGAAGTGAGGCAGAAAACAAGCCGCTCCGTGGCCTGTGCAGTTGTGCTGATGCTTGCGGAGGTACAACTGAGATGGGCCGTGGCTGCTGAGGGTTAGTTGTGGGAACGTGGCCAATTCTTCAGCGTGCCTGAGGCGACTGGCAGCAGCTGGGCCACAGGGGCTGTGCCAGTACCGAGGTCTGTCACGGGGAGCAGCTGGGCCTGGGCCTGCAGGTGAGATGGAGATGTGACCAGGGTGTGGGCAGCAGAACTGGAGAGAGATGCTAAATTTCCATCCTGCATTTTCAGCTCAGCCTCTGCTTTCAGGTGTTCCCTTCTCTGCAGCTTACACCTGTAAGAAGCAGACTGGCCTCTGTGTTTTGGGTTATCTCTACTGATACTGTAGTAAATCACCTTTCGTAGATCAAGCAGATCAGGCAACACCATATCACTTTGAGACCAAAGTTGAAACAATCCCTAGAAAATCCTGAAAAGCCTCAGAAACTGACTTAAACATTATCTGTGAAAGGAAAGTCGTTTTGCTTCAAGATTATCATCACAATTTAGATGCTGTACATTGTACTAGGATAAAGAGGGAATTTGACAGATGAGCTTTTGCCTCTGGAGCCCCCAGATGACTGGAACAAGCTTCCCTTTCAGCTTAAATCAGCAAACAGCATAATCTCCTCTAAGCCTGAGGTTTAAATGGCTGTTTGAAGGAGGATTGTGCAAAATCTGTTTTCAGTAATACGTTTACTGGAGCTAAAGAGTACGTGTTGTTTTCATAAGATTTTGGATGGTCCTGTGGTGTGCATTAAATTATTGTAAGGCTGTGTTCTGTGGTTGATAGTTTTCACTTCATCTTTAGATATATGAGCAGGTGGCTCTTCTATAAAACTGAAGACAGCTCTTTGATTTTTGGACAATTCTTTAAACGCAGTAAATGGAGTAGCTGTCAATCCCCTGCATGGTCCCTTACCCTGGCTGTAAGAAAGGTGGTGTCTCTCGGGCCCATCAAGACTCATAGTCCCAAGTTTTGTCTCCTGACATGTCTAATACGAGCAGGAGGGTTATTGATCTCACTAGGTCAACAGCAGCCACCTTTCCTTCCTCAGCAAATCAAGGGTGAAAGAGATGCAGACTGAAAGCAGGGTGCTGCAGGGAGAGGTAACAGGGATTGTGTGTTCTGATCTGGTGGGGCTAATTGGGAAGTGGCTCTCCCACCGTTAGGGTGCTCTGCCGTGACAGCCAGGGGAACACTAATAGTCTCAATCTCTTGTGGCCTTTCTTTGTGGCCAATAAAAGACCATAGTAGTTTTAAACTGCATAAAGAATAGCTTGGAGTGGCTTAGAGTCTCTAAAAGAGGAGCAACTTAACCAGGAGTTGTCATAAGTGGTGTTCTGTGCTGGTGGCAAGCAAGAGGTTGCCCAAGAATTTTTCTTAGTTTTCTACCTTATTTGAAGTGATATCAGCCAGCTGTGCAACAGGCTGGAGCAAAATGTTAATTTTGCACTTGGATAACTCCAGTGTTTGCTGTCTGGGGGATTGTAGCAAGCAATGAGAAATTAATGGAGTATGACTGCCTGATCATTTAGAGCAGGCTGCTGTGCTGCTTGCTGAGCCAACAGCTTTCCTGCTTTCAGGAGCTGAGTGTCTCTGGGTGGGTTTGGGTTGCTTACTGAGGCTTCCCAATTGACTTGAAGCTAGCTGCAGCGTTGTACCTGGGGTGGTGGGGTAGTGTGTCACGTCTGGAGAATGAATTCTGGGCTTGCCCACTCTGCAGTGAAAGCTGAGGCCTTGGAGCAGAGCTTTGCTGTTGAGCCTCCTCCAGTTTTTTGGGTGGAGTGTTTCTGAAAACAATTGCCTATTCATGACAGAGCTACTTTGATGAGAGATTAGCTATGTTTGAATATTTATTAGCACTACTGGCAAAAAACTTTCCTTCAAAGCTGCAGGCAATGCTCTAAAATATCTGAGCTAAATTACGGGTTTCCACAAATAAAATGGGACATGTTCTTGGTGTGTGCTAGAACAACTGGCAGTGGTTCTGCCAAGAAATACACATGCAAAACATATTTCTTGTTATCAGAGGGACCTGTGGCCTGTTCTTCCTTCATTTCTGACCCCCTGGTTTTGAACATGCCTGTTTTACCCTTCAGGAGCTCACAGTAATTGTGATTGTCTCATCTATCTATCATCTCACCTTTCTCCATCATTAGGATTTATTTACTTAATTATCTGGGTATCTTCTTGGCTCTTCCCTTGTTCTGTGTCTTCCCATCATCCCATCTTAAGGGCTTCAGTCTGTATTTTATTGTCCTTTGTTTTTCTCATCTGGGAGTCCCTGAGAAATGAACAGTAGACAGATCATGACCTGACATCAGCACCTGCCACTTATGCGTCGCTTCTGCTGTTGTTGTGGTGCTTCCACACGGCTGCCTCCCCAGTCAGTCACCACAGCAGTTCTTTCTGAATTATTGTACTCTGGTGTGATGACTTCATTCTCTTGCAGGGTGTTGGGAATACGGCAAGTTGCACAAGCACTTAATTTATTTATCATTTCATATTTTAAATATTTAAGTGAATTGCTGGTACTGCACAGATATCTGTAGATCTTAGCAACTGATCATGTATGCTTATGGTAATCTGGAGAAAATGCAAATGAGCTATGAAAACTGCTTCATCTATAAATAAAACTATTTAGTTTCAAAGCAGTATTGCCATGGAAATTCTTCACTGATAAAGGGTTTGAGAAGTTTTTCTCATTTAGATTTCCTGAGCCTTTTTATTTTATGTTGACAAGATGCCAGAGGAAAAAAAAAAAGCTATAAACTGGGATATTGCATACTTAAAAGGTGGTATTTTATTTCATTTTAATTGCATATCTTTCCATTTACAGTATACAGCCATGAATGGAAACTTTATAAATGAGGAAAAAGGGATAGGAAATGTTATTTTGACAAGTACTAGCTAAATTCAGTGCTCACTGAAAACTTTTGACTTTGCTTTCAGTTGTCTTCAGTCCCACATTTGTAAATGTTTTGGTAATCAGTATTTCTTACTTGCATTCTGAAACCTTTCTCTGAGCAACACTCGGCTAACAGAAGATAGACCCCTGAGAGGGAACATAACTTACCTGATCCGTGTGATGGGGCACCCCAGGCCCAGTCACCAGCACTGCCAGATGCAGCGTGTGCCGGTCTGGCTAGTGGTGGCTTTACGCTTGTGCTCGGTGGGCAGAACAGAGCTCCGTGCCTCACCAGCGTTGTGCTGAGAGGGCTAGAAGGAGCCAAAGCTAGCTTAGATACTGTTTAGTTTCCCTGTGTCCTTACAGTCTTCTGTACGCTGTGACTATTATCCCAATCCAGAGAAGTTAGTAATCAACACCTTTATTTTGCTATTCTGAAACTACAATTCTGCTGTTATTACTGGATTTGTGTGATACCACTTCACTCAACTTTGTCTAAAGCAGGCATGGGTATACTATAGTATTCTTGTGGGATTAGTCAAAGTTGCCAATATTGTTTCTTCTGATAAAGTTTATATCCAGTCCAGCACGAGTTAACATAGTTACTCTTGAAAGAATTTATTTTATTTTTCTAATGTGAATCAGCCAAATGTAACTGTACCAACTGTGTCCTTTGCAGCTGCGATGCCTTTTGATTTCACAGTAGGTATCTGTAACTGCATTTACCCTCTGCTAAACAGGCAATTTGTGTGGCAGTTTCTAAACCCTATCAAAATCAGAGATTGCTGGATGAAATTACACATACTGTAACACACTGCATCCTATAGTCACCATGAGAGCTGTCCTCTGTGTGGAAACTTCTTAGACCAGTTGCACAATCTTCAAATGGATCTGGATGTACATTGGTGCAGCGATATATATGGAAGTCATTTAACAGCTTGTTTTTAAGGTATGTTCTTTTTTTTATTATTTTTTAAGCATACATTACCAATGACCAGGCTAAGCAGCCCATCAGTAATACTGGCAGAATACTAGTGTCTTTATGAATTAGTTTGCCAGTGATTAAGATGAAAACTTCCCTTTATTGATCGGAACTGCTGCATTCAATTACATGAGAATTAATTTCAGGAAATCAAGCTCAGCTCTGTGAGGGTGACCAAACATGCCATACACGTTTAACGTTGCCCAAAGGAAAACTGCAGGCTGGTAATTCATCCATTGCACCATGCCCCTTCTTACAGCAGGAGCTGGCTGAGAGCCCTCTGCTACCTGCGTGCACATAGCTGTCTCCCCCCAGAAGCCTTGGCTCAGTGCTTGGAGGAACAGCGTGTTAACTGCTGCCTTTGGGCATGTGATTTCTATTTTCCTATGGTAAGGAGACATTATCTACTTTGAATTAAGTGCATCACTGACCCATTGTGAAGCCCTCTCAAAATCCATGCTGAGAGCAGCAAGAGCCCTTGTTTTTTGCATCGCTAGAAGTAGGAAAGTAGTGTGGATCCCTATGGCTCCTTAGCAGAACTGAAGAGCCAATTTGCAGTCAAAAGTGCAGGTTCCCTTGAGAAGTTAATGTCTGACGGATGCGAGGAGGAAGCTTTGTTGGTAAGACAGCAGATTTTAAAAGTATTGAAGCATTCAGAAAGGATGGTTCAACTTGACACACAAAGGAGGAATTAAATGGGCTTTCAGCTCCTTTGTGGCCCTGAGTTTTGACTGCTTTCAGCACGCCCCTTTGGGTGAATTTTGCTCCTTCCAGCAAATGATGTTGTGCATGTTCCTTAGGTGAGGCTCAGTCAGAAGCATCACGACTTTCTTGGTTACTGGTGAGACACAAGGTTATTTCACCTTCACTGTGCTTGATGTCTCTTTTCTCACCTGCAGAAATCAAAGTATTCCCATACCTACCACTTAGCAATTATTCCTCAGTTTGTTTCCTCTTCAAGTGGAAATCCACAGATTCGTCATCCTTTGAGGATTACATGAATGTTCACCAGCCCTCTGCCAGAAGTACATACAGCCTTGGCTCCTGTGCTCTGCTGAGCTGTGCAGCAGTAAATTAGAAGACCACTGTCTTTTGTAGCGAAATGCCAGTATGTGTCCTGAATCCCCCCTCAGGTGGGGAAGATCATGAAAGCCACTTGTTTCTCTTTTATTCTTTCCTGAGCAGTTAAATTGCAGTGCTGAATTGCCCTCTTTAACTTTTTTAAATTAAAAAAAAAAAGAGTTCATATATGATGATCTGCGCAGCACTTGTGACTAGGATCTTGACTAAATCAAACACAATTGTACTGACCACTGTGCGCACCCCTGCAATGATCCCAGCCCTTGTGGCTCTGAAGGCGAGGTAGCAAAAGAAGATGATTCTTTGAATGTGTGCAGAAAAGAGATGGTGCAAACAGAAAAGTATTTTATTCAGCCTCCAAAAGTAATTATTTTCACTTGGTAATATTTAGTCTCCACACAAATGGGATGCTTACTGGCATATTCCTGACTAATTTGGGGGTTTCTTTTTCAGATAAGGAATTAATTGTATTTCGTGCTGGTGCAAAGTTGTCTATTTGGCTATGAAGGTTGTCAGACACAGTTCACATTTTATGATCCTTTGATTTAATGTGTAGAAATCAGACAAGTGAAGATTGATGGTTTTGCATATTTTTAATCATAGAATTACAATTTCTGTGGCTTTGTTTAATCTTCTAAATTCAAAGCTCGACTCTGAGTACACATTCTTTCAGAAAGCAGAACCTTAAAGGCTTTAGAAACTTGCGTAGATATGTATGTTTACCTTTCTAAAACATTTAAAACACTTTTTTTTAAAACATGAATAGTTTTTGGTTGGAGAAAAGATTGCTTACATACATAGGACTTCTGTGTAGGAGGCTAAAGGGCAAGAAAGAAATACTTCTCTGTGTAAATAGTAGTAGTATTAATTTATCTGCTGAAAGTCCACCAAACATTGATTTTTATAATGTAGGAACTCTTCAGACAGTTTAAGCTGCATATAAAACTTTTATATCACCATTATTACTGAATGATTTCTAGAAGCATACATTATATGTTGTCATTTTTAACCACTAAATTGCACTCAGTTTTCTAACACTTAGACTTTCCAAATGAGTTTTATTTTTTTCATTTTTTTTTCCCAACCAGATGGATTGTGGAAGCTGAAGTGCTTCCTACCTGTTAAATACTCATTCTTGTGGCAGGAACTTCCTTGAAGTAAATTCTTATCTTTGTAGTTTTGCTTGCTTCCTCTACGAGAGAGGTAGCTTAAGACTTGGAGAGAATGCTTCTGTCTGACGCAGCTGTGACCACATATGTATCACAGCTTTGGATCTTAGGAATGGCATCCTCAGGAACAGCAGATTGCTGAATGAGGAAGCTTGCTGCAGAAATTAAGCAGAAGAATCTGTAGAAAATACGAAATGAGTGAAGTGAGGTGTTTGCAGCACCTCTATCTGAAATAATTTTTTGAAAAACTGTTCCCCCCAAAAAAGAAAAGAAAAGAAGGCAATTTAAGAGAATCTAGAGAATCTTACTCATTTTGGGCATTACATCCTCAACTAATGTGTACTTTTATAGACATTTACACCAGATGTCATTGTCCTATGCGGACAGCTTCTAGACTTGGCTGGAATTAGTAGATCGCAAAGAAAATCCGATTGAAGTGTGTCAACAGACCAAGCTTAAATTGCCAGTTACTTGGGCATAACAAGCAAGAGAAGGAGAGAGTGATGGGTTTCTCAGAATGGTAGAACCAGGTTGAAGCAGGTTTTCTCCTGCATTTTATGGAGTTCTCAGTTAAAACGTTATGTTCGTTATCTCTGCTAAAAGAAAACATTGGATCCTGAGTGGAGCTTATTCTAGTCTGGCAGCTGAGAATGCAATGTCCCAGAATGTGTAGCCCTTTCTCCTTTTCTGTTGGTATGTGGAATAATTGCAAAACTGTGTGTGAGATGCTGATTTTCCACTTCAAATTGTGCACCAGTATGTCCTGGGACAGTTTTGAAGGGCTGAATGATAAAGGTTGTGTGGCTAAAGCCCTTATGCAGTTCAGAGAAGCTCAGCAGGAGCTAAGAGTGAAAAGAAGCAGCAGCTGTGTGAGGCCTTGTTTTACAGTCTCGTTTTTACATTCAGGAAAGCATTCGAGGTAATTTGGGCCCCTTACATCTGTAAATACATTGCAAAGTGCTGATTGTGTGAGGAGCAACTATTATCTGAATGGCTTATTGGGAGGATTTGAATGTCTGACGCATCCAGGGAGAAGCGTGTTAAGGCTTGGCATGTACCAGATGGTTGGAGCTGGTGTTTCTAATTAATCTTATAGTGCACATTGTCTAATCCACGTCGAAGTGAATTATTTCCCAAAGAAATAGGCTGTGATTCCCCATAGGCATCTAAGAATATGAGATTGCCAGTTCAAAGTGATTGTCAGGCATGTCCAGCTCCAGACTCTGTCACAATTCACCCTTACAGTTTGCAGGTGATGGGAGGAGCCTCTTGCTGGAATTAACTTTAAGTGAATTAGTTGAGTTGGACAGACCTCTTGTATGGATGCTGACTTCATGCCCTGGATTTGATTTGGAGTAAGAAGCAAGAACCTCTAAGATTGGACAGCCCAGCTTCTGCTATTGCAGATACAATTCTGCTTTGGGTTTGATTCATTTTAATCCTGAATCACAGCATTCACCTGCAGGGTTACTGTGTGAATTTTGCATTGGTTTCATCCATTTTCGGTAATTCTTCGTAGACAAATCCATAATTATTTATTGAGGCTTCTTTTCTGTTGTGCTGTCTTTCTTGAAAGTAGTTTTTGACACTATTTCATCAGATCCATATTTCATCACTCCAACCTTCGGCTGAAGTAATTAATTTACCTAATATCCAACATGACTCTTCATAATACATATACAATAGTCTTTAACAATATCTATGTCCTTTTTATCATAGTTTTTTCTTGGAAAAAAAAAAAGCAACAAGCACTAAATTAGCTTCCCTTTCCTTTAAGAAACAAGGTGTTGCTGAACCAGGATGGAGACAATGAATGGTGGCAGAATGTGCCACCTAAGGCACTCTCTCAGGAATGTAAGGTTTTTCTACTACTTTCCTCCAAATCAAGATAAACTGTTTGGTGCTGGGAGCAGCAGAGCAGTTAGAGGAATTGCACTCCTCAGCCCAGCTGAAAGCCACCCTTGCTTTCATGCAGCTAACAGCACGTGGGCAATGTGTATGGACACTGCGTGTGGACTGTTTTGTAAGTGCTCAGCTTAGAGCAGTGTTATGGAAGAGCAGTGATGTACACATGTGCTAACCAGACCATCCAACTGTTACAAGAATTGGCTCCACTTTTCTGGAGCTACTCATGCAAAAACTTGTTAAAAATTAAGGAGGGCGAGCGTTATCTGCCTGGTGTGCCTGGCTGCTTTTATATTTATGGCATGCTGGATCCTCATGGGTTAATCTTTTATAAGTGTGAGTTTCTTGTGACATGCTTGGCCAAATCCGATGTAGACTTCAATTTGAAGTGAGTGGTGTGTTGAAAAATGAAATGTTTTTGAAAGTTAAATTGCAATCATTTATATGAAAATGCCTTAGGTAGTTCATTTCACCCCCCAAAAATATGCTCATTTTATAGCACATCAATAATTCATGTGCATATTGGTTGCAGACATAAAGCACAAAAATATACATACTTTATAAAGCATAGATTTTTATGAAACAAACATGAATTGCTACTGTCTGAATGATCGTAATGCCTGATTAGTTCCCATACCATTTAATTTTGTGATGGATGTTCACGATTGTTCATCCACACAAGAAAGAAAAAAGATCCTCTGCAGTGGTTTGTGAGTGTATCCAAACATCAGATTTATAGGCAGAGCAAGGCACATGTGGGGCAGAGAAGTTAAACTGACAGTTTGTTGCATTCATGGCAAGTAATTGCACTGTGCTTTGCTAATCCAAGTTCAGGAAGCAGGTACTGAATGTGCAGGATAACAGCAACACACACTTCCTCTGCGAACTAAAATAGGGATCTCCGAGGAGTATTGTATTTCTTCATTTGTTGTTTGGTGGGGTGAGGAGTGCTGCTTTCTCCAGAGTGAAGGAGAAGCAAATCCCCCTCACTCTTAATAGACACTTTTTAAAACAAGAACTGAGCTCCTAAGGATTGTTTGACACAGCTGTAATGAGGTTAGCCTTGTGGTGCTGCTGTCTCACACTAATACAGGACACTTCTTGATTGACTATCCATCCTTGTGCCATTAAAGTTAAAATATTCATAGAATCACAGAATGGCCTGGGTTGAACAGGACCTCAAACATCATCTAGTTCCACCCCCCTGCTCTGGGCAGGGTTGCCAACCCCAGGAGCAGGCTGCCCAGAGCTGCATCCAGCCTGGCCTTGAATGCCTCCAGGGATGGGGCATCCCCAACCTCTCTGGGCAACCTGTTCCAGTGCCTCACCACCCTCTGAGTGAAAATCTTGTCTCCTAATAACAGTTTGTAGCCATCAACAGCCACACTCCAGTCGTGGGAATCATCCCACCAGGTGTCTGTGATGGCAGCTACATCAGTTTCCTCCTAGCGCGGTGGCCTCCAGCTCCCCGTTGGTTACCCATGCGTGCATTAGTGTAAATGCACCTCGGCTGGGCACCTTTTGGGAGGGAGAAGCCGAAATGCCCTCTTGACCATACTGAGGTGTTTCCATAGTAACCAACCTCTCACCAGCCCTTGTGTCCTTCCTGCAAAATGTAATGTTGTATTCTTCATCTCCTGCCCATAGGTGGCTACTGTAGGCAATAGTAGTTATGTTCGACTTACATATGGCTGAGTTTCCGTGGTGTAAAATACATGACCAACCCCTATAACGTTAGTATCTGAACAGGCAGAGTCTTCCTCCTGCTTACAAAGAGGAGCATCTTTTCTTCTGAACGCAGGCTTTACCCGCCTTACCTGAGAGCACAGCACGCCATGGGCCTGTCTCAGGAGATGGAATGCTCTGGAAGGTGGGGCCTGGGAGTTCACTGTCAGAGAGCAAAGCCCTGGCACGATCCGAAATGTCTGGGTGCTTCTTACCAGTGAAAGTGCAATCCATGAGGGTGTGTTTGACCTGGTAAGTCAAAGACCACGTCTGAGGAAGGGCCGGTACCTGCATTTGACCTCTCTTCAACTTAATAGCTAGCAGATACTGTGACTTGAAGAAAACTGGGTTAGTTCTGTCTTGGTAGAGAAGGTCTACCTGAGGTCTTTTCTTCCGGAGTTCATTTATTCTCTGGCTTTGAGGAAGCCCAGATGTATTGATTTGTAAGGCATGCTGTAGAACATTATCTGTGCAAGCATTTCTGGGAGGAAAAGATTAAGACTCATAGGACTGCAGACAGAGGTACTTTTTTTTTATTTGTTGCAGCTCTAAAGTATCCTTGCCTTTGTAGGAAATGGCCATAGGAAGTTTGAGCTATTTCTTGGATAGGTTATTTCATAGATCTGATTTTTAACATTTTACAGTGATGCAGGACATTTGAAAAATAAAATAATGATAATGGTAAATAATTGTAAGTATCAGGAGATACATTTTGGAGGAGAGGACTGTAATTACATCTTAAAAGAGGAAAAAAAAATATTTGTAATTCTATGCTGCATTTTTACTCCTGTGGTCTTTCAGTGAGGTGTATTTGGTTTTGAATGTGCCTTTGAGGACTGTTGCATGGTGAGAGAGTATAATCAAATCACTTAAGGGGTTGATATGGCTTTTTCTGTGGATTATCTGGCTGTGGCTGTAATAACTGTTTTTTTTTTTCCCCTTTTTTTTCCGCTGGCAAATCAGTGCTGTGTGCTGCCATGAAATGCCTGCACACTTAAACTTTATTGCAAATTTAAATTACTTACATTATTTTGTTGGACAGTAATTCCCTGAAGCATTATAAACTGAATCATTAATTACTGTTTCTAATGTGCATGATCCATTGGAAAACATTAAACAACACTCACAGTTTCCTTTATTATTATTGCTCTTTCAGTCCCTCAGGCAACAGATCAGATGGAAACTCCTGGGCAATCTCATCCTGACGTTCTGTGCTTCTGACATAGATGGCTATGGGCTGCAGATGTTCACAGGAGCATATGGTATCTGCATACTGTCTTCTGGAGTTATTATGAAATATACTGTTTTGGAGGGGAAAGATAATCTGATCATAAATATTAATCAGTGCAGCTGTAGTTTGAATGACTGTAAAAGTGTCATAATGGAATTCCATACTTTTCCTGTTTTCATTCACTGATGTATTTTTCCCCATACTACTTTACAAGTAAAAATCAATTTTTTCAAATAGCTCTTTGGTAAGCTTACATATTATCTAAAAACAAGCTGTTTTTCTGTTTTTTTTCCTTGACACAAACATCTGAAGTAAGATGCAAGATGTAAGATTGTACAAGCAAAACACAGTTTTTAGCAAAAGATTTAAACCAATGGCTGGCCCAGCAAAAACTGCTATCTCGTTTTTCTCCAAAACGTTGGTAATCACACAACTGCAGAGCTAACGATTCTACATCTCTTGTCTCTGCGCTTCAGTAACACAAGGGCTTCAGTAAACCCTAGCACAGTCTTGCTGTTAAGCCGAGGGTGCAAGTTGTTGAGTAAGACTGTCTGCAACTGCCTCTGTTTTTTCCTGAAAATCAGTGTTTCAAATGAGTTTATTTCCAGTATCTCAGGAAGATTTGTTGGAACAAAGCTATTTCTTACTAGGCCTCTCAGAGTGGCTTTGTAAAGCTTGCATATGTGTTTCTTTCTACTTGAGGTCCCTAGATGTCAAATGTGAGCATCTGCAGAGGCAGAGTCATGTGCTTCATGCATCTTTTCATAGTAGCCTTGTTTGGCAGGGCAATAGCTACCTTATAGTTACCGTCCAGGTTATGGCTGAGCCCATTCCATTTGTTTGTGAGATACAAGAATGAAAGTGGCAGTGACTGTCCATCTTGGTTGTTGCACATTCAGTGGAGATCAGTTGTCTACAGAGCTCGTTTCTCCCATTGGTTTTGTTTGTAGAGGGCTTCCTGGCTGCTGCAATGTAGCTTTTTTTTTTTTTTTAATTAAAAACAACAACAACAAAAACTAAGGCTTTTTGCTTCGGGTGCTTAAGAAGGCTAGGTGAGGGTTTGATTCCCTCAGACAGTTGCTTGAATTCTCTAAATACTCTCGTTTTGATTTTGATTTCAATTTGTGGCATTCATTTATGCCTCTGTACGCCTGCTTGTAGAGAATTGTCTGCATGTTCTGCTGTGACAAAATAAACATTGCCTGTTGTGTTGTAATTATGCTGCATGATGGCAGAGGATTTGATTGCTGTCTTGTACTGAGGGTGGGAAAAACACGTACGAGGACCTAGTGCCTTCTCATATTTTGTTAGAAGCTGCCCTTCAGCATGTGTTCTTCCTTTTGGCCTTTTTTTAAGGAAAGTGTTAAGTGTTTCATTATTCTGGGCACACTTGCTGTGAGGTCATTAGGAGAGATTTTAATGCTGTGTCCTTGAAGGACCTCCTGTACTTTCTTAACCCATAAAGTAAGTGTCAATAACTTTTACAGGAAAATCTTCAGAAAATAGTTGGACAGATGTGGCAGTGACCTCAGATTAACCTGTATGAATTCACAACAGAAATAGGATTACGACAAGAGCAGGGTCTGTTAGTGCCTGTCACACAGTAATGTACGTATGGGACCTCCAGCACTGGACCTCAAGTTTTCCAAGTACTGCCTTAAAACTCTTATTAAAGGAAGTAAAACAGGAAGACTGTTTAACTAAGAATTTGTGAGCTTTTTAATTTATGCAGGTAAGAATCTGATGGCATTTTGATTTACTTCAAAAGTTTTTACCATGGTATAAGCAAATTAGTATCAGAACCAAATGCTTCTTGAGAGGAGCCCAAGTGATTCCCTGAATCACCTTGCAGCGCCACTAATTGTACATTGTCTGTAGCTGTTGAAGTCAAATGCAGTAGTACTCATGTAATGGGGTGGAGAGCTTGGCCCTTGGAACACCTGTAGTGAAATGGGGATGGTCTCCCAAAAACATTTATATGCTTGGTGGCCTGGACTTTATCAATCTGAAGCTATTGATATCGTGTGGTTGGTTATTAGACTTCCGTGTGTTTATATGAGTCAGAATTGCAACGCATGAATGATGGACCAAGTATTTTAGCCATTATGAAACTGTACTTTACATTTAGCAAAGCTCGAATATGTTTATCACATCCCTTCCTAGGAGAACTTAGTTCAATTTAATGGGGTTCATCACAGCTGAACAGAGCTCAGTAGGCTCCATTAGCCGCTTCCTCAGCCAGAGGGGCTCCCTGTCGGTGAAAGTCTGTGGGACTGGGACTGAAGAAGGAGTTCTGTGTCTAGTGGCTTGTGAGCATCTCGCTGTACTTCTACTTAGTTTTTGTAATATTCCTCCTTTGTTATTTATGTTCTTTGAATTTGACCTCATCCTTCTTTCTAAATGCTAATAAGGCAATGATTGATATAGTCCAGCCCAGGCCAATGTGCTCACCTGTTTTTACTGTTGATTAGCAGAGAGAGGGGAAATCTGTTTTTGGTATGAATATACTGAATATTTTAAGTCTTTTCAATTTCTGCATTGTCTTGCATGATTTTTTTGTTTGTTTGTTTTTTGTATTCTGTGGAGAGCTGTGAAAGATCAGGTATTAGATTGTCTACTCTAGTAGAGTTAGCTACTGACAGTAGCACTGTCAGAATACTGACCACATACATCCTTCATCACAGGGGGACCTTGGGTTCGTATCTGGGCACCAAGACGTTTCTGTGTGGGAAAAAAAAAAAAAAAAAAAAAAAGAGTTAATGATCTCCCAGAGTTTTCTGATTTCCTTTTTAGAGTAATTAAACATAAAACCTGTGCAAATCTCTCACCCGAGAATCTATGCTTGATTTTAGCAGTGAAAGAGAATTTGAAAGGTAGGTAGAGTTTTCCATTAATTCATGACTTTAAACAATGACTTGGTAAGTGTGACAGAATGCTGAAATGCTAAATATTTGAAGGGCAATAGTCCTAACTACTTCCCTATTAGAATTATGCTGCTTAAATTGTAAAAGGCCTTCTCTGTGATTACTAAGGCTATTACTCCATTAGTTGGAGAACGTTGCAATTGGTTCAATCCAGATATTCTATGAATAAAAACTTCCCCTGTGGACTTCTCATTTCTCTGGCGAATTTTATAGCAGACTCCAAGCTGCTTAGTGGAGAGGAACTTAGTGGAGCTTTTCAGGTGGAGTTCTAATTTCAAGGGTCTCACACTGCCATGAGTGCAGGTTCCTGTAATGAAAATCCTGCAAATCTCACCCCCAAGGCAGTTTCACGGAAGACTGGTTATATCAGCTCATCTGTTGGACTCTGAAGGTTCATCAGAGTGAGAAATAAAATCAAAGTTCTGATCCAAATTTGGGTTGTTAGATGAAATCACCAGTTTTCAACTGGTATTCCCATAAGAACATTGTGGAGTAAATTAAATTTATTCATAAGCAATCATCTTTGGGGTTGGATGAGGGAGAAGAAAAATGGTTAAAACTGTAATATTTTTCATTAATCTTTCAGGTGTGCTCCATGGTTAAAGATTCCTTGGCAGCTAACTCTGAAAACTGCTAACCATGTGTACAAGAAAAAACGTTCTGATGAGTGCTGGTGAAACACGTGAGGAACATAGACAAGAAAGAAGAGATCAACAGTTGAATATACTTTAAAAAAATCTTGTAAGTTTCCTGCAGTGAGATGTCTTGATTAACCTCTGTCATCGTGATGATGAGTGTAGATTTTGCAAAAGCACCTTGGGATATCTTTGAGATGGAGCAGCATAACAAAGTTGCCTGATAGACTCCCTTTTTCCTGTCAGTTCAAAGCACATTCTGTAGAGTCACATAGCATAGCAGGTCATCCCTGGTGCTCTTGGACTTTCCTCTCAGATACTTTTGTTTTGCTGAAAATATTTAGTAAGAGTATCTTCAGGAACTTGATGTTTTACTGTCTTCAGCTTTTCAGTACATATCAGGATGCAGTTTCCTAACTTAGGCAATATGATTTTCTCAGTAAGTAACTTAGAACTAGTTCATATTTCCATTGGCTAGGGAAGCAATTGTAGCAGGAGGACAATTGTAGCAGGAATCACAGAGCAAAACAATTAGTGAATTCCAGTTCAATGAAGGATGTCCCAGAGATGTGTGGAAATCTTTTGTACAATTCTAGCCTCTTACAACTAATTGCATGGGGTTACCTTTGAGGAAAAGATTGGATCTTACATTCAACTCATTGTGAACTTTGTTGGCGGTGGGAAAGGGAAGGAAATATCAAGATTATATGTTTTGTTATTCCTTTGTTTTTAGTGTTTCACACAGTGGAGTGAGATAAAGCAGAGGAGAGGTAAATGAATCCATCAGATTTGCAAATGAAACTCAATGCAGAGTAACTCGACGTAGGAGCATAAGCCATCACCTTGAGTGAGAAAATACCTGTAGTGATAACTTGCTTGTTGTCTCTAGCTATATTGGTGGTCATTAGGGATGAAAATGGCCCAGTGTAACTGCTAGATTCATTTAAGCTCACAATTAAAGCCCTTCTTGTAGTTTGAGGTTGAACAGGCACACACATCTCCAGGCATTCTGTAACTGTAATATATAATGCTCTTTTCATTTTACTAATCTATATACCTTTCTAACAGTTATCTGCCATTATGGATGTTCCCATTTTGCTCATATTTTGAGTGATCAGAGGTGATATAACAGATCTATGGTAGTTTGCACCATTCCAAAAATATCTCTAACCTAGCTATTTTATTAAAAAATACTAATAATTATTATGACCTTCTGCACTTGGAAAATGTTTCTAATTGACAGCAGGAGCATGGAAGCTTCAGGAATTTCTGTAGATGAGAATCTGCTGAGCTTCTTACACGTATTAACATCTAAAAATAAAACTACTTGATGACCTACTTGCTAATATTAAAAGAAAACAACAACAACAACAAAAACATATTAGGTGGCTAGATCATACCAGTATGCAACCAAAATCTGATTGGTGGTATTTTTGAAACACCTGATTTGTAGATCAGTAAAGGAAAAGGATGGTTCTGAATGTTTCTGGAGGAAGAATTGCAAGTTCTTGAATGCCTCTGTACTTTCAGTGTGATAAATACGTGGGTTTTCTTTAACCATACTTACACACATACACATGTATATTAAATGAATTAGGCAGCCATATTTTTTAAAAAATGAAAAAAAAATCTAAGCAGAGGGGAGAGATTGGAGTTTTCTGGATGCTCATAGCTACTTAGAAGCTGTGGAATAATTGCCCGAGGTGACTTAGAAGTTAAGCTTATATTCGCATTTTTAAGAAAAGGTACACAACATTGAAGAAGCTTCTAGGGTGGAGTGCAGCTGCACTACAGAGAAGTTCCCCAGGCCTCCCACCTTAGATGTTGACCGCACCGGGGGAACTTGGGGTGCTGACTCTGAGAGGAGCAGCACGGAGTGTGCAGCCGAGTGGAGACACTGCGGCTAGGCTCTGTGACAAGAGGGGGACTTGAATGTTCTTGAGCACACCGAGACCAATAAGCTGCACATTTGCTACCCCGAGCCAACGACCTGTAATGTTTTTGACAAAACGCTGTACTTTAGTGAACTTCTGCTCATTATAATATCCTTATAATACCAAAACACACCTCCATCCCCAAAGCTACCCATCCCCAAGGTGCGACCACGCCTCACTGAGCACACGCTCTGAATTTCACAGAGCCTACACCTTTAAATGAAAGCAAGAAAACTTTTTACCAATCGTAACCAAGATGTGCCTGACTAGAGTCACTCAAGCTCCACCTAAAAGATAGAAAATAACAGAAATTGACTTAAGAGAGAGGGGTTGTTAGGGAAGATGCCATCACGAAGGATACCTTATGACTTCTGGGATCAGTTGACGGGCTGAGCCACCTCCCTGCCCCCTTGGGCTGCCCTGGGGTAAGGTGTGACCACTTGGTTCTGCCAAGTGCCCCCAGGAAGCTTAGAACTATCTCCATAGTGTCACTTTATACCTTTTAACGCATCTATAGCCAGGCAGTGTTGTTCATACGCTTGGTATTTGAATGAGCTTTGCAGACAGTGAATTTATCACTGGCAATCCAAAGAACCTGTGTACCTGTTGCTGTAATAAATTGCACTAGATTCCACTGAACCTAGCCATGATAGTTCTCATTGAACACGACCAAACTTTTTAAGTGTGGCCGTGGGAATTCATGGAACATGACTGGAGTGAGGGTGTACTACGTTACTTGTGAATCCCTAAGTGTGATAGTCCAGTACCCTGGCCAGACTTACAATGGTTAATTGGGCATGACTTCCAATTTCTTTAACCTTTAACACAGCAGAAGCCAGCAAGTGCAGGCATGTTCATCACACTCCGGAGTGCAGAAGGAGCTTGGGCTGTAGCCAAGTGGACTTTGGTGAGGTACTCTTAGACGTGTTGCCTGTTCTTGCTTTTCCTTTTTGGCTTGCCGTGAGAAGAGCTGTTGCATGACTTGCAGAACTGCAGTTGTTTCAGTGCATCGAGGAATTCATCCAGAGCCCAGGGAAATCACGAACAGTGATGGACAAGCTCGCCTGAGACATTAACCACCCTGGGAGTGGATTTCACTGTTCAGCCTTTCATCTGGCTGTCTTCCCAGTGGTGTGAAAGGGAGTTTTGTCTGAATTAGGACTGGTGTGTGCTGGGGGATTTCTCTCTGCTCCAGATCAAGAACGTTTTGTGTGCCTGTTGAAATTGCTCACTGTTGGCAGCCTAATACACATTTTACATTCCTCCCTGATCTGGATTTGTGGTTTGGAAGGGCTGGAGGGATATGAAGTCCAGGAGAACATTGCCAACAAGACAGGGTGAGTAGTTAAGTGTCAGTGGAGTTCCTTAGCTAACTTTTTCCTATTACAGGTTTAGTACAAAAAAAAAAAAAAAAAAAGTACTCTCCTTTGTTGAGACAGAGCCACACACACCAGTGAATTAAGAGCCTAAACCACAAGCAAAGGGTCTGACCAAAGCGACCTGATCAGGTAGGGCCAGTTCCAGTATCAGCAGGTCAGGAAGGTGCACCAGCTGTTGCTGCTGCCAGGGAGTCCCTGCGCAAGAGTTACAGAGAATTATCAGTACCCTCTGAGACCTGTGACAGAGAGAGCTTGCATGGATTTTAATTCTACTCCTTTGTATTCTATTGCTTTAAGGTACCAAAACCAGGAAATCAGCAGCACTACTGTTTACAAGGAGGAGTTGAATTGGTGTGGTGGGAAAGTTCACTGCAGGACAGATTCTCCTTAAGTGGACTCCTGAGAAGCTTTTGTTCTACTTACGGGACAGGTACAGTTAATTGCATGTCACTACTCTAAGGTCTCAGAGCTAATTTTTGGGTTAGAAGATGGATCATCACATATTTACCCATATAGTTGGATATATTACAGTTTGGCTGTTGAAATGGCTTAAACCACTTAGTATGGATAATTTTCAGAAAATGTAGTTGTTACAGTAAAGACACAGTGGGTTTGAATGGTTATCTGAGACTTGCTCTTAATCTGTGGTTTGCTGCAAGTTAGTTGTTTCAGAATGTTATAAGAATGAGCTTTTCTGTAAGATTTGTTTGTATACTGCCCACAGACAGATTTGTAGAGCTGTAGGAGGATGGAAGATCTCTAGATTGTTTTCATTTTCCAGTCTCTTGATTATGGAAGTCATGGACAAGGTGATGAGTTGGCCAACAAAGTTCATTAAGAGTTGAATTTTCAGTGGCAGTCAGAGGGGATTTAGGGTTCCGAATCCTACTTTGGTAAATTCACATCAGTAAGTAAAAGTTTCAGAAGCTGATAGCTTGTGTGTGCTCCTGTTGCATTTCTAAAACCTTTTTATGCTAGAAAAGATCTGTAAAATTCCAAGTTCAGTAAAATATTTAAGTACATACTAAAATCAATCCTGTTAAATCCAGCAACTAAATCAGTGCGAGCGAATTTTGAGCACTAACATGTTTTGCTATTAACATATGCTTAGTTTCTTTGTGATACAAGCTTTTAATTCTTTTAAAGGTTTGGTCAGGCTCAAGGACAGTGCTTTGTTTCAGGTTTTTTTTTATCTGGATGGGCTTGGTCTTCTGCCTGTGCTATTTTAGAGCCTCAGGAAAACTGTCCACCCTCCCAGAAGGCATTTTGCATGCTCTGGTGCAAATCCCACCATGTAGTAGGTGCTGTATGAAAGAGTTTAGCAGTGAGAAGAACACATCTATGCTTTGCTTTTTGGTGGAAATGCTGGAACAAGAAGGCCACAAAAGTGGCTCTCTGAAGAAATGGGAGGGCTTTAAACATGCTCATAAGCCTCCCATGAGTATGCATGTGGAAATTACTGAGAAGCTGAACTGGTGGGCAATGACAGAGATATCACAGTGACGACAATCAGTGTTATGAGGCCCAGTCCATTGACCAATAAAACGAATGTCAATAAGTTAAATGACATTTAGTAATGTACAAATGCACAGTTCAGCCAGAAACAACTCCTGACATCCCAGTGATGCTCTGGAACCCATTCTCCTGAATACGGCCAGTTTGGATCACAGGATCCCTGTCTGTTCTCAGCTGGTAGCACTGCGGGGTACTGGCCTTCAAGCCATGTTTTAGTCTGTGTTAAAGAAGTAAGAACATAAATAAAAGTTGCTGAAATGCTTGCTTCTCCTGAATTATTTGCCAGGTCTGATTTTAAAAATGAATGTTTCACTTACCAACGTTCCCTCAGGTACATGCTGCTTCCAGCTTTCTCATCTTGTATGTTTGGGGTGATGTGTTATATCCCTAAGCCAATTTGTTCAAGGCTGCTTCTTCAGCCTTCTTGTCTGATTTCAGACAATTTTGCCTGATTCTGTAATTGTTAGCATATAAACCTCTGATCATTTTGAATATTTTGATCTGTTACGAAGTACAATAAACAATGGAAATCTCACCTAAGGGGGGCTGGGTGATGTAAAGGATGAACCCATTAAGTCAGCCTCTTCATCTTCTAAGCTGATTTTATTACTGCTGTAATAAGAGCAATTTCACTTAAAAGGCTCTTGTCAGACAACAGTTACTGTAGATTACAGCCACATAAGAAACAATCTTGGTCAAACACAAATCAGGAATTGCAGGATCGTTTGCTAAAAGTTTCCTTCCACAAAAAATGATCAGATTTTAGTCCAATGAGCAATAAAGAGAATTAGTTGTCACAGGTGCAACTGTATTAACTGATGTTCTTGCAAAGAGCAAAAAACTTATCTGGAGGATTTGTATAAACGAATATCATCAGCCACATTTTAAAGTCAGGCATATTTTAAGAAGCAGATTTTCCCCTGATTCCATCCTATTGCCCTCCAAAAAACGACCTCAGTTGAACTGGCATGGTTGTTCAGTAATTTCCAGCCTGTGTTCTGGAAGTCCAGCTGGAGTGATTCACTTGCATAAAGCACAGTAGGGATAATACAGAGCTTAGTGTGCAATGTGAGCTCATCCAATAGATGTTATTACACAAAATGGGAACTGTCTAAAGATTTTGTCAACTGCAGCCTGCTGTCTTCAGAGTGAAGGTTAGGGGGGTGTAACTTGCAGTTTTAATATTGAAATTTCTCAGTAGAGTTACAGAGCTATTAAGCTTTTGTTTGTGAAAGTTACATGCCTCTCTGACTGCTGCTCAGGATTTGCATGAGTATTTCATTCCCTGTCATTCTCTTTCTTGTGTGACCGTTCTGTCCAGAGACGTCTTAACTTTCTGTCTACGGTCTGTCCTATACAATACAGGGTGACCAAACTTCAGTAACAGAGAAGCCACATACCAAAACTGCAGTACGGTAAGGAGTCTCCCCCTTAACCCACCCCTAAATTTTCCCAAGCAAGGGGGCCATCCTGATTTTCATGCTTTTCTACTTAGAGATCTTTCTTTACTCCTTGTTTTTTGAAAACTGCCTTTGCTTCTGTATCTTTGCACTCACAAATCCCGAGTCAATCCCTGTCTCTTTTCCCGCTGTATTTCCTGTTCTTTTACCCTCATTCTTTGTTACCCTGACTTCATTGAGCTCCAAGCACACCAGCGTTAGTGTCAGCTTTAGCAGGGTATAGCAGTTTCCAGACTTGGCCTGAGAGTCAGATCTGCTCTCTGCACTGTGGGCGATGACTTGCATATTGCAGCGCTAGATCTCTCTTGCCTGCAGTGATTCCTTGCTCTGTCATCCTTTGCAAACTGCTGGGCAGCAGGGTCTGCAGAGGAGGTGCAAGTGGTTTGGGGGTTTAGCTGATGCAGGGAGTGTCGTATGTACTCCAGATTGAGCGCTGGACCTCAGCCAAGCATCTTGTTCCCTCCTCATCACAGGATGTGGTACACCAGAGCCACATCAAGGAAGAAGACAGAGCTGTGGAGTATACCACGGACAGAACTGTTATTTACAGAGCTTGGAAGGTACATTACAGATCAGAGACTGGCCACCCAGTTACAGAAGTTTTCGTTCCACAGGCTGTCCCAGGTGAAACGGTTACTACTGATTTTACTATTGTTCCAAAAAATATATATAGCTTCTTATTTGTTGCGCTTAGTTAAAATTAAAGTAACAATGGAATTATTCAAGGTCGGGTAAGATCTAGTCACAGTTTCTGTAACACTGACAATATTTATTTGGATAGCTTAGGCTAGAGGTTACAGAGGATCTAAAAAGTTTGCCATCCGCAGGGGCATGCATGGAAATGCAATAGGACCGTAATGCTGAGTTCCCTAAGGGACTCTGAAATTCTCAGCAATGTGAAGTTGTATTGATTGGTCATCTTTGGTATAACCCAAATGATATGAAGGCTTTGTTTTAGCTCTGATTAGACATAAACCGAAGGTAGCAAGAGATTTAAGTACTGCTGGAAATATATTGTCTGTATTAAGGCATGCCATAAAAGTGGACCTCATACAGACTCTGGCCTTGTGGTTGCATGCATGGTAGCTACAAACTTTAGGAAATGATTTCTGAATGTAATGCTCAACAAGCTCCTTTTGCAATGCTAGAGCTGTAGTTATCAGTCAGTGATATAGTCCAATTGCCTGAACAGTTGAAAGTGCTTTAAAATAACTTCAAAAATGTATAAATATAATTTTCTGACATTTGGACTTAAATAAGAGCTCCCTTGCATGACAAGTTTCATTCTGGAGTGAATTTTTACTGCTGAGTTATAAACCCCTGGAGTAGTGGTTTCTAATAAAAGCGCTGACAGACCCTTAATGATAGCAGCACGAATAGTGCTGCTGTAATAAAGAGAAAAAGAGAATCATCAGGCTTGGTGTTTTTCTGTTTGGTTTGGTTTGGTTTTTAATATATAGTAGGCTTTTGAAGAGGATCTGATGCTGATGATATTCATGGGGTAGGTAGTGCTAGAATTATAAAATTGCTGACAAATACATGATCTTTATACAGAACACCAAAACCCCAAATATTTTCATTTGGCAATTCAAAAGCTGCCAATGACAAAGGACCTGGTGAACATTAAGTCTATAAATTATTTATTATGAACACCATATCTCACAAAAAAAAAAAAGCATAAGCAATATTAGAAAGCATCTGAGTGGAAAAAAAATGATTATTTTTTTTATTTAGTGCCTGCATTGCATGGCATTTTTCATGTTAGTTATCTGCAGCACTACACGTTGTTGGTAGAAACTATTTTTTGTGTGTTGAAAAGTCATTTACAGAGCAAGATACTAATCTTATGGAAATGAGATGAAATGGCATTCATCCGGCCTAGGCAGATATATGTCAAAGGGGTTTTGATCCCGTTGAGACTTCCTGGGTTTAGGACAGAGGCAGCGGCAGCCACGGGGCAGGTGGAGTTGGCTGGGCTGGTCCTGCTGTGGGCAAGCTGCCTGGGCCTGCACTGCGGGGAGACTGCCTCCGTGTTCCTTCTCGCTTCTGCGCCGCCACGCTGTGTTGGCAGGCTGTAGTGTAAGGCAAAGAAGAGGGGTTCAAAACTTGCACTGCTCTCTTTAGTGACTGATGAGACCCAAGGGAATGGTGTCAAGCTGTGACAGGGGAGTTTCAGGCTGGATATAAGGAAAGGAGATGCTGCAGGGGGATCTGGATAGGCTGGACCGATGGGCTGAGGTCAACTGTATGAAGTGCCACAAGGCCAAGTGCCAGGTCCTGCACCTAGGGCACAACAACCCCCAGCAGAGCTACGGGCTGGGAGATGAGTGGCTGGAAGGCTGCCTGGCAGAGAAGGACCTGGGAGTGATGGTTGATAGTCGGCTGAATATGAGCCAGCAGTGTGCTCAGTGGGCCAAGAAGGACAACAGCATCCTGGCTTGTATCAGAAACAGTGTGACCAGCAGGTCCAGGAAAGTGATTGCCCCCCTGTACTCGGCTCTGGTGAGGCCGCACCTTGAGTACTGTGTTCAGTTTTGGGCCCTTCACTACAAAATGCCTTACAGCAAGCCTGGGGTGGGATTTTTTGAAAAGGGATTTGTGAAATACAGTTAAGAAATTTTGATTTTCAGTGGCCAGCGCAACTGAAACTCATATTAATTTCATTATGCAGTCCCAATTGGTATTCTAGAATATAATTATTTGTCCACATTGGTCGATTTGTTTGAGGCTTCAACTAAGGTGTATGAAAAATTAATTACCCATATGCATCAGTACCTGATTTTTTTCACTCTTGTACAAATAAAACTATTACATCAAGCAGACATTACACTGCCTTTGAGAACAGTGGATCATTTCATAGCTGTAATACTTGTCTTCTTGTTAAAGATGGTGCAGGGTCTAGAGGGGAAGACGGGTGAGGAGTGGCAGAGGCCCCTTGGTTTGCTCAGCCCCGAGCAGAGCAGGCTGAGGGGAGGCCTCATGGCGGCCTGCAGCTCCCTCACGAGGGGAGCGGAGGGGCAGGTGCTGAGCTCTGCTCTCTGGGGACAGTGACAGGACCTGAGGGAGCGGCATGGAGCTGGGACAGGGGAGGGTCAGGCTGGAGGTTAGGGAAAGGTTCTGCACCCGAGGGTGGTCGGGCACTGGGACAGGCTCCCTGGGGCAGTGGGCATGGCTCTGAGCTGCCAGAGTTCAAGAATTGTTTGGACAACACCCTTAGACATATGGTCTGATTTTTGGGTGTTCCTCTGTGGTGCTGGGAGTTGGACTCAATGATCCTTTTGTGGGTCCCTTCCAACTTAGGACATTCTATGACTCTTAAGTTTGTTTATGAAGTCTTCCAGGAAGAGCAGCTGTGGTGCCGGCAGAGCCTGTGGTTCCCAGCCCCACAGCTGGGACGCAGTGTGGGTCTGAGAGGAAAGGCTCATGAGAGGCTCTCCCTCTCTGAGCTGCATGCTCAGAGTCTCCAGGCACTTCAGCAGCTTTCCTCTGCAGGGTGCTGGAGATGGGCAGCTCCAGCTGTACAGAGTTTTTTGGCAGCTGTGGGAGCCTCCCTCTCTGTTGCAGGACTGGGATGACAGCCAACATGTGGAGGAAGAGGCAGAAGGGCATGTTTTCAGAGTGGCAGGAAAGGGAGACATGGTGAAGATGGGCGAAGCTCAGCGGTCATATGTTGAAAGGCAGGCAGTTGGCTGGGCTGTAGGTACGAGGAGTGCATAGAAGGCACTGCAGGCAGCGGCAGCTAAATCTTGGGGAGAGGCTACTGGCTATGGGGCACTTCATCAGTGTACCCTTAAGAGTTAGCTAAAGCACTCAAGCTTGATTCTGTGACATGTTTTGTGAAGCCCATAGCAATGAATAGGCTTGCTTGGACCTTTTTGTTATGAAAATTGATAGAAGGCAGGCCACTGGTTTAGTGGTTGAAATAACATACAGGAGACAGGTGTGGGAGAAGAACCTCTTGCTCCTTCTGGATGAGATGTAACTGCTCAGTGAAGCTGTAAATATCTACAACTTTGTCTTAAATTATGGCATAACATCTTTTTGGGTGCTTATTTTTAAGTGCTTCAAAGTCAGCCTGAACTTAACTTTTGTTTTAATAAATTTGCCAGTTGTCTTGGGTACCTGAACAGCAGGAATTTTATGATGAGACCTGCTTCTTCTCTTTGCCTAGGCAGATGTGTGTGTCTAAGCAACAGAGAATCTGGTTATCTCACAAGTATATAGAATGAAAATTCATTGTTTTCTCTGACTACTCCCACTCTTAAAGAACTTTTGCCACTGTTCAGTGTTTTTCCTTAGGTATTTTCTGACAAAGGAGCATTGTCCAAGCAATGCATTCAGGCAGGTAATGACCTATGTAACTGCTACAACTTCTAAAGTGTTCCCAGAATCCAAGATTTACTTGGTTTGGTGATCCTGATCCTCATGATAATCTCCTGTCTGCCTTTTTTCTTCTGCCTTGCTATTTGCTGGTTAGCAGAAGTACTGCAAGTAGCTGTAGGCTTTTTTTTTTTTTTTCTTAAAAAAAAAAAAAAGATTAGCCAAGTGATCAGTGCATGTGAAGGTTGGCTGTATATTCTTTCCAGCCAGGTTAGTAGCTGAAAGTCATTATTAATGTTCAGAGTAGACAGCTTCCTGCAATGAAAATAAAGAACACGTTTTTTAATGTGTAAAATCAACCTTATTTTAATTACACCAGCTCTGGATACCAATGTGGTTTAAATATAATTAATTTTAGTTTTAATATTCTCTCTGGGTATAGAAGGCCCATTCCCTTCTCTGTTCTATTCCACTGCATGATTTACCTCTAATATACCACAGAAGTTGTGGGAATGTTGATTATAAAATGAGCAATCTGCAAGTCAGAGAGCACAGCAAGCTGGGAGATGTAAGGGCTAAGTCTAGGCACACTGACTGAGGCGGGCACACATTGTTTGGGATTGCAAGGAAAATACAGAGAAGCCATACGTCCAAATATGTAGGAGCCAAGATTAATGGAGTTTAAACCTTTTTGTGTATTATAGACATCTGAATTTAAGGTCTGTTGTTGAACTCAGTTAATATATTTATTTCATTTGATACATTGAGTAATTTCCCACAGGAAGAGGAAAAAGTAAGGCTTCAGAAACCAAGGTAAACATTTCACAGAAGTTCAAGAAACTATTTCCTAATATCCTTTTAAGTTACCCTTTTCCCAGTTTCTTCAGGCCTGCTATAAATTTACATGAACTACAGTGATTTGGGTGCCTTTTGTTTGTTTGTTTGTGGTTATTTGCTTGTTTTCAGTGTAGTATATGCTTGTTTGGCAGCTCAGCTAATAATAATTCCAGCCAGATGAATGTACTTTGTAAGTGTAATATAATCTTCTTTGTTACCTCTGTCCTGTGAAATACATTTATGCTGAAATGCCCCTGAGCTATATTTCTTCTCTGGCATGATTCTCAAGTGTATGCAAGTGGTAGCACAACAGGGAGACGGATACTAGACGTTCATAGACGATCCTGAATTGGAAGAGACAGACATCTTAAAGTAGTCAGTTCAGGATAATTTACCTTAGCAAACTGCTCCTCCTAAATCACATATTTGAAACCCACTGAAAGTTTTGATGCGTTAAGGTTCCCCTTTGAAAAGTCTGTTTATCAACTTTCACTTGATTAACTCACACCAAGTTTTAGAGGTAAGGCATGCCCTCTTACACCTAGCTTGCACCTGAATAACAACAAAAGCTGCTTCTGAACTTTTTAAAAGTACGATAGAGTCTGTCCCAGCAAAGCAGAAGAACCAAAAACTGGAAGGGCCAAAGTTAAAGACATTCTTTACTGTGTCTCATTATGTGCGTGCTTTGCAGTGGAGCCTGTAATTGCATGAACATACAGTCGATCCCTAGTGCGATAAGGTTGATGCAATTTAATAAAAGTACTCAAACATAGCTTTGTTCCTGAAATCTTGCATGTCTGTTGCTTTAATTGCTACAATTAAAGAGCTAATAGGGAAAGAACATCAGTTTTTCATAAAAAGGTAACATCAAACGCATTTGAACTCTGCTCAGCAAATTTCTATTTCTGAAAACACTAGTCTGTGTGGATCTGTGCTAGCCCATTGTGGGACTTGCATCTAATATAGCACAGAACTTGATATCAGACCAATCTCTGAGGTAGTTATATGCAGAGTATTTCAAGTTGAGAACACACAAATGACCTCCAAAAAGTGAGAAACTAATTAAAACAAAAAGTAGGTGCTCACCATGTGTTTGCAGTTGAGACTACAAATGGGTTAGAGAATTTCAGGATCAAATTCTGGTCAGTGATATGGAATGTGACTGTGAAAGCAGCATCTGTGTGATGGAGAGGGGAATTGCCCCCTGGAGAGGTAACAAGGGAACTGGTGTAACTGATAGACTGATAACAGGTTTGTTCTGTAGTCTCATCGTGCAGTTCTCTAGTCATGTGAGTGGCAGAAGGTACTCTCTAACTCAGATATCTTGAAAACTGATTTCTTGATGCTTACTATCACTTGCATGAGCATGACCTTGAACTAGTCAGCTGAGTTCAGTTCCCCGTGTCATTCTTTAGTTCCCTAATTGCTGATAAAGGGCAGGAAGGAACTGTATCTATTACCAGCCACTGCAATGGAGCTTGCTGGTTGTCCAACATGCAGTTTAGATCCCTCCATTTCCAGTGGTATCTGGGTATCCAAGCAGTGTTTCCAGCTGTTCCAGGTATTTGGCAATACCTATCCTTCTAGAATATGGCATTCACGGGAAGGTGACAACTCCAACTCCGGGGTTTTCTGCCAGCCTGACTTCCCACAGGTGGCATATGCCAGGGTTAAAAGTCATCTTAGTGTGGAGGTTGTACCCTGCACTCAGTGAATTCATTAACACTAAATTTTATAGCCCAGTCAGTCTGCTTCACTAAGCTCTTCCACAGTTGTTCACAGTGAGTCTTTGTTTACCACACAGAACACTTATCCTCTGGAACATCTATGACAATTTGGAAGGACCTGGATATCAGCATAAATCCTTTGTGTTTTTAAGTGATCTCCCTCCCACAAAAAGCAATCATTTCCTACTCTGCTTTCTGTGTTTTGGTCAATTATTTACCTATGTGATACCATTGCTCTGATTATATGGCTGCTTAGTTTCCTTAAAAGCTGCTGCTAGTGAATTTTGCTGGATTCTTTTGGGAAGTCCAACTGTACCAGGGAAACTTGACTCCCCTTGTCCTACAGACTGTTCCAGCAGATTTCAGTAGGTCTGAATCTTGTTTTCCCTTTATGAAGCTATCTTTATTTTTTTTCCCCCCCAAAAAAAGGTTACATTTGCTCGTATGTCACAAGTTGACTTCTTTACAGTAGCTTCTATTTATTTTCCTTGGAGAGTCATCAGGCTTATTGGTCTACAGTTCCCTTGGTTTCTCCAGGTATCACATTACTGCTTCCAGCTCCGGGGTGACCTTGATCAAGAAGCTGTATATCACAGCTGAGTCTGAGCCATTTCATCCTTTGGTTCTTTCAGAACTCCTGCCTTAATATCCTCTTGTCTGATGATTTGTTGGTGTTCACTTCCTCTGTCAGCCTTACAGCCTCTTTTACTCACAATTCAATCTCAGAAAGATCCAGAGCCCCCATAAATATGGTTTTGGTCTGGGAACTTCTGATGCTTGCAGCTGTTCCATCGTCTGTCTACCATTGACAGGTAAGCAATCACGGCCCTGGTCAATACTTGCAGGTTTAATATTGGATGCTTCTGCAGTTCCCCTGGGAGCTGTATGTGATGTAATGGAACTGACAATCATTTGAGTAAGCTGCTCCTTTCTGACCTAGATTTGGTCCCAGTCCTATACATATGCTACATTATATAAACGAAGCACGAACACATCTCTCTGTGGGTATAAGAGGTGTAAGCATAAAACCTCATGTGAACAGATGCTCAGAATATACAATTCAGCCTTTGATAACCTCCTGTTACTATTAACCTGTGGCAGCTTTTTTTTGGTAAAACTCGGCCATAACTTCAAGTGACTCAAAAAACATGCAAACAAACCACAAAAACCCACAGCACAAATACCCACAAATTAAATCACTTCATGGAGCTGGTAGAGACTTGATTTACAGTTCTGCATCTTTCATAATGGGTTATTCCGTGGGTGCAAAAAAAGATACTGTGTCTCTTTGCATCTTTCATGTGTGAATGGTGTTTAAATAATTGATAAACCCGTCCTTTATTGTTGACTTATTATTTTTCCATGTTTTTACCTTACATCAAAAGAAGTAACATTAATCAGAAGTTTAAAGTTTAAGTCATCAGCTCTTCCTAAAGGCTCAGCAGAAATGGAAACAGTTTTCTAGCAGGAGAGAAAGGGTTCCCTGAACACTGGCAAATTACTGGATCTTGGCCATACAGGGAAGGAGAACATTCCTGGGCCAGGGATCACCAGTACCTGAAAGAGTAGAATGACATAATCCTGCTTTACAGTAATCTAAAAAGGCAGATGTGGGGGTACAATTATTTCATATCCAGAGAAATTTGCATGAGAGCAACTGAATCCTGGAAGGTTTTTTATCAGTACCAGAGGAAGAAGCAGGTGTGATGGAGGTTTATCTGCAGTCTGATGAAAGGAGGAAAAAAAAAAAAAAAGGTTAAATCAACAGAAAACGTAGATGTGTTGAATTTAAGCCACTAAAGGCTTTTTTAGAGGGCTAGTAGAAGGCTCTGTACTCTGGACATGGGTCTCTTCATGGTTTTTATTTACGTTATAACGTGTGACAAGTCACTCCAGGGGCTGAGCTGAGGCCTCCCCCAGCTCTTTACAATATTAGGATGACACCAGGGGCTTGTATGTCAGAGTATGAAAACATATGACCAAAACAGATATGCCATCAAAACTCCCTGACAGGAGATTTGGGGGAACTTTGTTATGGCATGCCCTGTTAGGAAGTGACTTTGCTGTCACGTTTACAAAGGGCAGCTTAGTCGGGGTGCTTGTAGTGCAGGAGGTGAGGAGCTCAGAAGAACTGGAGTTTGTTAGCACCAAAATGCTCCTGACAGTCCTCAGTGTAGGGAATAGTATATTGTGAAAGAAAACTGTACAAAGGTGCTAAAGTAGAGCATAGGATCCCTTCCCACATTTCATCTGTGAGTACTTGTATCAGCAGTTCCCAGGGGAAAAATAAATCACCTTTACAAGAGGGGGAAGGGCACTGTACTAAAACCTGTGCTCATCAGAGTAGCCATGAGCTTTGTCGGCTTTGCTGACCCATTACAAGTCAAAATAGTTCCTGAGTTGTCCAGAACAAGCTGGACTTGAATCTGGTTATATTTTTCTAGGTAGAGCTGAATGCAAATGCTAATGTAATCGGGACAGCATTTGTTAAAAAAAAAAAAAAAAATGTATCTGGCAGATCTTGTTCCTCAAATGAAAGGATTTGGATTAGGTGTAGACTCCACAGACTTTCTTGTGCTGTTTGGGATCCATGTAAATTAATGGTACTACTTTTTTAAAATACAAAAATACATTAAAGGTCATAATTCGCTCTTGCAGGTGGTTTACTGGGCTCTGGTCAACCTCATGAGTAGAGACAGTCCCTGAAGTGTGCTGTTACTGCAGGCAGTGCTTTATGTTTGACACTTGCTCTCATCAGCATTTAAAAATCTGATACGATGGTAATTGAAGCCTGGGTGCTCTCCAGCCTTTCGGTGGCTTAATCATACTTTCTGCTTTTTATGAAACTTAGTTTTGAATATCAACACCCTTACTGACTGCTCACAGGCTGTAAAGGCAAGGGCAAGCCATTCTCACCTTCAGGCATTTTCCCTTTTCTCTTGTGCTTATGAAGAAAAAGCATTTCTTAATCCTTTGTGTGCTGAGTTTTTCTTTGGCTATCATACAGTGGCTGAGCAGAATACAAGATCTCAGGAGACTCCATTATCTAAACATCTCTAATGAGACAATTTGAAGCTGTACAATTCTTGAATCACAGTGCACATTTTCCCTGGTCAGCTATGAATAGCCTTTCTGCCTTGTGGGGAATTTAATTCTGTCTTGAATGGTTTTATTCATATGTTTAATAATGTTGGACAGTTTGAATACATGTACTTCTCAGTCCTGCCAATGGATCTTGTTCCTTTTCTAATTTTCATTCGGATGCTCCCAACAGAGGGCAGAAAGCAAAGATAGCAAGATTTGCCTTTCCTGCAAACCTGGTTGTGTTTTGGGGCCAGATTCAGCCTTTCCAAAAGCAGATGTAAATTCCTCAGACATCTCTGAATGTGGAGGCTAATTATATGTAATATGAAATATGTGGGAGACTGATACAATGCCTCCTACCCTTCTTTTAGTGCTTTGTAAGAGCAGTCTTGTCTTTGGAAGTGGTATAATTAGACACAATAGCAAATGGCAAGTTGGCGCCATGAACATAAAGCGCTTGACAATGCAAGTGAGCAATTAAGGGTTAGCTGCACTGCAGATGAACCAGCCTTCTCTTTTTTCAGCATGCATGATTTTTATAGAATCAAACTCTTCTCTTGGGTGAGGGGAAGTGAAGGGGCTTAATACTATTATCTTTGAGAAATTTGGTACCTAGGGCAACTAGGGAAGGCAAGTCAGAAACCACCAGTTGTACCTGGAGTCTCTGAGCAGGGAACACATCAGAAATGCTGCTGCAGTGACACAGGTGTGAGCTCTGAATCAAACCAGCGTTAATAATGGTATGGTTTCACTGTGATCATTTTCATTTAATCCTGTTTCTGCAGTTCTCTAAGGTTTTTTGATGCACAGGTGCCCGCACAGAGTTCCCTCCTTTCACACAGTGCCGTTCAGTAGGGCTCGGTTCTTTGGTGAGATAACTCTCTGCTGCCTCCCACTCCTCCCCCCGCACATCCATGGGATGCGGAGTGCATCAGCTGAGTATCGTAGCTTCTTTTTTATAGAGTTCAGTCGCCGAGGCTTTGGGCCCCGGGGCAGAGGCGTTCCGCAGGGGGATCGAGGCGGGCGGGGCTTTTTCGGCGCCGAGGCCGTGAGGCAGCCGCGGGAGCCGCCCGGGCCCGGCAGCCCTCGCGAGGGCCCTGACGGGGCGCGGGCGGAGCCGGCAGCGCCCTCTGTCGGCGGGCGGCAGCGGCGGGCGGGCCCGCGGGACGTGTGCGCGGCTGGAAGAGCTGCTCAGCGGGGCTCCGGGGGGAGGTGAGCAGGCTGAGGAGCATCGGGGAGTCGGAGTGGGAAATTGCCTGGTGGAGGTGTGCGCTGCCCCCTCTGAGGCAGACTCACGAGCCTGCCGCAGCACAAGTGTCTCCTGCTACAGAGAAGACAAAAGTTCCCTCGTCCCGCCAGGCAGCAGGAGGGGACCTGGGCCAAGGGGGGGGGAATGGAGGCACGTTCCTGCTCGGGGTGGTAGGCGAGCCCTGTCCCTGCCCACCTCACCTTCCATCTGCCCTTATATAACAGGTATGAGGGTCTAGAACATGACAGTCAGAACAACGATGTAGACAAAAACCCATCCCAGTTGGAGAGGGTGCCCAAGGCAAGGCAACCTACCCCCTGCATTGCTACATCTTCTCTCAAAAAAGAAAGAAGGGTTACTGTCATGGGGTCTCCCTTCTGAAAGGGACAGAGGGCCCGATATGCCCACCGGACCCAGCCCACAGGGAAGTCTGCTGCCCCCCTGGGGCTCGGCTGAGAGACTTCACTAAGAAACTCAAGCGCCTGGTACGGCCCTCTGACTACCAGCTGCTACTGGTCTTTTAGGCTGGTAATGACAGCGTAGCCAGGAGAAGTCTGAGAGCGATCAAAAGGGACGTTAGGGCTTTAGGGTGACTAGTTAAAGGTTCAGGGGCACAGGTTGTGTTTGCCTCTGTCCTTCTGGTAGGGAGGATCGAGGCTGAGAAGCAGACTTGTCATATTAATACGTGGCTTTGGGCCTGGTGCAATCGGCAGAACTTTGGGTTTTTCGATGATGGGAAGGTCTACGCGACACCGGGCCTGCTGGCACCAGATGGGATGTGCCTCTCTCAGAGGGGGAAAAGGATTTTTGCTCAGGAGTTAGCAGGGCTAATAGATAGGGCTTTAAACTGGAGTCAAAGGGGGAAAGGGATAAAATGAGGCCCGCTGGTGATGAGCTAAGGAGTGGTGAGCTAGAATCAGAGGGACCGTGTGCTAGTGAGGTCCTTCGCTCAGCTCCACAAGGTGCTGCATGCAGGGAGGTGCATTTGGAGTGCTTCTACACAAGCGCAGTATGAGGAATGAGCTAGAAGCCTTGGCCTGGTCCCACAGCTACAGCATCATTGGCATAACTGAAACCTGGTGGGATGAGTCCTGTGGCTGGTGTGTTGCAATAGATGGTTACAGGCTCTTCAGGAGGAACAGGCAGGGTAGACGAGGTGGTGGGATGGCACTGTATGTGAAGCATGGGGAGAAGGTGTGGAACTTCAGGTTGGCAATGGCAAAGTTGAGAGCCTCTGGGTAAGGATTAAGGGACGAACAAATAAAGGAAGCAGGGTCAGGCGACGTGGAAGGAATACGGGGACACTGTTTGTGTTTGCAGGGAGAAAGCCAAATATATAATTCTGCTGCCAGAAAAGCATTGTTACTTCTATCCTGATTCAATAATGTTTTTTTTTGTGTTTTTTTTTTTTTTTTTTTTTTTTTTTTTTTTTAAGCGCATGGTATTATGTCCTTGCTAAGGCTATCATTATTCTTGTGGCCTCCCTTGATCCCAGAATCTAATCAAAATGTTGGGGAGGGAGGGTTTCTGTCATGTGTTCCACTTAAGATGAGGAATTGTTAAGGGTGACTTTGATGCAGTCCTGTGTGTTCATACAGAATTGACAAAGGCCTGTGTTGAACACAGCAGGACTCAAGAAAGCTCACTTAAAAGCTGTCATCTTTGGTGTTTCCTATGGCCATGTTGCTGATGCTTGCTCTGTGTCGGTGGCTTTCTCTCTTCTGGCTTTTCAGTGCATATATTATTATTTTTTGATCATTTCCACAGCTCCTTGACCCCTGGATGTGCTTCCCAGCATCCCTGGAAATATGTCCCTAGAATAATTAGTTCCCTGAGTTAGGGGTATATAGCTGTTTCCTTGCTTTATATTGCCTGTTCTTCCTCTAGGCTCTTGCATGCATCAGCAGGGTTTATGCCAACCCAGCAGAGAAGTGATCGTTTGGCCTGTGTTAGTGCCTGAACGCCAGAGGTGCCCCAGGGCTTTGCTGTTAGGCACTGACCGCATGGAGCAGTGGGGATCTCACCTTGCAATCCTGTGTAGGCATCAAGGGCGAGGGGATCATGGAGGATAAAAAGAGGTTTCACTAGCATTTTGGGAAAGCTGCTTCCTTCCCTCTGTAAGTGGCAACCTGGCAGAAAGCCAGAACTTGTTTTATCTGAAAATATGCAAGATGCTGAGCTGGTGGATGTGAGCTAAGGCTTTTCTTCCCAGATGGTGAGATGGTTCCCCTGCAAGTCAAGGAATCGCAGCGTGCAGATCCTGATCTGGGCTGGGGGAAGGACTGGTGGTTGGTGGGAGGAAGAGCTTCTGTTTGTGTGGCTTTGGAAGGAGACCAGGCAGTGATCCCGGACCATTGAATGTGGACGTGTCTGAACATGGTGAACTCCTGGTAAATGTTTGTTTTCTTACGTGTCTGTCCGAGTCATCCAGCTTGCCTTCTGAAGCACTGAGAATCTTTTCTCACCTTTAAGAGTATTTCTGGATACAGAACACTTCCGAAGATCAAGCACCATATGTCTGTATTAAGTGTGGTCAAATGGATCCCTGCACCTACCAGACACTTCAGCAAATGCAGTTCTGGAAGGAAGGTTATGGAGCTGCAATATGTACAGGAGTGCTGTGGGCCTGAGGAGTGGGCTTAAACCTGCTGTAGTTTGTGTCTTCATGCTGCCTGAAGAACATCTTTCTTCATTGTCACTTCAGCACAGAAGCACACTCGTGAGAGCTGTGGAGTGCCATTAATTCTTCAAGAAACCTCACCTGACACACTTTCACAAAACTTGGGTGAGAAATTCAGAGCACCCTTTGCAAGTTTTTTTACGTACCCACCATGATAAAAGGGGCTTCTGTATTGCAGTCTTCCACAGGTAGTGGTGTGACATCCTCTTGCCTTGTTTGTGAGAGGCATTTGTGTATTGAAACAGGGATAAATTTACTGATGGAAGGAAAAAGGTCGCTAATACCTCCTCGTGCCACCTGGCAGTGCTTGGATGTTACGTGCAGCAGGGGAATAACTGGGCACTGCAAGAGTAGTCTGCAATCCCTGTCTGACTCATTATCCCATTCGATCACTGGAGTTAGATGTTTGAGCTTTTTACTCTGATAATTTGCAGCTCTGAGCGTAAGCGGTGGTTCTGGACACTCCTTGGTATTTCCATATATTGACTTTCCTTAAATAGCTCTATCTGGAGATAAAACTCTGGATGTTGCACTGAAGCCTTATGCTCCTTCATTTCTATTAATTTTCAGGCATGTTGCTGAGCCTGATATATCTGATACATTTCAGATCTGAGATAAAAAAGAACGATTCTCCTTTGCGAATGGAATAAATTATTTTAGTGTAAAGTACGAGCTAGGAATTGGAGCCCGTTTTGAGCTAAACAAGGTCAGTTCAGCTAAATTATACTGAATAGGAGCCAACTCTTGAAAAGTTAAGGAAATCAGAAAATCTGCAGACTATTATTGTGAGCTTCTCTAGGTGCTTTTGGAATACAAAATCAGCAAGAACAAAAAGTATTTTGAGGAATAGATTTGCTGGTTCAGTGCAAAATCATAAACAGAGAAGAACAAGCCAAGATTATTCAGATAATGGTCTCAACCAAGAATAGCTAATCAGGCCAATTAGCTGTTACGATGTAGCTGCCTTATGACTAATTTGAGCAGTCTGGGTGGGTGATGATTATCTTACGGCACTTGCATGAGTAGAGCAAGCAAAGACGCGGGCTGTACTTTTCCAGAGGAGAAAAGTCTAGCAGGAAAACTTGACTACAGCACAAAGCTTTCCAAGCCAGGATGTTTGTAACCACAGATGTTGCCGGGTTTCATTTACACAGGGCGTGAGGTCGGAGGGCTGTGGTCTAGGGAGGCATTCGAGGAGCTGTGGATCACCAAGAGGTGCACAAACTGCTCGCGGGGGAGGACCTTTCAAAAGAGCAGGGGGAGATGGGACTCCACTGGGAATTTCTTCCTTGGTGGAAGCAGCTGGGGGAGTGACTGCCAGCTGCCTGGGATTTAACTGGGACTGAGAAAACTGAAGAGTGTACGTAAGGTGCTGTAGCAAATCCTGATAATGTCCGGTTTCAGTGCAATCCCATTGAGATCCGGGTTTGAATGGGGCTGGAGCAGGAGCCTCACTGTTTCAATTAATTTGCAGAGCTATGGTCTCTTGAGATTAATTTGAGCTTCAGGAAGTTTGCCAATGAGTTTTGAGTGGAGGATTTCCTGCTCTGAAAATACTGCTAATAACAGGAGAACACCAGAGACTGAGGTCTAAATGTGCTGGAAAGAGGGAGGAGGCAGGAGGAAACACGAGCCTCTAAGATCAAAGATATGAAAGGGAACTTTAAAGTGAAATAGACTGCAGAGGAGTAGAAAGGAGCTCTTGTGTTTCAGAGGGGCTTGCTGACACAAACTGTGACATTGGTGCTGATTGCACGTTGTGTGTTACACCAGACTTTCCCAACAATGCCTAACTGCAGCTTAGGAAACGAAGAGTCTTTCCTTTTCCTGTGAGACTTGTCATTTCTCCGTAGAAATTCTAGGCTGCAATTAAAGGGAATGACAGTAGGAGGGTGAGTATAATTATATTCAATATAATTAAGGAAAAGATGATTACTTAAAAAATGAAGAGGAGAGCATTATGAAAGATGGCTGAAAACAGGCGTTTCCCTCGGTTCTCGCTCATTTCCTCATTTCACGTGCTGCCACTTCATGAATGGCAGCGGCGGGCAAAGTCTTGCTGCCCATAATGGAGAAACACAAACTAATAATGAAGACATGGCTCAGCGAGTGGATTTTTTATCTAATGAAGTGGCAGCAGTGTATGTTTTGGTTAGAGGGAAATATCGGAGGCAGTATTACTGCCTCGGTGAATAGGTAATAATGGCAATCAAAGGAATTGCTAGGGAACAAAGAACTGCTGCCCCTGTAATGACCAGTGGGTAGCTGCCATATTGGTCTGGATACTGCCTAAGAATGTGTTGTGTAGGAATGTTTTAAGAGGAAATTTTGGATTTTTCTGGAATGAACATGTAGTAATGCAAAGCATTAGTAGTTAGGGGGATTTCTAGAGACAAAGGTCTGAAATTGATGTCAGCACCCTTGGTAAGAAACATACAAGTGGCAGCCTGCAAAGGGAAAAGGGCACCTCAAGCTACTTGTCCTTCATGCATAATTTTGTATTTGAGTAGATTGAAACTGATGAGTGCAATAGCTCAGCTAGCCTTTGTAGCCTTTGGTAGAGGAAAGGGGTCTTTGATACTTCAGCCTGTATGCCTTGGTATCCTGTTGTCTTTATTTGTTCATTGTTTATATTGCCTAATTGCTGTGTTGTCATTTATGTAATTTAACTTCCTGATACTATATACAATTTTAATTTAGTATTAGGAGATTATTTAAAGGTTATTTTTATGTTTGCATAATTCTGGTGCTTTAAAATTATTTCACAACCAAAATCTTGAAATACAAAACCTACCAACATATCTGCAGCTTTTAGCTGAAGCATGTCAGTTGAGTTACAATTAGTTAGAAAAGAGAAATAAATCACTAACCTGGTTAAGACTTGTGCTGAAGGGTGTCTGTGCTTTTTCCTGACACCTCTGTGTATTCTTTACCTTCTTTCAGCGCTTGTTTGTAGTCAGGCTGAGGGGAGGCTCTGCATTTCCCCAGGGCGAGAACTACACTAGCCAGTGACTGTTGCCTTTTGGCCTGAAATACTTCATTTATATGTCAGCTGTTCAATGTGTCAGGCTGTGAAATGGCAATGGGTTAAGTTGATCATGAGTACTTCCACAAACTATTTGCATATATTTGAATTGATGTTCCGCTGGCATGAGGACCTTTGGCATCACTGCTACATACACCTCATGTACGCTGGCAAGTGTACAGGGGAGAAAAGCAATGGGCATGAGAAGGCAGGCATGCCAAGTGCTGTTCTTTCAGCTTGTTCATGAAAACATAACAATTTAGATTTGTTGCCCGCAGAACAGAAAATACACCTAAGGAATCTGTTCTTGTCCCATCTCTTGTTTGATACATACTTTCTACTCATTATTCCAGACTGCACTTATCTATGAGAACCATTCAACTGTGATCGCTTGTCCCCTGGGCGATGTCACCAACCCTGGAGTCCTGCCGAGGTAAGCCCTGTATGTTATCAATAACTGCTGTGAGTCTGGAGTGAGAGCAGTGGTAGGTGTCTTCTTGGAGAGGGTGCCTGCAGCACACCTTGCTTTCATTTCCTTCCCACCACCGAGGCACAATAAAGGCCTCCGTAACATCTGAAAACAATGTGTTACGTGTTTGTAACACATGGGTGTTTGTAACAGCCCGAGTAGGGTTCAAGCAGTGGGGATGCTTGTGATGCCTTTGGCCATTGGTGAGGTCTTTTATTATCTGTTCTTACTTGAGATGGCGTTCTGCAGTAGGAGGCTCTGAATGATGCCCAGAGCAGACTATGCATTTTGGGGTGTCTCATCTCTGATCAGGTTTAAGGTGTGTTTTTGCCTGAAGGAAATGGAAGAACAAAGGAGACTTGTAGGTTGTCTCAAAGGAACGTGCAGCATGCAGAAAGTTCTTGGTGTGGTTGAAGAGGATGGGCGTGCTGGGTTAAAAGAGGTCTGAATGGAGGCAAATTAAAGAAAGAGCCAGTGTGTAACCTGCGGGAGGTGCACCTGTGTGCTGCATAGGGGGTGCTGAGGTGTGCTAAGCTGGCACAGGCAAACCCTGATCCAGGTCAGCAAATGTAGTGTTTGAATAACAGAAAAAAAAGAAAAACAGGCATCCAGGTGGAATACTGGGATTGAGAAGTTCCTGAAGGGTTGACCTGGAGGTCAGCTTCAGTTTCCTCCTGATGCTGAAGTGCCCTGTAAGGGTGGAAGTTTGTTCTGGGTTGCTCTGATTCAAGGCGGACACCTCAGGGCTGTGCCAATGTGCTCATCTGTGGGCATCCTAGAGCAAATAGAGCTTTTGTCCCTACAGCAAACAGAACTTCTGAAAATGCTTTAAATTTTGCTTCTGGGTTTTGCTGAAATAAAGGTGCCATTTTGTTCCACCGCACCACGTGCTTGGAAGATTAGGACACTTCAAAAGCATGGATATACCTGAGGCTCTTGAAGTTCAACTGCATGAAGTTCAACAAGGCCAAGTGCCGGGTCCTGCACCTGGGGCGCAATAACCCCAAGCAGAGCTACAGGCTGGGAGATGAGTGGTTGGAGAGCTGCCAGGCAGAGAAGGACCTGGGAGTGATGGTGGACAGTCGGCTGAATATGAGCCAGCAGTGTGCTCAGACAGCCAAGAAGGCCAACGGCATCCTGGCTTGTATCAGAAACAGTGTGACCAGCAGGGCTAGGGAAGTGATTGTCCCCCTGTACTCGGCTCTGGTGAGGCTGCACCTCGAGTATTGTGTTCAGTTTTGGGCCCCTTGCTACAAGAAGGACATGGAGGTGCTTGAGCGGGTGCAGAGAAGGGCGACGAAGCTGGTGAGGGGTCTGGAGAACAAGTCCTATGAGGAGCGGCTGAGGGAGCTGGGCTTGTTCAGCCTGGAGAAGAGGAGGCTCAGGGGCGACCTTATCGCTCTCTACAGATACCTCAAAGGAGGCTGTAGCGAGGTGGGGGTTGGTCTGTTCTCCCAAGTGCCTGGTGACAGGACGAGGGGGAATGGGCTTAAGTTGCGCCAGGGGATTTTTAGGTTGGATGTTAGGAAGAACTTCTTTACTGAAAGGGTTGTTAGGCACTGGAACAGGCTGCCCAGGGAGGTGGTGGAGTCACCATCCCTGGAGGTCTTTAAAAGATGTTTAGATGTAGAGCTTAGCGATATGGTTTAGTGGGGACTGTTAGGGTTAGGTTAGAGGTTGGACTCGATGGTCTTGAGGTCTCTTCCAACCTAGAAATTCTGTGATTCTGTGATTCTCTTCGGGCAGTATGCTGGGCAGCTGATCCAGAGATGCTTTCTCATTTGGCATTTGCCTCTGAGGGAATGCTCCTTTGAGAAGGTCTGCTGTTGGCTTTATGCCTGGGTTGTTCTTACATATGTGTGCTCCTGCATCTAGAAAGCATAGACAATTGAATAATGTTTTCTGCAGTTCTTTTGGGGCACTGTCTTATGATAGGAATTTGCACAAGTGTTTACCTAATTGGGTTTCAGGTAAATTACTGTTTTCTATCAGTTAATATTTTTCTACAGATGTCCATTTAAATTGTTTTTCTTGTGGATTGTGAATCTTGTGAATTGTTTCAGTGATGCTTTTAAGAGAACAAATAGATAAAACAAAAATAATAATTGCTTGTGCCAAGATAGCTGGTGGTTGGTTGTTTTTTTTTTTTTGTTTTTGTTTTTTTAAACTGCTGAGAGGTAGGCACACATTGCAGAGCTGAGATTTAGGTGCTGTGCATGGAGCTCAAACACAAATACTGTAATTAAAAATACGACATACCATTAAAGCTGGAAAGGTTAAGCTGAGCAATATATCATTACTGAGGTGCTGCGGCTCAGTGCTGTTCTTTCCCCTCACTATTGTATCCAGAGTGAGACTCCTAACTGTCCAGGGAAATTCTCTTGAGTCTTGCTGTTTCCTTCTCAAGCTTTCTGAAGATTGTCAGCAAACTAAACCTTGATGTATTGTTGGGCCATGTGGTTCGTAGTGCTCTTCCTCTAGGTGTTATAAGATTATGTTCAAAATATGACCTTTTCAAAGTACAGAGATGTTAACAGAAAGTCCTCTTTTTTTTTTTTTCTCCCTGAAAATGTACTCCCACTTTGTAGCATTCAGTCACTTTGTGTCTGTAGATTTATTAGTCTACTTTTAGAAATGCCATACAGGTACTAGTTGGAGAGCATTAAGTTCAGCTTCTGACAGTCCAATCCCTCCTTTAAATTTCTTCTCAGGTATGTCCAAAATCACTTTCAGAAGTCCTATCCAAAGGCTTTTCTATTACTTTTTCTTGTGTGCAGTTGCTGAGGTTGCTATGGAGGAGAGTTCAGATGGGAATTAATCTTACTGAGCTGGGGGAGAGGATAATTCCCTTGACCATGTATGGAAAGGAACCAGGAACCTTAGTGGGGATGTATGATCTGTAGTATACAAGAGTACATCAGCTTTGATGTCTTCACTTTGCATCTTCAGAGCGTGGACCAAAATGTTTCTCTGAAGTGTTGCAGGATTCAGTGATGTCTCATTACTCTTCAGCATCACCTGAAACGCTGTTAATTTTTTTTTTGCTTTTCAGGATATTTTAAGCATACCAGCTGGATTGGAGCCAACTAATAACAAACTTCAGTGGAAGGGGTCTGAAAGCTTCCCAGTGATCACAGGAACAGGCAGAGCAGCAGTTGATCTGATGAGGTGATTAAGAATCAAGCATCCATGACAAATAGCTCTTCAGAGGAAGTTAGCTTTTGTGGGAGCAACTTGAGCTGACCCTGAGGTAGGATAATTACACTGAAAAGACATTAATTGCCCAGCACACTTTCATATATTTTAGTTTCTTGCCCTTCTGATTGTAATTAAGTGCCTCTACCAGATCAAAAGCTGTTTTAACTCATTTGGAAATAAAATTACTGTGCCTACTGTGCAGTGCAAAGTTTAGGAAAACCTTAATGAAACAAATTCTGTCAAGGGAGGCTGCTTTACTACCTCAAGATATTTATTTTAAATGAAACCAGTATGGATTTTTAATTTAAATTTGTTGCATGTGTTGTGTGGAATCTTTTTGTTGATTCAAATAGGACTGAATATTGAAATGCTTGGAATTTGGGTTTTCTAATTGGACACCTCTCTCTTTACACAGATCCCTGCCACTGGGACTTACCCTAGCAATCTTTTATTCTCATTTAAGTTCTAAAGTATTAAACCATGTTTAGGTCAAGTGTACCTACTTATTCTGGATTTGTCAGCATATTTCCAGAACTGCAGGATTTGGGCTGTATATCTGGCAGAATCACGCACTTCAAACCTAGTTTGGTCCAACAGGGCTTGTGTTAGCAAAATACAGAAACAGTTGCAGTGGCACACACTGTGCATTTGTAAAGCTGCTCACAAGTTTTAGTTTTGCACAACGCTTCTTGTGTCTTTCTCATCTAGGCTCTTCGAGGGCTCTGAATTCTAGTAAATGGGAACTCAAAGGCAAACTGACTACATTAAAAAGTAAAAACCAATGAAATTTGTCATATTGGACATAAAATTAATTCAGAATTAGATGTGATATCCCTTGAGCAAAATTTAGTATTAGGCACATATTTCTTATATTTTAGACTAAACTTTCTTCAAGTTTTGTTCTGATTCATTGAAAGCCTTGTGGATTTCAGTCAGACTTGTTTTCTAGAATTTGATGGGTTTGCATATTACCTCAGCTCTCTTCTCCCTACTGTTTTTGTTTAGACAATAGTCTTGCAATCAAGGCAGGATTATAAAGGTCTGATTTATCAAAATCCAGGGAGGGGTAGTTATGTTTATAGAGTTTATTGTTTGTTTTCTTCAAACAAAAATAGCAGTGTTATTTTTTTTAAAAACCGTGTAACATAAAGACCTTGGTGAAAAAGTTAAAACTGAATTGATGTTAAGACTATTGCTTTAACATTTTTGAAAGTCAACACTAGAATAATGTATTCAAAAGTAAATGTTCACAGCTCCAGAAGTGTAACTCTGCTTTTTGTAGAGTAGAACAGTTTATAAAGCATGGATCTGGACTGAGATCAGGAGTTTAAAACACTGGCATTTTGGTCTGCTTTCCTACCTGTCTTATGTGAGTGGTGTCAGAAAGCCTTCATCCTCAATACATATGCTGCATTACCCTTGGGAAGGTTGGGATGAGCTCCTGCTGTCATTGTTCTTTTCTCCGTTTATTATTTTTTGCTTATGTTTTCCAAAATGTACTTTTAAGTTGTTCAATAGTAGACTTGGAAGAGACCTCACTAACATCAACTGTTTGCTTCGTTGTCTTATTTTCTGTATGTAGTCAATGTGCTTGAATAACTGCTGAAGTATGTTCACCTGTTAATGGCTTGCATTACATGCCACAAGGAAATCTGACTGTCTTGGCTGTGACCAACAATAGTGCCAGCTCTCCAACAGGACACTTTTAACAAGTCATCCTTGCTGTAAGGACAGAACTCATGGCGTAGCGGAGACAAAATTTCAGCTCTGAACAATTCTGTACCCATTCAGGTCAGTTCAAGACGATCTCCCATCCAGCATGTAGTAGTGATATATTAGACCTGTGAGCACTGCTCCAAAGATGGATCAGCTTGGCAGTTGACCAGAAACTTGCTTGGCTTGAGGATGTCGTATTTTGATCCTTAGAACCTTGTTTTTTACTATCACATGGGTGGATCCTCCCCTGTGGAGTACTGGTTCAGTATTTCCCTGGCATCTGTGGAAATCCCAATGTGTTCCAAGTTCTGTGACATTTCTATCAGCTTGTTCAATAAAACTTCTCTACCTGGGTGTTTCTCCAGAGAGCGGGTGACATAGTAGATGCACATGTGGATAAAGCAGCTTCCCAAATGCAATAAATCTCAGTTGCATTTGTAGGACCATGGAGTGTTTTCTCCGGTAGGAACAACAAGCTTTATTCATTAATTGGCACTGCTCAGTTGGATTTCTCTTTGGCATGGGTTATCCCTGGTGCAGCACCCCACAACTGCTGGCACTACCCCAGCACATGCAGATTTTGTGCAGATATCTTCGTGCCTTTCTGGAGCAGTTTATGGATATTTGTGTGTGTGTGCATGCCTTCAGGCAACGAAAGAAATAATGCATGGAAGTAATCTCTAAAGAACATTGTTGACTGTCAAGATGAATGTTTCTACATGAGTTAAGTACCAATGAGCCGTTTGCCTAGTGCTGATACTGGGAATGCTTGTATCACCACCCCACGCTGCGCTGAGCATCGAGCAGGATGCTGCTTTGCTTGTGAAGAAGAGCTAAACTGTTCACCTTTTGGATAATGAATGTGAGCAAGCTCCTTGACCCTTTTCGGTCTCAAAAGTAAGATTTTCAGTTTATAAAAACTGTCTTTTGACCATAGCCCATCCTCCATCCCCATTCTCTTTCGGCAGCCTTCCTCCACCATTCTTTATACGCATTCACAAACAAATAGGCAGGTACAGTCACCAAGACCTTTGGGAGACTGCAACAGAAGATTGTAAGAAGAATGGAAACAACAAAAGTTTATCTTATACACCAAAGAAAATCGAATTGTGGCTTTAGTGATACCTCTTGCTAATTTGCACACGCACGATGTCCTTTTTGCTCCATTGTGCTTAGAAAGCTAGTCCAGACAGATGATAAAAACAGTTGACAGATAAAAAAAATAAATTGAGATTATATAGGTCAAAGTGGTGGAGGAGGATGTGTTACTGTGTTCATATTGAATTGCTGTCATTTCTTCTCTCTCAAATGCTCTTTCTTTCCCACATTGAATCATTACTTAAAGTCATTTTGTTGCAGGAATAACATTTTAGAAGCTTCAGGTGGTGTTGGGAGAAGGGAGTGACAAATCTTTTTCAGAGCTGTCCAGTAACCAGAGCTACAGAGTGCATTTTGTAGACACTGAAAATCAGATATTTTCTACTTAATGTACAACCCTGGGTCACACAGGAACTGTTCAGGAGCTTGGGGAAGCATTTTTTCCCCCTATACTTTGGAAATGTCAGTGCATTGCTATTCTATGTGAATGTTGCCCTCGTAGTGCAATGAGCTGGCATGGTCCTGCACGGACTTGTGGATTTTTGCAAGGAGGAGGTCCAAAATTACCTCACACCTCTTTAGAGATAGAGAAATACATTTTGTAGTTGGATGTTGTAGTATTTGTGTTTGCTGGGTGTTGAAAATCTAACTCATTCACACTTGACTGTGCTGCTCAAGTGATTGCTCTCTGGAGTGAACCACAGAGGTTCGGGAACCCAGTACATCAGTACCTGGTTACATGGCTCAAGACTTCCAGTGGAGATGTTTTTTCTTTTGATGGCTTCTGAAAAGGGGATGGATGTCCTTGCATCCCACTGTTTTCATTATGCACTATTGGCTCTAATGTGTTGTTAAACACAGCTGCTGCAGAGCTTTACTGCAGATGGAATTTGTCTTAGCTTAAACAGGAGTCATTCCTCTGACTTCTCAAGAATCATATTTCTTTTAAGCTGCAGCAATACTTAATTGTCTAACACAAAACTTCTGTGAACGTCACAGTGTAGGTGTCTGGTGATGCACCGGGGAACAACAAGTGGAAGAAAGGTTAAGCTTTGGAAATTACCATTAATTTTCTCTTGCATAGTTATTTCATGAACATTATGTATCATCTGTTACAATTGCCTTTTTGTTACTGGTGGACACATTGCAGATGAAAAAGTAGTCCAGGAGGTGAATACCTTGTATTCATGACCAGAAATCTTTCCTGATAACTTGCTATATATTCTACCCTTTAACCCTCGTATTCTGTGTGCAGTGACTTGCTGCTTTGTTCTGTTCTCCTCCCTCATCATCCTGACCCTGTGGGAAGTAGATTGTGCAACCTGGGGCAACGCTTTGGGGGTGGATGAGGGAAAACAGGAATGCTTTGGGGGAAAAACTGCGAAGGTGATAAAGTCAGTGAGCAAGTTTTCAGAGGTAACTTCTTCTGTGAGGAGAACTGAGAAGATTAAACTTAGCTTTAGAAAATAAAAAGTTGGTATTTGAAACTCAAATCAACAATGACATTAAATTCTTTTCGTGTTCAACTTATATAAATTTCCACAGATTCAGAGGCAGGAGATGGAACACTTGACAGTATCTCTCAGATTAGTCAGTCGCGTGCTGAAGAACAGAAAGATGTTGCAAGTTCTAACAGCACTGCAGCTTGCCCAAGAAATGAGTAACAGGCCTAGAACTTCATTGCATCGCCCATCTCTTCTGTCTGCCATTGCCCTGAGAAGCGTATTGCTGAAGGTTGAATGTTCTTGTTTGGTTTGTACCCGAAGAGGCTTTGGAAAGCCGGTAGAGCTAGCTATTTTGATTTTAGTGGGAGGAGGCATCGTGAACTGCTTGGCACCGTCAGCCTCAGTGGGAGCTCTGTGGAAGGGGAGTTAGCGTTAAACTGCTCTGAATTGCAGCACTTAACTTTACCAAATACAATTATAGCAAAATGCTTTCTAAAGTATCTGATTACATATAACAGTCAGAACTTCCAAATAGAATGGATAAACATACATTAAGAAAGAAAACAAATGCAAGTATCAAGTATATAAATCAAGAGAGGGTGGTAAGCCTAATTACCAATGCTTGCGTGAGGTTTTAGTTTTTCTGTTCATACATGGTACTGTATAGTTAGGAAGGGAGGCTGAGTTGTTACCTTTGTAACCAAACCCTTTATCAACCAAATGCATTAAGTATGAAACAGATCACTTTTATTGCATTTATATGGTTCATCTGTCTGCCAAATCCAGAGTTTTTCCCAACTCAGTCAGTGGAAGATGAGGGCCTTTTTTCATAATTGCTTTGTTAAACCACTTCACTGAAATTAGCATTTAAATAAGGGCAAATTGAGTAATGAGCTGAATTTCCATGAAAATGTGATAAACTTCAAATCTGTACAATGTATATAAGCGGCGATAGCTGCAGCTCTGTATACCGGGGTGAGAGCTGCATAAAAGCAGCCAGGGTACAGCTGCCATCTGGGGCAGGGACAGTGTATGAGTGTGGATATGGCTGTCAGGGTGGTGAATTCTGATCTGGCTGGCATCTCTAAGTGCAACTATTGGTACAAAATATTAATACATGTTGGGGGCTCTCTTTGGACTGCTGAAGTGTTTATGTATGTACAGCCTTAATTCGGGATTCAGTGTATTCCTTTCAGACGCAACAGTGAATAAAAAAGGAGGGAGGAAGACGGTTTAAGCATCTGGGATTCCGCCGGTATGCTGTCTTGTGTTATCCTTCCAGATAATGACAGTTGAGTGAGGAAGTGATTTTTATATGTTAGGGTCATTTGGCCAGCTTTTAAGGGAGGATGAGTGCTTAACACACTGTGAGCAAGACTCATCAGAAGGTCTCTCAGATTTCACACACATACTACATTCATTTTAAAAATAAATTTGGTGCAAGTCATCTTTATCAATGAAAGCCTGCACTCGCAGCTCATCGTCAATTTTATTGTGGTGGGAAGCCCTTGTCAGCACCTGTATGTCTACCTTGAACTGGGATAGGGGTGAAGGGACCAACTAGGAGAACAGTTCCAGGAGAACTGTATCCTCCAGGAAATGGATATTCAGTTCCCTTTGTGGGCTTCAGCTCTGGTTCTTTGAACTTTGTCAGAGGTATAGGTATTTTTAGCCTTGCAGTGTAGCTTAGGACAGTCAAAAGGCACAGCCCTTTTAAGAAATAGCTTTTTATCTCTGTCCTTCCCAGATGTTAGAAAGATCTTCATCATATTTAAATGGGGAAGTGGAACACTGTACAAAGGAAGGTGAATGAAAGTCAGGTAATGTGATGGCAAAAGTTAGGGAGAGGAAGTAGATGTAAGTAAGTGCTTGTAAGGGGAGATGGAAAAAAGGACATGAGGGCTAGAGATGGGGAAGAGATTCTTGATTAGGTCCGATGGCCAGAAATAATTAAATATCTGAGCATTTGAAGTCCACCCATCACTAGCTTCTAACTGGGTTTAAACTTAATTGACTGCCTTATCATATCCCTGTCTTAACTTGGATTATTTTTAATCTCCAAGTTTAGAAGTTATTTATTCTGTGTCAGTTGGCATAACAGGCTTTGTTTATGTGTTGTGCTGTTGTGCAACCATACGTACACATATGTAGTCACTGTACCTGCATATTGGAAGTATTTTGGTTGGACTGTTTTGCCATTTATTCTTTTAAAGGAGGTTGGAAGGATGCAAAGTGAATGTGTGATGACTCACTCTTGATGCTTCAGTAAATTCTGGCTTGGTTAAGCTTTGTACCCATAGAGATGGCAGCAAAAAGCCCTTCCTGGTTTCATTGCATGGGAAATCTGAAAATGGGAACATGCTTCTTATAATGCAATGCTGGAGGCAAAGAAAAACAAAAATATAAGATCCACCATATGACAATACCCATCTCCTACATCACTGGGATGTTTAATTTTGTTTTTCTGACTTTACATCATGGCTGTTGTTCAAAGGCCATGGGAAATTCATTTATAATGTTTGCTGACTTCAGGCTAGGGACGGTAGCTCACACTGAAGCAATTGTCCAGTTGGATAGATTCAAAGTTGTGAGCATATGAAAGTCACGAAGGCTGGTTTATTGTTGTTGTTGTTTTGTTTGTTTATTTATTTATTTACTTGTTTATTTTTAAAGGAATGTATTACTTCATAGTATTACATTTATTAAGAAAATGAATGTGCATTGTTAGTGAAGAGTCAAGACAGGGAAGATAGGACACCAAACACCAGAATTGTTTCCTTGTGAAATTCACAGGTAGCCACATATTTGTAAAACAATGGCAAATTGAACTCACCCATTTCATTTTTGTTTTATAAATCTAATAGTCCATCCTACCTATACAATAATACGTACAAGTGCATTGGAATAATTAGGCACTGTTCTGCTGATCTCAAATGTAAATCCTGCTTTGTGGACTCATTGGAATCCCTCTGAAGAATGCCAGTAGAACGGCACTTCAGACTCTTATCTCCATGACTCTGGGCCTAAAGAGATGTGACTGGGGTGAGGGTGGAGGTCTAATCTTACGGTTCAGGTTGCAAAATGAGAGTACAATGCCCTTATCTTCATTGGTTTGATTTATAACAGTTGGATAGATTTCTAGGCCATATTTATAAGTTTGAATGAAGGATTCTCTTCTCAAATTGAATCGGAAGAGGGGAATTTGTCATGTATGCTTAGAGTTTTACCAGTTCATTAAAAATTGTTTAAACAAAAGCTGGTTTCTGACTCAGGTTGCTAAACCAGCTGTTGTTCTGGTTTGAGGCTCTCAAGCTTTTCGTTAGAATCTGTCCCAGTAAAAGAGACATTTTTATGTTTAAGCAATCTCCCTTGGTCCTGCAGTGCTGCTAATGGGAGTGAGATTTTCAGGAGCAGATGAAGCAGCTATTTTAGACCCACACCATTGATATGGTCAACAAGCCAAATTTTAGCATTTGATTCCTGTTGTACAGGAATTTGCTGTTCCTAGGAGTAGTGTGCTGTGTGCCATGGTGCTGGAGATGTGGAGCAGACCAGAGTGGGGCCACTCTCAGCTGCCTCAGCCCATCAGACAAACGGACAACAATTTCTCCTCCTCCCAGAACATCAAGGATTTTGGTTGCAGTGGAGTAAGATTTTAAAGAGATTCTCATTGTGGTGAGACACCTCTGGTCATAGAAGACCTTCATGCAGATTGCAGACTGTGCAAATGCTCAAGGGTTTTGCTCAGCTGACGTAGCAGCCCTGCTCTCTTTTATGTAATTTCCTCTAGGTTATGTTTTCCTACCAGTTAGCTGACACAGCATCTCTAAACTGCAGTTGCTGAACATTTGTCCCTTCAGTTTTCTGAGCCTGCTGCCCTATACATCTGTGAAAGGAAGCAGCAGTGTGATTCTTCTCAGAGGTGAAGACCATGGGACAGCTGTGTGGGTCACACCAAAGGGCTGTGTAGCTCAGAATTTAGTCTAGTGATGGCTTTCTGTAGGAGGCAGGAGTCAGGGTTTGTCTGCATAAGGAGCTGGACTACTAGGAAATGACGGTCTTTTTAAAGACCTTCAGTTTAAGGACCTTGACTTAGAGATACCAGACTCCTGATACCAGTATTCCCTGATGAATCTGTTTTTTGTTAAAATATTTGCATATCTCATGGTTGACCCATGTGTGCTCATAGCCTCCAAACATCCTGTGGCAATTAGCTCCATGGCCTAATGATGTATTATGTGAAAAAAAACATGACTGAGGGGAAGGAGCATCAAAAATTGAAGTCAAAAATTGAGACTATTTAAAAAGCATGAATAATATGGGGATCAGCTACACTAAACATTTTCAGGTCTGCTTAGTTTTGGACTCCAGATTTTATCACGAGTCTGTTCTCACTCTGATTTTTATGCTACTCTGGCATTGCCAGTTTTAGGTGAGATCAAAATTACGCCAGAACATTTTTGGTAAGGGAACACAATATCTGATGCATCTGTTAAAACAAACAAACAAATAAATCAGCTCTTAATGAGAAATAACCCAATGCTTGAGAGATGGCTTTCTCCAAAATTTATGGAATATCTAAAAACTATGAAAATAACTGAGACTGTGTTCTCTCCCTTTCGTATAGGTACTCATGTGTTTAATTAAAAATAATATTGAAGTCGTGGAGCGCTACAGTTTTGAAAAGAGTTGAAGTGTTAGGCTTTGATACAGTTAGTTTGAAGAAATTCAATTAATAATTAAGGTGCTTGCTAATATCAGTCATGAAGCACATTCAGAGGCAATTACTGCATTCTACATACGTGATTTGAACAAAAACACTTGTATGTCTCTGCTTTAATCCCTTGTTCCATAGAAAAGGAAGTTTCGGTGGGTCTGTCTAGGGAGAGAGTGGTGGGGAAGGCGGACCTGAAACTGATTTTAGCAGTGTACCTGGTCACCCTGCTGGCACTGCTGCATATTTCTGCAAGGTTATTTGGGTCTTTCTGCCCCTGTGTGAATGAATGGCATTAAGATTTAGACTGTCTGTAGATTTCATTCCTTTGAAAATAAAGCTCTTTTAAAATGACCCAGAGCCATTCTCAGTGAGTGTAAAATGGCACAGTAGCAGTGGAATCAGAGGAGCCATGGCACTTTATTTTATCAGGATATAACACCTTCATGTTAGTTAATTTATTCAGTTTTGCACCATGTCATGCACTTAGATTTTTGTCCAGGTGAAGGCTTTTGACACTTTCTCCTTAGTCTGAGTCGAGCAGGCATTTTGTAAATGCTCTCTTGCTGCTGCTGACCTCTAGCACCACTCACTCAATATTTTTTCCATCTTTTCATCCTTCCCTTGTCCCCACCTGCAGATTTCAAACCTTGTCCATGCTGCTTTTGTTGTTCAACGTGAAAATAAGAGTTTGGGTATTAACAAGGTGCATCTTTAGCAGTTGCACCAGCTTGTCTTTGTGGTGAAGTTAGATGGTAGTTAACCCCCTTTGAGCTTTTAGATCTTGATGGGCCAAATTCAGACTGCTGTTGTGCTGGGGCAAGCTGTGCACATGCTGCTGTTAGGACCCCTTACCCAGGTAAGGGGGGCAAGCAGATATCCTCTCTTTTTCTGTCTCACAGTGCTACTGGGTGAGATTTTTTAGTAGGGGTTGGAAGGGACCTCCAGAGATCATCGGGTCCAACCCCCCCGCCAAAGCAGGTTCCTTAGAGCAGGCTGCCCAGGGAGGCGTCCAGACGGACCTTGACTATCTCCAGAGAAGGAGACCCCACACCCTCCCTGGGCAGCCTGTCCCAGTGCTCCGTCACCCTCACCGTGAAGAAGTTCTTTGGCATGTTGGTGTGGAACTTGCTGTACTCCATCTTGTGGCCATTGCCCCTTGTCCTGTCCCCACAAACCACTGAGAAGAGGTTGGCCAAATCCCTCTGTCTCCCACATTTCAGGTATTTATAGACATTGCTAAGATCCCCCCTCAGTCTTCCTTTCTCCAGGCTGAACAGAGCCAGGTCTCTCAGCCTCTCCTCTCAGGGGAGCTGCTCCAGGCCCCGTACCATCTCTGTGGCCCTCCGCTGGACTTCTTCCAGGAGATCCCTGTCTGTTTGGTACCGGGGAGCCCAGAACTGGGCACACTACTGCAGGTGAGGCCTGAGCAGGGCAGAGTAGAGGGGGAGGATCACCTCCCTTGACCTGCTGGCTCACTCCTTTTAATGCACGCCAGGATCCCATTGGCCCTCTTGGCCACCAGGGCACACTGCTGGCTCATGGCCAACCTGTTGTCCACCAGGACCCCCAGGTCCTTCTCCTCAGAGCTCCTCTCCAGGAGGTTGTCCCCCAGCCCATACTGATACGTGTGGTTGTTCCTTCCCAGGTGCAGGGCTCTACACTTCCTCTTGTTAAACCTCATCTGGTTTCTTCAGAATATGAAGAAACAGTATGAAACAAAGCTGGATATTTGGAACCCATTTCCTATTGTAGTGGCACACGGCAAGGAGCCCCCCACAGTGGGGGGTACCCACAGGCGTCAGATAGATAAGAAATGCAGTCAAAGTTACTGCCGATGTGAGGGCCCCAGGAACTGCATTTTCAAAAGTGTGCGTTGCATGTACATCCTGCTTCTATAAAATACTGAGCTGCATATCTTGTGGCTGCTGGCTAATGAGTCTCTTGACCTCCTGCTGTCATGCTAATGCAACTGCTCACTTGGAACCTTTCTGAGCCAATAAATTACTCCTTTTCTTAATACCCTTTTACAGATTACTCCTATCTCTGTAACAGAGACTACCTATCTCATTAATTTGTAATTTTCCTGAAATACTGAAGCCTTGAAAGTGGCAAGTGAACTAAAATACAAATACAGTAGATGTATTGCTGCCAAAAGCCTATATAAAGTCATGCCAGTTAAACTATGTGTTACTGTAGATTAAGAAATTATTTCATGGTTTAGACTCTTGTATTACTTTGCTTACTTATATACAGATGGGAGTAATGTAAGGGTAAGCGTAACCAAGACAGAGTGTTACGTATGTCATATACCCCTATAAATAATCCACATGTGCACTCATACACACAATTTGTAGAATTCGCAGCATGGGAAGTCTCTCTTGGCAATCAATGAAGGAAACGTTTCTTGTCCTTGAGGCTGATACACATGAATAGTATCCCAGGTGAATGTTTATGAATAATTCTTGGGTTTTAGCAAAATGTGCCTTGCATAACAAATACGGTGCAGAGAAGCTGATGAGCATAGGTAACATTTGAAAGGTTTTCAGTTGAATTAAATATTTATAGACATATTTAGGGACTTTACATAAAGGAACTGATCATGCAGTGCTCTATTGCTTTATGAAATCCTTTTTCAAGAATTCTCTGTGAAGCCCATGGGACTTCTTGCATAGATAAAAAGTAATTTGGGGAATGTGATGTTTAATGGAGTGCATCATGTAGGTAAGGAAGTCCAGTTCTTGTTGTGTTTTGAGGACTGACAAAATGTTAACATACAAAGTGATAAAGGGTGACATTTTTTTTGTCTAGTACACGTTTGTAGATAGCCCTTTCCAAAGGAAGTGAACCTTCCTTTTTACCTGGGGAGAAGTGCAGCACGAGGGGTTGGGCAAAGGAGCTTGCCCAGGTCTGTGTGGGGAACCAGCTGCAAAGAAGGTTCACAGCCAGTGTCTGCAAAGCTCTGCTGCTGCCCATGCCACCCAGGTCACATGGGTGCTGGTGGGCTTAAAGGTTTTTTACAATAAACCTTTTATCCAGAATTAAAAATTTTGTGAATAACAAGAATACCACTGCATGATTAAAAAAACAAAAACAAACTAAAAAACCACAAGAGTCATGTAGCACTTCATCACTCACTGTTTTCATTCAGTTTTTATCACTGATGTTTGTTGGGATGGAAAAGAATAAAAGCTTTTCTACTCTTATTTATTTATTTTTTTCATTCCACTGGCATTAAGCTGTTTCTCTGTCTAGAGAGAGACTCTGAACTATCAGAACAAATAAAGAGGGATGATCTACCTGTGTCTGCACAGTTTTTGTTCAATTCCTCTCTCAAGCATTACTAATAGTGTTCTTTTATGTCTTGTAAGCCTTGTTGGACTTAGAAATATATCGTTTTTCCACAATGTTTTAAACAAGTCAGAAAATCTTCTAAGATGCTACCTGAAAGTCTTTTTAAGGTAGTTTGCCTTTTGTCTAATTTCAAACATTCTTTTATTAAAGATGAGTAAATTCTACACTGGTAAGAGAAAACACACCTTTACTGTTTTTGCATTGCTCTTCAATTGCAACGCCTGAAAAGTGAAGGATAAAAGTAATACACAGAGTTAGGGATATGAAAGTGTTCGGTGTCGTGTACAAGGGGGCCCAGTGCAAACCTGTGCTGAGCTTTCAAAAGAACAAATCAAAGCCTGCTCCTGTTCAGCGTCATCCAGTATCCTTGAAGTGAATTCTCCCACTGACAGGAAAGAAAATTAGGATGGACCCTTTAGGCACATCAGATAAAACTGCGGTCACAAAATCTGAGACACGAGAGAGAACTGCTTTAATGGCACATCTAAATTTTCTTCAATTTCAAAATACGTTACTTTTAAATTTTGTTCATACTGATTAAAGGCATTTCAACACGCAACTAATATCCTTCCACAGCAAATGAATGATTAAATTTTTGTGTGTATTCAAGCTCAGATGGCTGTACATGTCACTAAGTTGTGTGACAGCTTGCTTTTGTTTAAAATTACAGTAAATCATAGCAGTATTTGCTACTGGATATAAAATGAAATGTATTGGCCCAGCATTGCTTTTAGCAGACTAAAAAGGAATTCCAGGTACAGCATTCTCTGTAGCTTACAGTTATTTTTGCCTAACTAGTGGATTATTTGTCAATGTCTGGACATATTTGTATTACTCCATTAAATTGTAGTAATTCTTCATTTTCTGGGCTGAGTCCACTTACACTGGCCTCTTACTGCTCACAGCACTGTCTGATGCAGGAGATGTGGAGACGTTTCATGTTGAAATTGCTGACCGTTGGCCATGCTGCCATGGGAAGGGATGCACGGCTCCCTGCAGCTTTCTTGGATTGCACAGTAAGTTACATACCTGCCTGCTAGTGTACGGTCCTCCTATGGATTTGGGGGCAAGTTTGAGGCTCTGAGGGATAATAGGAGGCAAGCTTTTCTGATACATGTTTAATTCTGCTAGGTGAAATCTTGATTTTATTAAATGAGTATTTTATAGTACTTAGTTAATAGATGGAGTAAATACCAGTAGCCTAAATAGGCTATCTGTTTTCAGAGATTTCGACTCTCCCCTTGCCTTGGAATCGTAATAGGAGTGTCCTCCTCTTAAAATAAAGGAAAGCCGCTTCTAATTTAAAGCATCTGTACAAGTGTTCTAGAACAGCTTTTCAATTTGCTCAAGAACAGCTTTTCAACTTTCAAAGCATCAAGAATTAGTTGTTTTGATGTTCAGTATTACCTGCCTTTGCAGGGAAACTAGGGAATGTCTAGAAATGAGGTACGGCAGTAGGTCAGGTGTATGCAACTTCGTTTTAACAGATTATGGATTTTCTGGTAGGTGCTATTCTGGTATTTAAAGCAAGCCCATAAGTGGATGAGTGTACACGGGTGGGGAGAGAGGCAGGGCTGTTGAAGGCTAGGGGCAGATGCCATTCCCAGAAAAATCATTTTATACCAGCTGACTCTCTTGTTGAACTCATTTAAATGTTCTCGATCGATTCGTGCACATTTCAATATGTTGAAATTTAAAATTGCTTCCAAGCCAAAAAAATAATTGAAAGCTTCCTCAGAGTATTCAGTTCATTTCATATATTATAATCTGGATGGGAGCAGGAGAGGAGAGGAGAAGGTTCCCTCTTTCTGTTAGTGTAATTCTTATGAGCTACCAGGTTCTCACAGCCCCCTGGGATGACGAGCATTAATCAATAAATTGTCTCCATTCACTGTTTGTAATGCTGTAGACCTGTGCCTGCAAACTGGCAGCTGCCTTTCATCTCCCTGAGTGCTCTGCCTGCATGAAGCTGTTAGCAGCATCCCTGCCTTTGACACTTGCAGCGACACAAGTTTATTGAGCTTCAGTCAAATGCAATGAAGACACACTTGTGTCACTGCCTGACCTCCGCTGCCTTGTCCACTAGGCGAGGTAAAATATCTGTACTACAGCTCTTTTATTGCCGTACATGAATTGAATGGAGGGAGAAGTACTTTCTTATGGCCTGAAGTTCAGCTGAAGCCTGATTTAAAGGTTTTCTGTTTTATTTCAGGCTGGTGATAATGCTTTTAATATAAATCTTGGTCTGGAAGGCTTCTTTTTCATTGAAATATGTTCAAATGTTTGCCCAAATCTGAAAAATAACTCTGGTTCGTTTTTTTCCTCTCGGTGAATCATTAACCACAGAGGCCTGATTTAATGAAGCGTATTAATTTCAGTGGAAATTCAGCATAGGACAAAACACTTTGCTGAATTAAGGTCTCCAGTCTCAGTTTTACAGAAGAGAAGCTGCAAAAGGAACTGGAGTAAGGGAGGAAATGGACCTGTCTTGATGATTTTTCTTCAATGAAACAAGTGTATTTTGGGCAGTTCTGCAAAAATAACTGATACTGTGCTTCTTAAATGATACAAACTTCTTTACAGAGAGATCGATAGCATTGAACAGGCACTGGAGAAGCCATGAATCTTTCTTTTAGTACAGCGGGCACATAAATTTTCCAGTGCGTGTTGAAATCCCACCGTTTGTTCGGGTAACCTCTGTCGATCTTGAAGAAAGAAGGAAATCTAGCTACCAGTGGTTAAAAAAACTAGAGTACAATGTTAGCTCTTTGAAGTGGAGTGGAAGAAACTTCTACAAGAAGCTATGGATTAAATTTAGGTGGAAGTTAAAGTAAAAAGGGTATTTTAGCAGAATTAGATGGATTTTCCAGCTGTTTATGACAGGCATTTCCAATTACTCTTTCAGAGAAGGGGAAGCAGTAGTAAATCCCTATCTGATCTGTATCTATAGATTTGGAATAAATACAGAGTAAAAGAAAATGCTAATACTGCTGAGGCTGGACTTTGCCAGCTGCATTCTCGGAGCACTGGACGTTCTTTCCAGGATGGGGCTTTCCTCCCTCTTTGCCTGGGAGGCTTTCTGCCACAGCACAGTCTCCAAAGGCACTGGGAGGGGTTATGTTTGAGCCGCAAATGCTTTGCATGCTTTGAAGGGTCCATTGTGGGAAAAGCGTTGGGAGAGGCGATGCCTAGCTGCCTCATAAGGTGATTAAATCCCCTGTTGTGTGCTCTGCATTGACTGTGGTATTAATACCAGCGTTTTATTCACCAGGAGGAATATTCCAGGCTTCCATCTTTTGCAGGTCCAGCCTCAAAGCAGTACAGAGAGCAGGTGACGCTCGGTGTCGCTCACTTAACCAAGTCGTTAGGTGACTGCAGGGAGATGAAGCAACTCCAAAATGTAAGGCAGGCCCCAGGTGCCCCCAGGATGGGCAGAGGAGCACTGGGCATGGAGCCTGGAGGGGCAGCTTGTTAGTTTGTGTTGCTGGCAAAACACCATGGTGTGCAAGCTTTAACTGCAAGGATTGCAAAGCAATTAAGATCAAAGGCAGCTCCCTTTTTGAGGGTGGGAAACAAACAGGTCTGAGGCAAGGTAGGGATTTATATGCAGAAGGGAACAAAGCTCAGGGCTCTGCAGGGAGGTGGGAGGGGGCCTCACTGGCAAGCAGCAGGAGAGCAGTAGCGTTAGGTACACAGCACAGAAATGCTTCCCATGCTTATTGAAGACTATAGTTAGAGAGATTTTATTTCCAATTTGTGGTAATGCTTGCGTATTCCTCCTCTAAATGGTTTGTTCAAATATCTCTGTTTTAGGGGAGGTAGAGACTGAGTTTAAAGAAATGCAGTTCATTTCTGCTTGTAGTTATTTCTCTCGGCTTACAAAGAGCTTGATTATTTTTTCCTGATACAGTGGGGGCACTCTCATATTTACACCTCTGCCTCTTCTCAGCAGCAGTTTAGAACAGCAAATGCAGACAGAGAAGATAAAATGGTAATTTTTTCCTATTTTTTCATATTAGCGAAGAGGACTGAAGGGCAGATGTAGGAAAAGAGAGAAAAGGGGTAGCCACATGGAGAGAAAGGCAAGAAGCCACAAAGGCTCTTAAGAGCTGTGACCCAACCTTAAACTTAGTCTGTTCTTTCAGAAAAAGAATGAGTTGTTTATAGCACCCTGGAGGTATTGTAAAGAAGTAAGTATCTGCAGGACAATCTGGTAAAACATCATGTTCCGGGGCTGCCTGTCTTGTGGGAGCTGAATGCTGCTGACAGGGCGTTACAACTGGAGCCTTCAAAGAGCATGAGGAAGGCCCTTTCATTTGCTCCAACAAGGGGAACCTAAAGAGAACGTTCTGTTGCAAACAGGTAAACTATAAACATGCAAGGATTAAGTGTTTGGGTTTGTTTGTTCGTTTTTTAAACACTTTACTAGGAAGTATGGGTGAGGCAGTGCAGCACTAGAAAAAGTTCTGCTGCTGCACAAAAATAGCAACAAGATCTGTGGGGCACAGAAGTAACGCTTCCCTGGAGTCTAGAAAAATGTCTAACTAGCAAAGAAAATGGTTCGTGGAGAATTTGACAAAACATGTGGATAATTTTTCAAGTGGAATTATTTTCTAAGTGAAGAATTTCATTGATGATGAGTAAGTTTTATAGGCATGATATTTTAATTTTTGGAAATCCTCTCGGTGGAACATGGTTATCTCAGTATATCTTTGTGCCCTCAGATGAGGCTTAACTTGATCTTAGCTCTGATACCATTTAATGAATCATTCACTGTACTCATGTGGCTCAGTAATACTTGGTAACTGTGCTCACAGGACACAGGACAATCTGTTACCTTGTTACTATGCAATATGCAGTTTTTTAGATGTAACTGAATAGTAATACTCAGATTTACACCTCTATTTGTTAAGGAAAAAAATAAGTCTAAATGAGATGAAATGAAAAATAACAAGGTTTCAGCCCGAAGGACAAACTCCTTACATTTATACAATAGGTCTGTAAATTATTATCTTGCTGCGGTCTTTCATAAGAAAGGTGGTTTTGGATCTGCTGTTGATTTTAATTGCTTTGAAAACAAATGTGTTGTGCCAGCTTTTAGACAGAGCACTTCATCAAAGTGCAACAAAGCCCTGTAGCACAGTGTATAGATAGTCATTACCTTGTGAGGCTGAGACACCTGTGACCACCTGCTTTCTCTCAGCAATATGCCACAGGGCCTCAGGCTGCTAATTTTGCTTTCAAAATAATCTGCTATTTGAGTTTTGTAAGGCTCTCCTCCTAATCTTGTTCATACAGTGCAATTAGGGAGGAGAAATGGAATGAGATTTATTGATAATGCCAGATACAAATATGCAATCAATCCTCTAAATAGGGTTGATCGCATATTTAACTGATGAAAATCTCTGTAGTTAAATTTCTCCATGCCAAAAACCTCTGACTCTGCTTCATCTCTGCTTAATACATTCATGAGCCTTTTTGTAAGAACTGGATAACTTTGGGAAAAGCAGTTACCCAAGAGCTAGTGAATTTCCTGCCTGGGTAGCAATCCCACTTTGAAATACATCGTGCAAGACTGGGCGTCACAAGTATATTCGGGGATTCTCACCGTTCGAGTTGTACACAAGTGATCTTTCTGTCCACCTTAGGGAAAGGGGGAAGCTTTCCTTTTCCGCAGGCCAGCAGATCCTGAAGGCTGTTCACGTGCTGGAAGGGGACGATCTGTATTAACTGTTGGTGTTCCTTCAGCACTAAGTGTTCTGCCTGCAGAAATGTCTTGAAGTGTTAAATTAGCTCTAGCTGATTTATGACAGATGATTCTCATGAGTATAGGAGACTACTTTGAAATCCAGATTTTATTCTCAGTCCCAACAGGAAAGCCTGTTTTGCCAGAGTCATGGCCAGCCAGCAGTTTGGGTTCGAAGAAATCTTTTAAACAGACAAAAGGAAGGGACTTGGAGGCTGTGGAATAGCAGAAGGTACCTTCTGGCTTCACAGATGGCGAGGGTGCTGTGAATTTTGAAGTCCACTGTGCCATCAGGGAGACAGGATTGGTGCCGCTAACATCCCGTCTGGCGTTTATGTGCATGCTTCCCCATTGCTGGGCTGTGGTGTGTGTAGTTCTACTACGACAAATCCTCGTTTTCTTAGGCAGAAGTGGGAAGAATGCTGAAATTCTTTAAAGCAGAGAGCTCATTCTTGTGAGAATACTGACTGGCATAATCCAGGTGGTATGTTTTGCCAGGGTTTTATTCATAAGTGATTGCTATTGCGCCTGGATCTCACACTGGTTGGTGCTGAGGTGCTAGGATGAAGCTCTTTTGATTGTTTATCCTTGGCACTGTCTTCCCATCCAGCATATTAGACCAGTGCATCCCAGGGGTGCTCTGACCCATTGGCCTCCTCTCCCTCAGTAAGTTTTGTTGCTGGCTTTTCCCCCTCATGGATTCATTACAAGCATTGACTGCCAGGGCTTCGAATGCCCCTACAGGCACTGAATGGGGGCCTCCCCTCCGTGCCCCACTAGAGCCCCATTTCCCCGTGTCTGTTGTGGGTCTGTGGGCGTGAGGAAAGGCAGCCCCCCAGCCCTGGGGGCCCTAACAGGCCTCAATTGCCCTGAGCAGCCTCCTCCTGCTCCTGCCCGGGGCCCAGCTCAGCTGAGGTGTTGGCCTTCCCTCTCTGCCCCAGCTATGGTGGAGGTGAGCTTATTTCCAGCCCTTTCTTTCCCCCTGACTTCTGGGTGGGTGCTGGACCATGCTGTAGTTGACTTTGGTTCCTTTTGCTCCTGACTGGGCTCTCTGGGTGCTCACCATGCCTCGCTGCTGGTGGGCGCTGTTAGCAGCCCCTAGCTTTGGTCTCAGGGTTTTAACTCTGAGGGTTGCTGCCCTGTTGGTGAGGGATTTGCCTGTGCTGGGGTCATCCCCAACTCCCAGATCAGATTTTGTGAGGGAACAGACAGCTCTTGCTGCTCTTGGACAGCAGTGCAGCGTTCCCAAGCATTAACAGCATGGCTTGCTACACCAGAAGAGAAGGTAGCCTATTTCTTCCTGACTGGGAGCAGGACGTGGGCAGCTGTTTACTGGTGAGCAGACTGCTTTACTGATGCCATACATCCAGCTGCTCTTTCTTGGGTCTGAGCTGTGTGAAGCAGCGGGGCTGAGCAGTGCTGTGGTTTCAGTGCAGCTGGGTAGGGTCTCTCCTGGGTTTGTTCCTAAACCCCAGTTTGCAAAGTGCCCCAGAGGGAGGGCCAGCAGACCCTCTGTAGGGCGACAGGAGGGGCATTGCTGAGCCGGAGTGGGGTGCACCAGTGCTTCTGTCCTCCTGTCTCATGCCACCTCCTTTTGACCACAGAGTTGTTGTGGTTTTATTCAGAATCTGTGTAGTTGTTAATCTTGAGCAGGTTTTTCCCTATTCATTTGGAGAAGCTTTTTCTTCATGGTGAAACCCCGTTGTATTTATTGTCATGTACTGTTTGTGGCTCACAGAAGTATGAAACACCCAAGAAAAGGAAAGAGGCTATTCGGTTCCGTGTCCTTTTCCTTTGCTTTGTTTCCTTCAGGCACGCGCCATCTTCAGCTCTAGTAAACAGCCTGCTGATCTTCTAGACATAGTTGTGTTCTTTGCTTCATGTCCCTCTTTAGGAACTTATTCTGTATGTAAATTACCCTGTACAAGAAATAATTTACCTTTTACTGTCATGCTTTGCAATTCCCTTATTTTTAGAATGTGTTCTTGTGGGCTTTTTATTTGCCAGCTCTTAGAACAATGAGGCTGGGGATGGCTGGCATCCAGTGGCTTTGACAGTGTCAGTTTGATGTGCTCCAAACCATCTGCTCCCTGGACTGGCTCATTCTGGCCAGCGTTAATTCCAGCCACAGAGGAGCTTCAGCCCAGTTCTGCAGGGGAGATCAAGGGCACAAGGACGAACCCCAGCAGGGAGTTAGTGTGCAATACAGCAGATACCATTTGAAAAAGCCACCAGAGTGGTCAGCCTGATGGAAAGTATTGGGTGGAGTGGCTCAGATGTGTATTTGGCTTGGGATTTAATGGGTTAGGTCTTTGGCCATAGTTATTTTTCCCCTGTGAGATACTCTTAGGTACAGCTTTTTTTAAAAAAAAGCTGATCAGAAAAATAGGTTGATTTATCACCTTAAAATTAAGACATTGCAGGAAGCTAAAATCCTTGTCACAATTTCCAAAGCATAGGATGACCTTTCTTATGACGAACAGATGCTGCGTGTTAAGGACTGCCTTTTCTTACAAAGCACCTGAAGCTGATGTGTATTGGAGACGGCCTGAGAGCAGTCCTGACTGAGCCTCGGGTGCCACAGCAGAGATGGAGGCTGGAGCTTGAAGCCTCTGTAATCAGCACAAAAGCCGGTGTTGGCTTTATGTCGTACTCTATAAAACATGTACAAATGCAGGTGTTTGAGCCTTGGAGCGGTAGAGGACAGCGGTCTGGGTAAAAAAAAAAAAAAAAAAAAAAAAAAAAAGAACTTTGGCTGCACGGTGTTGCTTATTACCAAAGCAATAAAGAAAGCAAGTACTCAAAAATGAAGCTCAAGTAAGATATTAGACACGCAGATGAGAAAAATACAACCTGTGTCAGTACCTTCCTTCTGTGTTAAGATCCTTGTGTTCTCCAAATGCTTCTTGAATTTTCAACAGGGTATGTATTGGCTAATTGTTGTTTACTCTACGTGCTTGTGTTGACTTGGGCAGGGCATGGATTATACAAAATGCTCTTAGTAATTTGTATAACTCGGTGCTGAATGCAGGTACTTCTGGGTGCAGTTTGCTTTTTCACTGGGTTGTTTTTCCATTGGCCAAGTTTAGCTCACTATAAAAGCAGTTTAAAGCATAACCACACGGGTATTTTGTGCAGTTTGTGCACTGCAAGATAACTCTTAATAGCCTTGTGATACCTTTTACTTGTCACCTCTCTACACCTGCAGAAAATCTGGAGCTTTTTTGGTACATTAATTACCTATCACAGAATATAAACACATCTTCCTAAGATACTACTCTACTTTGGATGAAGTGCAGTAGAAAGGCAAATGAAGTAGAGCTAGAGATTTGGGAGGAAACATGATAATAGTAGAAATTTCTGTAATCATTTACTATATCAGCTACATGCATAGTCAACAATTAAGGAGCAGCTATTTATAATTTTCTTACACTTTTTTAATGATCTTCGCTTTCCCAAGCCTACTTTCAACTACTGCTTTGAAGTTAAGACTGCTGGTTCTCTTATGGGCTCTGTAATGCTCAAGGCTTCAACATGTGACTCCTTTCTAACTATGAACTTCTTTCTGATATCCACTGGGAAGACGTTTCGTCACTTCTATAATGTGAGTGCTGAGTTAGAGGAAAAAACAAGTGTGATGGTGGACTCCCAGTTTGATTTTTTATTAGTCCTTGACTTTACTGAGTTACTCTGTGCCCTTTCCTAGTTCAAATTCCAGGTGTGGGTGTTCAGCAGCTGTGTAAATCAGCCTCGAGTGTCTGGATATGGGCATCTTTGCCAGAACGCTTGAGATCGCTTTCTCACATAAGCATATCAGAAACATTGGAGAGGAGGAGGGCAGAGATTTTTGAAGCTGAGAACAGCTAATTCAAAGCAATGACAACATGAAGCAGCATGGGCCAGAAGGAGAGGCTGTTAGTAGGGATCAGGATACACTAGGATGCGGATACAGTCTCGCGTAAGGTGTTGAGACAGAGGGAGTCTGGCAATAAGCCTGAGTGGCAGAGAAGTAATTGACAGATTTGTCTCTCAAGTCCTGTGATATTTCATGCAAGAATGCTCTTTTAAAAAATATGTCTTGGCTGTGAGTGTGCTCCCATAGGGCTAAGGAGGAGGAGAGGAGTGGCAATTTCTGTGGGTGCTTATTGAGAAGAAAATTGTCTTGGCAGTCTCATTCTGTATTTGGCAGAGTCCGCATGCCTTTTCTCCAGGGATGTAGTCCCTTCTTGTTTAGAACTGCCAAATACGGTATACTTAAGTTTGCTTTCCAAAATTTGAAGTGGTCTGAAAAATAAAAGACAGGAAACAATGTGCTATCTTCAATCACTAAATGAAAATAAATTAACTTATATTCACGGTAGGTCAGGTATGGGTAGGGGTGCTTTGAAGAAGGCAGAGCTTTATTTATTCTAGTAAAGAAAAAGGTTAAGTCATCAAATCAGTCTATATTTTGAATGTGTTTTGTCAGGTCATTCCAACAGCACGGCAATAACACGCTGCATTGTTTAACTAAAAGGTGACCGCTGCTGTTACACTTTGATACAGGACAGTTGGTAGTACAGAGCAGAACTGGTAAAGTATTTACCTACACGCTGCCATCAGTTAAACTTGGAAAATATTTGCACAGAAGTACAGCACCAACTAAAACTTTCATACTGGTGGAAGGACAGGAAATCTGGTAGACCATTTATTTTTGGTGTATGTGTATATAAATGTATTTATCCAGGTAGGATGCAGACATGTTGATGGGTGAAACTGGCTTCTTCACCTTTAGTGATTGATCTGCAGGAAGCTAACATAAAAAGGAAGAAAAGATTGGTATAAGTGCACAAGCTTAGATGCGGAAGGGAATGAAAGAAGGCCAGAAAGAAGGGACGTCCATGTTAGGTGTTGATAGTTCATTAGCAGGTTTTCAAGATCCTGGCACATCCACCTGCAGCTTATCAGGAAAACAAGGGACAGCCTACACCAGGAGCAGTCTACACCAGGGCAAAGGCAAGAGAAGGAGTTAAAGGGCATTGTGCAAATCCTACAGAACCATAAAGGTTCTGAGACAGGTTTGAGAGAAGAAAATATTGCAACCACTGTTTTAAAAATCACTTTTAAAGGGTGCGGAAGGCACATCCAAAAACAGTGCATCCTCAGTAGGCTTTGAAGGACACGGGAGATGTGACAAGGATTTGATATATCTGGTCCTCTGTGTTGTCTCAAGGCCCTGTTGGTAAACACACCTGGGTGCTGGCCTCCCATGTGCACATGTGAATCTTGGTGTTTGAGAGAAAAGGGGTGAACTAATGTGTGTTTTAAAAACAAGTATAATTATAAATCGATTACTTAACTTGATATATGAGCTTATTATTGTTTTGCTACAATATTACATTGTTTCCTGAGGAGGAGCTCGTTGACAACAGAGAAAAGCTTGTTAAGAAAAGGAATTTTCTCAAATGAGGAGGCAGGTGCTAGTGCACCGACTGGCTGTCTTGCAGTGCTTCGTGTATAAACAGCGCGATAATGGACTCCACATGGCATAGGGGAGTAGCCTGCTGACATCGTTAGTGTTACGGATGTTGGAGAGGGCCAATAACAGGAGGCAGATACAACCATTTTCACTAGACATAATATACATAAACTGATGAGTATAGTTGGAAAACTTTGTACTTAGTCCTTGTTTGACTCCGGGAACAGCAGCAAGGTAGTTTTGAATACCTTTTGCATTTCTGTCATGGTGCTCTGTCAGAGTTCACGAGCAGAGCAAGCTGAGCTGTTTGCTGTGAGCAATTTAGGAAATAGCCTGGGGTTAAATACACATCCTCTACTTCCTGTAGCTTATCTTTTTAACAGGTCAGGTTGTTGTCCGAGAGCAAGCGGGAAGGTAAAGGAGGCTGTATTTTCTTTCTTCGTTCCTACTGATCCAAGCTCAGATAAATTACTGCCACTGGTAAAGTGAAAAAGTGGTATTCACTGGTGGCAGGCACAGGCATCCTACTCAAACACTGTGTAAATGTCAGGCTTTCGCAGGGTGGAAAGTCAAAATTGCCTGCAGCGGCTGGATTTTCTGTAGATGATCTCTGATCATGGGACTCTGAATATATGAATTATGAAGTGCAAGGTTAAAATAATTGGGGGGTGGTAGCTTCTGTGCTCTCTTGGCAGAACTTGAGCTATGTGCTTTCTTACTGTAGTGGTATAAGAATATTTCTTAAATATTTTTTGTGTAAGATGCAAGGAAGTGTTGATTGCAGTGCTTTGAGCTTATTGCACTGGTTTGCACTGAATAAGGAAATGGCCCTTGGGTTTCATCTGTCTCTTCTAGCCTCTATGCAGTGTGTTTATTACATCTATTTAATTTTTTACCCTCCTGCCCTTCAAGTGTTTGGGGGAATTTCAGAAGCAGGCAGGATGCCACTGCAGGGTAGCCAGAGCCAGTGCTCTGACATTTGTCTTTCCCAGCACAAGCTGAAATGCCTAAATAAAAAACAGTTCCCTGTGGGGCCTTGAGGCAGAGAATCACTGAAAACTTGGATTGCCAAATTGCCACTTGGAGAAGCCTGTCTTTCTTTTCTCTACTTAGGAAGTTCAGGCAATTATGGTTGGAATTGGCTGTCTTGGTTGAGTGGGATGAGTCTAGTTATCTTTGTCTCTTTGAGTCTTTGTTTGCCTTATAAGATCTTGAACTTTGTACAGTCTTACTGAAAATGAAACGAAAAAAAGATCTTATGGGCACTAAATCACCAGGAATAAACCAGTACAGGAAGTTGAATGTCATTTTTTTTTCTCTCCTGTTTCTGGATCATACCCAATTCTTACTTGTGCTGTTTTCAGTATGTGTCTTCAGTGAGAATCTTCTGATACACTGAGGCTCTTACATATTTTTTAAATCCTTATCCCAGTTCGTTAAAAAAAAACAAAAAATGCTCCTCTGTGACAAAGATGAAATCCCTTCAGCTGTCAAGGCTGGGCTTTCATGAACATGACTGAGCTGTTTTAATCCAAACAGCAAAAATTAGCAAAAACAGTTGCCTTTGTGAAGGCCAACCTCAGAAACTTTCTGTATGGTATAAAGTCCAGAAATACACATTAATGGAACTTGGTGTTCACAGGGAAAACCCTGTGAGAGAGTAACCCAGCCTGCAATGGGGATATGCTGCTTTAACAGGTTTTTGTTTGAAAAATGAAGCACTGTCAAAGTCCTTTATCTAAACATATCTTATTCCTGGAGAAACACAGGCATATTTCTCCAGAAAACCCCTGCACCCTCTTGGGTGACAAGGACCTGGGCTTTCAGCTTCTGAGTCCCTTCTGCGTAGGTGTCCTCGAAGTGATGGATGTTGTGCCACCGCCTCTGCAGCGAGCAGCCTGGCACAGAGGCAGGGCTCGCCTGCATGGCCCGCCACTGCTGTCCCTGCTGCCAGGGCTCAAGTCCTGGCTGGAGCTCCTGGGGTTATCAGGCCCTGGGGTACGGGACTGAGCTCTCCCCTCCTGGAGCTTTGGGCCTTCTCATGCTTTTCCATCTTACAAGTTTTTGGTGTCTGAACAGGGTCCCCAGAGCTGGTGTACCACCGCTAACTTTTACTATACAATCAGAATGCACTACAGAAATTCTTCCAAGTCCTCTTCTTTTGTATGAACCATTTTTGACACATGCCACAGTGGAGATTTCTGAGCTGTGCTGCTTCCTGTGGGTTGCTGCTGTCCCTCTTGGCCACGAGTGGTCAAGGTGCTGCGGGCTTGGGGCAGTGTGGTGGCGTGGGCTTCCTAAGGGATCAAAATCCTTAGCTTTACATCCTGGAAGCTGCAGGTGCTTTGCTGATGCAAGCAGTAGTGTTCTGCCGGAGTCCAAGAAATGTTGATGTCTGCCCCAGGAGAGGATCAATTTTTTGGTAAGTAATCTTTTACCTAATAGCTGGATGTGTTCCACGCTAGTGGAAGAGGAAAGCAAACTGGACAGGGATTTTTTGTTGTTGTTTGATTTATTTTGTTTTTATTTTAGCCATTGATTTTGTTCTCATTTCTATTTCTGTTGGAGGCACTTGCAACAGTACTAGTTTAACAGCCTCATGTGAAAGGGTTGTCATCTAGGGAGCAGGTCAGGCTGCTGCAGAATTTGCTTGTATAGGTTATTATTTAGGAGCAGCCATGAACTACCATGCAGACACAGGCAGGCATGGTTCAGTTGGTAGCTTGGCATCATTAGCTATGAAGTATAACACTGGGCTTTGTGTGACAGCTTTAATCAACTTCTGCCTCAAGGTCACCCTTGGTTTCTGAGTTATGGGAGTCCCAAAACCTGTTGTGATTTATTTTGATGAAGGTAAGTCAGTCCATGTTTTCTGGCAGTTTGGCTGTTCTGTGATCTGTAACTACATTGCTTCTAGTACTAAAAATATGCTCCGGACAAATATGGCTGGATGGACAGCTCAAGTAATAGCAATCCATCTTAGTAAATGGCATCAGTTCTTTTATTGCTTCTTTCAGCTGACTTGTCCCTTCATAAAAGAAGAGGCTCATTACTCCCATAGGAGATTCAGAACAACCATCTTTGTCAGAAAAGCATAGCTTTCTGGTTCAACTGGTTCTCTGGTTTGGGATGTGAGAAAAGGGATTGTAAAGGTGCTTGGGCAGCTCTAGTCAGAGCAAGGAGGGGGATCCAGGTGCCCAACAGCGCGCCAGTTTCTAGGTCAAATGGCTGAAAAATTCCAAACCTTTAATTTGTTGTGCTCCTGTTGCCAGATGCACGTACAGTGGGGATCAAGAGGACGCCTCGCAAGGTCAGCATGTGTGCCCTAGGAATGGTATGTGACTTGTGTCAGAAGGATCACTACATGCTACTTCGTGGATCCTGTGGTGAAAATCTGTGGAGCGTTACAAGTAGGTTACAGCTGTGGTATATGGATAAAAGTCAAGTTTACCCTATATTTGCAGTTGTGATATAACTGAATAACAGGGTTCTGCCTGTGTTGACAGCCAGCATGCTTAATGAATAATTTCCTTCTTGGTGTCCAGGAGCTCTGAAGCTAATCTCTGCATGGAGGGTGTACCTGACTGCCTGCAGACAAGGTGATTGACTGAGCTCCTAGCCAGCCACATGGCAAAGCAGCAGACAGGAACTTTGCAGGCAGGACTCCCAGGCAGTACCAGAAACTCTCTCAAGTGGCTTCTGCTGTGCACAGACTAACCAGTAGATGTTGGGATGCACTGGTTCACTCCCTCAGCAGGGAAGCATGGAGTTTCTGATGGTTCCCCCAATGGCATCTGCTGTAGACAAAGGAACTGACCAAGCTGTGTGCAGACAAATTTAAATATTCTGGCAAAACTGGTCAGTAGGAGCGGCCATGTAGAGCAGTCAATTTAGATGGTTAAGATACATTTTGTACATAGTATAAGGTAATCAACAGAAATGGATTGTGGTCACAAAGGCATGCCAGAATTGTCCACTATTCTTTGATGAGTCTTGTCTGATCCAGCTGAAGGCATCTTTGCAAGGACAGTTGCAGTGGACACTCAATTCTGTCACTAGCTGGGCAGCAACTGTCCATCCCGTTCAAGAGATTTGATTCTATAAATACACATGACCCAAGTGAAAGATGCTGATAAATTAGGTCTTTCTAGCAAACACTCTTGTCTGTGTCTAGGAACAGCATCCGTGCAGCACAAGTATGATGCTCCCACTGGTTTGCTGCTAGCATCTCCCCTTTATTGACCATTCTTCAGTGAGCTGGAATGAAATTTATTAGTGTTGGAGAAAGATGTTGGTAGTTGTGAAAAGTGGTAAGAACATAGTTTTTCTGAAATCAAAGTCCATGTTAGCTGGTATTGTAATACCCCGATAGGAATATGGGCCATGAAATGACAAGAGCAGAACGCCTGGCATGGACACAAATGCTGTTACAGCTACAACTTCCCATCTTCCTAAAAAAAGATGCAAGCCCTTAAAAACTACCTGAGGAGCTTGTCTTTAAGTACTAAGTATAGATTATGGTTTAGAAATCCTTCGAATAGACTTTCTTTGCATCTCTTCCTTAGGAAAAGCCCCTCATAGAAAGAAACCAAGAGTTTATTTATAAATCATTTTTTCAGCTAATGATATTTAGCTAATTCAGAGGCTGGTGAGGATTTGAATGAAGTCAGAAGGTTATCTGTGACTGTCAGAGAATGTGTGCAGGGCATTTGCTTTAAGAAGGTGAGCCTGAAAGAAAAGACATCGACATTGAGGTGACGCAGGAAGACTTCCACCTCTCTCCCACTATGTATGTTGACTAAGCTAAAAAGATGTATAGTTGCTTTCAAATAGTCAATGTATTCAGTGTTTTGTCAACTAGCAGCCAGACAAATCACTGTTTTACTGAAAGTAGGTGAAAGCCCACTTCAGGTAAGTGAAACTTCAGATTACTTCTGCCGTAGCAATGGCCAGCATGTCTCCCAGATGTTACCAAAATGCCTCAGGTTAGAAGAGTAAAACTGAAGCAGAGGGTGCCCTCTTCCAGCAATGATTCTGCTTGTTGTGCACGCTGAGCTTGTTAGTCCTAGAGCTGCTCAGCTGATTTCTGTAGCCAGCCTGAAGTGGCTCTTCTGAGGCACTGCTGCTTTTTTCTGCCTGGGCCCTTCAGCTGAAGTATTCCATCTTTTTTTCTGGACTCCTACGTACAAGTAAAGAAGCAGTAGAATTTTTACTTTTATCTAACAGCCATGAGCCAGAGCAACAGGGTCACTTTTACAGACAAATATGACTGCCTTTGTTGGGGGAAGGAAGGGAAAAATAACCCAATTTTTTAAGGGTTTTTCAATTAAAAAAAAAAAAGGGGGGGAGTTTTCGGATCAGTCCACAGACTACAGCACAGCCAAGATGGGGTGGAGACTTTCAAGACCATGGGCAGGAATTAGGTCTTTGCACTTGTTGGAGTGTTCCTTTCTGCTCCTTACAATCTGACAGTCACCTTCTGGATAGACACCAGCTCCTCTGTGAACTTGGCTGTCTCTGCCATTGCTGTAGGTATTTGGCATTATGATTGGAGAGTCAGTGCTTGTTCTGGATGTACAGAGGATTCCTGAGTCGTGAAGCTGTTAGTTTTTCCCCTGGGGGATGGCTGATGCATTGCAGTGTATGGCATGGTACCTCGGAGTGGGTGCTGGGCGTTCGCCAAAGGGGTAGCTCCTAATTCAGCCATGCTGCATGCAGATATTGATGTAGTAAATTAACACATACCTATATACAGAAGTCTCTTGGCAACATAAAACTAACACTTTTCTCTAAGCAGCATTTTATTTTTCAACTTTTAATAAAGTCTTGCAAAGCAGCAGTAAAGCTGAATATGAAGGCATTACCTTTCACCAGGATATCAAATATGTAAGGGACAAATTACAACTAGTCTAATAATTCAGTTTGGTGGTTAGGCTATACTCTAACAATACATGCATATGAACCATTCATATATGATATTGTAGCTGTAAATTTAGCTATGTTCAATCTTCAAGCATCAATGGGAGATATTTCCCATCTCAACTGTCCTGAATATGCAGAGGAGTTTGGTCCAATTAATTTCTGCAGCATAAGAACTATGAAGGCTCCTACTACAGCTTTTTAAATCGACAGATATCACTAGTGATTAGAGCTTCTGGACACCGTGCCTTGAAGAATCCCTGTGGCAATATCTGAAAAGAAACATCAGTGTCATGTTCTTTCTATTTTTAATGCACTTCACTATGGAAACAGATTTATGTTTCTCTGCTGTGTGTGTCTGTCCATCTCCCTAGTAATTTTGAAATGTTGGGTGGTATCAATCAAATGTGGCAGAGAGGCAAAGGTCTTCAAGCCAATTAGCTTCCTGCAAGTTTTGGTGAAAGATACTGTCTGGATAGAAGGAGGAGATCCCACTTATGCCTTCAGAAACTTAGTCTGCATATGCATTGAACCTTTCTACATAGCAAGAATTTACAGTGGGGTTAATTTGCCTTTTGTTTTCTAAAGGTGGGTAAGACTTGAGCTAGAGTAAGTTGAACCTGTTTCCATCATCTCTGACAGCTGCAGGGCCGTGTGCTTATGCTGAAGGAACTTGGAGCCTGGGCAGGAAGAGCACCATGACTTTGCTCTCAGCCAGCAGTAACAGATGTAGAGCGAGTTCTATGCTGAAATGATGATTTTTGATTCAAGCTGTCATTTCTAAGCTACTTGTGCTCTATAGAATGTGATCTTGGTACGACAACCCACCAAGGCTGATGAGAGCTACTAACGGTGTGCATGGAGTGATGTGGGGCAGTTAAGACAATTTTCTTTTGTTGCTAAATTGTGGGCTGTGAGCTCATGTACCTCTGTGACATTGGGTTCTGTGATGGATGCCTATGCTTATGTCCATGTATATTCCTTTCTGCACCTAATGCCCATTGTATTGTTTCAGACTGTCTAAAACTGCTAAAATCATGGTTTACAGTTGAGGTCCCTGGTTTCCTCCTCCTCCCCCCTCCCACCCCTACAGACTTCTGACCTAATTCCATGGCCCAAGAGAATGGGTTTCCCACTCAGTTTTTCCTCCAGACACTGCCTATATACACATGTAAACCGTGGGATGACTTTAAGAATGGTTAATCTTACCCTTTTGGATTATTTATCATTTACCTCCTGATTAGCCTAACTGCTGTTTGTAATGCTGGTAATTCCATTTGTTTTAAATGGAAGCCCCAGGATTGCAAGAGTGGTGGTCTTAAATTGGCTGTTTTTATGAGCATCTCCTGCATTCCCATTTTCCCTTAGTGGGTTACTTATCTTTTGTACAACGTGAGTAAGAGAATGCATAACAGTAAGCACATCGGGAGTGCGGTGCTCCTGTTCCCCTTGTCTAACAGTACAGGACTAAGGGAGTGCTTGCTGATGCTGACGAGAAGAAACATGCTCAAAAGGTGTTTGGGAAACGCTTATCATGACAGATAAACAGTGTGCAGCATTTGCTGTCATGGGAAATCATTAGAGCAAACAGTGAGGCAGGACTCAATGTCTTAGATGTAATAGCTGCAGAGTAATGTAACATTAGTAGCTGCAACAGACAAGTGAAAAGTTACTACAGAGAGAATATCAATAGCAGAACTGCTTTGGAGGATGTCCTTGAGTAGCTTAAGATCAGATGCTTTGGGGAGGTGGGAGGCGAAGGGGTAGTGAAGGGAGAGCGTGATCATCTGCCAGCCCGGATTTGTGCCACTGCTTTCTCTGACAAACACTTCCCCAACTCCTCATGGAATGACTGCCTCAAGTAAGGAGTTCTTCAGAGCTAGTTTAAAAGAGCTGGGTAGCAAGGAGCCCTTTCCTTTGAAAATCATTAATTGCTATGCTCATTTCTCTGTGGTTTTTTTTTTTTTTTTTTTTTTTTGGTGTGTGTGTGTGTTTAATAGGCAGGTACCCTTCAGAAAGGTAGCATTTGGCTTTGGCACATCAGGGACAGTGCTTTATTCTAAGTGAGCATCTTTCAAGTTGAGACCTTCTGTTTGAATGCTAGCTTGAAGACTTCATGTCTGTTCTTCCACCATAAGTCGCTTTCTTAGAGTATAATGTGATTCTGGGTGGGCTGGCTGACGAATTTTGTTAGCTTTTTGTTTACTCTGAAATTAACTTCCAGTAGATTTGGAGTGGGGGGAGTGGGTGGGAAGGAAGAGAGATGCTTCTCTGCTGTTCCTCCGAAGTGCTATTTAAAACCATAAATTGTGCTCTCTTGGAAGCAGAACTGGATCTAATGTCTGAAGACATAGCAGTGATGGCAGAACGTGCAAGAAGATGAATTATCCTTTAAGATGTAAGACTTGCATACCTAACCTTTTGCCCTTAATGCTATCAGTTACTCTGAAGGATAGTATCTCTGAAGTCCTCATCTAAGCTTTGCTGTAGAAAAATGCAACAGCAGTGTGGTGCATATTTAAATGTGACATAGCAGGCGAGGAAAGAAAGTGATCTGTCTTTTGATTGAAGATGAAATAGCTCCTAAACAAACAAGTGGAAAATTGGGTCAGCTATCTCCAAATACAAAATGTTTTGAAAAATTGAGACAAAAGCATTAGGCTCATGTTTGAATATGGCTACTCAAAGTAATCATCTTTAAACTGTCACTAGGGGGACTTTGAAGATACCTGACTTTCAGAGTCTACCCATCAGTGTGTCTCCCTGAAGTCTGCCTTTCAGGAATGAGGATAAGGGTTTTGCACATTCCTCACAGGTAAAAGTATTGTTTTTATTTTTTTAATCCTTCTGCCTTATGAAGCAAACTGGAACTATAAGCAGAGTATTTCACCATTTCTGGTGGGATCCTTGGAGGAGTCAGTTGAAATAATTTATATACCTGTGCCATATGTCCCTTGCTGTTTTATCTGGGTTGTGTTACAATGTTAGAAATCATGCCTGAGGTGGAATGTGGGATTTAATACTTTTCTGCTGTGTCTTGGAGTATTTCTATGGCAAGCATAAAGAGATAAGGTGAGTGCTTGGGAAATTAGGTAAATGAATTTACTCCAAAACTTCAGTGGGGGCCCATGCCTTGATCCTGCAATGAAATTCCCCCCTGCAGAGCTCAGAGCAGAACTGGGGCCTGTGCTTTCCTGAAATGCTCTATTGTTACTGGGAGGATGTCTTCAAAAAGTCTCTACATATACTGGATAGCTCTTTAAAATAATTGGTTGAATATTAATTTCTGTGGTTCAGTGTAATTGTATTAATTATGGGGAACTCATTAGGCACTAATGTAAATATTAGAACCTCTTCTCTAACATTCACTGTAATTTAATGCTAATTCACAGAACTGTTATTAAACTGTTAATAGCCAGGCCTGCAATCCACTGAAGTACATGCAATTGGTAACACATTTCAGGTGGCGAGCAACATTTATTATAGTCCACATACGTGCTTTTGAACTTACAGTTGTGAGCTGTCTTCGGGCTCACTGTCACGAGTTAGAGAAGGTTTGAATAAACTGTCAAAGATTCCTGGGGTAATAACTAACTTGGCCTCTTCAGTTTTCCAAACTGCAATAAACATGTAGATCTATGGCAAAAATACTGCATAACTTTGTATCCCATGTAATCTGTTTGGAAGTTGAGGTGATTGTATCTCTTCCTTAATTCTTCAATTTACTGTGCTAACAAAGGCACTTCCCTAGTCTTTTGTTTATTTTATATGCATGCACTTTAGGTTTCCTTGGCATAAGGCCCCCAGTATTGAGGTTGCTTCTGTCCACGTACACAGCTTGTGGTCATCTGGCACAGCTTGTGCTTATGTGATGAAGCGGGTGCAAGAGGGGAATGACCTCGTTGTTTTTCTAAAATATTCACAGCTGTTATTTTGTTAGTCAAGGGGCAAAAAGGTAGAAATGAAGTCAGTCTGAAATAACTGGGTGATGGCCAGTGAATTCCAGGCTTTGGAAAATGCTGTATTTTACCATATAGCTTTCTTCTCTGAAGTGACAAAACACAAACCAAAAAAGTGCTGACGTGAGGTTTGGCTGGCATGTAGGTGTCTAAAATTGTTGTCCTGAAGGAGTCCATTTAGCTGCTGTCAAAGCTCTGGAAGGGGTATTAATTTAAAAATAAAAATAAAAAAGTCTTGGACACCTGGCAGCGTGGTAGGCCTGGGGCTTGCCCAGCTGTGCCAGGCCTGGGGGGCTGCACCCTTCCGCAGAGGGAGCGGGAGCTGGGCGCTTGTCCCCTGCGGTGCCCACCCTGCTCCCTGGGGTGGGTGGGCAGCTGCACTGACAGGGGGAGGCCACTCACAGGGCCAGGTTGTGGATCCTGCTTCTGCAGTTTGGTGATGATTTTTTTTTGGTTAGTTGGTTTTGTTTCTGTCTTTACATTTGGTTGAGAGAAGCAGGGGGACCCAAACTGCACTGCTTTTTCTACCTGAGAGTTTAAATTCGTACTCCCTGTTGTCCTGTGCAGTGCTGAAGCCCTTGGACTGTGGGCAGTTGGGGCTGGAAGTGTTCCTGCTCGTCCTGCTGAAGGATTTAGAGATAATGGTCAAGGTGGATGAAAGGAAACATGTTCTTTACAGTCCAGTAAGGCTCAAAATGTTAGAAGCCTGTTTTTTTGCAGTCATCACTTCAGGGTAATTTATATACTTTCTGAAATGCCTTTTGGATAAAATTCTTCCCCCAGCGTGCTCAGGTCTAGGGAGTTCAGGGCCTGGCGTCCCAACCTGGAGGTGTACGGTGGAGAGGAGCCTCCCCTGCAGCTGCTGCTTTGCAAGGAGCAAGGGAAGGGCCTTGTGGCCTGCCTTCCAGAGAGCAGGACAGTGGGTTCCCAGTGCAAAGAGGCTTCGTTTTCTCCCTGACTGTGGCTGTTGGAAGGGAACACAGTTTGATTTTCATGCTGGCTGCTAGCATTTTCCTTTGCAGCTAGCTGAAGACACTGAATAATAGCAAGTATGCTGTGCCAGGCAGCACGTTATTTGAATGTCTTGAGCTGCGTGGGAAGCAGCCTGCATGCTATCTCTGCCCCAACGACGTATCGAGAGCATAGGTATGGTTCTCATAATCATGCTTTCTCTTCTATGGCCAGATGCCTAAAAGGTCACTGATGCTGAATCTAGCTCATAGAAACTTTATTCTGAATTAATGAACTGTATTGCTCCCAACACTTAACTTTTTTCTCCTGTTCAAAAAGAAAGGCACAATGCACCATGCAAAGTAACAGCCTTGATGTGTTAATAAACATAGAATTGATGGATCAGCATTTTAAGAACACATTTTTTAAATCTTATTTCATTGTATGATTGGTTCAGAGTAACTTTACATACTGTCTTTAACAGCACCATCTGGTGGCTCTAAGGTAATGTTAACATTAATCATTTCTTAACCGTTTCTTGAAATATTACAGAATATGCTATGTTTGGTTTGTTTTATTACAAATACCAAAGGAGGCACATGGATTCTATATGGTTAAATATGGCATAAAACCACAGACCTTGACAAAAACATGTTGCTGAACTCCCACACGTTCTGAGTATGTGTGGCAGACTAGTGCAGAATCCAGGGTTGTATGTACATAAATACTTAATCTGCATAAATGTTGGAGTACTCTAGAAGAGGGATATTTCCTCATTTCTGTAATGTGTTTTAAGAATCCTAGTTGCCATGCAAAATTTTCTATTAAAGATTATTCTGTGCTTGCTTCTAATCTCCTGGCATGTATGTAGAGTCAGGAGAGATCAGTGAAGTCGCTCACTGGAAGAACTGTCTTCTGAACAGTGTGAGGAATTTAAAATATTATTGAAGGTTTAGGACTTTGAACTTCCATTTTTATTTATTGTCTCAGCAAACAGAGAAGATTGATATTTCAGCAGTGAATGAGTGGGTCGAAACACCTTCCATGTTCAACCAGGAAAGCTTCAAAACATAACCAAAGGTGGTCTCTTTCTGTTAAAAGCGTTTGCACAGAGCGCAGTACTAATGAAGAGTTTGTGGAGTGATGTGTGATGACCTTAGAAGTACCACTAGGATTCCTGTGCAGGAGTTCCTGAGTGGGCGAAGTATCCTGCTTGTCCTTCCTTCCCTGCCCCAGCTGGCATCCGGCAGGAACAGCAGCATTCACAGTGTGCTGCTTTTCATTACTGATAAGTGAAAGGCAGTAAGTGTAAGGCTAAGTAGAGACTGGGAGCTCTGTTTTCACTGTGGTAACAGTTGACGATTTAACATCAGCTCTTCCTTATAATGTGGTGGCATTGGAGCTATCTAGAAAATCCAGTTCCCTCAGTGGCTAAACATGTTGTTTACGTGCATTTACAATTGTTTACTACAAACTTTGGCATCAACAATTCAGCATTGGCTTCACCGAGTAGAAGCAGAACTTTTCTTGACCATTTGTTAAAGCATTCTGCAGAACGATTGCAGCTGGAGGACAGAAATCTCTAGAGAAGAGTTTTCTGTGTTTTCCATTTGATTTGTCCTCTGGTTGCATGGAATAAAAATCACACGGAAAATATGAAGCTGAAGCAATTGTACTGCAGGCTATTTCTAAGCAATATAGATTACTAAAAAAAAAAAAAAAAAAAGAGGGGAAAAATGCAAAAATAAGAAATCCATTTGGAAATGTATTGGAAAAGCCTAAATTAAGAGATTGTAGGGTGCAGTTTGATACAACAGGAGGCAAGGTGCTGGCCTGGCTGTCTCAAAAGTTGTGTGCTCTCTAGCTAACTGGGGCTAGTAGGCATGGTTGGCCAGGTCACTGTTATCTCTTCTATGCCTCTTCTTGCCTTCCCCACACTGTCTGTTTGAGTTATGAGCTCTTGACAGCAAGAGATTTTGTCAGTCTCTTCCTTTCTTTGCATGACCTGATACTGTAGTGAGCGTAATGAACTGCAGCCTCAGCAGCTGCATGTCCCCCCAGCTCTCCTCACTGCTGCGGAGCGTGGTGTATTTGCAGCAGCTTGGAAGGTTGTACCCTTGTGTGGGAGAATGTGGAGTCATAGCAAACGCGGTCTGTGTTTTTCCACAGAAATGATACCTATTTTGTATATTTCCACTGAGCTTTCTGCTTCATATCTGGAATGAAAGTGAAATAGCAAGTGATGAAAATAGGGATAAAAATGATGAGGAGGATTTATGCATATAATAATCATCTCCAGTTATTAAGGCTTTGCCGTACCCTCTTTCAGTGATATTTATATGAATCAGTGAGATCTGATGACTTGCTCAAGGTCACAGAGCAAGTTTGTGGCAGAGACAGAAATAGAAATTGCATCTTGAATGTCAGTACAGTATCACATTCACAGGCTTTCATTTGTACAGCCTTGAAAACACTGTTGTGCTGGATGATGCAACAAGGCCACAGGCAATGCAGAAAGATGGAGGCACCCAGAAATAAGTTAGGAATGCATACTGGGTTTTAAAAAATCTGCTTTTCCATCTTTCTTCAGTTTTAGGTTGGCATAACTTTGTTAGCTTGAGTAAAATTAAGGTTCCACAGAATTACAGAAACAGTAGTGAACTGCTTCTGTGATTCCTCATGTCTTGATAAAGAAACTGGCAAACACTTTCCCCAGGCAACCTTGATGTAATCATTCTCACTAATTGGTGATGGGTAGGACGTGTGCAGAGCTGAGTCTACTTCACTTCTAAGAGTAGGGAAGTAAAGTTTGTCCTGTGAGCATTGAGGAAACTGCTGCTGTGGTACCAGTGTTCGGAGCTGCCCTATTACTGTGTGAAAACTCTACTTGCTTTTGGCCCTGTCACAATGACAGAAGTTCTACTTTCCTGAGCAAGAAAGCTACGTCTGACTTAGTGCTGAATAGTGTACAAGCCTGGTTCAAAATGCTAGTCCAAGAGCTGCTCTGGGTCAGCAGAAATAATGCAAGTAGTTCCAGGATCGTTGCGGGAGAAACAGAAGCCAAATAATCTAGCACAGCCATGCTCAGCTCCAAGAGGCACATGGAAATGGAGAAGTAGCTCATGCCAGTTTGTAAAAAGGAAGCTCAAAGTTACAGGTAGCGTGAATACTACACTGGAGGCAGAGAATAAATGTTTCCCACTTAATGAGAAATAGTTCAGAAAGGACAGCAGAAGGTGTGTGATTGCTTAATAGCAACATTGATGGTTGCTGTTAAAAGCAAGGAGGAGTCCTCCTAAAACCTAAAGCTTTATCTAAATAAGGAAAATACAAAAGGTTTATAAAATCTCTCAGGTTAAATAGGGCGTAATAGGGTGAACTGTAAAAAGAGGTGGAGGACCACTTGTAAAAAGGCATCAAAACTAGTAAAAGATAAATGTTCAAAAACATCAGCACTGGGGAGTATGCCAGAGTAATCTGTAGAGCTAGGAAATTAATTCTTCGCATCTGTTGCTCACTGGGAAGAAAAGGTAGTTCCCATGCTGGAATTCTTTCTGATGAATTATTCTTTAAGAAACATCTTTCAAATTTAAGAATTTGTAGGGGAATTTATATATCTAATAGAAAAAGTTGCTAAGCGGTTTGTTAATTAACCCCAACTTTCTGAAGGAATATAAGAATGAGATAGCAAGACTAACCAAGATGTGGTGTTCCATAAATGTACTCGTACCTGAGGACTGAAAGATGGCAAATTTGATCTGACTTTCTTAAAAGGCGGTAGAGGAAACCACAGGCTGATGAGCTTGAGATATGTAAAAGGAAAAATTATTAGTCGTAGTATATTGGAAGGGAAAAAAAATTAAAAATGTTGGCTACAGGGATGAACTTCTTGCACAGTCAGGAGTTAGCCTGGCTTTTGGAAAGAAAAGTCAGACCTCAAAATGTTGGAGCCTTTCTACTGAGTTAGCAGATGTATCTGTTCTGCGACCTGTGGAGGTGTGCATATGCATAAACGACCTGTTAAGAGTTGGAATTCTTGATGGCATTCGTTACTGTACAGAATAACTTTGAATTATTAATGGTGACTGAAGAGGTTTTTTAAGCACGTTACGAAACTGAGTGACTGTGCAGTAAAATACAAATGAAATGTGATGTATATGGAGGAGGAGTGAATCTGAGAGAGTGATGGGTGGACTCTGAGCTGGTTCTTGAGTAAGCTCTTGGGTTGTGATATAAATGCCATCTCAGTATTCAGGTATGTCCTACAGGTATGTCAGATGTTAGCATTAGGGCAATAATGGAGAGCAAATTTGACGTGTCATTACATTCTTTATGTGCTAGTTTTAAAGCAGAGCTCCTGTCTCCTGAATACCGGTATGCAGGTATGAGTCTGCGGCTCCCCAGTCTGCCCTGTTTCTACTAAAACTGAGTGAAGGGGAGAGAAGGCAGGGGGGCTGATTCAAAGCTTGAAAAGGGCTTTATGAAATGAGCCTAGAGCTCGTCAGCATGGGAAGGAGGCCCCAGAGGTAAGTGGTGATAGAGGCCCATAAAGGTGTGTGCCATGGAGAGAGCAGGTAGAGATAGATCTAATGCAGTGCAAGAGCTGGGGAGCATTAAGCTGGCAGGAGACGGGTTGCGGTAAGTGTTGCTTTTGTATGACCCAGTCTTCAGTTCCTTCCAGGTTACCTCATTTTGGCCAGTTGTGGGCAGCACACAGTGGCCTGTGTGGATATTTGTATCTCCTGCTGTGGCTTGATGTCATTTGGGAAACTTGAGCAAGTACTGATGCAACTGTTAACTGCAGGGCTGGCCTCCTGTCCGTATGTCGGCTCGTTGTCATTAGTGCTAATTCAGGGTCAGAAATCAAGCAGATGAGAGTCGACAGCTGCTTATCCTGACCAAGCTGCTCGTGTTCAGTTTCTAGGAGTAAATTTATTTAGTCATTACTTCAGAGCCACTGCTTGTGCGGGGAGCAGTGGGAAGGTCCGCGAGCATTTCCACAGCCACGTGTGAATAGCTGCACCCCCAGCCCAGACAGGCAGAAATCCCGGCTGTGTCGGCAGTCTTGCTGGGGAGCAGTGATCCAGTGGCAGGAAATGGTAGCCCTGAGCAATGGAACGGGAATGTTGTGTTTTGGTTTCAGCGGTATATTGAAAATCAAAATGTTGGACGTAATTCTAAAAGACTACAGAAGCCAAAAGATAAAAGCAAGAGCATCCCATGTGTTTTTACAACATTAAAACAGCTACAACGAAAGCTGGGCCACTGCCAGCCTTTATCAAAAGGCTATGTTCTTTGCATTCCAAGCAAAAAAAGGACAAAATGACAAAGAACATACCAACCCTTTATATACAGCTAGAGGAGATGAAAAATCTCCAAAACTATTGAACTTTTTCTTTGAAGAGTCTTTTCATGTTACATTCAGAGATGAAAGCTGAGAGTTGGTGCAGGTACAGGCCTCGTGGGTTAAGTGACTAGTGAGAGCATGTGTCAGCACATGAAAGTTGCTAGGAATGGTGTATTTTTCTGAAGGAAATGGTGTTCCTTGTAAAGAGTCATTCGATGGAAAATGTTTTGGGGGATTGGTGAGTTTTATTTGTCCTGAAAAACCTGAGAGGTTTTGCACTCCTGAGTGTCTGGCTGTCACTGTTTACTTAGATCCGGGTAACTCAGTTTTTAGGATTCAGAAGTGTGCAGTTGGACTGTGTTTTTGATGTCCTTCAGTACCTTGCTGGTGTTCCCTTCACCGAAAGATGTGCAGATAAGATGGATTGTGTGGCCTCTGATTAGGGCTCAAGACTGATCTTAATGCACTTTTCAAAGCTGGACCTAAGAACTGTAATCATACGTGGTTCAAATTTTCACAGGTGTAGTCCCGGTACCAACTAGTTGTATGTGCTGCCAGTGCTGTTCAAGAAGCCTGTTGGATCTGTAGCAGTTGTTCAGGCTTTATGGTGTCATTAGCATACATGGAGTAGATCGGTGTTGGCTGAACACTCGTGAGCAGAGAAACTAAGAAAGGTTCAACTTTTTTTTTTCACCTTAAAGCTCATGAAGAGTTACCAAAGATTGTTACTTGTCTTGTTGGAGAGAAGATCTGAGCTTAGGTCTGTGTACTTCTATTTTGTTACTTGCCATCTATTTGAGATGAGGCTACAAGAAATGTTAAAAATACAATAAACTATCTACCAGGAATAATTGCATGCTTTTTCTAAGGTCCTGATGGTTAAAAATGAACTTCTTTCCCATGTGGTGTGTTGAATTTTTTGTTCTTTTTTTTTTTTTTTTTTATGAATTTGCACCATATATAACTTAAAAATCTTTAATAGCTTTGAAAATGCTTATTCATATCACAACGCAATATACTGCTTAAATAGGCTAAGTATTTCATAACAGTAATTTCCAAAAGCAGTAGACAAAGGTGGACTCAATTTTGATACGTGCCAATTTCATTATGTAGCTGAATTTGCAAGCAGGAAACAAACATGAAAATATAGATATTACAAAATAAATCAGTGCAAATTCTTTTCTAATTGCTTATATTGTGGAGACGTTCAGTGTTTGTCTCCCTAGATAATGCAGAAGCTCTCTGGGAGTTACGTGAACAAGGGCGAGCAACTACAATGTTCATACACCTTGAAATATTTGGAAGTACAGTTCAGTTGGTTATAAACCAGATTATTTTAGTTAAGTGTTTATATATATTATTTATAAAATTTCATGGATCACATAGTTGGTACTATAAGGTAAATTTTTGGCAGTGTCCAAACTACCATTTTCTATGGGAGACTGTGGGTAAAATAAGCCTCAGTGATGTTTCTTGAGTGTGCAAAAACTGGCATTCAGGGAATCAAGAAATTCAGATTCAGTGGAATCAAAAAAAGCCTTCGCCTTCCACTGCCTCAGAAAAAGTTTTAATTTTTTTGGACCAAGCTTTCCGAGGAAAAAAATATAATAGTTTTTTTGCTGGCCACAAGTGAAAATGAAAATAAGAGACTGTGGAAATGTTGATTATTAAACCTAGAAAGATCAGATTCAGATACGGTAATGTGTGAATTGAATGATAAAATGCTGGCAAAGAGCATACATGGCATGAATCATCCCAGTAAAATAGAGAAAACTATTTAACCACATGAAAAAAATATACACCCACATAAAAAGTTGCTAGTTTGTTTTACTTTATCTGGCACTTTATTATTCTTGAAGCTTTAAAGAACTCTGGCCTCTTAGCTCCCATGATGAGTGCTCTAATTATGAACATTAAGAATGTCTTCTGATTGTTTTGAGTTAGCTAATAACTTGATATGCTAAATAAATCAAGCAGTTCCCAATCCAAATGAAGTGTCTGGCTTTAGAAATACTGTAGGCTCCCTCTCTGCTGTGTAAAATGGGTCTGAACAGCTGGAACAAATGTTCTTGTCACTAAATCATAAATTACAACTGTCAAGAATAAAACATTTAGTTCCAGCACTCAAGAAATAGATTTTTAAGAAGTCTTCTCATTTATCAGTTCAGCCATTGATTACGTGTTTAAGGTGATTAAATCAGAGCAGTAATGAGTGGAATTCTTGATTTCTCAAATCCCCAGCTAAATGTACCCATAGTTTTACATCCAGAAACTTGGTAATCCTTAAAAATGACCCAAAGCATTTAAGGAGCTAATGCTGTATGTAACCACTTATGTACTGCCTTTCTGATTACTAGTAATGTTTCCTGAACAGGAGAGGAGGATCCATTAGCCTCCATGAGCCCCTTACTTGTCTGGTTTCCAGCCTGTCAAGCGTTAAAACAGCGCCATCTGAGCTTCCCAAAGGTGGTGATTGCCTTGATGGCTTAGGGAGCGCTGGGAGGTCGGGGCTGGGGTCAAGCTGAGCTGCCTTGCATTAGACACCTAACTGACAATCTCCTTTTCTTTGGTGCAAGAAGCAGGAGGAGGGAAGTTCCTGTATAATCCAAAATAGATATGATTTACCATTGCAAAGCCTGCTGCTGTTCCTCAGGCTTGTCTTGAGATGTATCCTGAAATAACCATGAAGATTTGATCCAGTATGTTTTTCAATATTGATCTCTGCATGGTGTTTTTACAGTTCTATTTTCCGTGTACATGGATGGCTTCAGTCTCCACCAGAATGAGGGGGCTACCAGTTGCAGTCTTGTCGAGTTTTGTGCCCGTTTTCACAAATCTGTACTAATTAAGCTCATTTTGGCCAGACGGTTAAGGAATACCTGCAGTGTGCTTATGATACTGCTGCGCTTGCATACAGTTTCTGTGTAAGATTTTTGTTTGTGAAATTATCAATTCAACACCTTTCAGATGCCATTTAAATGGAAATAACTAAGATGTGCAAAGATCTCCTTTTGACATGATACACAGTTGGGAGGAACTGTAAAGGAGGATAAATGTGTTCTTGTGCTGCAGAAATACTTGAAAACTTTTTCCTAAAGATGTACTGAGGAGTTAGATGTATTGTCTTTGCTTTTTATGATGCTTCCTGCAAAGATTTCTTTGTTGGTGTTTTGTGAATGTCTGTTGGAAAGCATTCAATCTTTGTCCAGCTATCAGACCTCTTAAAACTTGTAGGAACCGAGTTATCTTTGAGATTTCTATGACTGCATTCAAGTAAGTCTTCAAAAATTGTGCGTAGTCTCAAGAGGGAAAGGGACACAGTCTTTAGATGTTTCCTTACACAACAACAAAAAATAACAGAAATATCGTACCATTAGTGTGAAGTTTGTTATTGTTCTCTTTCTGAATGCTCTTCCCTAGCCTCTTAATTCTCAGTAACTGCACAATTTATATTAACAAGACAAACAGTACCACGGCAGAGGAAACACAGGTTTATGAGAGATAAATGTGTTTTAGAACATCATTCTTATAAAATGTATTTTAGATTCCATGTTATTTTAGAAAGGAATTTGGGAGATATCTGAACTCACTTATCCACCTTTAAATATCAGTAAAACCAACTTAAAAAAAAAAAAAGAATTAAAGTCAGTAATTGCAACTAGAGAAAGTGGTAGGAATTGGCACTTTTTGGCTGAAAATGAGAAGAAAGGCCGAAATACTTATTTATCAGATGTAACTTGATAGCTCAGCAATCTTTTAAACAATTTAATCCTCTTTCTGCCTGAGGAATATCTCTTAGCTACTCAGTTCTCTTCAAAGGTATTCCGTAAACATCTCTGTGTGCTGCTGACGAGCTCTGAATTCAGCACTGTAGTGGGGAACCCAGAAGTTGTGATGTGGTGGTTTTTCTTCCTCTACTGAAAGAGCACCCAAATAATCTCTGCATGGACTGGTTTCACTTGGAAATTCACTTTGAGAAAATGTTCCTGGAGTAAACTAGATTATTCAATTGCAGAAAATAAGAGAGGTCTGTTGACAAAATGGGCAAACTGAATGTGTACGGAAATTGAGTCTGGACAGAGGCATGTTGTGTCAGCTCAGTCATTAGTTTGAATTACAAATAGTGTTCATATTTGTCTAGTACGTACCACTATGGTGGTTTTACTTGGGTGGGCAGCTGGGCTGAACCACAGCCGCTCTCTCACTCCCCCTGCTCAAAATGGAAGGGGGACAAGAAGCAATGCAAAGGGTTCAAGGGTTGAGATAAGGACGCGGTGATCACTCAACAATTATCGTGACAGGCAAAACAGACCCTCAGTAGGGAGATCTGTAAAAATCATTGCCTATGACTAACAGGCTAGAGAAGTGATAAACATAGTAAAGAAAGCAAAATTGCCTTCCCCCCCATCCTCCCTCTTCCATCTCCTCCCCCCGAGTGGCACAGGGGAATGGGGCAATGGGGGTTATGGTCAGTCTGTAGCGCTTCTTCTCTGCCACTCCTTGGTCCCTCTCGTCCCCTGTGCTGTGGGGTCCTCCTTCAGGTGCCATCCTTCCCAGTCTGATCCTGTGTGGGCTTCCCACAGGCAGCAGCTCTTCAAGAACTGCTCCAGTATGGCTCTGTACCACGGGGTCCATCCCTCGGGAGCAAACTGCTCCAACCTGGGTCCCCCACGGGCAGCAGCTCTCCCCAGACCCCCTGTCCCTGCGTGGGCTCCTCTCCACAGGCTGCAGCTCCCGCCTGGAATCTGCTTGGCAGGGGTCCTCCACAGGCCGCAGCTTCCATCAGTGCAGGCCCACCTGCTCCACCGTGGTCTCCTCCCCGGGCTGCAGCGTGGAGCCCTGCTCCCCCGTGGTACTCCATGGGCTGCAGGGGGACAGCCTGCTTCACCATGGGCCTCGCCACAGGCTGCAGGGGACTTCTGCTCTGGCGCCTGGAGCACCTCTCCCCCTCCTTCTTCACCGACCTTGGCACCTGCAGGTTCATTTCTCACTGCTCTCTCTTTCTTGCAGCTGCTGTTCCCCAGGAGTTTTTTTCCCTTTCTCAAATCTGCTTTCACAGAGCTGCAAACAACATCACTTACTGGCTCAGCTCTGGTCAGCAGCTGGGCCCTTACCTAACATGGGGCAGCTTCTGGATTCTTCTTGCAGAAGCCACCCCTATGGCCCCCTGCTACCAAAACCTTGCCACGTAAACCCACTACAACCACAAAGGCTTTAACTTGGGGATGTAAATTATGTTTCAAATTTAGAATCAGATTTTTGAATTTAATAGAGTTTGCAAAGTAAAGTCTAGATCTCACCCCCAGTAGGCATTTCTTTATTCTGGATTTACTTTTAATATCAGCTTTTGGATCCTGCTCTGGCCAGTCAGGGTCACTGATAGCTGCTGTTCAGGGAAGATGTAATGTATACAGTACTCTGACATTATGTTGAAAGACTTAATATCAAATATTTAGTGGCTGTAAAACTATATAGCCTGGGAATCCTAGTTTCTAAGTTCATATTGTGCAAATTCACAATTTCAAGTTTACATTTTGACTACTCTTCACCTGACTGATGTATATCTGTAGATCAGTAGGTAACTGTGCTTGTGTCATTGGCTTGCTTTAAGCTCCCTCCCCTATGTGGTCTCAGAGGGTTCAGAAACCAGAAGACAAAAAGATTACTTTTCAACACCAGCTTTGATTTTTTGCTTTTTTGTTGGTTGGTTGGTTGACTTTTCTGGGGGGAATGTTTTCTTTGGATTTTGTGGGGGTTCTTGTGTTTTGCATGTTGTTATTGAGTGATTTGAAGCCTGAGTTGAGAAATGACATAATTAGTCTGCTTAAATATCTTGACCTGTTTCTTGCTCTGTTTCACCTTTCTGCAAAATTTGAAACTTTCACTTTTTGAGATTTTACATATAAACAATAAATTTCTTACTTTCATTCATTTCAGAACCATGAAGGGTAAGATGAGGATACCAACAGCTGTGTGTGGAAACACTTGAGTACCAGTGCCATTGGATTTGTGGTTATGCTCCCCTACCCGTGCACTAAGAAACTGCTCTGTAAATACACATTTGTAGAAGGCATTTGAATCCTGAAATCATTTTTAGGCCTTCTTTATGACCATTAATAATTGCATAATAGAATTCAATGAGGGTGGCTTGGTCACAAATAGCTACATGTGTTAAGCATAAACATGTCAATCCTTTAAGCTTTAATGACATTTCTTTTCTTGTGGTATGCTTCCCTCCACCATGGTGATATTGCTACAGAGCTCATACCTGACTTAAGGGAGAAACTATCCTATTTCTATAAAAGAGAAGTTTTATTTTTTGATACTATTACATTTTAACATATTAACAATTTCATATTTTGCTTCATATTTTCTTTTGAAGTCAATTATTTTAAATTAGCTCATGAAATGTTTTGAAGAATAAATGATTTCCTTTTTACTTTGAACTAAAGGAAAAGTAATTAAGTAGTGCTCAACTGAACAAACACCCATTTCTTCTAGGTACTGCAGAATTATATCCCTATAATTTTTTATAGGTCAGTCAAGCTGCAAATTACTCAGGAAACCCCTCAGGTAGACCTTCTGCTAATTATCTGACATGGCTGCCTGCTTTTAAACCAAGAACTATCAGTTGAAGACCTGTGCTGGAGTGAAGAAGGAATGTTTTTAAACTATTTTATTTTTATATGAGAGGAACTGTATACTTCATAGCAATTCTGAATGTAGTTCCACCCTGAATGCAGATTGTGGTAAATGTTGAAAATATTAACTTACAAAAATGTTAAAATAACCAAACACATCTAGTTTGCTGAAACAGCATACGTATAACAGTATATAGCTGTCAGCCTGTGAAAATTGAGTGAATTGTATTTCCACATAAGTTATTCCAGATTCAAATTGTTTGGACATGGTCAAAGAGAAATATAATCAGCAATAGAGTGTGGCCTTTACACTGTTAACTCATGTTTTCCTTCCATCTGTCTGTCCATCCTTACAGTCTGTTGATTGGCAAACATAAAGCACATTTTATAGCTAGATTATCAGCTGGGAGCACTGTGCATACAACTTGAATTTGTTTAGTTTGTTTATTTTCTCTCTGAAAGGGATATTACCAGCTGTTGTGCACTCCCTGTCTTCTCATCCATTAATTGTTCCTGTTTCCTCTTCTGCAGACATATCCTTGCAAGGCATGCCTTGCTGGCAGATGTATAATGTGGAAAATATTCCTCTTTCATTTTAATACTAGAAATGGTCACTTCATAAGTTCTTTAAAATCTTTTTGTTAGTACCACTATGCTGTAACTATGATATCTATAGGTAAAGTATGCCTAAGTGATTTAAATGGAGAAAAAACAGCAGCTGAAAATACAGAAGACTTTTCCTGCACAAGATCACCATCTGCTCTAGTGTCATGAAAAAGGAACTACTGGAATGTTAATTGGCATAGTAATGTAACCTCACAGACATGAACCTCCCTCAGTGTTTTAACTTACGCAGTGTCCTAAATCTTTGTATTAGAAAGCCTGAAAAAGGGTTAGTCAGTCCATATTACTTATAAATGTTTGAAAATGGGACAGTGTTGTTGTGGATTGAGCCTCAGTTGTTTACCCTGTCATTCAGAGATGTGTTAGCTCTGGTGTCACTAAGCTTGCAGTATGAGGTGCTATCTAAAGTAGCACACAGGATACATGTCCCAGGGTGAAGTCTGTGACTTTCAGTTACTATAAACGTACAACTCATGACTAGCTTTATTAGCTTGTTAATGAGCAGATCTGGTCATTATTAGCAGAAAACTTGCTGCTTGTGTGCTTAACACAAATTTGAGGTTTGTTTGTTTGTTTGTTTTCTTTCCAGGAATAGTATTGACTGTTAACTCTGTTTACTTGCACTGGTGGTTCATGTTACATATATATATATATTTCTTCCTGTTTATAGATGCCTATCCTAAGACTTTAGAAACTTTGACAAACTCTGCCAGGACAAATAAGATATTTTTACAGTTTGCATGTGTGATAGATTCTTTTTTGGAACAGCTTAATATATTGGTGGGATTTAAAGATGTGCTGAATCTAATCTTCCAGGAGTTGAGCAAGGATTCATTAGAATTCATCACTCTTGCCGAGTTTGACCTTCACTACCCTGATGGAGTTCACTGCAATTTTTCAGCTGCCTTCATTCTGCTTTTCTTCCTTAGGTGACAATAAAAGGGAAGCAGTTTGCGTGTCCGGCCTTAGTCCTCTGCAGTCTTGATGCTTTTCTGCTATCCAGACCCTTGCTGCAGTCCCTGTCTCTGTGCCTGTGTCTTCAAATCTCTTTGTCTTGGCTTCTAGTTTTGACAAGCAGGTAATGAAGTGGTTTTGCCTTCTGTATTGCCCTCACGCTTAGGATCGTGTGCTGCATATTGGTTTGCATAGCAATTCTATCCTGATTTTCAGAACTTGACAGTTACTGCAGTCTGTGCTTTCTGCAGAAGTAAATGTTCCCTTTTAATAATTTTTATTATTAGCAACTCTGATCCTATGGAGGAATACTTCAGGTTAGCACTGGAACAGCAGTAGTTTTTAAACTAACAATAAAGTACAATGCTGGCAGTGGCCTTATCAACACCCAGTCACTGATGTTAGGGCTAGGACATGAGGGAGAGCGATGCGGTTTTATCTTTTCCAGCTCTTAAAGTTAGCAGAAGGACATGGTGCCTGTAGTCTGTTCTGGTTACTTCGTTGCAATAGTTGGAAACATAAATTAGAAACATGCTTGCTGCAATAACACAAGAGAAAGGATATTTGTTAGTTATCATATCCCATGCTGAAAAAGTCCACTTTATTTGCGTGTAACTACAGTGCTATGCGCTGTGACCTAAAAGTTTCACTGGATTCCAAGAGAATTTAATATTGGTAGAAAACAAAGCATTTTTTTTCCCACAACAATCACATGTAAACACCCTCCTGCCCCTTAACTTCTTCATAGGTCATGTGTTTTTTCTAGTATTAGTTCAAACTGAGAATTCATGGCGCAATGTCACAGATGTTGGTTTTGGTCGTGACTGGAGAAAGTGATTTTGGTACCATTTATCCTGTGTACAGATAAGGCTTCCAAAGCCTGAATGATGATGTTTCCACTTAATTTACTCAGCTTTCTTGATCATCTTTTCATGCCTGAGATTGGGTCTAGGCTCCACACATCTTTCTGAGACATACAAGGCAACTGACTGTGTTGATGTTGGTCCATTGGATGGATGCTGGATCTTTACTCTTCTGTTTGTGAACCTTTAGAAGTGTTGCTCATAACTGATTGATAAGTGAGGCTCTAAAACAACTGTAATTAAGATAGTGTTCATACTGCCATAATTCCAGGATAAAGCAATTTTATTTACCAGGATTACTTACTAGGTACAGCAATCCAAGCTACATTTCGATTAGTCACAGGAGGACCTGACAGAACATGGATGTTAACATTAAGCATCCAATATGTTAATTTGTAAACCTGTCATATTTGCCATGGTGGCAGTAAATGATGTTAAATAGCTTTTTCAATAGATTAATTAGTGGTAACTTTTTGGGTTGATACATCTGCCACAATTTTTACAATATGTCTTTATTTATTTATTTTTTAAGCAAATCAAGTGTTAGGATTTATATTAGGCTCATCAGAAAGATTTGGGATTTTATTAAATACAAATTAACAAAATTCTTTAATTGCTTTGAGTTAAATATGGTGCCTAAAGTATCTCAGCCACTGTGTCAGATTTCATCAGGAAATATTTTTGTTCTCAAACAAAATCCGATCCTTTAAGTATTAAAGAAAAACTGGAGTTAAAAGAGGCTGTGACAATTTTGAATAGTTTCTAAAATTTCTGTCAACATTTAAAAGTGAAATTCTTTTCCGTGCCACTGTTGCTTTGTCCTCCTCCATCGAAGAGGATATTTTACATGTTTAGCAGGGAGCTCAGAATCACCTGTACAAATTAAGAGATGATGAACAACTTAGTTAATGATCATGTAAGCAGAGAATTTAGCTGAGGATTGAATTTCAGTATAGACTTTCTTTTTTTGGTTACTTTAACATCATACCTTCCATGCCAATATATGGTTCTTGAGATAAGATTTCTACAGAGAAATCTTAGCCTACAGTTTGTTGTCCAAGGAGCTGCTACAGCCCTGTTGACTAAACAGCAGGGTTAATTTCAGCTGGCATTGACTATTACACTTTTGTGAAAATCTGTTATCATGCAGGCTCAGGCAGCAAGGTTGAGAAACACAAGAAAAGATGCTGGAATACCTCAGTGCATCAAAGTGAGGCAAACTCTGTAATTTCGTTAGGTTTGCTGGCAGTATATTAATTCTGTTAGCATAATTAACAGTAGTACTGGGCATGTGACTGTGAAGGCATGGTATAGGCTTGTCCTAAATGTATACAGGATGGGCAGAGGTAACTTCAGTTGCTAGCTGTGGAGTTTGTGCTGCTGTGTTTGACAGGAAACTTTGTTATTTAGGTTAGTGCTGTCATGGTGCCTGCTGTGCTGTGCCTGTTCCTGTGTTCTGCTGGCTGGCTGAAGTGAAGTTTGCACTCTAAAGCAAGTTAATGTTTCATCTTATCTCCAGCAAAAGGTACTAGTGTATGTCACAAATCACTTGATTGTGTTGATGAGGCTATTTACTAGTTTAAAATAGTTTATTTGTACATACTGCTTGTGGAAACCTAGCAGCAATATCTTTCCTGTGCCTTTCAATAAATGGAAAATCTGTTGTCTTTAGTAAGCACAAGAAGTACTTCTCACTTTTCAATTTGGTGGCAATGGGCTTGAATTTTACAGGTGTAAAGCAGGTGTTAGAAAGTCTAACCTCCGATTGTGAATTTACAGCTTGTGACTTCAGCTGTGACCAACCAAGTACTGATGGAATAGCATTTTCTTTTCTGCAGGAGACGCTGTTTCAGTGTTTTCCAGTGCTGAGGTGGAACAGGTTGTAGTTTGCCTGCTAGCCTGTGAGTATAGAGAACTTAGAGTTTATGTTGAGAACTCTCAGTAGTGCAGCAGCAAAGCAGAAATGTCTAGCCTCAAGTGAATATACACAATATCAGTTCCCCGGTTCAATGCAATGCTTCAGAAAAACAGACATCAGGAACAGAGAGGATAGACCATACAATTTGTTTACTAGGAAATGCAAGATGGTTCTCTCACATTTTCTGAGTCTAGGTTCAGAACTGGGGTTATCTAGCTGTATGCTGGTCATTTTGTCCAGTAGGATCCTATGAGAAAGTATATCAAAAGCTTTCCCGAAATCCCAGAAGTTCACATCAAGTGGCTTCCCTTGATCGACTAGATGGGTGATCTTATAAAAGGAAATAAAGATTTGTCAAGCAGGACCTACTCATGAACCCATGTTGGCTGTGAAACAGTAGTTTCTGTGAGAGCACAGCAAATGCTTTTCATTTATGAAGCAGCTTTGCTTTCTATCATTTTTGTTTCTGTCTTCTAGTTATACCTTTGGGCCAGGCTGTTTCTTTGTTTTGCTTATATGCTTCATTGATGTTTTCCCATCTTGCCTGTTCACCAGGCTATACATATTCATCTTCATTTCTAACAAAATTTCTCCAATATCCTTGCAAATTGAAAGAAATTTAGAAAGGGTTTTATCGACAGTTTTAGGGATGAGAAGCGGGAGGATATCACAGTCACTTTCAGTGACTCACTTTTGAAAAGTAAAAAAGCTTTGTTAAAAACTTGAACAACAGTTGCAATAGTGTTGTTTAGTTTGGGGTTTGTACTTTTTCAGCTTCTAAAACTTCAGCTATTTCTATGTAAAGCTACAATTTCTGTCTAGTGTTCAGGCTTCTTTATGGGTAAAGAGGAAATACACCTTATTGAAGTAAAGCCAGGATTTCTTTGTTAGTTAATTGAAATCATGAATCAAATTATTGTTAGTCAATATCTAGTTACCACCAAAAAATCCACTTTAAAACAAACAAACAAAAAATATAAGCAACCACAAGAAAAATACCACAAACACACTGCAATGCAGTTAAAAATGTTCTCCCTTTCTCCCTCTTCCACTGCCCCTTGGGTCCAAAGATTGGTGGATTCATATGGGAGCTGGAGTGGTGTAGTCCTTTGCCAAGAGGAGGAGGGTGTTCACGTTGTTGTGTTCTTTTGTTATATATTCCTTTCTCCTTCTAAAATCCACTCAGGATTGGTTTTGTTTGCTAACATTGTTATGCCTTCCTCTTCTTTCGTCGACCCAGATTTCACCCAGATTTATTATATGTAGTACCTTTTGCATATGTTAGATGCTATTTCTTTCTTTACTTTGTAGAATTAGTTTTAGGGGTAACACTGAATAACTGCTTGTTACTGCTGTATATATAAAACGATGTTGGTACCACAGAAATGTGAAATGAAATAAATGAAATACTGCTAGCCTAGCCATACGTAACCTTGCTAAGTTGAGAAACTACTGTCGTGGTTAAACCAACTAAAGCTACAGGTTAGTTAAAGAGAGATTTGGACAGAGCAGGCCGTACAAACCTCAGTTCTGAGGCCTTGCAAATTCACTATAAAGCTTACTACTGAGCATGTGCTGCATTGCAGAGCTATGCGGTTACATCAAGAATGCGAAATGTGGTGTTGTAGACCTAGTTTTTAAGCATCTGGATATTTAGGTACTATGCTCTGTCCCCTGCTGTGAGTTTGAGACGAGTCTTTTTTGTATCCAACCAGGATACACGGGAGATCATTTCCATTACATTTAAAATGGAATTTGAAGACTGACTGCTGATCACTCCCCAGTTTTGGTGTTTGCTGTAAATATGCTTTGTCTTAAATTTTGTCTTCTGCAGTTTTCATGTTTGCCTGATGATACTTTGGTTTGAATTTCTTCAACAGTAAATTTCTTTAATTCTTGCCTGTGTTTCTATAGCCTGTTCGAAATCTGAATTTAATTCGTAAAAGAGAACAACATGATTGTACGTGCTGGTTTAGTTCACATCCCCATACTGCATAGACTTCTTCCAAAATTCTAAGGTCCTAAATTGAAGCATTGATTATTCCACTCAATGTGCTTCCCTTTAGCAGTTTTAGTGCAGTTGGAACATGCTTTTTTATTATCATTTTAACCTAGGATTTGTTCAACTGTTGCTTTAATAACAATCAAAACCAAATTCCGTTATGGTTGCAGTTAAAACATTGCAGATAAGGCAGCACAATTACATTAATACAAGTAGTGTTTTATAATGATATAAAACCCTCATATGGTTATATTCACATGACAATGCCCATGCTAAAGGAAGGAGATGTGTATTTGGCATGTCTTTTTTGTTGGAGGCATTGCTCTAAACTTCTGTGTGCGTTTATATACTGTATTTTATACAAGTATAAAACATCTATGCATGTATAACAGTGGTGGGAGTAACATAAGATTATTGGGTTAGGAAGGATAGTTTAAGTAGGTTTCATTTCATAATCATAGTAGGTCTAGCCTGAATTCTACTTGTGCTTGAAAGCCTGGCCATGAGCCCATCTTAAAAGGTAGTTCTTAATTTCCCAAAGGCTCTACAGAAACACGTTTGCTTCTAAGAGATGGGATATAGAACAAAAACAACTGTTGTTTTAGCTGTACATTTACTGCAAACAGGATGTAGAATTGTAACTCCTGACTTGGACTCTCTAAGGAGCGATCGAGGTGTTAAGAGCATGACGAGATGTTTTTGCAGATTTGGTTTTTCATTCATGAAGATTGTATTTCATTCCCTTGGACTGATCATCTAGTTACTTTGGGAAGTTTAGCCACGAGTGTGTATACTCAGGTCTGAGTATGCATGCATGCGTAACGGTACCAAACAGTATCTTTTTTTGAAAGCTAATTTACTCAGAATGGGAAGAATTTTCTTTTTCAGTTTGCCATTATGAAGAATGGTGTATTATATGTGAAGCATACAAAAGCTCGGAAGAGAAACTGTCTTTAGCGCACAGAAAGTATTAAAAGCAGGATTCAGTTGTTTTTTTTTTTATTATTATCCCATTGGCAACATTTTAATAATATTGCAAGGAGCTGAAGTCTAGAGGGCTGCTGTAGATGGTGAGACGCTTGTCTGTGATAGATCCATAACTTCCTACCTTGTCTTCATAATCCATGTCTGTAATACACATACAGCTCACAGTATGGCCAGGAATTCAAGTTTATTTCTGGTAAGTTTGTAGCAGATATGCTTCTCTATCATTTTCTTTGCTAAAACCACAATTCAGATGAGCAAAATCTAATGAGTTAACTGTTTTTGTTTCAACTTGCCATTTCTCAGTAATATAGAATACTAGATAAATGACCTTGTTTGATTCAAAATGCGAGAAATAAGTCTTCCCTTAAGTGGTTGAACTGGGAAGCTACTAAAATGAAGTTAATCCTTTGGAACAAATGCATGGTATTACCAGTGAAAGTCTCCTGTTCATTTCTTACGTCTATTGATTGAGCGTCTAGAAAATAGTGGATTTTAGGCTTCTCAGTCTAGCTTGAAGTAGGTTTGTGAGCAAGAATCTGAGCAAGACTTCTGTTGTCTGCTCAATGTTGTTCTGCTGCTCTCTTCAGGTGTGTGTTTCAAAGATTTGCCTTGCTAAGGTGCATTTATATCCGTAACACCTCCTGAAATGAAAGCATACACAGGATATGAATGCAACATGGATGCAGGATAATGTGTCTGGAAGAATGAAGTGTGTCAGGAAAACACAGTGGGATTATCAAGAGCAGCATCAGGCATGAATAACTGTTAGGAGCAGAGATGTTTATCTCAAGAGAAGTTTCTAAGTGTCTGCATCAGGGGAGCAAGTGACACAAGCCATGCCATAGATGACTTAGTAGAGATGTGCTGTCCCTTGGGATTTACATTGTTCTGTGTTCTGAGTTTTCAGTGTATGACTGCTGGGCCCCCAGAGGAAAGCTGAAGGAAGGACATGCCAGAAACAGCTCAATTCTTTCTGTGTTCTCTGAACTGGTTGTTTTTCTCATAATGCATTGAGGCTCTCTTCTCTGGGGATCAAAATAAAATAAGGCATCTGTACATACAGTTCGTCTTTTTTGCAGTGGGGAGAGTTGTTACAAAAATGGATATAGTTTATAGTTCAATCACTGTTCCGTTTTGATGTTTGTAAGCAATTAATCACAGTGCAGTGTGTTAAGCATTGTATTTAGGGGAGCTAGTGTTTAAAGTATCTGAACTCTTAGCTGTGGTACAGCTCACCTTACAGAGTTGTTTTGCCATTAACACACTAGTCTGTGATACTTGCTCAGCTTTCCAAATGTAAGGAAACCAAGTAAGAGTTCTGCTGTTGGATCAAGGCTGTTTCTGAGAGGCCAGAGTTGGGCGGCTCTTAAAATAGTCTGACTCTGATCAGAAGGCTATTGTTCATTTTTTCAGTATCCGTCTTTGTTGCATGAAGGTAGCTTTTGCAGTACAAGTTGTTCATAATCCATTTGGTTTTACTATTCTGAAGTGTCCAGAAGGGCGAAACAGCAAAAGCAGATAAGCCTAACAGTAATTGTAAATCAAGTGTTGTAAATGGTAGAATCAAGTGTTTCAGGTGAGCCTAAAGAGAAGATGGCTTGCTTGTCAGATCAGTGGGCTTTGTCTCCATTGACTAAATATTTTTCTAAAAGCAATGATTAGCATACACCATTATCTTCAGGTTCTAAGAACTGACAGGTAGACAATTTGATGCATTTTGAATCTTTCCCAATTTAGCTTGAAGATGTGAATTCATTTGAGGAGTTTGTAAGTAAATTTGCAATGTATAGTAAATAAACTTGGATTTCAGGCAGCCACAATTCATTCACTGTTGTTTGATTATGTAATTTCTGCAATATGGTTTACTTGATTGGATTACTTTCTTGCTATTAAAGCTTTAATTTTACAGTATTATATACTCCAGTAACTGCAGACAAGTTCTGTTTTAAGCAGTGCTGTTCTGTCAGTACCCAGTTACATCCAAGATTGGATTCCCATTTGTACACTCATGAAGATAACAATGTGAGCTCTTTAGTACTAGGGATTTTAAAGTTGGTGAGAATAAAGGGCAAAGAGACTAAGTTATTGTCCTAAAGGCAGGTGTCAGTGGGCAAAATGATTTCCAGTCCAGAGGGCTCCCTGAAATCCCATTATCCCTGGATGTCTGTGCTTTTAACACTCACAGCTTTGTCACATATGGAGAAGTAAATGTAGTCAAAGCAAAGTTAATTTCTGATTCTTAATGAATTGGCTTTCTGCCTTAATAAGGCAAATTCTTCAGGAGTAGAATGACCTGAAAACTATTAGAAGGCTCTTTTAGTCTCTGAAGTGAGCTGGCAGTCCAGTTATATTTTCTAGCAAAAGTAGATTGTATTTAGATTTCTTTCTGACAAATTCAGCTAGAATGAAGGCATAGGAAGGGTTGGGCTTGTCCTACTACTCAGTTGCCTCAGATTGGAGGAGGGTGGGTATCAGCATGACTATAAGACTGCCATGGACCTAGGTGTGTTTTTTTCTCCCATGAGGGGAAGTCTTCAACTTGGTGCTTTTGAAGAAATCTACAGTTTTACCTTATATCCCTGGGTCTTTCTATTTAGGGGAAAAAATGCATCTATTACATTTGCTAAATATAATTTCTGTATACATTTGAAGTTGATAGAGGAGGGCTGTATGAAATTTTAATTCCTGACAGTTACAGGCATGATTAGAAAGGTCTGCATTTATTTGCTTTTTTGTTTAAGCCTTGTATACAGTGGCAGAAAAATCAACAGGATTCTTAGCAAAATGCTTGGTGATGTTTCAGTATTCCAGACAGAAGAAACTTGAACATGCTTCAACTCCACTAATAACTGAAACGTGTTGCTAGCATCTTTCTCCCTCTGTTAGTGTATTTCTCTGCAATGTTAGTAACTCAGCCCTGATTTAGCTTTGTTAACAAATGTATATGGTCTTTGAAAAGTCAAATTTTCATGCTTCTTTTCTCACCTTGTACAGCGAAAGTGTGCCAGTCGTTCATTGGTGCCACAAAGTTGTATCTCTTGAAGTGCTTACTTAACTGCAGTTAAAATTGAAATGCTGAAAGTGAACATTGCTGTTGTACGTGTTTGTCAATGTTTCCCTGTGTCTCAGTGGTTTTCAGTGGTTTTTGTGTTATTTTTTTGTTTGTTTGTTTGTTTTGCAAATTCTAGAGCCAGTGAGATGTAAATGCAGAAATAAGAGTGTGCTTTTAAACTGTAGAAATCTGATCATGTGTTGTGCTTATGTGAGTTTCTTTAAAGATGGGTGGTGGTAGTTTGTCCATGTTCTTCACGGGGAAATATCTTCAATATTCTTCATATGGCATACTTTCAACTCCATTATACAAATCCATATATTGTTATAAGGAACCGGAGGGGTTTTTCTAGTTGGTTGTTTTTCAGTTGTGTCTCTGAGGAAATTTTTCAGGCAAGCCTGCAATATAGAAAGCAGGAAATACACAAACTCTTCTTGACATTATAAAGAAGATGGAAAAATACATAAAAAATTTTTTTTTTTTTTTTTTTTTTTTTTTTAGGGAGTATTGTGATCTGTGGGCTAGTATAGAGGAATCCTTAGTAAGCCATGCATACGCTTTTAATAATAAGCAGTGCCAGAAAGGTGCTTCTCTGAAGTGTGATACCACTTCCTTAATGTAAGACAGCAATAAGCCAACTTTAAACGGCACAGTAGAGGAAGACTAGACTGTTGTTTTTTTTTTTGAAAGATATCTTTCTGAATTATGTTAGCGTTTGTTTGAAAAGTTCCTTTTCTGGGGTTTTGTTTAGGTCCCCAGCAGAATTCATTATTGAATTAGCAGTAGACCCTTTTCATGAGACTCACAGTCGTGACCTGTGGTGCTGCCTTTCAGCCTTTGTGCTTCAGCTACACTCTGTGCCATGTGGAAATGTATGTCCTTTTTGCACACATGGGCTTCTGGAGCTGGTGTGCTTTGGTTTTGCAGTGACAGTCCAAGGCATACATCTCACTGTGGTACTTAGCAGGAGATGGATGGTGGCATCTGCCACCTTCTTCTGGCCACCGTCACCAAAGAGCAGCATTGCTGCTGCCTGCGCTGCCTTTTCCTTCTAAAACAGGCATGGGGATAGGACAGTGCGAAATTGCTTTTAGGGTGTAGTGCTGCAAGGCACAATGACATTTGCAAGACTGTCGCTTGGAGCTTCTCTGCTCCTCTGGTACCTCAGACTCCGGTGGCAAATTGTTCAGTAAGGCTGCAAAAAAGCTGACTGTCCCGTACCCTTGATAAGCACCACATGAGTGGCAGATGACAGAAAATTACTCGTACTTTTGGAGGCTTAAAGATGTCACTTCAAGTCCACCTGCTTGGACCTGAATCCAGGTGCCAGTTGGTCGAGGCAGCCTGGCTCCTGCTAGGAAAACAGGATCAAGCAAAGATGTTTGGAGTTGCTGCAGGCAAACTGGCCTCAAACTTCAAGTTTTTGTCAGTGAACCAACTTCTAATTCTTGATGTAGTTGCTACTGAAAAGCAGGAAGAGGAGCAACTAAGCACTTGGGGAAGTACCTTTCCTCCCTCAGCCCTGCTCTGACGGGCTGAAGCTCCAGACGTGGCATCACCCGGCTGGCTGGAGCTGGCCATGGCCAGCCCAGTGCCACTCTGACACCTCCTCGCAGCCGCAATGCCTTCCGCTCCCCACTGGCTGTGTGCACCACAGGAGGTTTTCAAGACATGAGCACCTCGTTTTTCTCTGTAAGTGGCTATGTGGCCTACTTGAACTGAATAGAGGCCTTGTAGCAAAGTTAATTTAATGCATTTCAAGGTTTTGCAGAGTGAGGCACTTCTGTCCTGTTTCTGGGACACAGCCTGCAGAGGAGTGTGGGGATGGGCCTGTTGTGGGAGGAACGTGACAGGGAGGCTGCCTGTGGCAGGCCTCATTTCATAGGCTGCATGTGCCACACATTCTGGTTGTTCAGGTGCTGAATGGTGTACCAGTAGATCACTGTTGAAGTGACAGTGTCAGTGAAATTGCATCTGGTAATTTATCAAATTAAAAACAACTGCCCCATGCACCCATTAATGCAATTGGTGTGTAAAAGTGTATTGTGGTTGTTAGCCTTGGGCATGCCTGACTGAACACCATTTCATGCCATTATGCTTGTATTTCCTTGAGCATTTGTAGATTATAATCTACAAATAGATTGTAGCATTTGTAGGTTGTGCTGAGGTTGAGGTGATAGCATTTCACATCGCTGGGGAAGTCACTAATGCCATCACTTGGAGCGTGTATCTTTTTTCCTTCCTTGTAGGAGGCAGATGGAATAGGATCCTGCTCTTCTAGGATTTGGTTTGATCTTGAGGTAAACGCCTTAATATTTTTATTTTTATTCTGCCAACATTGACATAAGCAGTGTCACTGCAGATTGGAAACTAGAGTATTGTAAAAGTTGGTGTGTTTCAATAAACCTAGAGATGTCTTTCTCACTGGGAGCTGGGAAGAAGGTGACATTTTGGGTTGTGGCTGGTTTCTGAAATATGGGTAGTTTGGATGAAGTTAGCATGGGAATGTTTCTCTTACATGAGTTTGGAAAAGACAGGAAAAGTGAATGTTCAGCAAAAGATCAGATGCCCTAGTTTTTTGTTTGGTTGGTTGGTTTTGTTTGGTTTGGTTTTGTTTTGTTTCCTCCCTAAGGCATGGCCTTTCTTGCTGGAAAGCCTGTTTGTTTTGTTTTAAATGAAAACAGGAGTTGGAAGTTGGGGAAGGAAGACAACAGCAGGAATTGAAAACAAATTGGTAAATTCAGCTTGCTGTTGTGACATGTGTTTATGGTGTGAATTGGACCTGCAGAGCATAATTAGCACATTCCTAGTAGATAGAGTTGTTTGCACGATGGGAGGAATGTCACGTTAAAGTTAGCTCACTGTGTATATAGTCTGTCAAAAAAACAGGAGCCGGGGACAATCATCAGCATGTTTTTAATGAATTCGTAGGGGTCAGCCTATTGCAGGGAGATGAAAAGCAGAAGCCAAGGGCTGTTGGGAGTTTCAGGCTTCTCAGGAATCACCAAATCGAACTTCGATTCAACAGGAAGAAAAATATGAATTACAAATCACCCTTGTTCTCATTCTGTATATGTCAACTGCTACTTAATAACAATCAGCTACAAATAGGATAAGAAATATATTAAAGCTGGAAATAGGGTTTCTAATTACTGGAAAAGTGAGGGTATTGAATGCAATTTCCATAAGGACAGAACTATTATGACGTGAAGATTTGATGGGGAAAAAAGGAGTTAGTTGTATTGTTTGGGGGGGGGAAGGAATGTGTGTCCTCTAGAAACTTTCCCCTCTTTAGATGTAATAACGTTTGAGGAGAAACAGAAGCTGAAGAATAAAAGAGTTATCTGAAAATCAACCCACATTCATGTGTCAGAAATACCAGGCTGCAGCTGCTCTGCAAATAGTTGCTTTACTAAAGATCCATTTAATTTAATGAAGTCACTTGTTACTCAACACACGGTATGTGGAGAACACCAAGCTCTGTAAATTAAGTAATGATTGATCTGAGCTGTGTGTTAATTTCTTCATACTATTTTCATTCCTCCTACCCGTGTCCTGAACACAATTACGTGTGCTCAGATCCTATTTTAGGACCTGCTGTTGGGTAGTTATTTAGAGTGAATGGCTGGAACATTCTGGATTGCTGGGCTTTTTTGTTTTGGCTTTGTATGTGTAGGTTTCTATCCATTTTCAAGAAAAGCATTGCAAGCCATTTAAAACCATGTCTGTCTTAATATGAACATATACTAGTAGTTGATTAAAGTGAACTAATAGTTCACTGATTAGTGCCAGGTACTGAGCTCTACACTTCTGAAGGTTATGTTGTAGTACATAGGGATATTATGCACAAATTGTAATCAGAGAAGCTGTGCACAAGATTTTTTAGAAGTTGTTTCTGTGATAAATGGTGACAGCAGCAGTAACAAATCTTACTTGTGAATTGCTAGGAAAATTGAAGAAAGGATGAATAACTAGGAGAGACTCATGGAACAGTTGCTGTCCAGGTTTATCTGGCAGCTTGATCTGGAGCGTATTGAATTATGATAAGAGACCAGGAATTGAGTAAAATTTTCCTGTATAATGAAAATATGATTTAGATGCATTTAGTTTGACAGGGATGGAGCTACGTAAATCACAGCAGATACAAGGGTTGTGAAGGAAGTATTGCTGAACAGCCCAAAGCAGGCCAAGTGTGGTATTTTAAAAGCTGGGCCTGTGACGCACACCTTGGACGATTCCACTTCACTTTAACATCCTACAGGCAGGCTGTGTTGCAGAACTTTATTTAGTGCGTTGCGAAATCCATATGTATTCTGTAAAGAACCTTCTTCATTACACTTTTTTTTGCTAACAAGCTTAATGCTATTTCAAGGAACTTTTAAGCTCTGTTTATTAAATTATTCAAATAGGAGAGTCATTCTGTGCTTAATGTAGTGATTTTACCATGGTGCTCCAGTGACAGAAGAGATTGTATTCTTCCTCAGATGTGCCTTCTTTAGGCAGTCTGTATTAAGCCAAGACCTTTTTTAATGAAATGGATAAATGATAACATTTCTCGGTTATGAGTGAATACGATTGTGCTGGAAAAGACTCATTATGTGATGAAATATTGTAGCTCTTTTTAGAACTCTTGAAAGGAGCAGATTCATAACAATGATCTGCTTGATGTGGTGTGTTTGCATTTCCACAAGTGTGCAAAATGTCTTTCACTGAAGGCTTCCAAAGTATCCAAGTTGTTACAGAATAAATATTTATAGATGAACGACACCTGGATATCCATGGTAAATAAACAGGTCAAAAAATAGCTATAGGCATTAATGACCGTACTCCATTACTACTAGTGTGCCTTGGACTTGAGGCATTCACTGTGTTCATAAATGACCTTGAAAAAGTACAGAGCTGGGGAGAAGACTGTTGTTCCAGATTGTTTTAATGACACTGATACTACATAAAGAGTTTTTGAAAATACCATGAACAAACAATGCAATGCTTGATGAAACTCCTTGTTGACAGACACAACAAAATGCACACTGGGGGAAAAACAGCCCTAACTACCCATATGTGTTGATGGGTTTAAAATTAGCTATTACTGCTTAGGAAAGAGATTAAGAAATAATTTTGCATACTTATGAAAATACCAGCTTAATGGTTATGCAGCATGCAAAAGGAGAGTAACAGGTTTGGGTACTGGTACGTCTAGTACCTAAAGGGGGACTACAGGAAGGCTGGAGAGGGACTCTTTGTGAGGACACCTCCCACCGGTCCAGGTTGCCCCCAGCCCCATCCAGTCAGGCCTTGGGCACTGCCAGGGATGGGGCAGCCACAGCTTCCCTGGGCAGCCTGGGCCAGGGCCTCACCGCCTTCAGAAGGAAGAATTTCCTCCCAACATCTAATATAAACCTAGCCTATTTTAGTTTAAAACCAATACACCTTGTCCTATCATTGCACTCACACCAGGAGACGTATGAAATACAGGTAAGCTCGTCCACCTGTCAGGAAAGAGTTCAGGTCCAAAGTTTGTAAGGGTGATACTTGAACATGTAGTTTAGCCCTGGAGCCAACAAATCAAGGTGGGTGGCTCTTTCCAGCCTGCATGTGAATTGAATGCTTAGAATTAGAAAAAGCGCTACAATAAAATTACTATTATTAACATCATTAAGCCAATTATTTACCTGAATATAGTGAGAATACAATTCCTCAGAGCTGTGCTGGGAGCCGGGGAGGAGTACAGGAAGATGGATGTGGCTTCCTTTTTCTTAACACAAACACGCTGGTGTGACCAAGCCCAGGGTGGGTGCAGTGTAGAGATGAGTTGGAATGGTTTTATGTTTCTTGCTTGCAACAATCCTAGAAGGACAGTTCTTCAGCCCCCTCCTGACAGAGCCTGTTTGCCAATGCATGTAGTTGATGTCAGAACTGCTAGTAGGTAACCACCAGTAGACTGGGGATTTTTTATTTTATTTTATTTTATTTTTAATCTGGACATTCAAAGTCTCCAGTGTTAGGGAGATTAACTCAGCCACTGTGAGTTGAAGCTTGTTTTCCCTGTTATCAGAAATAATAGGTTGAGCTATGTGCAGTAAAATAGGTAAGTGTGGAGAAGCATAAAAATGTATGAAACCCATAAGTACTTGAACGTATGAAGGGTTTAATTTGTATTATTAATGGAGGGCTCATTTTAGTCCATAAACACTGAAACCTAATAAATAATTTTTGTACACATCCTTCTGCTTCAGGAAGATGTAAGCCTGGTGGCTGCCTTATTCTTGAGGCTAATAAAAGAAGTATAAAGATGAAAAAGATTTGAAGAGCGTGGCACAGGTCATTATCAGCATCCTAGTTGCTGATGATTGTCACTGTAGTTTAAGAAACTTTTAGGATATCTAATCAGTTAATACATCAAATTTAAGGATTTAAGAATTATTTAGATTATTTAGATTTTAAAAAGTATTTAGATAAAAAAAATTACTAATATAACTTTATTAACTTTCCATATGAAAAGGACACCCTAGGTATGTTTACCAGAAGCGCTTCTTCCAGGCTTGTTTCTTACCAGTGAGTTGTCTTTTTATTTGCTTGTTTTCAAGAAACTCAAAATATTATTTTTTATTTTTAAGTGGGAACATTGTAAAGGAAAGAGAAAAATGTTTCTTATTCCAGGTTATTGCACTTGAAATACATCTTTATTTCTTTAGTGAAACAACTTCATGCAAATAAAAACTACCAGCAATGTAGTACCCAAAATAAAACAGCAAGCACTAAGTCAAGTAGAAGAGTTGTAAAACAGCATTCCACTGCTGCAATTTAAAAATTAAAATAAACACTGTAAAAACTTCAGGAAGAGTTTATGGAGCCATGGACGCGCAGTGTAAAATCATTCAAGCTCTGCTATCCAACCACAGCAATTGTTCAACACACTGGCTTTCAACTTGGATAAGAATATCTTAAGGGAGGGGAGTACTAAAGCTGGTGCCTATGTGTAATTCATCGCCGGCTGGGTGCATCCTGCTGCTTTCCTTTTTGTACCTGTGCGTGTTGAACTAAGAAAGTGATCTAGTGCGCAGAGCACTGATGAAATAAGCAAGTGGTACAGAAGCATAGATCAGTCTCCTAAGAGAGGAGAGATGTTTGTTTCACTTACTGGCGCTGTTACAGCCCTGGGCGCGTTGGGTGTGCATCGGTGAGTGCCGTGAGGAGAGCTAAGGGACTCTATAGTAGGACTGTGTGGGGAAGAAATTGTGGGATTGCTGGCAAAAATATGGGAAAAAAATAATAGCAGAAAAAAAGGGTTTAACATTAATCTGGATATTTTCTGTAGATAAGCTTTTGTTTGATTGGTTTTTCTCTTCCTCCTATGGTTGAAATATATTCAATGGAAAAGGGGCCTTTAGGAAAGAAACCTTCAGTGGAAGGTTTAGTTGAATCTATTTTAAAGAGCTGGTCATGTTCTCTAATGGCCTGGCGTTCTATGGCATTCGATCTCTGTAGCTGGGAGTAGACTTGTCTGGTAACGAATAACAGGGAATGATTTGTTAGCTGGTAGCCAGCATGCCTACAGTGAAAATAACTCCTGAAGCTTGCATTCCTCGTGAAGAAACTGTTCTAAAATGTATTGACAAATCAAAGTACCTGTATGCATTCGTATATGTTTTGACTTTCGTTTTCCTGAATCACACTTTATTCTGCAAGTAGTCTCATTAGAATCAGTGGGACTGTTTTATGGAGAAAAATAAACGGGAATGAGGGTGGCAGGACCCCACCCGTCATCAGCAGAACGTCCCAATTTATGTTGGAGACGATTAATGGAGAACAATGTCTATGGATAGACTTACGGTGCCCTGATGTTTTCATCACAAAAGCAGATGGTATATTTGGGGAGCTTGAGCTTTCTGTTCTGGTTGCCTGTAAAGTTTAGCTGAAGAGTTGGGGGTTTTGTAAGAAAGGTATTGTGGAAACTTGAGTTTAAGCTAATATACTAAACTCTCCAAAACTCAAGCAATTCTCGGTAAAACCTCAAATCAGGATGGAGAAAAATGAGAGAGAAAATGTACAAGTGTGATGAAACACGAGTTACTCCCGTAACATTTAATCGGCCATTTCTATAACTAAGTAATTGTTGTAATAGTCATTTTAAGAGTTTGGTCTAGCTTGAAATGAGCTGAAATGCAGAAGGATGGTAATCCTTAAGAGTAATCTATATTTTATTTTAAGAAATAAAATTACACGTTGTATTTGTCATCCAGGACCTGAATGACAGGGTGAAACCTAATTTGTCTTCTGATTTTTGGTTCTGGCTCACACAAAGGTTTCTGTTGACAGAAAATAAATGGTCTTGTGGAAAAGACACACATTTGGGACTTGCAGGGTCTGGGCTTAGTTCTTAGCTCAGTGCCTGTATTCCTTGAACTCACTTAATCTGGATGCATTTTCCATCTGTTCTGCTTTTCTAGGTGGTAAGCTTTTGTGACCATGTTTGCATACAGACTGATACAGGGAATCCCAAGCGTTACTCAGAGCCTCTCATTGCTGTTGAAATGCATAAGCCAATGAAATTAATTCCTGGTTTACGTCTTTAAGTGATTAGATCTTAATTATACGCAAGTGTATCTTTTTTATTTGCAAGGAATGGTGAGGAACAAATGTGTTCTTCCTGTGCAGAACCTGATTAAAAAAGCGTAATGGGAATGACTTAAGAAGGCTGGTAAATGGTAAGCTTTGAAAGGACTCACGGGAGGGAGTGGAGCAGAAGAGTTTTGAGCATCCACTTCAGTTGTTTGTGTTCTTGTGACTTGGCAGCTTATTTCTCCAGCCACGGTGGCCTGGACAGGCGTGCCCAGGCCTTTTCCTGAGTACAGGATTCTGAAGTGCAGGTGTAGGGGAGGTTGAGTTGAAATGAAATTGGTTAGTTATTAATTAAAAGCAGTCATTACTAGTAATGTTGAGTCCTGAGGAGTTTATTCTGGCAGTTAAAAAGGTTGAAGCTGCTCTAGAGAGGGCTTTACTTTCATGGGAGAAAGGTGTCTTTTTGCCTCATGGAAACTAGTACAGCACTAGTGGTAGCTACCTCTTCAGAGAAGCTGCAAATTCAAACTGCAGAATCCTGAGTATAATTGAATTAAAAGCATTGACTGTTACTTCAGTTGCTAAGGGGAAAGAAGAAAAAATCCATAAATTTGTCTTGATCACCTGCTGTATTGTTGGATTGACCCTTCCCCCCTCCTTGCTTTTTGTAAGCTGTCTTTGGTTCCAGAGTTGTGCTCTACCATGTAGAATAATAACCAACCTTTGATCTTATGTGGTGTATTAACTGCTACTCCTAAATTGTTTTTTCCTGAAGCAGACCTTCTGGACTGCACAACTTTACTGAAATGCAGTTAGTTTGAAGACGGCAGGTGTTTTAAATTCACTGAGCTGAGAGCTAGCATTGTGTGGTATGCACGCTTTTGGCAAGCTGCCCTACTGCTCTGTCTTAAAGCTGTTTAAAATATATATTCATCTGTTCTGCTCGCCCTTCTCCCTCTCCCTCCCCGCCTCCCCCAGTCCCTGTGAAGGAGATTTTTTCGTTTTTGTCAAGTAGCGGGGCATAGCAATTCCTGCTATTACTGGTTGCATTTCAAGTAACATCACAATTAGAAATCAAGGCAAAAATAGGTAGACTACTTACCCAAGGAAGAACAGTTTCCAGCTGGCTTTGCTTAGGTTTGAGAAGCTCTTGGTAGCAAGGAATTGCCCAGCTTTTTCTGTGTGTGCCTGTGCCATTCCTTGTTTGCCTTTGCCTAGTTACAGGAACCAGCAATTTGTGTTAAAATAACTAGCGCCTGTGAGCCCCGTTGTGTCCATCGCTTCCAGGCTTTTGTGCAGCCCCCTGACTATAGATCTGGGCTGCAGTTCCCCAGTAGGACGTGCAGTTCTTCGTGATGGGATTTCCAGGTGCCCTTACGGAGAGGCTCGCTGTGCCCAGGGGGGATGATGTGGGCTGGGACAGGACAGGGGAGGCCAGCACCAAACACCTCCCAGCGCTCTTCCTTCTGGGGATGGCACCTGCTCATTGCACGTGGTGGGGATTAGACCTTGGTGAAAGACTCAAGAACCCTTTTTTATTTTTTAATATCAAATATAAGATGAATCAAAATGTGCCCTTTAAAATAAGCATGAAACACTTTGAGTCAGAGTTAAAGATCAAGGCCAAACTTTCAACCCTGCAAACGTTCAGGAGTGGTAAGGAATTAGTCACAGGGACAAACTGGTAGTTTTTCTTCACTGTCAACGCAAATGATGTAATGAAAAGCAGTTTTGGTAAACAGCATTTATCACTATTTCTCCATTTTCGTTGCTTAATGATAATTATTCATGCCAATTAATTTTTTTATTAAATCATAAACTGATTTGGGAATGCACTTGATACTGTAAGTGCACTACCATCTGTATTGGTCAAGGATCTCACAGTTAATATCCTAAACCTCGTTGCTAATTTTCCTACCCTCAGAGCTTTGGAAAGGATTCATTTTGAAACAGGAAGCTCTCTGCCAGCGTGGTATTAAAAAGAGGATGGATTTTTTTTTCAAAACTGCTCAGACCGTGTGGGGTGTGTATTTTAGTGAGTGCCAGGTGCTTTGAAAATACTGTATTCTGTGTCAGTTAAATACGTTCATACTTACAATTTAATGTTTTCTGCTGCATTCAAAAATACTAACTGGGACATTCTGAGGCCGTGGAACCAATTGCTGGCTGCTGTGCAGTAAGTTCTTTCTGAATTGGTATTTGTGGCTCTATTTGTGCATGTTTTTATGTCTATAATGAAGAGCAGCCTGATGGATGCTCAAATCCTGATGGATGCCTGTGGATATCAGCACGATTCTCATTTCTTAGGCCTTCCCTCAGTTTAGGCCAGTTGCAATCACGTAGACTCAGTGTAAATATCTCTGAGAGGCTTCACTAATACAGGCTCATTTTATTCTTCATTAATGCTTTTGTACGTGTGGGATTATGTCTCCATAGCTCTCACAGCACAACGGCAATTCCACTGATCAGACTGGAGTGGAGGGGTGCTGGAGGGCAGAGCAAAAGCCAGCCCCAGGTGTGCAACGAGCACTTCTGGGCATCCCAAACGACTGAGGCAGGCGGCAGTGTCTGCCAGGCTCTTGGTGCTAAGTGGAGACTCCAGGCAAAGTGAAAAAGACTAGAAGAGGTAAAGAAAACAGCTATCGACACAGTGTGTGCCCGTCTGCAAGGCTGGAGAGGCTCCCAGCGTGGGGTTGCCAAGCAAGGTGTTGGGCTGCATAGAACAAGGTTGCCGTGTGGCTGACAGAAGCCTGATCGCCACCTTTAGCCTCTCCATGCACCCTCGCTGTCCTTCTCCAGGAGAAGCTGGGAGCCCGGGGCTCTCCACCTCTTGCTCTGCCCCTCCTGCATGTCCTGCTGCAGGGTCGGCCTGGCCCTGTTCAAATCTCAGCCCCGAGTCCAGATGTGACAGAACTTGGTTTTGCTTGCGCTGAGGGAAAAAGTTCATCTCAGGTGATGAGTTTTTTTTAATATTATTTTTTCCTGTCTCGGTGTTTGCTTAGCTAACATTACAGCCTGCAGGACAGTATTAATGTTGGCCCACGTTTTCTATCCACCTGCCTTCCCTTCTCTGCCAGCACCGAGGGGCTGCAATCATTTAGTCCAGCTGTACTTTGTTCAAAACTCAGGAGCTGAGATGTATATGCGGTGCAGCTGCTTCACTCTGTTCAGGTTCAGACACAATCTACTCCAGCTCTGTCTGGCAAGGTCAGTGAGTCTGGTTTGTAATCTGTGGTTAAAACGCCTTGACCCCACCTTTGAATTCAGTGGGCTTGGGGAAGAAGGGAATCCCCAGAATTGTTAGCTCTTCTGTTGCAGAGGTGCCCAGCCTGACTGAGGCTCTGTAGGTACGTTTGCAAAGCAATGTTAAAAATAATCATTTCAAAAAATGACTAAAATTTATAAAACTAAAAATCATCGTTTAAATTAAAGATTGGGATGCTAGAATAAAATTAATTGTAAGTCACTGGCACTTCGAAGATGGTTAGTATTTTCTTCATTAGTGTAGAAGCTAAATTAAAATGAGCCAGCAACACTCAGATTTTAAAGTTGTTTGGACCAAATTTTGACAAGTGTCAAGTGGCTGATATTTTGTTGTACAGAATTAAGCGCCTGTAATTTGCATGCATCCCTAGAAAAGTTTGAACATTTGAAGTTATTTCACTTGGTGTCACGGAAGGAGCACAGCATTTTTTTCCTGGAGAAACTTGTATGAAGAGCAGTACAGTTGTGTTAATTTCATACCCCTGGGAAGTAGCATACAGCTACACACGAAGCTTGCTCTCCTGCCGAGGGAATGCAGGTAGAGTGAGGGCAGAAGCAGAGAATTTTCTACCTGAAAACAGGAAGTTACTCCTTTATAATTTTGTAACAGAGGGTATTTGGGGCTTTCTGTATACAAGCAACTTAAAAATGCAGTGACGACAGCCATACGTTTTGTGCTGCCTTTGCATGCCCCAGAGCCCTGCACCCTGGAATTCCGGATGGAGAACACACTGTCAGTTACACAGTCGTGGTGCTGGCATGACTCACTTTCTTTCACAAGAAATACCAAATTTAGATGCACTTTCAGGTATGTTTTTAAGTATGCCCACCATTCAGAGGAACCCATTTGATGGGGCTAATCAAAACAATCACTCAGGGAAGTAATTTCCCTAAAGAGCAGCTTATTTAAGCTGTCAGTCTTTGCTCCCTTCATAGCTGTTCATTTATCATTTGCCAAGGTGTGTGGTGATTTATTTTTAAGCAACCTGTTCAAAACAAAACAAAATCTTATTGGTAATTTTTTTCTTTTAAAAAATTGCCTAAGGATTTATTTCACATTGTTGGGGTTCAGGGGAGCACCTATAGGGAAACTTCAAAATTATGTTCCACGTTGAGCTGTTTTCCCACTTCAGACCCTGTAAGGCATTTTCAGGACTCAAAATCATTCAATACTTTGCTTCATCAAGAGGAGGTAGTAGAAAGACAGGTGCTTCCCACATAGTTACTCTTAAGTGAAGTGCTGCAGTTGTGCAGTGGCTATTTGTAAGGTCGATTTTCTTTAAGAGAACTTAGCCTTGGTTTATTTTCCAGGTCTGTCTGTTACCTACTCTTTGCAATGTGGAGGGTTTTTTGTTTGTTTGTTAGTTTCAGAATATTGCAGGTAACTGGGCAGTGCTAAAACAGATGATTCTATAGTGGTTAATATAAAGAACTTTGTGATCAATTGGAAGTCTCTTAACCTCTGCTTCATGAGCGGAATACATTTGTTCAATGTCTAGAGGATGCTTCAGTGGTGTGTATATCTATATATTTATCAGAATGTTACCTGTTAGAGCAACAAAACAGGATATTAAATAACTTAAATACAAAGAAAAAAACTACTTTAGCATAAAAATATGCAGAGGAAGCACAATGAAAAAGATGGTCATCCAGCTGAAGCAGTGCACACAGAATTATGTCTCAGCACAGCATTAAGCGGGGGGGATCCCCCTGATGCATCCCTGTCAGCTCAGCAACACGGCAAGAGGTCTGGGTGATGAACTCTGGTGTTAAAGGGATTTAAGATGATGAGCATGCTTTTCATCTCCCAGGTGAAGCAGTTCACGTTTAGTGAAATGGTAAGATTTAGGGCACTTGATCAGTGAATACATAGGCCTGTTGCCATCGCTATTTCAGCGGGGAGCCAGTCAAACAAGCACACAGCAGCCGGTCCTCGCCCACCGTCAGGCTGACTCCACAGAGGTACACCCAAGTGGGGGCAACAGGAGGAGACTAGAACAGCTCAGCAGTGACTGTGTCAGAGGAAGGTGCAGCAGTGTGTACAAAGAGGTATTGAAGCAGCTCCATGGCACGTGTAGAAGGCAGGTAACAGCTCAGTCTGTGGTGCCTACTCACCTTTAACTGGGGCCTCTGACAGGGCCCTCTTTTATACTAGTTTTTACACTTGAATATGATCTCCCATACTGATAACATTTTTAAACTCACTCATCTGGAAATTTTTCCTGAACCTGGTTTGTTTGTTTGTTTCTGATTCCACCCCCCCCCAGCACTACAATTTATACACATTAAAATCAGTATTCAATGATGGCAATTCCTTGCCTTATTGTTTGTACCTCTTGCACTGTTTCTATCATTGTCTATCTTTTTAACTGCTATTGATCTGCTGTTTCTATAAAAACTTGTATTCTGGACTCAAGATTTTACACAGCATCCAGCCTTGAACCTCTTTTATTTGTTAGAACCAGCTTCCTTTTCTCATTTTTAGCTTTTCATTTGTCTGCAATGTTTCTTGCTATTTTTCTGACCAATCACTGAGACACATGGTTGTTCCACAGCTTACCAGTATTCCCTTTGCATACTTGGCCTCTCCTGCTCAGCATGCCGGTTTCCTAGAACGCGATGCTGACAGGCACACGATGAAATGCTGTGCGCAGCAGGGCTCTGGTCCACGGCCTTCAGATTCCGCTCCAACGCGAATCACCCGAGGGTGACATGAGCAGCTGAAAACTGTTTATAATCAAAATAGATACTACTTGCAAGATAAATATAATCACAGAACTGAATATCCATATGTAGAAGAAAATGTATTTCTTAGATATTTGATTGATGGGGGAAATAAAGCAAAAATATGGGTTAATATTGGGAATGATTTTCTGGGCAATCAGATCCACTAATAAATGGAAAAAGCATGAGGGGTGGAGCAGTGTGCTTGGACTGGGCAGGGAGAGGAGAGAATACAAAGAGTCCTCAGGAGGTGGGAGGAGCAAGCAGAAAAAATGCTTTGTGAGTGTTACGAATTTGATAACATGCATTATCGGGGATCCATCATAATGATTCTTTGGGTTATCCAACCGGTCAGCAAATACGGAAATACAGAACAAGCAGACATTTGTCACAGCAATCCAGCTAAGGAAGGGAGCTCTCGCTGAGAGAAATACTTCGCGATCTTTAAAATAAGGTTCCTGACGTTTATACCCTTTAAGAAGGGGCAGGGAGATAGATAGCTCATTGCTTGGTGGTTGCACATGCGTGAATAAGGACATTTTATGTATTTTACCTGAGAACACAGATGGAAGCATGAGCAGGTTTCTAGAACCACATTTCACAGCTCAAGCTGCACGCAGAGATTGTCCTCTCCAAAAGCAATTCCTTTTTCAAAGAAACCAGCTGGAGCACTGAAAGTTCTCAGTCACTCCTGAGCACAAAGTGCATGTTTGCTCACTGTAATGCAGTAACGATGGTTTTTGTGTTCTTACAGTCTGAATGTGCCTCCTGAGCTTATATCTGAATTCCTGATACTTCTCTGTTCTTTCAGTGTTTCTGTGTCTACACCAGAAGCCTAACTAGAAGCCTAATAGTCAGGAGAAGCCTAACTTGTTCCCCGTTTAATTTTCAGCCATTAATGAGGCATGTCTTAAGGCATTATGTAGTTCTTAAAACGTGTCCAGTTTTGCAATAGAAGAGTTGCAAATGTTGTTTCTCCGTTCTAGTATAAAGCATCAGAACAATGATCCTTCTGGTTTCCTATTGCTGTCTGCTGTTTGTCTTCCTACTGTTCTAGTCTCATTTAGGAAGCACTGAAAACCTAGTAAATACAGACAGCCTCCTAAAGGTCCATTATATACATCTTATTCCATTATTGCTTTTGAAAAGCTGTCAGGCTTGGGTATGACTTCCATCATCATCTCTGTGTTTGTGCTTAGCTTTGTTCTCTGTTTTCGGTTACCCACAGGATTTACTTTACACTGTGGCCATAATGGTTCTAGTATACACAAAAAACCCTTGCAGACTTAATACAGCTTTCTTAAAATACTTTTTGTTCTACCGAGACTTAGGACGAAATGGTAAGGAACACCCTCAAATGCAGCTAATTTGTGTATGCATGTTATTTTCAAGTCATTTTCAACTTTTTAGATGACTGATATGAAACAGTTTCTTGAAATATTTCAAGTAGTAAAACTGTTTCCTATTGCAATGTGCTCTCTATACCTTAGGACAACATTGTGCCCTGGGCTTTGGCCAGACAAAAACCTTTTCTGCTGTTAATTGACTGCCAAACAGACTGAGTTAACTAGCACTTATGCAAATATCCATCAATATATTGCAGTTGTGAAGGTGCATTTTCTAAATGCTACCAAGGGTTCAGACTTGAAATCCAGCTCCTGTTTGTCCTCTGGGAGACAGCATTGCTTTTAGATCTGCAGTCTCTTGAAATGCTTTGATTTCTGGCTTTAGTTGAATGTCTTCTAACAGCACTCCTGCAGCTTTCTATGCCTGTATTAAGTGCATTGCTTTGAAAGATACAAGTGGATAAAGTAAAAGAGCTCTCAGGTATAGATGTGGTATAGTAGCTACATGTGTGCAACTACATGCACATTGGCAGTTAGCATGGCTTCATGACCCGTGTTCCTAAACTAATGCAGTATGATATGAAAAATGCTTCACCGTGAAGAAATGTAGGAACATCATATTGCCAAACCGCTCTGCCTGAAGTCCTTGGTGGTTACCTAGAAGGCAGCTTGGCTGTCTCTAGACTACAGAAGTGATGCATGCATATGCATGTACATCCACGTAGACATATACAGTGAGTATTTTAAGCATACTCTATCAAAATTCTGCTGTTTATAGCGCATTTTTAAATTAAAACATTTAGTATTGCATGTTTCTGTTCATAAGTAGTGATGAAATAGAGGATCTGGAAAATGTCTTGCATGTCTGGTCTCCCCCAGTGCTGTCTGTGGCAGGATACTGGGCTGTCCACATCCAATTTTACAGACTGTGGCCAGAAGTCAAGTCTTGAAAGATAAAAGCTGTTCAGGATGCACATTCAGTGCCTGCTAGCAGCATCTGCGTAAGCTGCACTTAACGTGCAGATTGTCAAGTTAACTCTGTCTTGCATGGAAGACTGCATAAATAAGACTTTGATACTTAGCTCTGTATTTGGAGCGCTCAGTTTTGACATGTTTGCTGACCAGCTCCTTAATTGCAGTATGTGGAAATCTCTGTCCCCAAAGCATGGTGCTGTTCAGTTTCTGTTCAGCAGCTGTTCAGTGTCTTATGTGTTTTTTTTAAGCAATTTGGGGGGGGGGGCTCAGAGTGGGGAGGGTGGAGTGGTGGTTTAGTATGCAGTTACTAGTCAGTCTTTCTCATATTCAGCATGTCTAGAGTTGCTTTATGGTCTGTTTAAATTGAATATTAATGTAATTATACTTCAATGCATCATTTTCTGCCAATTCTTTCCCTTTATATAGAATCACAATATCTGTGTATTTTATGGTGCTTTATCTCAGAGTGGTTTATGAAGAAGGTTAATACTATCACCCCTTTTTGCAAATGGAACACTTCAGGCGGGGATAGATAAGGCAAATCTTTCAAGATCATCCAGTAATGAGGAATAAAACTAAGATTTAGTGTGCTACTGCAGTCACTGAATATTGCTATCTCCTTGATATTAATGTCCAGTAATAATGCCAGACCAATGTCTATTTTAATTTTATATTAAATCTTTTCAGACACTATATATGTATCTTTTTCTTTGGAAGTTTATTCTATGGAAGTCAGGTAGTTGACTCCCAGCTGTTATTTTCTAACTTGGCTCAATTTCTCCTCGTTAGGCTGCTTTTATGTAATCAGTTTTGTGTTACAGTATAAGAATTTCAGCAAAAGCACTAGCTCTTAAATTCTAGTTTCAAATGATGAATTGTGCATTCATTCAGTGGAAATGAATTGTGTATCCATTCAAATCAGCGGAGGAAAAAAATGTTGCTCTAAAGTATTTTCATAAAAATGACTGGCAGTATAAGATTACTTAACATTATCTATCTTTCTTTGAGAACAGTTTTGATTAATCATTAGGAAAAAAAGCTGTTTTGAGTGGAATGAGAAATAGAATCTGGATCAAACTATTTAAATTGGTTACAAGTTAAATATAATTTGTCATTATCTAAGGTGATTGTAAGCAGCTTCCTGGGGGAGGGGTTTAATTGGGGCAGATGGATTAGACAGGGCTGCCCAATCTCTGATGTGCTCTGTCAAAATTCTTCTGTTTCAAGTCAGTGAGGGTGGAGGAATGAATCAGTGACAGGACTAAGGTGCAACAAATGGTATTTTTTGTATATACACCACATTCAAAATTCTGCCTCTGGAGTTACACCTTAAAGTGAGCACAGCACGGTTTCTGGTCTTAGAAGGTTATCTAACTGGGATGAACAATTCATGTGAGATGAGCAGCATCTTGCAGAGTAGTGTATCTAACTCTGCAAACCTCCCTTCTAGATTATTCAGAACAAAAATAGGTAATTTTCAGGTCTGCCTTCCAAAGTAACAGATGTTCTCCATCAAAAATAGCATAGATTGGAGATAACCCGACTATATATGTATGCACTATATCAATACGCATGTGAAGTCCTTGTGTAGGTGACATTAACGATCAGTCCCTGCTGCAGATGGGAAGGCCATATATTGTTGGCAATAAACTATTAGGCAAGAGACATGCACCACAATGTTTTCTTACTCAGCTTCTTGCCAGAAAAACTTGCGTTATAAATCAGGCTGTGTTGTGAGAGTGCACAGTAAGTAGTAGAACAGTACAGACAGGGTGGTTCCAGTCTGTCACTGCTTACCTCAGTCATCTCGCGGCACTTGCTTCAAGCATGTGGAGCACAGGTGAAGTGCCTTCAGCTGCCAGCAGTTACCACGTTCTGTGTGTGAGAGTCTGTCTGGTTGTGTCCTGTCCCCTCTACACCACGCTGAGGGATTCTATTCTGGAACACAGTTGCCTTATGAATATAGTGCCCAGACAAAATTGTGTCAGCCCAGGTGTTATGAGGGCAAAGTCAATAAGGTTTCTACTTCCTATCATTAAAGTCATTTTGTTCTGTGCATTTTTCTGGAAAGTTGTGTGTAAGCTGTGTCTGAGCCATTGGCTGTTCCAGATGTTGCAATTTGGAATAGGGAAGACTCATCGCCTTCTTGAAGAGCAGTTTAAGAACTGTTTGAAATACCTCCCAAGACAGAGGAGATCCAGGGGCTTTGGAGACGTGCTCCATCTGTAGCAGTGTCTGGCTGAGAATTCTCTATTGGCTCACTTGTCAGTCATGTTCCTGTGTTTTTTGGTTTTTTTGTTTGTTTGTTTGTTTGTTTTTCAGAGAGCAAACCAAAATTGAAGGTTCTTTTGTCTTGGAAAGACCACACTTCTAATAGCACCATAACTTCAGGGAATGCCCTGATAAAATAAGTCAATGCTGTTCTTATCTTTATCCTTCACCGTGGATAATTTTTTTTCTTCATTTTTCACTTTTGGTTTTAAGCACTACAGAGTGGGCACCATGGAGTGTATTTATAGACCAAATACCCGTACCTCCCTCCCTGGAGCACCAGAGAAAAAGTGTCTGACTAGCTTCTCTAGTTGCCTGAACCAGACATAACTGCAGCACCACTGAGTAATTCCATGTTGTGGGTATTCCTTCAGACCTGGTATTCCTTTTAAACTTGTGAAAAGTGATGTTTGTCTCTCTTCCTAAAAGAAAAATGAGCCACCTCTTGGGTGTGGCGTTCAAAGGCTGTTTCTTCTCACAGCAGTATGTTGGACAAAAAAGGTCCTTGTGTGAAGATTAAGGTGGGTACGAGGTTGTCCTGCTTTATTTGTTGGTCACAATGCTTTTCACCAGCTTCCTGGGAGTTGTGGGGTATCTCACCAAGAGTTCTGTTCACATCCTTCCTTCCCGTTCTCCAATACTGCAAGCTCTCGGTGTGGGTGCTAGAGCCTGTGCTAAAGCTGGTCCAGTGAGTTTCTTTATTTCATGACTTACAGTGACAACTGAGAGTGGAAGCAGTGCAGATGGGTACTTGAGGTAACTTCTGACCGTTCAGTGACTGAACTTCTTTGCATGACAACAACACAGATTCCATACCTTTCCTACATCCCAACAGTCAGAAGCACTTCAGCTGGAACTGTTAGAACTGCCCTGTACATTTCTTTCAGCTGACAGAGGAACTGCTTGTCCCATGCTATGAGTCATCAGGAAATGAACCTCGAAATGGGATCTGAGTGTCTTGGTTAGTGCAAGATGAGTCTGAGCTAATACCCATTTTGTTGTGGTTTGACTTCAGTATTGGTGGATTCCAGTTGGCCAAGAGCATGAGTGGGTCTTGTTCATATTTGCCCACAGAAATGTCTTCGGGCATAGTGTGGTGGGTAACTGCAGGTACCCTGCCTATTAACTGTAGCTGCTGGAGGCACTAATTTGTCTGTATTGTTATTTTTTTAATTGCATGTATCAAGGGTGTGTGTCTTGACTGAATGCTGTGTGGACAGTGCATTATCTATTCTGAGAAAGTAAAAATCAATTATTTATTTGTAAAAATTAATAATCTTGAGAATGCTCAGAATAAGCGAGAATAGGAGAAGTTAATGTGAACAGGATGGTGAGGAGTAAATACTCATTTAGAATGTCATTAGGCAAAATATTAGAGGTAGGAGTCCTTCCCCAGGACCCTAGGATAGACTTTAGATTTTTCTAATATTCCTATATTTAAAATCTAGACCAAATACACTCATTTTTAGTGTTGACATTTGCTCTTCTGTGATTACTAATACCACAGCTATGTTTTTGTCATCATGTATCATTTGGACACAGGACAGGCTTCCAAATCCTCTTTCCTTCAAGGGAATTGACCTTCTCATTAGTTGGAAATAACACTATGATAGGTAATCAATATTTAATTGAAATACTAGCATTTCATCCTAAGCATTACTCATCCTTTTATCTGGAAAGTGTTCAGACTAAAAGCATAATGTTTAGACTAGGCTGTGTGTGACATACCTGCCCTTGCACATACAAATCATGTATATAAGTGTTGTTTTGAGTGTACAAATCGCTTATTGGTATCTGGGAAGCTCCCTGTGCATCAGTCTGCCCTTACACTCATCACCCCGTAGCAGAACATAAAGCAGTTGCCCTGAGTGCTGCCAGGTTTCCTGGCTGACAGGGGCTTAGCTGGAATTGCTGCTGGAAACTTTGCTAAAGAATTCAATGGCTTTTTTTTTTTTTTTTAAAAAAAAAAAAAAAAAAAAAAGCTGCTATAGTGACTTGGTAGGAAATTACTGTTTTTCTTCTCACACTTCTAAAAATGTCTCAGATATAAAAAATGATACAGGTATAGATTGGCAGTCAGAATTGTGAAGTCAGTTTTGGTACTTCAGAAGAACATGCACCTCCACCTACCCATTTTCTGTTAAGTTGTTGCTTGGTTCCTCCTTCAATCTCAGAATGCGGCTTCAGCTTTCGGTGGCAGTATGACCTAACACACCTTGGCTCAGCTCTGGTCTACTTGAGCTGTAATTGGATTAAAGGTTCTGTGACTATGCAAGCCACTTACCACTGACATGTCACTTATCTCTGAGGAGGCCGTGTAAATCTTGTGCTAACACGTGTATGTTTCAAGTCAAACTGAAATCCCTTCCAAGTGTAGCTTATGCTCTGGAGACTGGATTCTCTTTATTGGCTATCTCCACTAATTTTATACCTACTTGGCATTTTAAAACAAAGTGCATGGTATTTTTTAAGAAGTTTGCTAGAGGTACAAACAAATACTAGTATTACTGCTGGAGGATTCATGTTTTGTATCCTATCTGCAGAAACAAAAGGGTGAAGACTGAAAGGTGTTTCCTTTTCACCCTGCCTTGGCAGAGGTACCTCCCCTATTCACAGCTCAATACTGAGAGCTACAGTCAGATCTGTGTCTAGGTCTGCCCATGAAAAGTTACTCAGAGCAGTCTGTGTAGTTAATGCTTGAAACAAGCCCACCTCACTCTGCCCACACTTAGGGCTGCCGTTTGTCTATCAGGAGTTCCACAGGCTGAAGCATCAGAATTAGCTTTCTGCTTCTGAGCATGCCTTTTCATTTCTTAATGAGCATAGCAGAGTACAAGTATGCATACCCGAGCCTTATTCTGCTACCAGTGAAGATAGAATTTGCAGACTGAAACCCAAAGTCCTGAAATCAATATTACTTTTATGGATGGCTGCTGTTGTCTCATGGAAAATGCGATTACTCCAGTTCTTAGGGTGTTCAGGGTTACATCTACACAGTGTCTAGTGGCAGAAACGGACCTTAATACAACGCAAAGGTAGAAAAGTAGGCCTTACTGTGGCAATATTTAAAGTGTGGTGTATCAAAACTATAAGGTGCACTACATTTTTGTTCTGGCAAAGTTGGAGGAAGAGAAGGTAATGAGAATGCATCTTCTTCCCAAAGACAAATGCTGAAGTTAGGTTAAAAAGTTGTGGAGAATGATCTGTACTGGAATAGCAACTGACAAAATAGTTCTGCAGGTTAGTTGTATGAATTTCATTGCCAGCTGAGAGAAGCTGCTTCAGACTGAATCTCTTGCAGCCCAGACACTGGCTGCCTTGCCAGGCATTCTTACCCTGGCAGAGAAAGCACCGCTGGGCAGTGATGGAGAGTACAGCGAGGATGAAGCAGCAGACATGCTTTATGTCTGTTCTGACCAAATATAAAAGACTTAACAACTGATAAGAGTAAAGTTATTTTAGAATAAGCATCAAGGTGTGTATCTTAAGGTTAATGTTAGTTAAAAGACAGCTTTTCCTTTCTTACCGTTCATCTCTAATTATCCACAGAGAGTGAAAGATGTGTAAGCATGTGGGGAAAACAGCTGGTAATATTCACTTCAGATAATAAGCCATAAACAGTACATAAGGGCTACTGCTCCATCTGCTAGGTCTAGATCTCCTCCTTATACTATTGGAATTAAATTAAAGCAGAAGAAACTGATTCACTTTGCATTTCTAACATGAATCCTCAAATAGTTTTCAAGGAGTAAGAAACCCTAACAGCAAACACATGTAGGAGCAGCAGACTGCATTTCTATTCCTCACTGGTGGATTATTTATTTTTAAGTGGAGTTTGGATACTTAATTATCAGGCATGTCTTTTCATGCAATGCGATAGTGTCAACATTTTAGTGAGTGATACCTGGATACCTCATGCAGTAATGGTTTCAGATGCACTGCTTTTTATATGCTTCAGTTGTTTCAGTCAAGAGAAGCACACATTATTGTAAAACGGCTTTCTGGGAATCACTGTTTTTTTGTTCATACACCAGTGGAAGCCTGTGATAAGGGTAAGTTTACACAACAGTACTACAGGATTTATGATTGAAAGGAAAAAGAGTGTCTAATTGAGGCCAGTAACACCAGAACCAGCTCGATTAGTATTTTCAAAACAGATTTGAGTTTTGAAGTGTAAATGACTACAAAAGAAATGCAAAGATTGGGGAGAAAAAAAAACCACAACACCTTAAGTTTCAGGAGACTTTAATGTAGCTTAAGAACCTGCTTTATCCGCGTACAATCTGAAGTTAGACAAATTTAATTCTGCAAAATGCTGATGGTTTTACAAAACCTTTCTTAAAACAAGTAACATAATTCACTTGCCTGTGAAGGGTCTAGAGAACAATCTTACCAGGAGTGGCTGAGGAAGTGGGGTTGTTTAGCTTGGAGAAAAGGCAACTTGGGGAAACCTTACTGTACTTACAGTTACCTTAAAGGAGGTTGCAGTGAGGTGTGGGGATCAGGCTCCTCTCTCAAGCACCAAGTGACAGGGTGTGGGGAAATGGCCTCAAATTGCTTCAGGGAAGGTTTAGGTTGGTTATGAGGAGAAATTTATTTACTGAAGGGGTTGTGTGGCATTGGAATGGGCTGCCCAGCAAAGCGGTTCAGTCACCATCCCTGGAGGACTTCAAAGAATGTGTAGATGGAGAACTCAGTAGCATGGCTTAGTGGTGGACTTGTCAATACTAGGTTAAAGGTTGGACTCAATGATCTAGAGGTCTTTTCCAACCTGAATGATTCTGTGATTCAGTATTGTCAGTATTGTCCTTCCAAAATTGTTACAAGATCTGGTTATATAATCTTTTATCTTACTAGTCAATTGACTCCCATTTATATGCCTTCAGCAGTTATCCTTTTAATTGTGCGGGTTTTTTTGAGGGTGCTGGAGGGAATTCTGTCATCGTCAATTGGTTTACCTTCCAAACATGGGTACGTAGTAATGGAATTTCAGGTGTAAAAATAAATTTGAAAAGAAGCTCTCCATGTATAGGACAATTTTGGCTACTTATATTCTTTAATAGTCCAGATTTTAGTGGCTCGTTAATGATTATGAAAAATATGCTCGTAAGTGATCAGTTATACTTGTGTAGCTTTATTCTTAAATAAGAGTATTGTATGAGTGGGCTGCTGCTTTCAAATTCATCATAGGTGGCCTTTTGTTTTTAGATTAAACTTGTGCAATTAGTCTATCAGCAATTTTATAGGGCAGAGGAATAAGCACATTTTTCTCAATGCCCAGAACAGCAAAGGAAGCATAATCTAAAACATTAATCTACGCTGGTGATGGATGATGTTGCTAGTTGTGGCATCTTATTCCTGCCATTTGAGTGCAGATTTTGCAGCAACTGAATACAGCCTGTATTTTGCCAGAAATATTAAACTTGCCTCTTCCTTTTGAACATATTTTCCTAGGAACATGAGTGGGGGAAATGTTCTAGTTACTGTACAAACCTAAATGAACAGTGCAGAAAGATCCTTAGCAATACATCAGTATCATAATAACAAAATTTAGTGCGAATTTGTGTTATGAAGGTATTGCATGTTGTTGTAGTAGGTTTAATATGTTTTTGTTAATCTGTTGTACAAGTGTTAATTGACAAAGTACTAACATTACTCACCATCAAGAAACCTTGGCTATTGGCTATAAAAATAAAACGCTTATTTGCACTATTCTGATAATTTGTTGCAAACTGTTTTCTATGAGGTTCATAGTGGAAAGGGACTCATCATAATTCAGGAACCATCCAGTTGGTTTAGTAAGTGCAAGGATAGATATGGAAAGAATATTGTTAGAGGGGGGCAATAAAAGAGCAGGAAACTCCTGAAAGTATAATCGTGTATTCCAAAAAGCAGCCAGCGCTCGATTTGATATGCAGCTGATGCCACCTTCGCAAATGAAACTCAGGAAGCTTTCTTAGTGATGAATACAAAAATGCAGAAATAGGTTATGCAGAAAAAGGAAATTAAAAAGTAAGTTTTATACATAGATGTGATTATAACTGTGGAATATCTTTCAATCCTTTTGGGACAGGTAGCCTGATGTGTCACTTACAGGCAATAGATTTTGCCCTTAGGATTCACTTCAGCCTTCGAGGAATTATAGTTTATACAGTGACTTATTTTTTTCTTGAAACTTACAGACAAGCAGCATGAAGACTAACCCTCTTGGGATTAGAGTGGCTGGAGATAGGAAGGAGAAGAAAAGAATGGCTTTTATTTGCAGCCAGCCTAGTGCAGTAAAGGACCCTAAGCATATCACACTGGAATAGATTTTTCAGGGAATTTGCGATGAGGTATAGGACGGCCAAGAGAAACTGCAACAGAAGCACAATAGAGCACTGCATCTTGCAGCTTCAGTTGTTACCCAACAGGCGATTTTCACTGCGCCTGTAATGGATGCTTTCTCCATGGCAGGTAATTCTGGGCAGAGAACAGATCTAGAGGCTGCTCCAATTAAACCACTAGCTGAGCTTTAAGTAGTAGAATAGTTTATGTTGCAGTGCCATAAACATTTTCACCTATTCTGTACTCCTATATCATAAAGCAAGTTCTTTCTTTAAGATTGTGCAGTAAATGGTGGTTTGCATAATGGCTGTGTATTGGGAGGCTCTTTTTACAGATGTAACCCTGGCTGTATGTACAGACTAGGGGACGAGCTTTGTGGAGTGCTAGGGTGAACCTTGCTCTGTTACTAAATTTAAAAGTTGTCCTTAGATGCATTTACATAGATATCTTTCACTTTAGGACAGGCATGTTTTTACATGGAGGATTAATGGTGTTTAAGAAATTTGAAGATTGACTTCCTGCTCATTTGACAGGAATGGTAATAGAAATTAGATCTCTGGTAACCTGGCTTGTAGCCTAGTATTACCTGTAAGTGCATAGGACAGTCAAGCATTAATTTCAGTACTTGTGTTTGTGATAAAATGGAAGAGGAGAGCTTTCTGAATCATGTCAGGCTTACTAGAAGTGGGAGGCAGGAAAAAAACATCAGAGCACAGCTATTGCTCAGAAGCTGTTTTCTGGCGGGGATTGTTAACATCACAGGGATTAGGTAGTTGGCTGGTTTTAGATAGGTATAACTTTTAGAGGTAATTTGAAGCAGTAGATATCACCTAGGGCATGTTTTTGTGCTGCCAGAACGGCACCTTGAGATAAGCAGGACTTCTCTCAGTTTAGAATCCTTAATTTCCTTCAGGACAGAGACTGCATAAATTCAGACTTGCACATTATAACCTCTCTGTCAAGCAGCTTGTGAAATGTTCTCTGAGAAGGAGAGCCAGCTGGCCATTTAGATGAGTGGTAAGAAGGGAAGAATCGGCATCAATTGTAGCAGCAGCAAGAAGGCACATTCACAGATGCTCATTTACTTTCTCGCTCCTGCTGGGCTGACGTGAAAAGAACTGAAAGTTAGAACTAACAGAGGAGTACACATTTTCAATGAAAACACAGATACGGGGTGTGTCAGGAAATATTTTAAATTTAAAGGTGATGGTGAGAGCATCAAGTTAATTGTTGAACTCTGCCTTCCTTATGTCACTCAGATCTCCTTAGTATGATTAAATGGATTAAATTTGGATTAAATGGCTAGTAGGAGAACCTGGAAGCCCCTACACCATCACCGTAATTCTGAAGATGTGTGAACATGTGCTATTTGTAGATGAGAAGTTCAGAGAATAGTATTGTTCCAGATAGTCTGCAGTCCTCTCTGAGCAATGTAATACAAACAAATAATAGAAACAGCACTACTGGGTTTTATATTGTCTTTAGTGGAAGAAGAGTTTGGTCCCTGTTGTATAGTAAGAAATATAAATTTAGTGACGACTGCATTTGTAGTGTTTGTTGCTACTGCAGATTCCATCTAGCTAGAAGTGAGCAAGCTCACTTTTGGCTGAATAGTTGAATTTGTGGAGCTCTTACCTTGTGGCACACTGTTCCTTGTAATTTTGGCCACACCTGCCCATTTATCTGAGACTAATTTGAATTATCAAAGCAGTACAAATTAACTACATCAGGAAAACTATGGTTTTGGTATAAATTGGTCTTGTGCTGTAGCAGTCCAGGAACAGGGAATTGATCTGGCTTTGTTCCCTCTATAACTTGGTCAGAATTTTTTGTTCAGGCACCAGAATGAATCTGGCTTGACTTTCAAATCTTAATTTAGGAAATGCAGCTCATTATTTCTGAGATAAGCAAATGTGAATTCTTCTTAAGTTATTGCTCAAGTCACCATAGTTCAGATTAGATCACTGAAGCCAGAAGCATATTGCTTTATTTTCCTTAGACTATTAAACTATTAAAGTGATACCTTTGCTTAAATATCTGTGGGAACAGTACAAAGCCAAATGCCAGAAATTTAAAAAATCTCAATCAGTGAGAGAAACTTCTTTTTTTTTTTTTTAACAGAACTTCACTGTACATTTATCATTCTGTTTGCTGAAGTTCCTTTGAAAAGAATGGACAGATTGTTAGATTTGGGGCTTTAACCTATTGTCGTCCTTTCATTTCTGTTCTTTCCTTTTGTCAAGGCTGTGGTGTTTTCCCTTTTCAAACAAACCAAAACAACAACAAAACCCAGCAACAACACAAAGCCACTAAACGCAAAATACTAGAAAGTAGGAGTTACAGGATTTGGTTCTCTGAATGTGAGTCCCTTTATAACATCCCCAACAGAACTTTGGAGTTAAATATGCTTGAACAGCACTTGGCACTTACTATATTAATGATAATTGATTCTCAAATACTCACAAATCTATACTGTGGTGCAAGCTCTGTGACATCCCAAAATACTTTGCTTGAATTGAAATACCTGAAGTACTCCAGGGTTTAAATCAAAATGTAATTATTTTGTTCCTCATAAATCAGCATCCCTGAAGATAGTACCAGCTTGTCTAAGAACCCAATGGCTGAGCAGTCATTCGTCTTCTAAAGAGCCATAAAGTTAGCAATATTTGCTTGAGAAGACAGTGACTCCTTGGACTTGGAGACGCCTACCTTTGTGCAAAGCAGTGGTGTGCTTTTAGTGCAAAGAATTTGCATGCTGCAAAGCTTGGGCAGACCTTTGAAGCATATACCAGCTGATCCTAAAAGATTAATTACTTCATCTCTCTTAAGATTTTACTATCTTCCTCCTTCACCTGTAAAGCTTGAAAAGCAGTTTTCTATTTATGCTGTGAGAGTGTGTCTGTGAAATGCCCAGGTACTGCAGTGATAGGAGCCTGACAAGTGTATGAAATACTTTATTTCTGGTTTTCCTTTTTCATGCTCAACATAGTTTGTTCAGCTCTTCCAGTATTGATAAGGGAAGGGGTTAATTGTGTTTCTTTATTACACAGTGTAGGCATATACTGGAAGTAATGAACTTGAGTTTGTAAGGCATCTCAATATACTCAATAAAATTCTCTCTCTTCTTATGCTCCTTCACACCATAGTTAGAGGACTGGTTTCAAAACCATTAGGCTAAAGCAAAGAGATTTTTTCTACACCTCTTGTGTGAGGGTGACTTCAGTGAGTTGTCACTGATGATTAAGGCTGAGCTTTACTCTGTGTGCAAATGCTTTTTACATTGCAGTAAGAGCATGTCTAGAATGCACATGAAGTAATCCTGCCCCCCACCAGAAATGTTAAAAACCTATTTTAATTTTTAAAGGTAACAAATTCTTAGGGCAGACCCTGTGATGGTTGTTCTTAAGGTTCGTGCCCTGAAACGTGTTCCGTGTCACACTTAGCTTTGTGCATGCCCACATAGCATATGCTTTTAGTTAGTGGAAACCATATGGATTTTTAAATATGTTCAGCTAACGTAAGACACATGGACTCGAGGAAGGTGAATTTTTAGGCCTTGGTTGTAGGAAAGGCTAAACTGAAAGGTACAACGAATCAAGGGTTGTTAAACATAATTACCATGTCGCCTGGGCTTTTAGCTAACAATGCTATTTCTAAGCAAGCCCAAAATGTAGCTTTTGAGTTTGAATGGAAGTTAGCAATGGTAACATGAGAATTTTTGTGCAGTAAAGTAACAGATTCTCTTTGGCTCTCTATCCATACATTTCTGCTTGTCTCCTAAGAAAATCCTGAAAAAAAAAAGCTGCAGGCTCTTTGCATCTCTCTAAGGAAAGTGCACACATCTGTCAAATGAAGTTACTGCTGCCACTGTGCTCTCTGGCTGAACCATGTCCCTTTGTAGCTGTAGACTTGGAATTCTTTTCTGCCCCTGGCTAAAGCAGTGGGTTCTGTGACCGTGGACTTCACACTGTATTTCCTGGAGCCTTTTGGCTGTAGTTCTCCATGGGAAGCAGATACTAGAAGCAGGTAAAGCCTATCAAAATACAGTTAGTGCCAACACAGAACAACACAGAAGTAGATCTTTGATGGATCAAGTTGCATCTGGGTGTGCTCGTGGACTGAAAAATATTTTTTCTGTGGAAATAACTTTCATGCTTGAACTTCAGATTTGCATATATGAATCTGGCATTGAATTCAAGAGGGTGGAGGGACGTGAGTGAAAAGCTGGTGCTCTAATTGCTTGGCTCTGTTTCAGGCCCTGCATCCATGTCACCAGCCGCGTGCGATGCCTTGGTTTTTCATTCCTCAGTTTCTTCTGACTGATCAGACCTAATTACAGAGCAGGTGTCCCTGAAAGCTGCTGACCTGCTTGTGTTACTTCAGAAGCTGTGGTCCTTTTGCTCGCTGACCACATCCTTTTGTTACTTTTCAACTAAGACTTCTGCCCATGGCTCTGAAACTGCTGGAATACATTGCTTTCTGTAGCCTTTGAGATTACGTGCCGGTGCTGGTGACACTTGGTCGGGTCCTGTCTGGGATGAGATGTACACAACTGCAGTCACTGCAGCCGTCTGCTCCACGGGGGTTGTGGGGAATAACCACATACGCAGATAACCATTATCAAGGGTGCAAGAACTTGCAAGAACTGAAGCATACTTGCTGCCATCATTTGGATGCCTCTTGTACCTATGGATGTTGCTCCTGTCCTGGCTGTCTCACTTCATTTAAGCCTTGCTCTGACCTGCTGTATTTATTGCATGAGATCCGCACTTGGATTTGAAAAGAGAAGTATTGATTTCCTTACAGGCTTTTCTGTGGTATTTATCATTTTAGAGATGAGAGTTTCACAAATGCTAATTGAACCTCTGCCTGTCCAGTAGGTGACAGGGTGGTGGATATTCTCATTCTCCAAACCAAGAGCTGAAATTCAGCTTTATTTAGCCAAAAAAAAAGCTCATTTCTGTGTACCTTAATGGACACGACAGTGCCCTGGCTTCTCACAGTGCTCCGTTCATCAGTTAGGATGCTCACAGTCCCTGTGACCGCAGCTGCAGCTGTGAGCACTCAGGGCTCCTGTGTTGAAGACCCTGGGGTCTTGGAATATCCAAAAATGAGCAGCAAGGTTAGTGGCCCCTCTGAGAAATGTGGCTAAAACTGTGCCCTGGCTCTGTAAGAACTCATGCAGAGTGGTGACAACAAGGTTCTCTGGGGCAAGAGTGTCTGCCCCCACCACGAGAAAGTCTTTTCTTGCCTTGCTTCCTGCTCTTTGCAGCACTGGTTAGTCCCTTGTGTCCTGTGGTCTCCTGCTTTGTGTTCCATCAGTCCGAGCAACCTTCCTTCTCCCGTGGGCAGCAACAAGGTTTCTTTCCCAAGGTTCTTGATTACCATCGTTAACTTGATCTCAGAGCAATTGTCCTTGTAATTGAAACTTGTTGCTAGGTTTCTACAGAACGATGCACTGCATCTGCACCTGTAGACGGAAGGATATTAAAGCCTAAAATGAAAAACCATGTCCTGGGCCTTGGGGAGGGATGGGAGGACGAACCTGGTTTTGGGAACTGAAGCTGAATGCTGTCAGTGTTGTGGGTTTCCTTCTGGTACCCTGGGCTACTGCAATGCGAAACTCATGCAACATCCACTTTCGGCTGAAATACGCTGCAAGTCCACACAAAGTACCTAATTTCAGGAACAAGGTGGTTATTGCTAATGTGCCTTTTTTTCTTCCGAACTGAATTTGCATAACCTCTTCTTATGATCGTACTTTAAATAAGTCATTAAAGCGTGGCTGTAAATAGGATATTTCCTATAAGTAAAAAGCCATTGCATCTCTTCATTAAAAGGCAAAATAAAAATGCCACCCACCACCTTTATTTGTAAGAGGTATTTCTGTGGGCAGTGGCTGCATTCACCCCTTGTAATGGTTTCAGGGATGTTGGCAAGCAGCACAGGAAGGTGCTGCCTGTCTTTGTTTCAAACCATCCCTAGCTACATCACTTGAACGAAGGGGCAGGTTTGCAGGTCTCCTCCCCGTAACTCATCGTGAAACTACCCTGCGGTTGGCTGCAAATGGCAAGCAGCGCCAAAAATAGCAGGGGTTGCTGCAGATAAGGATTAGGGTGCGTTGGTGGTGGGAGAGCAGTGTGAAAAATCTTTCACTGCTTTTCCTTGTTACAGCCTGCTTTTGCTGAAGGCTATTTGTTTCTCTATTTCTTGAATTTTTTCTTCAAGACCGGTTGAGAAGCATCATCTGGAATTCAGATTCATTATGCCTGTTTAGTTGAAAACAAAAACTTCTCTTGGATTTTGACTGGCTCCCTTTTCCTCCTAACTAGCAAGCCCTAGGCCTGGCATCTTTTGATACAAATAAAGGGTAAATAAAGAAGCTTTTAGTTAGTGACTGCAGTTTCCAGAATTTCCGATACTAAAGATGGGTAGCTGTTACCAAGAGAGGCTGCTTTCTTGTCCAAGAAAACGGATGATTCTCTGTGTGTGTGTCACGGCAGGAAAGAGATCAGCTCTCCTGGTAGTTTTTAATTGCTGTGCCATGTCACAATGCCTTTTTTTTTCCATCCTTGCCTTCCTTTGCTGAGCAGCAGTTGTGGATAGAAGGGTGAACATTGTAAAGAAAAAAAAGAGAGACTGCAGCCTGTCGCTTTGCTGCTATTGTGGGGCAGTGATATCTATAAATCTTGATCGGGATTTATTTTTTAATTATTTTTTTCATTTCTGCATGGAATCAGTGGGCAGCAGATACCTTTGTCTCTAGAGCAGCACACAATTTCTTCCACCTTTTTGGGGCGCTGCTTAGTGCTGTCCAGGTAACAGATGAGAGGCATGCAAAACGTCACTCAGACACTCGTGAAGCTTTTCAAAATGTATTTTGTATGGAAACCGTGACCTTACCACGACACTGGTGGAGGGTGGGAGCCAGCCTGGTTGCAGCACAGAGCTGGTACAGTTCTGATGTGAGGCTTTGAGGGTAGAGGAATGTTTCCTTGCCGTCACTGCACAATGCTCATCCAGCTGTGGGTACCCAAAGGGAGCTCTTTGTGCCGTTGCAGTGTGTGTAAGCGTGATTCTTAGAGCATCTGCAACATAGCAAGTTCCTCGACATGATGCAGAAGTGTCCCTATGTTTTCACACAGAAGCGTGCCGTGGTTTGTGTTTGATTTTCCCATAATATTGTCTGCCTTTCCATGTAAACGCTGAGGAAGATAGGAAGAGGTTGGGATTTTCCAGTTGTATCTGAAGAGGAGAGCTTAAAATGCTGTTACAAGTGCTATTCTTCTGAAGCCCCAGGGGAAGGTTCAGCGGGGGGTCACGGAAGTTCTCGGTTTTAGGTCAGGAACCTAAAGCCATGGCCTGCCTGGCCGAGGGCTGTGCCCTGAAGGGGCCCTGCGGAGCCGGGACCAAGGCCCCGGGCAGGGCTGGGGCAGCTGCCAGCCAGCCCGGCAGCTTGGAGCAGGCAGTGTCGGGGCGGTGCCGGGCTGTGCCCCTGTGGATAGGAAAGTTACCATCCCAGCTAGACCCAGTACAACCCTCCTGCCTTCTCCCCACCGCTCCATCTACCGGCAATTTTTTATCTGGTGTGGGACTTTTGTTCCACCACATTAACCACGCTGTTACGGCATGTGCGTGGTTTCCTTGTTTTGGTGAGAGCAGTTTGTGTAAGAAGCGTTGAGATGTCTTTGCAGAAGACCTATCACAGTAGGATCAGCTTTTTTTTTCTTCTCGCTTTCAAGGCACTTTGGAGACTTTTTTCTCCTTATAATTCAGCCCCGGGCACAGCATGTGAGCAAGTTTTCATCTGCAGACTTGTTAGCTTTGCTTCTCCAGCTTTCAATCTTGCTTTCTTCCCCATGACCTGCTGTTCTGTTTGGCAGCTTTGGGTCACCATCTTACGAGTGTTGCCAGCCACCTGTGCTATACAAGTGCTTGCAAGCGAATGCCTGTTTTGAGTCCATTTTCTTGTTGTTCGCAGGCTGGTGAGCTCCTGCTGCTGCCAGCACAGAGCCCCCCCAGGGTGTGAGATCCATATTGTGCCCAAGCTACGGATGAGAACAGAGTGGCAGAAATATTAAGATTTGTTCAGTTTTGAAAACTGTGGGTTTGATTCTGCTGACTCCTCTACAAAAATTCAAAAAATCAGATGTATTTTAAAGGCTTATGGGCTTTATTTCATTGTCTGTCCTTCTGTAAGGACAAAATGTGGGAGAAGAGTGATCATGGAAAGACAGTCAAGGAAAGGGAAGAAGAAGCCTCCTCTCCCTGCAGTTGTTTTCAGTTATTCTTTCTATTCCCAATACATCTGCCATAAATACTGTTTTTTGGAGATATTTTTTTTTCCCTGAAAACCTAGGAGGAAAATATTTACGTTATCCTTTCCACTGAGATGATTTCCTCCTGTGGAACTAGGGTTTGAAAGCATTGTCCTTTCATTAACAGCTACCAGTGAAATGCAAACCAGGGCTGTAGGCAATCTAAGTCACTTTGCTCAGTTTTTCCAGGAAGCAATACTTAAGCTGTCAGAGGCAGGAGGAAAGTTGCCACATTGTGTTTTCTTCATTTTGTCTCTCAGGATAGGATTTATCCTGTCTGGCTTCAGTAATCTGAAATTAGGCTTCCAGCTGAAGTTGTCACTAAGCCCCCCCAGCAAGAAGAGAGACATGTTTGAAAGCTGGTTTATCCTCTCCTAAAACAGTTGTTTAGATGAGTTGAAATCACCCTTGGAAATGACTCGTATTTCCTCAGCGACTATAGAGGAAACTGAAGGAAAAGCCTTGGCTGTCTTGTAAAGTCTTATAACTTGCCTAATTTCAGATACTTTTTCTCACATTTGGTGACTTCCAGGTTGTTTTCAGTGCATCAGGAATCCTTCTCATCAGCACTGCTGATATTCAGTAGCACCTCTGGCTACAGGAAGAGAGAATAAGAAATGTATTTCCATGATTTCTTCCTGGTTTTGTACTCCAGTGAAGGTATGGCTGCTGGTTTTATTGGGTTTCTCCTCTACCCAATGCTTGTTGTGTGCAATTCTGATTTGATGTGGGTGTCTTTTTCCAACACTCATTTTAGGTAAGTAAGAAACAAACAGAGAACCTCAAAGAAAAAAAAAGATTTAGACAAGTTTTTCTCCCTCTTCTCCCACATACTTTTCGAAACTTCTCCACGTTTGGAAAAGTTAAGGACAAAAGCAAAACAAAATGCCACCTTCTGCCACTGACTTAGTAAAGCTGATAAAGCTTTGAAAATGGAAAAAGTGAGGCAGAGGAAGGGGAACAAGAAGGAGGATGTGAAAGACAGTTTCTGTGGATTTTTAAGTGCACTGAGACAAAGGAGGAGAAGATACAGTAGGGAACATGTCAAAACTCCAAATCTCAGTTTCTAAAAAGCAAATGGAAATGCCATTCTTTTTCTTTATTTTTCCGCTGAAGTGGTTCTGCGTAAGAATTCTTACTGGGAGAAAAAGGTAAAATATCTCTCTCTATATATGTTTCTTAACCTGGTTGTGACTGCTGTCATGTTAACAATGTAACGTGGCAGCAGTTATATCTGTATGCTGTTGCAGATATGATCTATGTTTTTTTAATGATTTTGACAGAAGTGAGGATAACTTTCACTTTCCTTTATTGCATCTTAAGTCCTGTTACTGAGCGTGTTGGTTTCAGAACACGGTGACTTAGTGAAACAAAGAAGAAATCACTTATTTTATGTGGCCCAGTGGGGAATACAGCTGTACTATTATACATCTCTCTTTTGGTGCTTTTTTGCATGTTTGGTACCTTGACAAATACTGTTCTAGCCTGGAGGAAACTGATGGCATCAACGCTTAAAAGCAATTTCTACTTCAGTCTAACTGGCATACTGGGTAGAAATAACTAGAATAATGCTGGCACTGCAACTGAATGAATTCGGTAGTGATCATGTCAACCACAGCTCATTTGGAGCATGCCCCTGTCATGGGAGCTAACTATATTCTCAAGACGGTGTACATCAAGCATTGCAGTTCAAGGGTGAAGCAGCATTTTGGTCTTGATTTTAGGTTAAAAGTGTTTGACTTTCACTTTTCTGAGTACAGGTTTAGAATTTGTATCCCAAAGAGACAGGGTGGACCAGTTACAGCTTTTCTCTGTCAGTTGGTGAGGTCTGCTAGGCCCAGTTACCATCTAGCATCTTGTCTATGAGACATACTGTATTTCTATGATATTGCCCCCTCTAACAGTCAAATCTCAGTCTTTGTGTGTATTTTTGTATTTCCCTTCTTAGGTTGCAGATTAATTTATGTTCACTTTTCTTTTTCCTTTGAGTTCCCACACACAGAATTTGTCAAATGAAAGACTTGCAGTTAGAAATTCCAGCCATGCAGTAGCTGAAACATAAGAACAATTATTCCAGTTGTCTGCCGTTTTGTTTTAGTTTTGATAGAAGAGAACAATAGTAAACAACAGGACTTTTCAATGTAGGGCCAATGGTTTTCAGGACAATGAGAATCTAATTCAACGTGCTGATTTTAATGTGTTATGCTGAAAAACCTTGTCACTACATATATGCAGTTGTCTTAGATTCAGGTTTTTGACCTAATAATTTATTTTTTGAGAAATACTGGCTAGCGTGAATGAGATCAGTTGTAATACAAGAAGACTCCAAGTTTTAAATGTGTCTATTGTGTCTATTATGTGAATCACTGTAGAAAACTGTAATACAATTGCTAATCAGCTGTATTACTGTTGCATCTGTGTTCTCTGAATTTTTTATTACTAGGTGTTTCTCTGTGGTCAAGATAAAAATGTAATAATTTAACAAGCCAAGAACCCAAACAGCATGTTCTTTCAGGACAGGAGGTAAGAGTGTACTACAGTATAATGGTCTCCTGCAATTGCATTTATATTTTTTACAAAATATAAATGCAAAATATATATTTATATTTATCTATTTTGAAGTGAATTTATATTTTCTTTGAACAGTACGTGCTACTGCTCTGATTATTTTTGACATCGACTGGCACTCATATTGATTTGATTTTATAAACCTTCCTTATAATTAGAAATTCTTTTAGTACGTGGAGGTAACTGTATGAACATTTTAATCCTTTACTGGATGCTGTGTCTGTCAAAAAAATCTTGAACATTTTCTGAAATGTGTATCTAAAGCATTAGAGAACTGTCCTTCCTAATTTATTGGGCAAAGGTTCTGGGCTCTGACCTTTGGGTGTATGACTCTATTTCCATTAGCTAACTGTAGGCTTATGGCAGTTACTGTTACTTAGGTCCGATTGTGTTCAGTGGCCAAGTCCCAGTAGGACACACTGAGGCAATGGCACCCCTCACACAAAATCATCTTCAGTCCCTGACTGGCTTGTCTTTAGGACTGAAAGAGGCTGTCCTTGTTTAGGGCCGTGATGCTTTGTGGCAGTTTTTGTGTCTAGAACGTATCAGCATGTATGCATCCATCCCAAACTTCAGAAAAGATGGACAGCTGCTTACTGTATTGACGCAGGCAGAACATACAAAGTGAAACAACTCTTCTGTCTGGTCAAACTCAATCCCAAAAGGACAAACCTATTTTATGAGTAAATTTAAGCTTTGGAAAGAGGAGTAGTCTACCTCTATTTCCACCCACAGAATGGGGGCAATGGATGTTGCCTGTCATTGCTCGTGGGTTCCAAGACAAGGTTTTCAGAAGCACGTTTGGTGAGCTATTCCTGTCCATACTACCATGTCAATGGCAGCTTTCTCTTTATTAAGGGATAGAAGAGAGAGATCAGTACTAAATGCTCCTGGAAACAAACAAACAAACAAAAGATTACCACGAAGAGAGAAATTCCAATATTGCAAATATTTAGTGTTTAATTAAAGTCCATTTCAGATCCCTGGTTTTGGTTGTGCACTGAAGGGGCTTCTTTATAATATCACAGTAATAAAACCCCATATTTTGCAATAACAGAGCTAGTAAATAAGCATCTTTGTCCTTGGATGATTTTTCTAAGTCTTAATAATGCTTTCCTCTGAAGGTTTGCTGTAAATATTTATGAAGTAGGAAGTGGGTCATTGCTTAAAGCTCTCCTTGGGCAACAAAAATTGGTGATATCATGTTCAGATGCATATAAATTCCTTCTGAAGGACATGGGCATCTTAGAGAAAATGAAACTAAAGCTCACGTTACCCACCTGTGTTAAAAAAAAATCTTTACCTCCCTGCATTTAAGTTCTTAAAAATGATTTATTTACCTAGGCAGATTCTCTTTCAGATTTTTTTTTATTTTTTATTTTTTTTTTGTAAGTAACTGAATAGCTCCTCTTCTAGTAGAGATTCCGGACTTGGTTATTGGAACATCAACCTAATCACAGGGCTCAGAGCAAACTGTTGGGTGTTACAGAATCAAATGTTCCATTGAACAGTGATGTTTAGATAAGAAATAGGACTGAGGTAGCTTGAAGCTCAGCTGACAGAGAGGAAAAGGGGAATGTTTGATTCCTGTCTGTTTTCTTCTCTTCTGCTACTTCCATTTCCCTCGCTGACTCAGAATCAAGTTGTGCAGCAACCAAATTTTTTATCGGATCTTCCATTTCACTCCTTGCTGTTATTTAGGATCTGGTTGCAGCTGTATTGTATATGCTTAACAAATAAAAGCCTTCAGAGAACATCCGTCAATTCCCACCCCCTGCTAAGGGTTTTCAAAGGGTAATACATCACAGAATCAAAATGACTTTCACTAAAAGTTCATGCTGTTTAAATCACACCAAATGTTATATTGAGCTGTAGCATACATAATTCATGTATCATTAACAGCCTCTACAAGTCTTTGGCTGCATGGCATACCAATGAATCAGAATGTGTGGGTATTTTTTGATACCTGCCTTTACTCAAATTGTATTTAGAAGCAACAGCATGTAATTGTACTAAGTTGGAAAGTCAAACAGGCATGTAATAAATTATGGTTTGTGATTGACATGGTAAAGTAGGTCTCTTTCCTTTCCTGATGTTGAATGAGCAAGCTTTTTTTTTAGTTTTTAAACACGAGAGACTGTAGATTTCCATGCTACTATTATTATTAATAAATATCCATTTTCATTCCTTGTAATTTCAGAAGTTTCCTGCAGTCCCTTACTTCATTACATGACTGTTGAGTAAGTAGTGTCCTTTAGTAAGTGCAAGATGTCTGTTAGGTCACTTTCAATCTATTTCACAAGATGCCAGCAGGGTCAGAAAGCTGGCCTTGGGATTACTGATGTGTAAACTTGTTGCTTATGATTATGAGATTTTTGGCTTCTAGTAATGCTCAGAGCTCTGCAGTTGCAGGTCTCTGTCACTGCTACTGTTATCCTTCTTCTGTCGCACAAGTGTCAAGTGAAGAAAGTGATACAGCAGGTCTGCTAGTGAAGCTGCTAAAATCCCCATGTTGGACCCAGGAGCACGCTGCAGCACCCGGCTGAATCAGAGCCTCAGCTCTACCTGTGTAAAGTTGGTCAGAATTTTGTTTAAGCGTCTGAAGGTAGCGAAATACCCCATATTGCTTAATCCTGGAGGGTGTTACCTGGCTGCTGTGATGGTACCCGAGAACCCCAAATCAGTAGAACTAGAATGTAACCTGACGTTGCCAACAAAAAGAAACTTCCCATCAAAACTATTTCAGGCAGGGCGTGGGAATGTGATGATCTGGACAGAGAGGAGGCCAGGGTCTTGCAAAACATGCGTTTTTCTGAAGCTCAGTTACAAATGTTGATTATAGCTCCCGAGTAATTGACAACAACTAGGTTAAAGATTTTCTACAAGATGTTTCCTATTCAGAAATGTGGCTACTCTCATAAATGTATTCTGTCCTTAGTCATTGATACACCAACTTACTTAAGCAAAACTTGAATTTAAATACATGTTTAAAGTAGACTTGGGCCACAGGTACTTGTGTATATAGTTGCATGTAACAATCTTTAATAATGAATTACAATAGATTATTAACAATTTATGAAACATCTTGACTGATTACCAGGAGGAAGTTTTTTTTTCCTAAAATATGGTATGACATTGGTCAGCCTTCTGCGGAAAGCAGCCCCAAATGATGAGGATGTCTTCTCAAAATTAAGTGATCTGCACTTTTCAATTATTAATTTTTTAATGTGTCCCACACTTGATACAGTATTAGTTGTATGTTCGGAAGTTGTGTCAGTAATATGTCCTTCCACTGTGGTTGCTGCTGGAAATTGAAACATGGTGTTCGCTGCACTTTCAAGAACGCACGTTGCCTGTCTACTGTAGCTGATGCTTCTTGATCTCTAGGAAATCGGAGAACCCGATGATCAGTAAAGGTTCCTCAAAACAACTACATGTAACTATCCTTCTCTGCTAGTTCTTAGAACATAACTGCCAACGGCCTTGGAGTTGTGATGTGAACGATACCTAGGTCTTCTGCCTTCCTGCCTGCCTGTTGTGGCAGCTAGGAAACAAGTAGCCCTGATCTCAGCATTAGCTGACTGGTTGCCCAGTTGTAGTGAAAGTGGGTGGATTGTCTTGTTTTTCCTCTCAGCTTATTTCCCCAGTCATAGCTTTGTGACAGAGTTTGACTATGAGAACTAACACCCACCTAACTGCAGCTGTGGCACATGGAGGTTTGTGGGGCCAGCTCCTGGGGTGCACGCGATGTCAGCCATCACCACGGGGTGAAGGCAATATCTGAGGCAAAGATGTGTTGAACTGTAGAAAAATAGAATAAATCATTTCTGAAGCAGGGTTGTCAGTGAATCAGGAAAGCTTAGTCTAGCTCCCATGAAACAAATGTGCCTGGCACATGCAGGCAAGTAATTATATACCTATGTGATCCTCAGGGCCTAGAACACGAGTGCCATAAGATCTGAAATGGTGCCAGTTTTAAACCCCCAAATGGTTACTTCTGTGAAATGGCCACTCAGGAGACAAAAACACACCTGGAAAAATAATACCCTAATAAATTTTTTGGTACCTTCTAATTCAGCAAATGCTTATGCCAGTTTATTTTTCTCTAAAGCTTCATGCTTTTGAACAGCAGCTGAATGAGCATCACTTAGAGTCTGGGCAGAACAGAGCAGCTGTACCCTGCCTTTTCACGGCAGAGTCTTTGCTTTCCACCGAGCTGTGGTTAAATGAGCTAGAGCAAATAATATTCAGCCTAGCAAGAAATTTGGAAAAAGGATTCTAGCTTGTTAAAAAATACTTTAATTAAGCATCAGAATCTATCGAATACTTCTCCCAGCTATCCGTGGCATAACATGAAAAATGGAGAGTGTTACTTTGAAAAATGCTACAGTTCTGATATCATCAGTAATTCATATGACAAACAGCCATGTTAGTATTTAACTTAACTTTGAAAAATAAATTTGAGAGGTTTTTTTTCCCTTCTGACTGATTTGTCACCGTTTATAACCAGGAAAAATAAAGCAGTGAAATAAGGGCTAGTGAAATGTCAGGATACGAAGCTGGGAGAAATGTATGAATCATGCATAACTTCCAGAGTTGTTGGCATTTCTAGCATGACTTTCGTGTTGCCCTGCAAGTAGCCCTCCTGGGCACTGAACTGTTGATTTGAGTTCTGATGTTCTGACTTCTTGCTATATGATCTGAGCTGTATTTAAGTCATGTTTGCTTAAAGCTGCACTGAGGTGTAACTGATCCTACCACCAGTAAAAGCAGCAGTTCTTGGCTCGCCACTGGGCTCTGGAGAGCTGTGCAGCCAGAGAACAGCACTGGTCGCTGTGCTGGATGCTCATACAGAGGCAGCACTGCTGACACCGCGGCGGTTCAGTGGCTGAAGGGTTAGCAGGAGCTAGAGATTGCATCGGGAAATGCTGTTGTCCTCTACTGAGTCAGCTTTGCTCTTCTCCACCTGTTTGTCCTGCAGTTATCTATGCTGAGAGCAAACAGATGACAGTAGTGGGTTCTTTGTCTGGTTGGGTACCACTGAGATGTGCCATTACCAGTTTAGATTCATCATTTCAGAATTTAAATGACTCTTTAGCTGTAGGAAAGTACAGTATGCAGACAATACAGGTATGTACAGCTACAAAGGTGGTTGTTTTTTTTAAAAAAAAAAAATGCTTTGAAGCATAGCTGCTAAAGATGTGTCACTGCCAGCCACAGATTGCAGCATCATCTAGTTTAACTGGGCATGAATTAACATGGCATGTTCCTGGTATAAAACATATTTAATATTTAGGAAAAAAAAAATGATAATTGCTGTCAAATTCTGGATAGTTTTTTTTTTTGTTGTTTTGTTTTGTTTTCGTAGAATCTCATTTTCTTTTTCTTGCTAGGAGCTATGAAAGCCCGTATCTCGAAGATGCAGAGAGGCCAACTCCAGATTTGCTCTGCAGGATTAGCTACAAGCATGCATTTGTGTGCCAAGGTCGTCCCTGACCTGAGGACATATAGCTATAAAGCTCAGGGGAGGCAGGGAGGAGGATAGGAAGCATTTATGTTCATTGTATAGTTTGTGTGTTCATCAGCTCTGGATGTGGCTGTATGAGAACAGAACTAGGATTCTACGCGTTTTGTAAAGGTCACCCTTCTTCCTCCAAGCTTGCTTGCATGCTTGATCACAGAGTTATTTTCAACTCACTTTCTCTTTTCTCCTGGTGTTTGAGGAAATCTGCTCAGCTGCCAAAGTAACTTAATGGTGAGAGAAATGCAGGCAAGTCCTTGCTGATATTTTTCCCCACAATACCTGGGTGTGTGTTGTGTTGGGGGTGTGGAGGTGCAGGTGTCTGGGAAGTGAATGGAAGCGTTCTGATGGCAGGCTTGCCTTTCTCAGGTACCTTTCACAATCCTGTAGGTTCTTTAGACCACAGTTTCAAAAGCATTGCCACCACGAACCCCACTAACTGGAACTAATTATTTTTCAACAAGAAATACCGATCTCTTAACACGAAGCAGACACCAAGAAGAAAAGCAGGGGTAGACATGCCTTTATTTAGAAGGGACTCGGAAGCTGTTGGAGGTTGGTTTCTGTTCTGTTCTCATGCCATAGTGACTGACCCTACTCTTCTGTGCATGGCTTTAGGCTAGATGTGTGTGTTACCAGTACGTTGTTCATGAGGGGCCTATGGAGATCTCACTGGCTCACGCTCCTGCCTGTCAGCACGGCGTGTTTCACACCATCAGCGCGGCCACTCTGTGTGGGATGCCACGGCCACTGCTGCCACAGAGTGAGGTGAGCGGCTGCCTTGGGGCACCCGGGGCCAGGCCAGCTGCCTGGCAGGCATGGGACCACAGGACGCAGCCTTGGTTGCGTTAGTGACTGCTGGCAGAGCTTGCTGCTTATTGCTCCGCTTGGTGCCACAGGGTAGCTGCAGACAGACTTGCCCCAAAGTTGGCCACCTTGGATCTCATGATTTTACTCTGTGCATTAGGCAATGGTTTATGGGAAGAGAGCACTCTGCCAGGGTAAGGAATAAAGAAGCGTTGTGTGCTGCTTTGGAGCGCTGGTGCTGGCTGGTTTGAGTCAGTAGCCAAGCTTGCCTACGTACTCCCTGGGGAAGGATGATGTCTGTGTGCTGGAGCTTTCTGCTTCACAGTTACACTCTTCCCCGGGCACCTCTCCCCCATGTTGTTCCTCATGCAAAGAAAACGCCTCTCCCTTGGCTCAGAGCCGCTGCTGGTGCGTCATCGGTGGCTGCCTGGATCTGTATTTGGTGAGAACGGTTGCTGCCGGGCTTCTCTGTCCAGCAGAAATAGTGGTGGCAGCCTGACCTCCAGGCCGTGGTGACAGGTCCCCAAGCACGTGCCTTCGGACCCTTTGATGATGGAATATTTGGGATTCAGTGCAGCAGGGGTCAAAGCGCTCAAGCGAGGAATGGCTTTGAAGGCATAATTCCAGTCTGAGATGTTAAGTATGGGCACAGTTGCGATCTGAGAAATTCATGAATGTCACCAATACAGGCTGCTGGAGTGATAGCTATAAAATGAAAGATTTAAAGGAAGCAATCATAATGGTTAACAGCAGTGTGAAAAAGCTTAAACACATTCATAAATTTCAATAACTGCTGAGCAATATACTGGATTCATCTAGGAGAGATTTAATTTGAAAAATGCTAAATAGGAGATACAAAGACTGGAAACAGACATTTCTCCTGAAGATGAAGTCTTTTGGTGAGAAATTTACATTGTACTTCAGCTGAAGTGATACCAAATGCAAGTGCAATGTGTTAGAAAGGGAATTATGAAATAAATTATAGAAAGAGGTTTTTAAATTTGCACATTAAGGAAAAAAGCTTTATTTTGTATTCTCTCTTCAGATAGTATTTGTGTCTAGATCTATATATGACCATGTGTGCTGAACTAAATGAGATAAAAAATAAAAAATGGTGTCAACTGCATAGATATTTAATAGAAAATAAAAATGACTTAAGCCTTACCACATGGAAGTATAAACACACACACTTGCGCGCAAGTATTCAGAATGTATACATCATTGAAATTGATGCATAATATGCAGAATATAAATACTTCAGATGAATTTCAAATTTGCTCTGTTTAAAATTAATTGTATTCTGAGGCAGAGCCTTTCATTGCAGATAGTTTTAGCAAGATGCATCAGTGCACTAAGATTTTTGAAATGGTGAATACCTTCTTTGTATTGCTAATTGCAGCTGTGCAGCCTGCAAATGAAGGATATCCAGCATCTTATTTCAAATTTCAATCATTTTATTCCTGTTGATAAACAACCCTTATCTTCTTCCCACACACCAGATAGATTTTACATTATTTTATGAATGAGAATTTTTCCATTGTGCTGCAGCATATTGTTAGCAAGCTTGAGCTTTATTAAAAAGAAATGGAAACATAGAACTCGAAAACTTTCTTCTCGTTAAAGTGACATATTTTAGACGTTGTGATACTGCTTGCAGTAATGATTAAATTAATGAAGGTTGTGTGGTCTGAAGTGGCAATACTAGTCATTACCATGCTCTGTTCTGATTTAAACCCCGCTGCACTCTTATCTCAGCCAGAACACCCGCACGCTTCAAATGGGTGTGGAAACGATCACAGTACTGACTGCACTGCAGTTCTGATCCTGAGGCCTGAATTTAAGAGAGACAGCACCAACAGACCCTAGTTCAAATTACTGCTTGGCGGTATGTTGAAAAGCCCAAGCTTTGCCGTCCTGATTTCATGGATTATTAACTCCGTGACATGGTGAACACTTCCGAGCAATCAGCTCGATGTGGGTCACTGGCTGTGATGAAGCAGGTATGTTCCTGCTGTATATATGCAGTCCCCTCCAAGAAGCAGCACGGCCCTATAGATCAGTGTGCTTGTGTAAGAGCCACCCTAGAAGAGTTTTTGGAGGTGCATCTTTTGAAGTCATATGGAGGGAGGGTGACTTGTACGATTTGAGGGGACATTTATCTGAGCAGGCCTGCGTGCAACAACTAGTTTGTAACAACTCGTTTGTAACAACTAGTCAGCTTGAAACACTGAAGGACCTTACTTAAAGCAAAAAGTTTGTTTTCATCATGTGCTCCCCTGTAGGAGGTAAGGGTATGCATCCATTCCCTGAGTTTGAGCTAAATTTCGCTAGCCATCCTTGCTGATTTTATGTATCTCCCTGATACTGAAGTAGGATTTATTTTGGAAGAAGACAAAAATATACATAAAAGTGTACGCTTATAGCAGAGAAACCGTGAGAGTAAAATAAAGGGAATTTCCCTTTCTGTGGTCCCCAAAAGCTACACTTAAATACTGGAAGTCATGAGTTTCCCTCAACTGCAACAAATTGTTAGTTCTGCATGTTTGATTATGGAAGGAAGATGATTACAAAAGTGTGTGTTAAGAGAGTTTGAAACAAACAGATACAGCTACTGGTGGAAGAGTAATTAAAAGAGTAATTAACCTAATAAGGAGCCTGCAACCAATGCTTAGTTCTCATGATACGTCACATTTTTGCCATGGCGCTTTATATTCTGAATGGTTTTATTGGTGCAGTTCCATTTGCTTCACAAAGCAGTCAAAATACAAGGGGACTTCTAGAGAGTGAGCATAATGATTTCCAATAAGGGAATGAAATATTTTAGCTGACAAGTTCAGTGGCATGGCTCTTTGAATACTCCTATGTTCCCTACCAAATAAAAACCACATCAATTTTGTTTGACTTCATGCAAATCTGCGTGGGGAGGAGGGACCCTTTTCTCTCTCTGTATACTTACACACTTCATAAAACTGTGCATAAATATTCCCAAGCACATAGGTGCAGGTGTCTCAGCGAAGCGTATGGAATTTCACATTGATTTGTGAACTCTATAAAACACTAATGGAGCTGCTGCTTTAGCTTTCACTCTGGTTGGGAAAGACTTGGTGATGAGCTGTGGGCAAATCCTTCCTTTGCTGGTCCCAATAAGCACCTTCCTCGTAACTTCAACCGTTCTGGTTTCCACTTTCCTCATATCCATTTCTTTTACTTGGGAAGCTACACAAACTCATTCATGATGCAACTCAGAAATGAGTTTTATCTCTATACGTGTGATACAGTTCGTTTATTTTAAAGCACAGCTGTCTGAAAGGGAAAACAAGCCACACAATTCCATGCATAATGTGTACACCTATTGTGCTGTAAAATGCTTCATCAAGAAGAAATGGGGAACGTTGCTCTTCTCTCCTATTTATTGTGAAATGAATTGTGCTGCTTTCGGCAGCCTCCACATGCAGATTTATCATTTTGCTCTGCTGAAAATGATTCTGCATTGCATACAATCTGCGTGTGCCTGTGGGTACATCAGCATTACCTTTCACTGCAGGTGAGTGCACAAACTCGGGACACCTTGATATTCAGAAACAAGTCCATTGTATAATAAGGTCATTTGCTTCTGAAGAGCTTTTCACTGCAGTGTGCTTTTTACAAACTATTTCAGTGTATCTTTAGCCCAGTCACTGCTGGAGCAGTTCTTGTGGTAAAATGATGTTATTTCATAGCGCAGTTCCCTTCTTGTCACAGGCAGTAGCTAAATGATGAAATTAAGCAGAAACCTATCTGGAATGTAGGCAGTGATCAGAATTGCTGACCTTGACCCTCGTGAGAAGCCATGAAATCTCTTAATGTCAAATCCTGTTCTACCTCAGTACTATTTTTTTTTTTCCCAAAGCAACCCACCTTACATATGCAGCAACATGATTCCCTCACATGCAGCACAAAGCTATTTATGTCGTAATGGATCCAGAATACACGCTGCCAATTGAACCATCATCTGCTTTGCTGCTTTTCTCACCAGAAGTTGGTGGAGGTGGTAAGACTTACTTCTGGAGGAGTGTGAACAGAAAACACACTGAAGCCATGCGGCACGAACATGGAGCGGTCTGGGAGCTGTAGTTACTAGGGTCTTAGGAACGGTGTGCTTCTTGCTGGACTGAGCTTAAGGGTCTGCACAGCAGCTTTCTGCCTTCAGGGGCTTGGACTGATGCTATCAGTAGAGGTCATGGAGAATGTGTTAGCCTTTCAGTCTAGTCTGTCTTCTTCCCAAGTAGTGTTACTGCTAAGCATGCGCTCAACAAACGTAGTTTCTAAAGCTAAAGACGGGCTTTTGGTATTGTCTCAGTAATTGCTAGGAGGAGTGGATACTGACATAGTATCCACTGTGCAGGATGCTGTTAAAATAAAGGGACTTAAGCTGGGTGAATTCTAAGGCCGCTTTTCTATGTACAGACCAAAGTCTGTTTGTTGGGACGTTTACTATGCTATCCCCTTACGAGTTTGCATAGAGGATGGATACCCAGGGATGAAAGGGATGGTCTGTCTGTTGGCTCTGACTTCTCCCCTACCTGCATTTCTGTGTCTTTTTTTTTTTTTTTACTACCTCTAATCACTTTTGTTCATTTTGATCATTTGTTTTCCCCTGGACCTAGTCCCCTGTGGGAACCTTTATCAGCTCAGTGAACTGCTGCACACATTTCATTAAAGCATAAATCAGCACGCTGAGAGCACCTCATTGATCAAGATGCCTCGTTATCTGTGGTACCCTTGCTGTGATGCTCTGGGGGATAGGGGGACTTTATACCGTGAGTATATACAATATTATTATTTTTTTTTCTTATTGCATGTGTGCAAATGTCATTATAATTTAGTGTTTTTGTACTGTAATCTATTCTCTCCCTTCTTCCCAGTACAGTAACATATTTTACATTCTCACTCCCATCCTTTAGGCTGTGTTGGAGACCTAAGATTTAGTCCTGGACTGTTATTCTTAGAACAAATGAGCAGTGTGCTAGTAACAGTGGGTGTTTTACAGTAAACCTGGAGAGCCTGGCATTGCCTACTATATGCTGAGTGGTCAGAGGTACAGTACAGAGTCTTCAGAAGCCAACTGTATATTTATGGTTCCCAGATAAAGGAGCAAAAAAATAAATTAAAAACAAACATACAAAAAATCAAACACTATAAGTCTCTCTTTTTCTAGTCCTTTATGTTTGTTGCCAGACCCAAATACTTGCTGGGAAACAAATATCAATCCTGAAAGAAACTCCGTTGAAGGGTCACCAGAAAAAATACACTTTTGAAGGTAAAAGGTGGATGTGTGAAAGTTCCACTTCTGCTGAAGTCATTGCTTAGGTTAGTCTCCATGACCTTTCTGCAGAGCTGCAGTGGCTTTGCATGTTATTGAAATTTCTCTTCTAGTGTCTTGAGTCTCCAAGTGATAACACTTAAGGCATTAAAAGCCTCCCTCTTTGCTTGCTTCCATGTGTTTTCGTAGTGCACTCATCTGCTATGGGCTTGCTGATGCCTGTATGGGATAAGCCTGATGGATCTTTGCAACTGCTGAGCTACGCTTCCCTGGAGGGATAACTTGAAGTAAAACAATGGGTACAGAAGTAGCCTCTGTTTTTACTGATCCTCTTTGCACAAGGGAAATCCCCACAATGGTGCCTGATAGCCCTGTCCTTGTAACAGGGAAGAGATTGGATCATCTCCTGTATGCAGCACTATTTATTTTTCCACAGTTTTGTAAACCATGTAAAAATCACACTAATTGGATTTTGTTCACCTTCTCAAGGTGTTTATTTTTAATTTTTCTTTCTGATGTGTAAGAGCTAGGGGCTGTAATGTTCAAAATGTCACCACATCATTCCAGTGGTCGGAGCCTTAAGCATACATTTAATGTATTTGCAGAATACCTTGTATCTCTGAATTTGCTAGCGTTGTTTTGCCCTAGTCTGAAGACATATTAGAAATGTACTCAAAACCTTGACTTGCACTTTTTAATTAAGCTATCTTAAAATCCTGTGTGATATTGTAGATAATCATAGCAGGAACAGTGGGAATTCATGGCATTCAGTTGCTTTTAGTGAATTCTTAACAAAGTACTAAAATTAATATGTAAAAAGTGGATTTACAATACAAATGCAGAAAGCTAATACCTAACCACACAGCCAGCTTCCCAGAATTCAGCTTGACATCTTTAGCTCTAAAATACTGTTTTTAGAAAATCAACTTTCTTTTTAAATCACTGCTTTACGTGGATTGTGGAAAAGTCAGTCCTAGGTACATGTATAAATTGCAAAATAAAAGTCTACTGTTTGCTGCAATGCATGCTTTTGCTTTACAACTCTGGTTTGTAGTCCAGATTATGACAAATAAGAACTTTCAATAAGTCAGGTTTACAATGTGCAGCCTTTTTTTTTTTTTGTCTTCCATTTAGCCTCTGTCCTTTTTTGCTACAAAAGAGCCAATCCATAGTGCCAGAATATGCCACAGATATGGTCATGTTATTTTAGTTTATGATATCCTTGTAAAATCTCATGGTACATATCCATCAGCTTTCTAGGAACTGTCAGATAAGGTTTGAAAGTATATTAATTGTATACCTTTACAAAGTATCAATCTATTTGTTTTGATTTCATGTTCAGTGAAGTGAATTTTACAATGGGCCTGCTGGTGAGCAGCATTTTCATTTTGTATCATTTGTTAATATATAGATCATTAAAATACTTCTTTGAGTGAGCTGCAGGAATAGGAAGTAGTATGTTGAAAAGTTTTCTGTGTGAACTAGAATTAAAGTTAGTGAAATATACACTACAAAATATTTTGATTTGCTGTTAATGTATAAAACAAAAGTTTATTAGAGAACTTCCACAAGGTTTATATATTTAAAGATGTTTACCCAAGACTGCAAAATTCTTGCATTTTGTACCAAAAAAAAAACCCTAACAACTGATGATTTGTTGCATGATCCATACAGTAGTTCTTGTGCTTGGTTAGATAGGTTATCATGCAAACTTCTTCTACAAATCCATCAGGCTAGATTTATTCTTTTTATGGGGTCTTATATAGCATGCTCTGCAGTGTGTGTGTGTGTGTGTGAAACTTCAGTAGCTTCACATAAAGGTCTCTTTTTTTGTGTCACACAGGCAAACTGGCTTTAAAACTAGAAATTAAACCCAGATTGATGCCTAGTGTGCAGAGCTTTACCAATTAGAGACCATCATAAAAATATTTTCAATTAATGGTGTAATCTGCCCTATCTCTTTTTAAATTTTCATTTCTTGTAGACTTAAGTTTCCACAAAATTTGCCCTGGATATTTTTGTGGTTGAGTTTTAGTAGCTGCAGCTATCTGACTTCAGAGTGATATTGATGAACTTGCTTTGGCAGTGGATGTTTCTACATGCAGGCAGCTAGAGTTAGTCAGGAATACCCCCAGGCTGAAAGGAAACCATATGTAATTCATTGCTGTTTTAATATTTCTTCTCCTGAAAATTCCAGCACACAGGAAGGAAAGATCTGGTTGATACACAAAGGTAAGCCTCATTGTTCCAACAGTTTACATGCATTGTAATGGTGTAACACAGGAGAGTTTTTAAAAAGGCATTTATGTGATAAGCTCAGTTATTAATATTTAATCGTTTCCTCTATGTTGGGTATCACAGAAGCTGTAAAAAATCATGGTGTGAGAAGTGGACTACACAGAAGGGGATAAAATCCACAACAGAGAAGCTACAAGATGCGAGGCAAATAATGGGGCTGTATGCAATAAAACTGTTTTATATACCACATTGAATGATTTGCTCTGCCTTTGACCTTCCATACAATGTGGGTAGTAAATACAACTCCTGATGAGGTATTGTGCCTCTGTTTACAAACATCCAATTTGTGAGCCAGAACGTGAATTTATTCCATGCTAACTCTGTACACCAACGCATTTAAGGTGGAATGAGAGCGGCTTTGTGGTAGGTCACTTACTCAATTTTGCAAATAGAACAAGCTATCTAGTGAGTATCTCAGTGCTAGAATCTTCACTCGTTTACAGCAGCACTTTGGCTAACTTCAGTGATTGGGCATTGGCACTGGAAGTGGCTGAAGCATGGCTTTGTGTGAACTTGCCAGTTTTGCCAAGAAGCAACACAGAAACCTGGAATGAGCTCCCTGCTCACTGGCAATGCAGATGTCTGGTGCTGAGCAGTGATGAAGGGGCAGCCCCTAAGGCTGGCTGTGGCCCACGCTGACTTCCCAGCTAGGCAGTCCAGAGCACACCAGTCTGAAGGCAGCCCTCCAAAGCAGCAGCAGACACTGCTGTCCTTGTGGGACGTTCATACCAGGCGATTACTATCTGGAATCATGCCTGAAATGACTACACATGCTCATTTTTCTGTAGAGCTGCCTATAGATCTATGATCGGTAAGGCATATGACCATGCAGTGACGGACACATGCCTGTGAAGTAATCACACGTTTCAGATTCTTAATTTTTAAAGAAATCAGTGAAAAAGAATCCAGAGTCCAAAGTGTTCAGTGTTCAGAAATTTAGCTGCAGATTAATATCAACTGTGCTGTGTAAAATATCTTCTAGGGTGTTCCTTCCAGTTCACCTTTTTCTCTATTTTGACAGTGATAACACTTGTTAAGGGTTTTATAATAATGGTCTTTCAAAGCACTGTTTAATAACATTGGTCAGAATAGGAAACGCTGTATTGTGTTTCAGGCTTGCAAACGCTTCTTGATTTCACCACAGAAAGATGCTGGGAAAAGGGAACTTTTCAGTCTGATATTCTGGTAAGAGCAGGGATTCTCAAGGTATACTGCCAACAAGAGCTAAAAGCTGTTTTTGGTTTGGTTTGAATCAGCTACTGGAAATAGCAGACAATGTGCTAATGTTTGAACAAAGGGGCAAGATTTACAGAAGCACAGCTTACATCTTGACCTTTGGAAAGTTCCTCCCCAGCCTATAGTTATTAATGGTTTCTTAGATGATCTCTTCACTGTTTGTGGTTTATGTAATTCCAAATGCGCAGGATAATGTTTTAGGATTGAAGTAAAAATCTGTTGCATGTGTTTAACAATAATCACTGTTCTCAAACAATACTTTATATCCCCTCTCAGGCAGAGCCTTTGTATTCCTAAGTTGGAATGAACAGGAAGGAGAAAAACAAGAACAGTAAAAAAGCATTCACTTATATACGCCAACAGCTGACCTTTGTCAACTTTAATGTGTTTTCTTCGTTGGTGAAGAAAGACTTGGTATCTATTTTTCACATGAGAATTATCTACTCTTTCAGAAATGAACTATTCACTAGATGTTATCTTCCCTTACATCACCCAAAAACTGTAGGTTGTGTCTGCGTATGTGTTGTGTGCATGATATAACTTTAGGTGAAGAGTAAATGGAAAAACGCATAGCTGGTGCTTTAGTATGCTTGTCAGAGGAGCAGGACAATCTTAATTAAAAATGACATAGTGCAGCACAGAATGGGACAGCCGCCCGTAATGAACAGTTTAAAATGCTGATGATAAGTGCTCATCTATCACTGTTATAGCATACCAAACAATTGGTTATGAAAACAAGCACTTGTTGTAGGAGCAGGTGCCGTGCCAGTGACATATCTGAAGAAAACTTGTGATCTTGTGATTTTACGCTTGAAAGCTTCCTTCTTAGCTACTGTAAAACCTGCACCTTTTCTATGCTTTTGTCATTCATCTATAAGCATTTAAGGCCTTTTACACAACTACATGCCTCTAAACAAAGCAAGCCTGCTTCTGCCCTGAAAATCTATATATAGATCATGCCTGCTGAGCTTGCAGTCACTAGGTCGTCTCGTTTAGACTCCTTAGAGACTTCTGTCCATCACAGCTAGTTATGACTGGGGGCCATATATGACGAGATACTTTCTGTTTTAAAAGAGAGTCTGAGGGACAGTAGTAGATCTTGGATGGACTTGTGGATGAGGAGAGAGCTTTGTGGAGTATTTCTAAATTCCCACCTTTCTGTGATTTGCTTTATTAACAACAGTGTGCTGGGCCTTAAATTACAGTTGTTATCTGGGCCAATGTGTTTATTCATCCTACTGAAAACTCTCATCTCAGCTACTTGCTGATTGAGCAGAAATGCCCAAGTATTATTCCTATTTCATTTTCTTAAGCATAAAACTGTGCCTAAAATTAAGTTTGTATCTCAGTTGCTTGCAGCTGAAAAGTCCTTGCCATCTCCTACTTAAATTCAAAGGGGAAAAAAGTGTACTTTGGATGAAAATTGATACTATCGTGCTGTTACTGATTTCAAGGAATAGTGATATAGGAATTTCAAAGTAAATAACTTCTCCCTCTACTCTTTCCAGTGTGATGTGACAATGGAAGCCATTAGGGATGTGGAAGAGGGGGAACAAACAAAGCCGTGCCATTCTCTCTTCATTCCAGTGAACAATGTAGCCCCCACAAGTGAGGATAGTCTGTGGGCATCTGCTTCTTTCTGCAACTGTGCACTGTGCTGGCCAGTTAGCACTGCATGGAACACTGAGCGGATATGTCTTACTTTTGCAGAAGAGGCACTGGGATGATAGGTTTGTCTGATTACTCCAAGCAAAAACAAATGCCCTGGCTTGCAACTCCTCTTTCTTGTCCTGTCAAAAGGCTCTAATGCAGAAGAGTGCTTTCATTGCTTTGGGAAAACAAACAAACAATAAACACGGATTTATATTTTTTTAGTATCATGTGCTGGGAACATTTTTCTTTGAAAATATTCCTTTTTCCTTTTATTAAACCGTTTGCACTTTCTGAGAAGCAAAGTGATGTTCAAGCACATCAGCAACTTAAAATGTTTGCAGCTATGATTTTTGTATCAACAGCATTCTTTATAAAGATCTTGTTAGAAGAAAAAAACAAAACAACAACAACAACTAACTAAGATCTGTGATGGCTCTTTTGTCCTAGACTGGCAGCAAAATCCATGGAATTTTCTGCTTATGTCTGTTTATTCATTTAGGGTGTTTGCTGTTTTGGTGATATTTTAATGAAATTCTTACTTTCATACCTCTCGTAATTTTTCTGTAATATAAACTTTTATCTAGGACGGTGTTACAGTGTGGGCTGTAGAGACAGCACAATAATTTTCAGGAGTTTCACTGGATTACTTTCCAAAGTACATTTTCATATCTCCTCAGACCTATGAGTTAAGATACATCTCTTCTTGTTTTCTAAGAAGTCTTCTTTAAGTAGCATGCCAAATCCACTAAAATGACTACTCTGTAATAAGCAGTTGTCGTTGTTCTGCCACTCGGGTTCATATTAAAAAGTATATTTTCACGTTAGAGCTTAAAATTGCTCTGGGAGTGGCAGCCATTTTGTGTGGTGGCAGCCATTTTGTTGTGGGTGAGTGATACCCCATGCAGCTGACGGCACCCAAGTCTGCATTGATCTCTGGGAGGTGTTTGAAAACATCGTGGAACACTGTGACAGCATTTGGAAACTCTGGTGTGGCCTGTTTTTTATCTGTCCTCTTAGTGAATCTGTAAGCAGTGTGTATTTGTTTTCCCGAGGAGACACTTTTCCCCTGAGCATCTGAGGCATTGGCTTCCTTCTGGAAACCAAGAGGCCCCTCCATCAGTAGCCATGGTGTCCCACACAGGAGTTCATGGACACAGAACTGCTGTTCGTTGCTCTTCAGTATGTAACAAAAAAATTGGGTTTTCAGGTTTTTGAGGATGAAACATGGCTTGAGCAAGTGCTTTAGTGGCATGGGCATGGAGGGGGTTATGTAAGAGGCAGAAGACTACTGACAGTTGTAATTGCTTCAGATACAGAAGCTTGATGGTTACAGAAAGAAGTCTTATTATTTCGGTTTTGTACTCTATGTTTTCAGACCTTTTTCTAATGTTTGACTAAATTAGCTTGAACCTTCTTAAATACATTTCAGTGACTTTTCATCTGCTGCTGGCAGTCATTTGCTTTGAATATGAGAACCGTTTGTGTGGCAAGAGTCAATGTGCATCTCGTAGTTTAGTTTTTGGTGGAGAGGTGAGATCTTGATGTGGAGCTGTCTCTCTTGGCTCCTGGAACAGCAGCATGCTGCCCCACCTGGCAATATCTATCTGGAGAAAAGGTGTGGTAAAAAACAAACAAACAAACAAAAAAACACAACTCAGCCCGGTCAGCCCTCTTAATCTGCATCCTCCATGGTGGCTCATAAAAGGTGGTGCCAGACAAGAGCTAGCTTGCACACTTTGGCAGTGTGAGGCATTTAGCTACGCTTCCAAATCCTTTGTTTTTCTCTTCTTGAGAGATTATAGGATTTGAAAGTTGTTTCCAGTGGAGAGAAAACAGTTCCTCTTGTGAAATATATTAATTTCATTAAAAACATTTTGACAGGGAAAGAAATATGGCTTACCTGTGCTCATTGCTTAGTAGCTTTAAGGGTGTGATGTGGTTGTGTGGAATCCATGCTGTTGCTTGATAAAATATTTGGGCTTCATTTAAACATAAATAAATAAAAGTGTGGTTAAGATCCCCTATACAACCCTTGTGTTCACTGAATGAATTTTATCATTTATGAAGTTGAAAACCAGAGTAGGTTCTTGAAATTTATGACATGCTATGTATAATACATTTTCTGTTCATGTTGAGACTGTGCTTTGTCCCTCCTCTTCCCCACTTCTGCCAAAACTAACACAGACTCCTGATGAGAAGACATGAATCTAGTGACTTTTTTTTTCTCTCTCTTTTTTTTTTTTTTACCTGTTAATGAGTCTAACTGTTGAAGGAAAGTTTGAATTTGTCAGATATAACTTCCTTCTCGGTATAATTGTCTTCCTCGACCAAATTAGAATACTTAGTACTAGGTATTTTCTCCCCCAAGCTGATCTTTCTCTCTACCTTTTTAGAATGAATTCATTTTCCAAAGGTTTTTCCCCAGCCATTGTGAATTGTTATTTTCGGAAATATTTTCACTTATTCTAAAAGTCTGTTTTGAAAATGTGGGCATGAGAAGTGGATGTGGCATTTTGACAGCTGTTTGAGCTCTGCTACACGTGAACCTAAAAATCTTCTGGTTTGCCTCTGCTACTCCTTTATATACCTATGGTCATACTGGTCCTCTGGTAGCGTTTTGGGGCAGTAATACTCAACTGCTATCCACTCTTCAGGCTTCTTTACTTTCAGAATCCGCTTACACCTCTCCAGTACATCGAGCTCTTTCTCAATATCTCCTGTAGTGTTAAATACAAAGCAGGGTTAAAATACAGTTTAGGGGTAAAATACTTTTGTGTTCTAAATTAATACTTTATTGGGTCTATCATTCTAAATAAATCAAATTATTTTGAACATCTGCTCAGGATTTTTTTTTCTTGCATCTCTTCCACTATCTGCCACTTGCTTTCAGTGGATTGTGATGGAATAAAACACATGGATTAGCATTAGCTGATCATTATAGCTCTCATAGTCCAATATAATTTCTCAATGAAAACTAATTCTTGAATTCTTTTCATTATCTGTAATCCATTTAAAATGGCACCGAATAGAGTTAGTTTGGTCAAAATGTCATAAGACTTTCAAGTACTTTACTAAAATCTGAGATCAGTTGTTTACCATTTTTCATCTATTTTGGTATGTGTATATCATTATTACTTAAAATACAAGTAATTGTATTACATTAATTAACTGCTTTTTCTATCTCCAGCAGCTAAGATTTCTAAGGCTGAACTTTTAGGGAGTAATTGAGATTACTCACTTAAACATACTTTCTTGGGCAAGTGATTAACAGTAATAATAACACAGTCCTGAGTATTCTGTGTCCTTGTAGTGAGCACTTCTGCAGGCTTTCTGCTCAACGAGGGTCAGTCATTTTAGATTTAGAATGCCTTTTGAGCTCTGTACCTAAAGCACCTCGTCTGCGCCACCCTTAAAAACAAAATGATCAGAAAGACAAATGGGAATGCATTAACTATTGCATAAGAAAGAAGGGTTTTCAAGGCTCTTTAACTGTAGTGGATAGATGATCTGACATTCAGATACCAGTAACATTCCAAATTCAATTTATATATATAATAACTGCAATCAGCATGAAGATCAATGATCTGAAGTGTCACAAAAGGCTATATTTAAGCCTCTCACCCCAACTGTACATTTGATATATCTTAGGAGGTGCACAGCCTGCAGATTGCGAACAGAAAGAGTTAAATTTACAGCACTTGATTTCCATTAGTCTTTGCACAAGAACAGGTTTATTTGTCCCACTTTCTCTCCGTTGTCATGAGAACAAGACAACATCATTTATATCCCCAGCACAGTCAGTGGCAAAACTGTAAACTTTTAATTCACTTATAATCGTATCCTTTAACCTTTTTAATATTCAGTATTTTCATTGGTTGGCCTTTCACCCTTCCTTCATGGGTTATTGAGGCAATAAACAAGGGAGAAGGGAAATAACTGATGACTCAAACTGCAGAACACTGAAAATGTCACTGATACATAGTTTACAGCTTTTCTTTGGTACCTATGGCACATGGAATTGCTAATGCAGGGTTGAGACTTATCAAATGCAGTTTTGCTGCTGCAGATCAACCCTGAAATTATCTTTATGAGCGGCAGGGGGTTCTCAGTCCCCCCAGAGACCTCTATGGCTGCTCAACACCAGTGAGTATCCAGCCAGGCGTTACCTCCTGCAGGTCCCTTGCCTCAGCATACACGAGTGGCTGGAGCGTGGTATGGTCAGTGAATGTTTGCTGCTGCTGTAGCCTCAATATACACGGGTGAAAGTGCATGTCACTGCCTGTATTTGAACACAAACTTGCTCTTCATACCAATGGTGTGGTTACAGGCCCCACTAGCTGTTTGTGTTGCAGAAACAGTGAGTGCAGCTGTCCCAGTGATCTCAGGGGTCTCTACTTGTGGTGCAAGCTTGTCTTGAGCCCACCGTATATCCCCCCATAGCTATCTGAGACTGCACATAATTTGGCATTTGCTGGCCAGATAGGACATGTCTACTTCATTCAGCTTAGATAAAGCTATAAATCTGAAGCAGCCAGGGTTTTTTATATTTTATTGGGGACAGCTGAGAGAAGCCAGATTGAAGCCCAAAGCTACAGTAACTAAGACAAAAAGGTTTTAACAAAATTGAACATAAGTAAGAAAGGAAAACACCTACCCTGCTGCATTATCTTTAAATGTGAATAGCTTAAGGACTGGGAGAATGTTTCTTAATAATTGTTTGATTTGCGTGAAACACTTGACCTTTTCTGATGAGTTACCAAATATCAAAAGTGTTTTTTATTTTTAATGCTTTTGGTAAAAGACATTTGATCCACTTCATTGATTTTTAATTTTTTAGAAGTATGATGGCACAGGATCATTCATCTAAAATCAGGAATTTCACCGCCCAAAAATCTGTACCAAAAAGGGAGCTCAAGATTTTTCTGTAGTTTTTGTGACTTGAATATTCTGGTTGTTCTGATGCCTCCTCAGCATTGTGAATAACAAGTTGATCCTGAAATTTGTTCACATGTCTTTTGTTTTAACAACGTAGTTACTGATTTTATTTAGAATGATTCATTGTGATTACATATTATGTGCTATACTGAATGCTGCCAAATACAAAGTGTGTGAACTCTTTTAGCTTGTGTTTCATAGAAAATGCCAGGTGTGTAACATATCCTTGAGCTGCTGATACTGTTCGTGATCAATGATAGCAATGAGGATTTACTCTTTTTTTTTTTTTTAAAAAAAAAAAAAAAGGCATGTCACAAGGGCTCAGAAGTAGTTGTGGGGGCACAGCTCACTTGACACAGAAGTCAAGGCACTTTGGAAGGTGCTCCAGGTGACCCCTGCAGAGCCAGTTCAGCCAGGGAGAACCTGGACTGAATGAAGCACGTTCTGTCGTAGTCATAAGCTTTGAAAAGCAATTAGAATATTTGTATATATATTTATTTTATCATTAGTCTAAGTCCAGAGTACCTTGAGATAGCTGTCCAAGGTAATCATCTCTAGTTCAAAGTGTCTTGTTCTTTCATGTCTGTGTTAGGTGTAAATGCCACGTTGCCTCTGTCCCGCATTTGGCCCCCCCTCCTACTGGGGCAGAGGGAGTTGCACACAGTGACAGGAGCTGCAGTGCTCAGCTCTGAGGGCTTACACTTGTAGTTAGCTCAGTAGCAGTTGCCCACAGTTACAGTAGACACTGAGACTTGGTTGCATGAGGCATGTTTTGAATTCTTGCTTGGACCTTGGTTGGCTGGGCTGCACAATTTGCCTCAGGGGGAGTGCAACAAACATCAGGCTTACACTGATGAAAGCCCACCTAGTGGTGGTGGGCCTGCCTGGGGAAATGCTGACTTCACGCTGCTGTTGTCAGCGTGCTTGTGGCTGTGCTGGAAAGCTGGTAGTGTCACTGCAGTGCTGCTGGTAAGCACTCAGGCTGATGCGGGTGTCATTTCTGGCTACTTCCTTTGTAGTGTGTTTTTTGTTGCTTTGTTTTTGTTTGATTCTTTTTCCCCCAGGCTGGTTTAAGCATGCATTTTGTTTGATTATACAGCTTCCATTAGAACTATCATGGATAAAGAGTACGCAGACCAATGCAGCTTCTGTCAGTTCGACTGCTCCAGGCCTCGATCCATTCCCTGTACATTTTGTCCAGAGAATCTCTTATTTTACTCCATGTGGAACTATTCATTGTTGTTACTGGCTTTGGCGTCGTTGTCCTCAGTTCATGGTAACCTTTTGCTGGTGGTGATCTGACTGTTTAGAAACATGGAAAGTGCTTGTGACTGCCAAATATTAGAAGAGTGCCATACCCTGTACTTTTTTTTCATGTAAAAAGAAGGGGTTGAGGCACCTGCTTCCATAGGCATACATTGTTTGCTTATGTTTTACTCCAGAAGGAGTAACTGTTTCAACATTTATGCCAGGTCTGTTTTTCCAATGTGTTTTAGAGGCTCATTGAACCTCTAAGAACTTGCATGGAAATACATCAGCTCTATGTGACTCCAGAGAGATAGAGAAGCAGAATTTGGCATTTGGGGCACCAAACTACTTTGTTAGTAGATTTTTTCTGAACATTGGATGTGATTTTGAAAAGTGCAACATAAATAAACAACAGAAGTGTCTCTGCCTAAGCTTACTTTTAGATAATCAAGGTTTTCTGGTAGCATGGAGTGACTTGACTTGCTGTCAGCTATCAGTGCCAAAGTTAATTAGTGGCAAATCTGAGACAAGCTGCATCTGAATTTGAAGTCTATTAAGAAAATTCTTAAGACTCAGTCTCTGTGGTCTTCATTGGACTTAGGCTCAGTTTGTATCAAAATTTGCCCTTTGGTCACAAGATCATCCTCATGGGTCTTTACTAATACTTTCACTGTACGGTCAGCATGAATGCCATACCGAGTGCTGAATGGGAGTGCTGTGAAGGGTTTGGACTGACAAAGCAACCAGGATTATTAGAAGACTCCCATCTAGAATGTGCTGTTTATTAGGCTGGCAAATGTTGCATGTTCTGTCCAAGTGGTGAATCTTCATAAAATTTCATGGAATATTTAGTATAGCTAGGTAAGTATGAAGTTACCAATAAAACTGAAACAATATGGATCTTAACCCACAGAAATGCAGATTTGTTTTAAATTTTCTTCATTATTAAATGGAAGCTTATTGAAGTGGCCATATCTATCACAAGCAACTCTAATTGATACACGTGGGGCTGAAAGACCTGGGCAAGATTTTTGCTCTGATCTTCAATCTCTCTGTGCCCAGCATCTGCCATAGGCTCGGGGCGGGGAGGGCATGTGCTCCTACAGTCTTCTGCTGGCAGGCCTATGAAAGAGCAGTGCTGCTGAACTGCAGCTGGCGGCATGGCATCTGGGTGTGTACTGGCCCCTGCCAAGCTCTAGGTCTCACTCAGGTGTCACCAGTCAGCTCTGTTCTGTACAGACAGGACCTAGTGCTTTGTGGCTGTACGCTGAGGCCGGTCAGCACGCCAGGTTAGTGGCCAGAAGCAGGGAAAAATGGGATAAGGTATTGTCTGGCATTCTTAGAACAACGGCATCCTCTGCCATTGTCACTGTGCTGCTGGGGTGCTCAGACAAGATCAGTCTCATCATGTCACGTCTGTAGATGCTGAAAATGCTTGGAACTTCCAATATAAACAAGCAAACAGTGCATTAGGTAATCATGCCAATTTAGGAAAAGGTTGGGGATTGTGTAAGGTAAGATTTTTTTAAAATGGAAATTATTATTAAATTATGTTACTATATATTGTCATTTGTTCTTGAATGGGAATATAATAATTGCCAGGCTTGCCGTACAGTATGCATTGTATTTTGTTGAACACCAACCGGTGTGATCCTGCTGAAATGCCTTTCCTTATTAGAGACAGGCTTCTCCTTAATCTGAGAGGTTCTTTTTCTTACAGATCGTTATGCTTTTTCCCCTGAAAGGATTCATAAAGCCTTCAAGAACTATCTCTCAGGGTTTTGTTTTCCCAGCGTATTAATAGCATTTGTGTATAAAGGCTAGTATTTCTTAAATTCCTGAAGTAAGGAAATTAAAGCAATGGTCTCTCGTGGCTGTGAGACCATGCCTTTGACAGACTGCTGAAAGGCTCTGGCCTAGCCTGAAAATCAGTATCTGTGGAGTCTGGCATCGTTTCTGTTGTCTTTGCACATCTGCACTGAGGTATTGTGCGGCCTTTACTGCTCTGTGGCTCTTTCCCTTCTTGCCAACTGTCTCATCTTTCCAGATTGCAAGCTTCCAAAGGCTATGCATATACGGTGCCAAGCACAACTGGCATTCTGCTGTGGGCTCTAAGGGACTTCCCTTAAATCACGGGGTGATTGAATCAACCAATTAGTACTTAGTCTGGTCCTCCTTACCAGACACATAGAGGCATCGTGAGCACAGCAAAGCTAAAGAACAGTACCTGAGTGTGTTCGTGACCTGTGCCTTTGGCAGCAGGCTTTCTTGGCTGTTGTTTGGCTAGTGTGTGCTCACAGGAAAACTGCCCGTGGAAAAAAGGGACTCCATAATTGACCTGGGATAAGATAGCCAAGTCTGTCAGAGTTTAACAAGTGTTTAGGCTGTGCTCTTAGTTATGTGGTCTGAATTTTTTGGTGGACTTGTGTGGTGCCAGGAGTTGGACCCGCTGATCCTTGTGGGTCCCTTCCAACTCGGGATGTTCTATGACAGACCCTTTATCTAGCTCCAGGTGAGAAATTTCAGTGGTGTCCTTGGAGCAAGGTAACTTGCTGAGCAACGTGATAGCTCATCATTTTCATAATACTTCCCACGTTTTAAATCACGTTAGCCAACAAGTGTTAGGATGAAACCTTGATCTTGTTGAAATCAGCAGCAAAAGTCCCAGATGCCTTTATCAGAAGTTCTCACCTAGGATTGCCAAGCACTGAAGTTCAAGCTGTCATTGCAGGCACTTGGAAGCTGAGCAGATTTCATGGCATGTCATGCCCTTAAAGTGTAAGTGCTAATTGAAAGGTCAAGTAGAAATGATACATGCTCCAAAAAAGCTGCCAAGTTCCTGTATTCTTAGTTATGCCAATAAGGTTTTACAGATGTTTACTGTCAAAGGTTTGCTTGATGAGTACATAAGGGCTGGATACAGAACAAGATCCAGCAGGGGAAAAAATTGAAAGAAACTTGTCTTCAATGTATATTTGAAAAGAAATGGGTATTATTTCACATTATTCTGAACTAGCATTCACTACAGACAAGTGGGTGAGTTGTAGGAGTAGGTGAGACTGTCTTGATTGATAATTGTGCTTTGAATAGTTCACAAGCACCATCAAACCTTGTGGGAAGTTGATCAGAGTTTTCAGTGTAAATTAAGGCAGTATGTTTTTGAGGGGGAGCATGTATGAATAATAGATGTCAGTTTAGAGAGAGCCAGTCCTTGGGTAACAGCCATCATTTGCAGCTAGAAGGGGAAATTAAAACACATGTGGGTCCACTTCTTTGTCATTTGATGTTTTTAATAATGTTACTAATTCATTTTATATTAAACAGTCACTAAAGATGAGGTGAGTGACTAGAGATTAAATCAGTGGGCTATTCTTTCTGTTCATAAAGCCTATTTAATGCTAAGCACCAAGCCCAAAAGATATTAAGGAAACTACAACTCCTTCGTTCTGCGCAATATCATTTTAAAATAAAGTTAATCTAAGTCATGATGTGCATCTACTGGTTTAACGAGTCGCTATAAATTTCAGGAAATTAATTTCCTCATAATCATGTGTACAAGCTAGCCTTTTTGAACAGACATTTTGAGGTTAATTGCTGCTGATTTTTTTTTTTTTTTAAGAAGTCTGTGTTCACGTTCAGTCTCCTGAAAGGGAGAAGGCAGTTGCTTTAATTTTAATATCCAAAGTTTTGATTTTGAGTTTTCTTTCAGTCACTTAAATGAGATAGTGCTCTCTGTTACATAACATGGAAGCATACATCACTGTTTTATTTTTGCTTGTTTGCATGGTAATTAGCTGATTATTCAAATACTGTGTTTATCAAGGAATTGCTAGTGGTTTATTTAGTAAAAGAGAGAAATCATGAGGTAGGTGAACCAGACATAATACTACTGATGTTATTAGTATTGGACAACTTTGTAGGAGTTGCAGGTCTGGCTTAAAAATCAAAATGCAACTATTTAAGGTCATTTTGCAGATGCCAAAAATGCTTTTAGAAGGTCTCAGTTTGTTCTCTCTATTGATACTTATCGATCGTGTATTGTCTGGAGTTCTGATATGGCTTCCAAAAGTTGAAACAAATATAACCCCCCTGTCTAGCCAGAGGCATTATGAAGTTGTCTCTGACACTTTTATAAACATGCATAATTCTAATTGTCAGTAAGCATCAGATCTGTCACCTCAGATGTTATCTACATCTTCAGTCAAGAGCACTTCAAGTCAACTTCAACAGCAGTTGCTTTATGCTGATTAATATTTACTTGCATGGTCTTGTCAGTTACTGCTTGAAACACAGAAGGCACCAAAAGAGTTCAATTTCTGTAATCATAGACGATAATACACTGTTTTGAAGTTACTGCAGCAATTTTGTGGGAAAAAATTATCACAATTTACATAAATCAAGCAGTGACCTTACACGTGCCTTTCTCACAGTTTGTGCAAATTATAGGAATGCTGTTTAAATAAGAGAATTGTGCTCTCTTCCCTACAAGGCTTTCAGTCTTAGAGGCTTGACTCAGTGGTTTGCAACAAATGCCTTTCAGTCCTTTAGAGAATTAAAAAAAATATATTTTAAGCGTAGAACTTGAATGTAGTAAGGTATAGCACAAACAACAGGATTGTGCAACACAGAGGTGAAGGTTTATACAACTCACAGCTCTACGTGAATTTCTTTTCTAGCAAACACCTTTCTTATTCTATTCCCTTGACGTTCAAGCCAGTTCTGTTTTACGTGTGCATGTGGAATGGATTGACTGAAAAAGTTCCACAGATTAAATGTTCTTCATATATTGTCAGATATAAATGAAAACAGAAGTTTTGCATCCTCGCTGCTGGAGCGTGTTGCACTCTTTGGCCATTGCTTCCAGTTATTTAATGACTTGAGATATCTGGTGTGTATTTCCTGTGTGAATCTGGGACTCATTGTATTAGATCTTCTCACTGCAAATTGAGTTTGACCTAGCATTTTACAGGGTCTGTTTCTGCTGGTCTCTCTCTCCCCATTCCTACCAAATAAGATACTTTTTCTTGGTTAAATTGGGATTTTACGACCTCTGCCCTATAGCGATTGATGTTTTAGTGGCTAGCCCTGTTCTGCTGATACTTTTGAATTACAAAGTGGCATAGTCACTGGGAGTAACAGCCTGAACGGAAGAGCAGCCTTCTTGGTGCAAAGGAATCAGAAGGTGATGAGAATCGGGCTGAAGACAGACAGCATTTGTTCATACTTCATCTTTTTCTTTTTTTTTTTGCCACTAAGCTAATAACGAAAACAGCTGAGAGCTACAGACGGTTTTCTTTCCTGTTGTCCGCAGGAGTGTAGCTTGTGGGACTGGAAGAATGAAAATTACTCTCTCATGCTTCATATGAGTTGGGTACCAAGGGATGCTTGAATCAAGTTCTAATCAACAGCCAGTTCTCCGTGTGCAGTTACACAAGATGAAAAAAAGTGAATGCAAAACAATTATGGAAGTCAGTCTCTGGCACACCAATTATTGTAGGAGGGAAGTCAAAGAACAGCCTGTTCTTTTGAGGTATTACAAGATGGTGTCGTCAAGGCATACTGACTCTTGACCTCATTTTTTTGTGTACTAATACGAGCAGGTGGCAAGGAAAGTGAGTTGTGTGTGTACTTTGAGTTCCAGACACCTGGGAGGCTTATGTCGCCCTTTGTTTTACAATACGTTCAACCTTCCCTGTTGAGTATCTTTTTGTTCTTTTCATCCTTTCTTTGTCCTTGCTTGAATATATATCTGTCAAGTTAGACCCCATCTGTGTGTTCTTAATTGTGTAATAAAGCTTTGCATGATTAAAACGGGAGTGGTCAGGCTGCGACATGACCGTCTGCCTCTACCCCTGCAATTTCTATGCAAGTTGTAATTACCTGGGCACAAAGTAAGTGCTTCAGGTGTCTGAGTTGGCTGTTTGTAGGTCCAACCATGTGACTTAGCATCTATAAGGTTTTAATAAACATTGCTGATTTATGTTGAAAAAAAAAATATTCTAGGGTAAGCTGAAAACTGGACCCTAATTATGTTTTGTATTACAGTTCCTAATTGGTGGTTTGAGCTGTGTGAAGTAAAGTTTTATTTAAAATTGCTAGTTTATTTTGAATCACTTGTGCTGTGTTGTACAAACGGCAGCCTTTGGAAGAACAACATGCGGGGCAGTAGGACCACACGATTAGCCTGAGTGGTTGTATTGAAGTAGAGGAAGCTGTCTACACACGCACAGATGTCAAATCCTCCATGTTCTGTGACTTAGTAAACCTTAGCTGGATTTGTCTGGGTCTCACAGGTTCTCGTGTGTCTTCAACGGGAGCTTCCTACTAGTTTATGTCAGGCTTTTGTACTGCTCTGCATGAACTTTTGAGCATATGCAGTTGAAATTGCAGTGGGCTTTTACTTACCTAAAGGTAGTAGGACCCTACCGCCTCTGGACTATGGAAAGCTTATGGTTCTGCAGCACATTTGTTGCTTCTTCAAATCTGAGCTTGTCAGGTATGCTGCTGAGTGGTTTCCCTGCAAATGAGTTCATCAACATCAGGCAAAGTGAGAGAAAATATATGCAAGTAATGTTATACATAACAGGAAATAAAAACAAGAAGAAAAATGGCAGAAGGAAAAACGGAGGCAAACAGCAGCTTGTCCGAGTCAACAAAGAGAAAATTGTAAGATTCCATTGTACTTTGGCTTTTAACTGTTTACGGTCTTCCAGCCTGCAATGCCCATCACAAACTTGCCAGAAGTACTCACCTGAAAGGCAGGCGCAAACCGTGTTGTGTTTAAGCTTCTGAAAATGAAGATGAAGGGTTATAATGGATTTATTTGGACAATACTATTAAAAGATGGCAGAATCAACAATCCAAGTGGTTTAAATAGACATCAGGGCAGCTTTGCAGGCTCAGAAGTCACTGGACCTTTCCAAGCTGGTCAGTACAGTCTATTCAAGGAAGCAAGCTGGTGACTCCTCATTGAAATTTCTCTGTTACAATTTTGCTGGAAAGTCCCTTAAAAAATTACCTGTTAAACATGTGTGACATAAATGCTTGTTTTTTTCTTGTGGTCCTTGCAAGGGGATACTCTTCGCTTATCTGTGCTAAACCTTGGGAGACACTGCTGTGTTCTTAACCAGAGAGGACAGAAAAAAAAAAAAAAGGATTTAAAAAGGATTTAAAGGATTTAAAAATAAACAAGACATAATTCTTTATTTTGTAAAAAGCAGCATAAAGTGAATGAGGGGTCTGGTGCGTATTAGGAAAAGGGTCGCAACATTAATCGCTTTGAAGCTGACCCACTCTAGGACACCAATCAAAGTTAATGAGCTGAGCGTACATTAAAGGACGATATATAACATGTCTGCTTTAATGGCATCTCTTCTCTGCTTTTGACTGCACCTTCAGATAACATAGAAATGATGAATGAGACTCTTAGATTAAAAGCCATGCAGGCTATCATTAACAGAATTCAAATCAGAAAGACTAGCAGCGCTTACCGTAGAAATGGACTTATGGCAAATATGACAGCCCTCACCCAAGCATTTCAATTTACCAACAGAAAGCTTATTTTAATAAATATTTATTCAAACAAAATATACTTTATCTCTTCTTCTCCCCTGGCTGCCAGTCTGGAAGACATCGATGAATGTATCTGCCTGGCTGTATGCTTGGTGGCTGAGTTTTAAGCTTCTTTTAAGAAAGTAAACAGTAAAACCTACTTGCCAAAGCAAAGTAGGAAGCAAAAGAAAGCTGTAAATGCTTTCTTAGTTGGGGTTTTCTGTTTTGTTTTTAAGCTGGAATTTTGCAGCTATGAGGGTGAATGGCACTACATACAAGAAATTTCATGCAAGTGGTTGCAGGGCCTGTGTTTTTTGTCGAGACTGAAAACATGAAGATACTGTCTACTTCTTGTGCTGCTTTCAGTTAGTACAAGAGAGGCAGAAGAAATTGGAGACTCTGCCATTCACTTGGTGGTGATGAACTCCCAATGGGATGGAGCTGCTATGATGTGGAAAAATAAAAACAGGATATGGAGCACCTGTCCTGTGAAGACAGGCTGACAGAGTTGGAGTTGTTCAGCCTGGAGAAGAGAAGGCTCCAGGGAGACCTCACAGCAGCCTTCCAATACCTAAAAGGGGCTACAGGAGAGCTGGGGAGGGACTCTTTGTCAGGGAGTGCGGTGCCAGGACAAGGGGTAATGGCCTTAAACTAAAAGGGGGTAGATTTAGATATTAGCAAGAAATTCTTCACTCAGAGGCGATGAGGCCCTGGCCCAGGCTGCCCAGAGCAGCTATGGCTGCCCCATCCCTGGCAGTGCCCAAGGCCAGGCTGGAGGGGGCTGGGGGCAGCCTGGGCTGCTGGGAGGGGGCCCTGCCCAGGGCAGGGGGCTAGAGCCAGGTGGGTTTTGAGGCCCCTTCCAACCCAAACAGTTCTGTGATTTCTGTGATTTATCCTTTGGAATTTACACCCTAAATAAATGCAAAACACAGGAGAGGCTGATAAAGTCTTGTAGGTCATTTTATGTTGTTTGTGAGTTGTTTTGTTTTGATTGTCTTCCCATGTAGCAGTGAGTCATATTTTCAAAGAAAAAAAAAAGATATATTTTTTTTATTTTTAACTTTGTCTTTAACAACTCTTCAAAGATCTTTGGGTTTTCAATACCCCAGGAAGCCCAGAAAGGCCTGTGCTTTCAGAGCCAAGGAGGACTTTATGCAGAGGCTTCTGCCTATGAATGCCATGTAAATCTCGTAGCGCTGTCTGAGAGCCTTTATTAAACTTGAGCTGGAGATCTAAATTCAGGACTTAATGGCTCCTTGAATGTTTTAGATCATTGTATTTCTTTCTGAGGGCAAACGTTACATGCCTAGATGTCTTCTCCTGCTGTCAGCAGCATTACCGTAGGCCATTCAGAGGGAGGTGACTTGAGGAAGCCCCGCCAGGGAGCTGTGGAGCTGAACAGCTGAGCCATTCACACTGCTCTCTCTGAGACACGTTCTGTACACAACAGAAGGCAATGCTACAGCAGCAAGAAGAGAGCTGTACCCAGAATCTACTACTGCCAGCATCTACAGACTGCTGAGGGGCCGCTGAGTTGGACAAGGCTTTGTGGCATGACTGAGTGAAAGCTCTGCATCCTTATTGTGCGGGAGTAGCAGCTGACCCGAGATGAGCTGTTGCCAACCAGTCGAGGAAAGGGCGTTATGCAGAATGTTAGTAGAGGAGGACGGGGAACTTCATGAGTTTGGTTTGAGGGCATTTAGGGCCTCACCTCGCCCTCTGATATCCCAGTGCTTTGGTGCTGACCACTCAGAGGAGCTAAGGATGTTGGGCTTAGTCATTACCACTGAAAAATCTCAAAGGCATTCTTTTTTTTTTGGCCTAGCTTTAGTCTTTCTTATATGAAATGGCTTTCGTGAAGTGTTGCACGTGGAACACTCAGTATCTAGTCTGTCAAGTCTCAGAGACTTTTATTGTGGATTTTAAAGTGAGCCTGGATGCAATCGAGTCAGATGCATGCCTCTGTTGATTTTTAATAGAAAGGTATAAGGGAATTGTTCTTGGCATTTCCAGCATTATAATATGAAAGCACGGGAAGGATCTTGGTATTTAAACACAGCTGTGTACAGGCATAGCGCCCTTTGCTGCACACCATTAACTGAGGATTAAAGGAGATGTAAGGCTGGCAGCGATGAGAGATTTCAGAGGAGCCTTATGGGTTTCCCGCTCACCTTGTCAGTAAAAATAACCAAGACTTGCTAGGGCTTACTGGTGTTGGCTGTTACCAGGGAGACTGAGGTTCAAGTTATTTTTAGGGAACAAAAAAATGGTGTTTGTGGACGTATGTCAAACCTTTTTCCTCTGTAGCAGCAGCCATTATGTGTAGGGCAGAGGTGTCCGTGCTGTAAGAAGCAGGAATGTCAAGAATCAGACCGAAGGTCACTGGGAGCTCAGTTCTTCCACCAGTGGGGAAGCTGAGCAGTAAAAAGTCGCTCCTGATGAAGTGCCTTAGAAGGCTGCCATTACTGATGTCTGAGGAAAAGAAGTGCTTAACAAAAGGAAAACTTGAAAGACGACTTTTGCTCTGCAGATAATATTGAATAACATGTAACGGACTAAAAGCAACAGGGAGCCTGAGTCATGTCTTAGTGTGGCCTGCAGGATCTATGTGAGGTTTAAGCTTCTTGGGGCACTTGGTAAAATTAAAGCTCCTTGAGCTGCATTTTTATCATCGACGCTGCTCATACTCACAGTCTATCGCAAGCAGTGCCCCGATCTGCTCTCCCCTTTAGTCTGTGTGTACCTCTGTTGTGACTGAGCCAGGCGTTGTGTGTGTCCTGGTCACCTGGGATGTGGGGTTTGCTGACAGATGTCTAGCATCTTGCTGAAGAGATGAAGAATAACGTTAATATCGTGCAGCTTTCAACTCAATGGTTTTGAAGGGTTGTGTTTCACTATCAGGTACACGATATCCTGTCCAGTTTGTCCAGTGCTTCCAGTTTATACCAGGCGTTCTCCTGTCCCATCACAGCAATGTGGTTTGGGGCTGGTTGAGAGGAGCAGGCATGCATTACCATCTAATTTCTTATTTCTTAGTTTTAAGCTGCCTCCTTAAAAGTGACGGATGTCTAATGTTGCCATTTGCAAGCTTGTAAAATGTAGCAATCCTAATAAGACAGTACCTATAGGAAGAACAGTTCCTGAGGCTACCCAATTGATGTTCAGTTAGCACTCATGAGTGTGTTTTTTGGAAATCTGTGCAGAGAATGATCAAGAAGTACCTCTGTTTTTGAAAATGGCAATATAAATCTCAAAGAAACTATTTACATTTTAATAGGCCTGTTCTCTGAAATTTCATGGCTTCTGATACTTCTGATTAGGAAAATGATCTCTGGGCCCACGTTTTGTATTTGGTACAATAACAATCCTATTGAAATCATCTTCTGTTAATGTGGATGCACGTAATGTGCAATTACAGCAGAATTCCATTGTCATTTAGCAATGAATTGTCATAGCATCCCTTTAAAGTCTAGGATTTCACCATCAAGCATGGAGAACAGCATCTAAAGTAGTTCTCAGAAGATCAGACTGAAAAGTATCAGCCACTTCTTTTAATCAGGAAAAGCTCTTTTTATTTTCAGCTTCTTTGCCAATATAACTTGCTAAAAGGCTGCCTGATAGAGAGTTAGACTTTCAAGTAGCTGCCTTCTATTTAAAATCGAGGCTCCTTGGTGACCTGGATATTTTTAAATAGTCACTCGGTGTCTATTAATCAGCGTTACAATACTCGAGTCTTTTCAGTGTGCAAAGAGGTTTGTGGTGTCTTTGATCTTCAGGAGGGCTTAGAGTCACCGTGAGCTGTGTCCCCCTATGTGAAACGACTCCAGCCTGGGACTTACTCTAGAACAGTTGACAGCATTGCCTAATAATGTTGCCAGATGCTTCCCATGGTAAGGCCTGTAATGTCCATGATCTTCTTTTCATGCCTTTTATCACCAAGAGAGTGAATTTTTCAATGTGAGGCCCTTGCTGAAGGCATTGTTGGGGGGTGGGTGGGTTGTATTTTGATTGTGTTTTGATGCACAGAGAAGGAAAAGCTCCACTGTCGTCAAGAATGAAGCTGGGACATAATGCATTCCTCCCCGTTAAAATTCTGGTGACTTCTTCTGACGTGGCCTCATGCTCTGACTCTTTGAGGCAGGAAATTGAAATCTGTTATGGATTAACCATCAGGGCAGAGATGTGCCTTTTGATTTCTTCCTGAAATTTGAGTTAAGACATTCCCTTTTTGGTTTGGTTTGGATTTGTTTTTTAGTCAGTGCGGCTTGCAATCTGCTAACCAGGTAACAGGTTTTTTTTGTTAGCCTCTGTCTGCCCCTCCTCCAAAAACCGCCACACAGACCAGCAGGTACACAGAAGCTGATCATCTGTGATTTCCTTCTCATCTTTTCTCTGCAGTGAACTTGAGTAATTCCCATGAAGAACTTCCTCCTGTGACCTCGCAAAGATAAACCTAGCCTCTGTTTTCCAACATGATACGCCTTCTCCTCTAATCCAGTTCTTTGGCATCTTCATGGGCTTAACATTTGGCACCCTTTCTCTGGAAAGTTTTAAATGGCTTTCATCAAGAATTTTATATATATGTAGATATATGTATATGACAAATGTATAACTTAACCTGAAATTTTCAAACATGCTTAAGGAATGTGAGGCTTCTCATCTCCAATGAGAAACTTTCTGGAGGTTTTCAAAATGTCAGGCTAGATTATTAGGAAATGCCAAAACAAATTGCGTTGTCTAAGAAAAGGCCAGAAGAGAGATCTGTGAAACCTCTTAATAAAGTCCAGTGGCTTAAAGAATTTATATATGGTTAGTGTTAAAATTAAGGTTGCCAGTTAAGCAGTTAGTCACCAGTGGGCAGTTGTTTATCACAACATCACATAAAATTTTGTTGACAGATCATCACAGTTGCCTTTTTCTATTAAGAAATTCATGCCTGGAGCATCTGATGTGAAGTGTATTGGAAAAGATATGTGCAGTGCATCTGTCTCTACTAAGACAGTTACTAGTCCAGGCTGTCAATCTAACCACTTTCAGAAGCCCTAAAAAGTCCTTCATTTTTTGAGAAGCGAATGCTTAAGCAATGAGGCAGATATCGCCACTATTTCAGAAAGGCAGAGAATCAGAACAGGCACAATAAATGCTTAATCATTTGTTTTATTTGTTATATTTGTTCACTACAGTTCATGAGGAAACTAAAAAACAGATTGCTTTTTTTTCTGTGTTGTGCAGTGATAGACACATTTCCATTTGTGGGAAAAGAGCAGAAGCCAGAAGCTTCCCTATAGAACTCATTTCAAATGAGTAGAAGGACTCCTTCCAACTTCAGTGGACTTTGGGTCCTGCCCTGGGAGATTTTAGGGGCTGCCCACAGTCACTTCTGTGGTCTGTGGGTGAGCTGGAGGGCAATCCAGTCCTAATGCCTCTGCTTTCTGTGCCATTTTTGCAGCTACTCTTACAATTGTCTCGATCTAAATGTTGTGGGAGAGATGCAAGCTAACTTGAGTGCTGCTGCTGCTAGGAATGAAGTTACTCAGGTGTCATGCCAGTGTAACAGATGACTCAATTTGGATGGGCATCTGAGTGCGGTGCAGTAGAGCGTGATGCCAAAGCCACCGGGTTAATGTCAGTCCTGCCAGTCTACACTTGCCATTTGGGGCAGCATTGGTTGACTGAGAACACCTGACCCTGATTTCATTCGTACTACTGCTGTGTACTACTCCTCGTACATCCGCCAGGAGATGAGACGGGCCTCCGATTCGAGGCATACAGCAAATGCAAGTGAAGTGAAAGAGCATTATTTCTATCTGTATTCAACTTACATATTTTTGAACAAAGGAATAACGTTTGTCCCTGAGGTGTTGGATGTGTTGGTAATTAGCTGTGGTTGTCTTATTACTGCAGTAAATAGCACCATCTAGAGCTCAGGATGGTCTGTAAGTCATGCTGCTAGATGGTGCGCAGTAGAGTGGTTTGAATGTCAGCTGTAAAATGGACACGCACTGGCTGTAAAGGAGTGGGGTTTTGTATTTATACCATTGTAGGGACATACGTATATGCGTGTGTGTATACGTAGATATTATTTATATAAAATGAGAGAAATATCATATGTGCCCTCCAGTAGCAGCAAGCGTAAACGAAGAATGTATTCGTATTTACAAACACAAAGCTTATAGGTACTTGCTCTGCATTGCCAGAGTCCTTTGGAACTGTGCTTGTCAGCTGGTGTTAACGCAGCAAGTAGCGTTTCTCCTGTGCAACAGGCTTCTCCAAGCATTTGTGCCAAAAATAGAGCAATTTATTCTGTGGTATGTGGTATATTGCATTGCACAGAAGATTCTGTCACCTATGCAGTTTTAAAATATCTCCCGAATTTGACTGTGTAAAATCAGTAGTAACTATTTTTGTTATAGTGAAGCTGGGTGACTTTAGGAGAGACCAGAGCTGCTGTTTCAAGCAAAATGTGTGTGCTTGATAGGGCCTTCTGTGCCTGTGCCTGTTAGTGGGAGTGTCTTGGCCAGACCCGGGCTTATAATCTTCGTGATTAAAACCGTTTTGGATTTCTTGATTCGGTACAAATCTTTGAAAGCTGTCTGTTGCTCAATAGATAAATAAATAAATTTGGAGACAAAAACAAATTAAGTAGACCAGCATCAACCCTGAGGTAATTGTAATAACAACTCTGGATTTTTTTAAAAATGATCTTTAGTTTTCTTCAGTTACAATGCTCTCTATTAGTTTGTTTTCTTTTAATTTAAATGTTTTTCTTACGTATGCTGTCGGGACCGCTTGACCTCCAAAGAGGCTCTGTTCAGGCCTGTTGTAAGAAGGTGTTCTGGATCCTCAGTATACAGGCAACACCGAGCTGACTTCATTTCAGCTACACTGATGTGCAGAGACAGGAAGGTCTCCTACCAAGGCAGGAAGGCCGTCAGACACTTACTACAGACTGCGCCGTGTGTCACGGGGTTTGGGTATTCACATCTTGGTAGGTTTGGATTGCTTTCTTCTCCTCTTGTAAGGTGATAAGGTTACAGTGCCCAATCTGAGTGCATTCAGAGGTCTGAAGCAATTGCAATCACAGAATGCACAGAGTAGGTATGATTTTCCTCCAGCTGTTGCCAGGCTCGTTCAGCTTGCCTGCTTATGCCCATGAGTGTATCAAAGCTGAGGCAGAAACGCAGCGCAGGCTGATTAAGCTAGCAATCGAAGCAATACTTACTCGGTGTGAATTTATATCTTAACTTGAGAAGAACTTTTAAGCTTCAAATATTTTTTTCAGTGAAGTGGCTGCTCTGCAGATGCTTTTTTCCCTCAAGTTTTTGTTGAGCTATTTGTACGGGTAAATATTAAAGTCTGATTGTATTAGTAAAATTACAGTCATTAATGCAAATTGCATGCAGTCTTTACTTATATAAAAGGTGCTCATATACCACGTTCGTATTACAGATGCATCTGAAACTTAATGCAGATGCTGCTGCTATTTGAGTGCTTTTGGCAGGGGGGATGGCTGTTACTGCACTTGAACGGGATGCCTTTGGTTATTTTCTTTGAAGCTCCTGCTTTTGAAGAAATAATGCTTGATCAATTTTCCTTTAAATTCTAGCTGGCCGTGGCAGCCCTCTGTTTCAGTCAGAGGCACAACTGGGGCTTAGCTAAGATGTCAAGTGAATTTTTTCATTTTGATTTGTCTGTAATTTTATTTCCATGAATTGTGATGGAAAAAGTTCTGCCATTAAGTGTGAATAATCAGTTTTGTGGTTTTACTTTTCTGTTAAGGTACCAGTTTACCACTTCTGTGCTATGTCCTATATTTTTTATTTCTGTATTTCTGCATAACCCGCAGGAACCAGTGGCACAGTAAAAAGTACTGGCTTTCCAGTCACTCTGCAAATAACAATTTTTTCTTGCATGACTTGACAGAAGAGTATTGGTGTTTAAGTTTTTTGGAATCTGCCACACATTAGACACCAAGTATTCAAGAAGCATGTTCCCATCCAACCAGTACTCTGAGTGCCAGAACTGCCATGGGTTCACTCCCCATTAGTTACCTATAATTTCCCTGTGTTGCAGAATCACAGAGCTGGCAGAAGACTTGTTCAGTCTTCTGTAAGATGCCTGTGTTTGTATAACCTCTGCCCAATACTGGCAGATGAGGAGCTGTGAAGCTGAGGTATTGGCTTGAATGTAGGGTCTCCACTTCTAATCTGCTCTTAAGAACTTCCATTACTGGAAGCTGTACAGCCCCTTCAAGCAATGTATTAAAGAAACTACACATTCATTTTGAGAGAGACGCTAGTTACTTTAGACTCTTAAACTTAGAAGCCAAGTTGTTTCTAGGTACCATGCTTCTTCCTTTTCCTAGGGAAAAAACACGCCCTGGCCCTGGTCCTGCAGTAAGTACTACCTTGACTGACCTCAGAGCTGCACAGTTCCAGGATTTTCAAGGACACGGCCATTCTCAGAACAGGAAGCTATTACACTTCCTTCTAGTGGAGACCAGCAGCTGGACTGTTCTCAAAGTGCATCATCTGGCTGCTGGTTGCTGCCTTCAGGTGAGTTAATTTTCACCTGTTTGCTTAAACAAACAAACAAAACTTGTCTAATCCTGGTGTCTAATCTTATCTAACTAGCACTGTGTAACATTAGGAAAGAAATTCAGCCTAAAGTTTCATGTGTTTGATAGCAATGTTGCCTCAGGTCACCAGCTTCTTTACTCACAGGTAAAAAATGAATCTGATAATTGCTGGGGAGAAGAATGGCTTCCTTGGATGTTTTTGTAAGTGTATAGGTCTCCATGGACTGATGGTAATCTGTGTGACTGAAGCACAGCTCCTCTGGAATCACACCATTACATATCAGGATGGCACGACCCTCCAGGAAAGCTCCCTTGTTCTCTTTTAGAGAAAAGCAGGGAACAGATTTCACCAACTCCCCTTTCTGGAATGAATTTATGCCCCTAAATGTGTGTCAGTGCTGCTCTGCAGGTCAGTGGGAGTTAAAGTTGTCTTCTTTGAGCTGTCTGTCAGGAGTGGTTTGATATTGGGAGATCTGAGATAGGGAAGCTGAGTTGTTGGCTCAAATGAAAGAATTACAGTGCTTGGTTCATTAACAACATAAATAGCAGAGATAATTGGATACAATAGAGTAAGGCTCGGAGTATTGCAAAGACTTCATCAGAAACATCTGTCAGTATGTTTCAGGGTAGGTTTTATAGACAGGGACAGCTGAAGGAGTGTGGTGGTGAAGTTAGGCCAGAGGTCTGTCATGTCACAACCACGGTGGAAGTGAATGATGAGGTTATATGCCATTTCTTGCAGTACAGCAACTAGAAGACGTCATTGATGCAATAATATGAGCATGTTTGAAACAAACCAGAAAGAGTTTTTTTTCAAACATCTATTAATAATCACAGAATGTTGCCAGAGGCTATTGTGGAGACTGGAAATGGATTTAGAAAAGTAACTGGCAAGTTCAGGGACAAGAGTTTCTATCAGTGACAAGAAGCCTGAGGGTCCAGATACAGCTTCTAGAAATCCTTCAGCCACTGATTCCTGGACTGTGTAGCAGAGAAATAAACATTCTATAGTTTGGCTTAAGGAAAGAGTAAGTAAAAAATTGTTATTAGCCACTGAAAGTTAAAGTATACGAGGTCAGATAAATCTGTAGTCAGATCCTGAGCATCTGTTCTTACATTTGCTGCATCCTTTGTATTCCTGCACTGGGCTTTTAGCAGGGCAAAACCTAACTAGCTATGTTCATTTCTGTTTATTTTGAATTTCCAGTGGTTGGTCATAAACTAGTGTCTGTAACATAACTTAGGTTATCCTATTAAACATACAATGGTGTCAAATGTACTCCATGATATTTGTTACTTTGTATTGCCTCTTAAAAGCTGACTGAGCGTAGGAGAGTGGGCATCACTGTTCTATCAGATAGTGTGGCTGCCATACTCTTGTTGGGGATTATTACCCACTGAAAGGGATTGGGGTGCTTACCATGCAAGAGCACTGGCTTGGAGCATGGTGGGCTTCTCCCGTTTGTATTACAGGCTATTCCTGCAACAGATGTAGTAGAAATTCATGGGGTGCTTGCAGAAATACTACCTTTTCACTGCTTGCACAAACTATTTTATTAGCATTTCCTGTGTGTTTCCTCACCAAAGAGACAGGGTTTACTACAGGTGACTGCGGACCTGCTGGCCATCACTGGGCTGCTAAAAGGGCTGCAGTGCAGCAGAGTGGCTCCTCTGGATTCAAACCATGAGGCCTTGGGATGGGCTTTGTGCGGAGCGTAACACGGAGAATGGGTACCCCTAGCAGAGGGAGGACTTCCACAGAGACCCCTCCTTAGTGATGGAACATAAAAGCTGTTGCTTAGCCCTAATCAGCATAGTTTTATTAGTCTGATACAACTCTTCTCAGCAAGCATAACTCTGATTTGGCTGTTAAAAGTAGAACTAAATGACTGGTCTAGATCTGTTCAGATAAGAGTCAGAATTTTCTACCTTTTTTGTGGCTCAGGTTCGAGTTTGATCATTAAATGTCTTTGAGGAATTTGACAGCTGGCTTTGAGACCCCCTTCCATCATTACATCTTGTCTGCAGAAGCACATTAACAGCTGTATTTTCAACGCATTATGCAGAGATTCAACCACGTGACTTGTGCTAATAACAGCAGTAAATGCACTGCTACATATCTACATATTTCTTTAAGAACTTGCCTTTTGCTATCTCAGGGTTATCTTTTGAACTTAATTTTAAGTGTTCAAATTATTTTCTTTAAAGTTTATCTGCATCATCAAGAAAAAGGTAATCCAGCTCTTTTCATATGCCTCTGCTTGGATGAACAATACCTGTGAAATAACGCTTACCGCAATGGCAGTTCTAAAACTTGCATACATGCATTAACTAGATGTTCTTGGCTGAATGTGTCTTAATGTAGTTATTTACAGGCTGCAGAAAACAGCTAATTGAGAAATGAAAACGAAAGATTGCTGTGCATGACTTTTGTAAGTAAGCAAAATAGGAAAGGCGGCTTCCCAGATGCTTTTTCAAAACCTCATACAAAGAGCAGAGAGAGGTGGCTGCGAGAGAGCATCATACAGTTAATGATTATCATTGGTTAGGGTTTGTAAATAATTCGGAGCCTTCTTGGCCAGAACCTGTTGGATATGTACCTTGTACAGTGTGACTTTAACTGGGAAATGTAGTGGATAAGAAATACAGGAGAGAAGAGTGAGGTAGAGAGTGTTAGGTTTGTTCAGCAGGATTACTGAGGTTAAAGATATGAGTGGTTAGAAGAGGTTGGGCCAAGGTATGTCTCACCCAGTAGTTTATTTTTGGTTCTGGCCGTTGAAATCCGTAAGATGATATGGAAACGAGCTAATGATGTACTAGTGACACTATCACAGAATGGTCTCCCAGCCCCCAGCACTGTTAATCTCAGGGTCTTCCTGAACTGGAAGCGGTATTTCTGTGTTTTATAAGCCACGGTAGGTTGTTTTTCCATCAATACTTTTGTTCTGAACCCCTGTAAGCTTTATGGCACCTACAGTGTCCTGTAGCAGGGAATTCCTTACTTGACAGTAGGGGCGAGGGAAGTGTAGAAGTTTTGTTTGGTTTTGAGTTTGCCTCTTACTAACTTAATCTTACTACTTAAAGGCAGTAAGGGGTAGTACTGACTCGGTCTTTAGTCATGTTTGTAAAGTTAGCATTGTTTTTTTGCCATGTGTATGACTATACCTTTTCATTCTGTGTAATTAAGTTTCTAATCTTTTTCATATATGTTCAGTCTTGGAAGTTCCTTTTGCAACATTTGGTCTTTAATATCACAGATAGCTTAATAGCTTTACCATTATTCACTCCTTTTTTCCAAATCATTTAGGTGTATATTGTTCTATATAGTCACAAGGTTGACAACACACTGTATCCTGAAAAGAGACAGCCAGTGAAAAGCAATGGACAATTTTACTCCTTAGGTAGGTGATAGGCACGTTGGAGCACTGTCTGTTCAGAGATGATGCCTGTGCTGGAGGTGGGGGTTGCATCAGCTGAGTTAGCTGTATCGTCGCTACCTTGTTCAGAGCTGCTCCAGACTTTGTCCCCCACATCCCCGTCCATCCAGAACAGTTCTTTGCAGCGTTTGCAGCAGGTTAGAGAACAGAGGTGAGCAGGTGTGAAAGGCTCAGGACATCTCTGAACAACTGTGTTCATCTGTTCTGTGTGGACATTGCAGAAAAGACAAAGGATGGTGAGATTTATTACCAGAAGTAATAAATCGGAAGAAACTTCAGACACTTAACCCAGCATTGTTTCTAATATACTTCCAGAGTAGATCAGAGTAGATACGATCAGAACTGGAATGCAGCCTGTGTGAATGTGTCGTTTGGTGAATAAGAAAAAAAATCTTGGATTACAAGTGCTGCTTATGGGATGAAGTGTTACCATGCACTACTAGACTTCAGAAGCAGATTATTTGGATGTCAGGCAATTTAGGTTTGTGTGCTTACTGCAAACTTCATCTTTAAATGCTAGTGACAAAGGTAGATGTTCATATGCAGCACCTCTTTTCCTTAAATTCCTCTTTCCCCAGTTTGACTGGTTAAGTCAAAATGTATTCTTTAACCTTCAAATGCATGACGCTGTTGTATCACACATTTTGTTCTCTGGTCAGAGCAGGAGAAAGTCATGTCCTGTTCCAGGGGACCTTCTGCAGGTAAATAGTTAACCTCTGTGTGTGTCTGGCTTTCACTTACAGTATTTCATTGTCTTCTGGGAGGTGCGAATTGCATCCATTTGGATGCTGTGTGGAGTAGGACCTGAATATAACATCAAAAATGTTCTGAGGCCAAATACTTAGGTTCTGCTTTTCTCGTGATTGAAAGACGGTGTGCCTACACACAGGGAAATAAATACGGCTTTCTTTGTTCCTGTCTGAATCTTGTCCAAGAACAATAAAAAATGTTCTTTATTGATAAAGTGTTTATGTACATTTTTGTTTTAAATCATTAAGTTGTCTGAAATACACAGCTATAAATATGTCCCACCTCTGGGATTTTGACAAAGTATGTCACAGGACTAGTCTCTGCTCCTACATTTAGCAATGGTGGCTTTTACTAATTTTGGAGATCAGCACAGTGTGCAGAGGGCTGTTGTGAAAACATCTTGCAAAATCATTATGCCTTACAGAAATGTATGAAATCCAAGTAAGCAGAAGTACACCTTTTGCCATTGTGTATTTATATTTGTATCTGATTGTGTTACAGCAATTTGAACTTGTGTATTATAATTATGTATGTATAATAATGAATTTAATCAGATGTGCTACAGATTAAAGCCTTTAAACAGTGCTAGTCAGCTTTTTTACATTCTGAGCTGCAGTCAGAAATTGTAGCTTTTAGGAGAATTTGGTCTGCATCAGTTTTCAGTGAAACCTCTCTGTGGCATTGTGCCTTATTGCATCATGTCCATGCTTTTTTTGAAGTGCGTTGGAGAAAATGCTGAAGTTACTCATTAGTAAGGATTTTTCCAGGCATTGAATCTCCAGTGGTAATGACAGGATGTTTATACATGCCATCTAAAGTTCTTTTTCAGTAACAATCTAAATAATCAAAAGAAAAAAAAAATGAAATCAGCTGCATAGCAGAATGAGAAATCAAATGCAGGCCTGGTTGGTGAAGGTGCTTGTAAACAACATGAGTATGATTGCTTGAAGATAGACAATTAGTGCCAAGCAAAAAGGAGTTGATTTATTCAGAATAGCTTTGTTGTTAAGCTAGAAAGATCACAACTTGATCGCATTGTGTTCATTAATATTCTAGTTTCCCCTTCTAGGGAAAAATTCCATTTTTGAAGTTAAACAAGATCAGAAAGTGATTGAGGAATACAAGGTTCTGGCAGGGAACAGCCATTTCATTGTGTACGGTAATAGGGTGGTTCGCTCCCGTGGCCACCCTTCAGATGTGATCAGGTAGCCCACATCACCGCTGCCTCACATCTCTCTCATCTGCTTGGGAAAGCTGCAGTAATTAGCAAAGCTATTTTCAGAGAAGTGTTGGGTGAAGTTATTACTTTTAGTGCTTGGCAGTAGCTGAAAAGCAGCGGGGATTGCCATCATCAGATGAGCTGCAAGCATTTCAGCCCGGAACTGTAATCTGTGCCATTTTGAAGGCTGTACTGTTTGAGATGTGGTAAAGTAAGGTGCTCAGAGAGAGGGCAGTGCATATGTACAACTGCTGTCTTCATTTGAATTTTTATTTTCCACAATTTTAATTTGTAGTTATTTTGTAAATTTCTTTCTCACTGTCTGGCTCGGGACAGTGCCAAATGTTCCAGTGGTTTCCTGATAAGCTTCTTAGTCCTGCCTCAATCCCTGTAACTGGGGCTATCTTCTAGAATTTTGTGCCAGGATAGGTGGAGGAGAGAGGCTGCTGCTGAGGAATAAACGGTGCCATTGCCAAGGCCACATCACTGGGCGCCAGCTGAGCACATGACATTGCTGTGCATGCAAGGTGCAGCGCTGCACAGCTCCTCCTGACCTCTGAAAGTCAAAGTGCATGACATGCTGAAGGCTCTAAAAGTCTTGATAGCTTAGTGATTATAAGGTAATTGGCCTTACGTGGGCATCTCCAAGCAGTATTTTTCACCTGTGCCCATTCTAATGATTAGTGTCTGCAAGAGACATCATCTGCTGGTAGCCATAGGCAGGAACAGGGTTTTTCTGCATCACAAGTGTTTGAGATTTTGATTTTTAAACGTAAAGGCATAAGACTTTGTGTGAGTGTGCTAATTTAACTGTTTCTCTGCTTTTCCCTGTTTGAAGCAAGGTGAGGAGGAGCATCACTTCGAACAGAACTTGTTCATAAATCCTTTGTACTTTTATCTGATGATCAGATGTGCTGATAGCCATTTGAAGGGAAATCTTGTAGCTTCATTGTCTTGTTCTGGAGAGTTACTGAGTGCATTATTGGAAATGTGTCTATTTGAAAGAACCTCTTGAGAAACATTATTTTTGTGAGAGACCCAGGAAAGCAATAGTCAGATAATCCAATTCGCTGTATTTCAGACAACACAAACAATGCACTGCAAGATGCCACAGTAGGGTTCATATTGTATTATTTATTCATTAGTTAGGATTTAGAAATTATGAGAAGCTGTGCCCTGGCACCAGTCCACTTCAGTCTTTCATGGGATCCGGATTTACATTCTCGTGTCAGTCAGGATAAAACTGCCATAAATGGAATACATGGATTTCAATCTGTGTCCATCAGTATCCTGCCCTGCTGCAGTTCTCTGGTGGGAGCAGAAAACTTCAAGTTGCATCAATTGCTTTTGAAAGCAGAGTGGTGTGTAACTGCCTCTTAGGAATCCACAGGAAAAAGAGAGAAAGTGCAATATCATTCTGGTTTACACCCTCCAACACCACCACCCCTCCCCATCCCTCTCCTCCCCACTTTAGGAACTGTATTGCTGTATGGTTCAAGTGATTGGTACGGTACAAGCGTGAAGTGGGATTTTTAGAAATGTGGGTACATGTTCTGCCTCAAAGTCCCTAAAACTTCTTCCAGAAAGATCCCGTGTATGACACAGTGTAGGGATATTGTCAGTTCCTTCTCATGAATTCTAAGGATTTCTTGCGTTGTCTCAAATACGTAAAAAAAAAAAGACCTAATGTGACATTTAGGTGTGAAGTTGTGGATATATTCACTAGCAAAAGATGTCTCAGTAAGGAGCAACTCAATTCACTGATAACAGCAGCTCAGACTGAGAAATTCGTGACAGTGGTTGACAACCTTGTAAGCAGAGGTATTGCAGACACATGCTGTATCTTGCTTTTCTGTCATTGTCTGGGAGATGATTTGTAGGACTTAAGGTCAAAGCTACTAAAAACATGGGACATTGAAGATTGTTTTACTTGTGGGTGTCCCACATGTAACTGATTTACTATAGCATGATCAAGGAATTTTTTTCTTCAGTGCAAAATTGTCTTGCAAAAAAAGGGTTATAAACTGTTGCTTGAACATAGCGTATCTTTGTTCAAGTGTGTATCCAATATGGATATCGCTTTTGTAGAGATGTGTTTAGACTTGGGAGTCTTATCCCCCCCAAAAAGATGACAATGATACCATGATACCATGAAGGAAAAATATCTTCATCATCTGCCGGTAGCTCTTTATGATGAGCTCTGTTGGGCTTCCCATATGAGGAGAGCTTTGATAAGCAACTCCACTGCTTCATTTCATTCCTATTTTCAAATGATTATTTTTTTTAATCTATGCTCTCTACCTGTTTGCTAGAAGGTGCCTAACAGGGGTTCTTCTGCTTGTTTTTTCTGTAAGGCTGATGCTGATGGTGTGTACGTCATGAGTAGCTGACCTGAGTGCATACCTATAGAATAGTGTTGGTGACCAGGTGAACTTATCAACTGCTAAGTATTCTTCAGTAACTGCATGTTTGTGTTCTGCCACCAGGATAAATGTGAGATGTGCTGCCCAGTTTTGCAGAGGGATATTGTAAGATGGTGGTTTTGGTCCTACCACAGTGCGACAGCGTGCTCAGAGGAGATCCTAAAGGTCATGGCAAACTGAAACTTTGCATTATGGTACCTTCTGTGGAGGTATGATGCAGTTATTCTCAAACTTCATTACTGTGCAGGACTTTGAAATACTAAATTCAAAGATCCACCCATGCATTTAAGCACAGTTGGAGTATTCAGGTACCCTAAACTGTCATTTCAACGCTCCCCAGGTACTGAAGTTTGAACTAAGGTTACTTAATGCTTATGATCTTCTATCAAACTGTTTTAATGTGCTTTTTATCCCCTTCTTCCTTCTTCCTTTCCTCTCTCTCCTTCTGTCAGTTCAGCAGAGGGTCGTTACCATATTACCGTTAAAATGTGACCAATTGCATTGTAAAAGAGCAGTTCAATGTGAAATACTGTGCAGTAAAACACTTTCTAGCAGATGCTACTATGAAGAAATGTGCACTTCTAAATAATTAGGGCAAAAATACCAGTAATTCTAAACTGTCTCAGTTATTAACCATGCCTAGATTTCAGTAAAGTTGATTGGGGATTTCAAGTGTGAGTTCTGTTACATTTGGGAGTCGTTTGTTCTAAATTTCAGAGCCTGTTTTCAATTTGATGCACAAATGAATTAAATTCTTGGTAATCTTGAAGATATCTTGTTACCCTTGAGGGTTGATACCCTCAGAAGAAATAAGGACATCCTTTATTCTTAGCGTGAGAAAACAGTCAAATCTCCCTGAAACTGCGAAGTATATTGCTTTGGTTTTGCTTCCCAGGGCAAAGCAGCATGTTCAAGCAGCACTTCTGCATTGAATATTTTCACGTGGAGATGTCTGTGGCAGGATGTAGGTGTCAGGATATCTTTTCCCAAGCCAGTACTTCAGAGTTCTTAGTGAAACCTGGAAAAAGAGACTTGGTCCACAGCTGCTTTTTTAAATACTTCTGGGGCAGAATCTCAGCTGTGAGAGGTCCCTTCTATTCCCTTCCATGCTAATTAGCACTGCGATGTGCTGTTATGAGTCCCCAGTGCTACCACACGGTGTGTCAGATTGTTCCAACATGTGAGAGTCAGCTTGTGCCCATAGAGTGTGTAACTTATGCAGGAAGTTGCTACTGGAAACAGCATTCATGCTAGTAGGTAGAAGAGCCCTTTTCAGTAGAAGAGGAGGAAAGGAGAGTTTCTCTTCTTTCCATGCTGTATAGGAAGTTCTCTTCTCCTCACTGGATGGCTTGTGCAAGTTACCTGTCACAGGAGTGGCAGTCTGTATCCTCACAATTTTCTGCCTGGAAAGGTCCCTAGAAGTTATTTCTGTTCTTCTTGCTACTCGCTCTTCCTCCTGTCTCAGTAGCTGTTCAAACCCGCAGGCTGGTGAGGAGCCCATCTGCGTGGTCACCATTGGAGGGTGCTAGGAGGCCTGGCAGTGCCTCTTGATCCGCCTTCCTGCCATGTTTCCTGTCACTTGGGACCCCACGTTCCTTCTCTGTTCACTGCCTTTGCTTCTGTTGAGCTAAGGAATGATGAGTGTCTGTGCTGGACTTCCTGGGCCATCTTTCTGGAGTGTTACCGGCATACATTTGGGGGGGAATTTTACCCTCTGCTTAGCCCGAGAAACCGAAAATCCAAACATGTTGCTTAATGACAGAAAGCTGCAAAACCCTTCATTTTCAATTGAGTTTCTGTCCTTTTCTGACATGAAACTGGAAAATTGTCATTGTTCTCTTCTGCAGCCGCAATCGGTGTTTAAGGTGAAACGACAACCTATTGATCAGAAATTTGAAATTTAGATTTGGCAGTGAAGTGTATCCTTTTATATTTAAACATACGCCTTTTGCTATTTTGAATGGTTTGCCTTCTCCTGACAGATTGCCTATAGATCCCAGCTGATAAGTAGCTCGCACTGAGCATGGCTTTTTTAGTTGTAATGCATCACGCTTCTATCTTTGGCACAAAGCGCAGCACTCAGCACACTTTGAATATTGCAGCTGACCGTCTTGAAAACAAGGGTGAAACCAGGGTATTTATTCTGTGAGATGAAGAAACTTAAGCTTAAGTCAGGTCTGCTTCAGAGAATAAGCATCTCAAAAACTGTGCCCTTACCTTTTTCTTCCTTAAGAAAAGCTACTGCATTAAAACCGCAGAGGGATTATTGAGTGGGAAACTGCTGATGACATTAAATGCTGATTTTTATTTTTTATTTTTCTTGTAGATGAAATTCTTCCTATGGTCTTCCTCACACCTACAGTTGACTTTTTTTTGTCATTTGAGTGCATGGGGAAGTGGTATGAGAAGATGATTTTGCTCACTCCTCCCGCCTTGCTGTGACAGATCTGTTGCAAGATAGGTGCTTTGAGTGATAGTGACAGCGTAACATACCAGCCAGGCATAGCTTCTCTAGCTTGTTCCTCTTTGCTGATCCTCCTACCATTTTATCACTGTTCTATTTATTTGTTGAGAATTTTAGGAAATTGCTCTGTGTATCCCTCTCCTGTGGCCATGGATTCACCTACTAAAGCTCATCAATTCTACTTCAGTATGGTCTCCATCTCACAGAATATAGCCCCTTGTGAGTGTAAATTTAACTCCTATTTTTGTGTGTGGTAAGGGTATTTGAGCAGTTTTCTGTGAGATTGTGGTGGTTTTACTCGGGTGGGTGGCCGAACTCCACCACAGCCGCTCTCTCACTCGCCCTCCTCAGAGGAATGGGGAGAAAATGCAATGCAAAGGGCTCAAGGGTTGAGACAAGGACGGGGAGATCACTCACCGATTATTGTGACAGGCAAAACAGACTCAGCATAGGGAGACAGTAAGATTTATTGCCTATTACTAACAAGCTAGAGAAGTGAGAAATGAAGAAAAGAAACCAAAAACACCTTCCCCCCATGCCCCCCCAAAATCTGCCCTCTTCTATCTCCTCCCCCCAAGCGGTGCAGGGGAACGGGGGAATGGGGGTTATGGTCAGTCTGTAGCGCTTCTTCTCTGCTGCTCCTTCTCGGTCACTCTCGTCCCCTGGGCTGTGGGGTCCCTCCCACGGGATGCAGTCATTACTGAACTGATCCAGCATGGGCTGCCCACAGGCAGCAGCTCTTTAAGAACTGCTCCAAATATGGGTCCTTACCACGGGGTTCATCCATCAGGAGCAAACTGCTCCAACCTGGGTCCCCCACGGGCAGCAGCTCCCCCCAGACCCCCTGCCCCTGTGTGTGCTCCTCTCCACAGGCTGCAGCTCTGGCCCGGGGCCTGCTCCAGTGAGGGTCCTCCACAGGCCGCAGCCTCCGTCAGTGCAGGCCCACCTGCTCCACCGTGGTCTCCTCCCCGGGCTGCAGCGTGGAGCCCTGCTCCCCCGTGGTACTCCATGGGCTGCAGGGGGACAGCCTGCTTCACCATGGGCCTCACCACAGGCCGCAGGGGACTTCTGCTCTGGCGCCTGGAGCACCTCTCCCTCTCCTTCTTCACCGACCTTGGTGCCTGCAAGGCTGTTCCTCACTCCTCTCACTCTCCCAGCTGCTGTGTGGTGCAGCATTTTTTTTCCATCTTAAATCTGCTCTCAGAGAGCTGCAAACAACATCACTTACTGGCTCAGCTCTGGTCAGCAGTGAGGCCCTTACCTAACATGGAGCAGCTTCTGGATTCTCACAGAAGCCACCCCTATGCCCCCCTGCCACCAAAACCTTGCCATGTAAACTCACTACAGAGATGCAGAGAGAACTTGAATAGAAGATGGGGAGGTCTGATGACATCTCTAACCTCTCCCATGACTTTCAGTGCACCGTGAGACTGTTGGAGTAGAGAACTGAGAAAGTGCCAAGCTGACACCTGGAAAGGGGGCAGTTGGTATCGGGTATATTCTCAGACCCAAGCAGTATGGCAATAACTATTCTGTCATCTTCAGGTGTTTGACCCCATACAAGATAATGCAAGATCAAGCCCTGCGTAATGCTCCTTCATCTGTACCTGAGGGTAATTGCTTTCGTTGGAAGTCTTGGCATCCAGAAACCTTCTATGATGTTTCGGTATGTGCCTAAATGTATATGCACATAGGAGCTGTTCTTCAAACTACTAAGGTAGCTGTGCTGGTCTTCTGATATACTTTAGAGAGGGAAAATAATGCCAAAAGCAGAACTGAATTGTTTCGTGTCATCGCCTGCTTTTTCTCCCCTCGTTTGCCTAGGGTATGAGACTGTAAGTCTCCTGTTTCATGAGGGGAATCAGCCAGTTTGAGGAGATGAAGACCACTATGTTAGAATATATCACTAAAGCCAATAACAACCTATGAAGCTACTAATGACGTAAGGGCAGAGAGCATGCAAGTGTTTGCAGTAGAGTCAGTTTCACTGTCTTCTTTTCTTAACATCACCTTTTCTCAGCCAGTTAAAAAAGGAAAAAAAAAAGTGCAATTTTAAGTCTGGGTGGAACTGGCCTGTGGATGGAAACTCCTGAATGGCACACTGCAGGATAATTTTAGAAAATTCTTATTTCCTGTTGCAGTCTTGAGGTTGGGGGAGTGAGATCAGATTTCATTGCATTGCCTTTTCAAAGCTAATTAATCGGTCTGCTTTCCCATAGGAGCATCCAGCTTGTTTTAGCCAGGCAGTGACTAGCAGTGAGAGGCTGTTACAGTAACAGGTGTGCTTTCAGGAACTGATGCTAAGGCAGCCCCACTTCTGCTCTGTAACTATACCCCCAATAACTTCTTAAGGAAGGTAGTATTAGGTACACTCCTCAGAATCAGCCATGCTCCTCAGAAGGATTACAACACTAAGGAATAAAGTGCCAGAAAGGAAAACCTGTTTCAGTGTTGTATGTGTCTTTAGAATTGACTGACTTGGGTTTGTGTTATTTCAGGACCTGATCTGTAATGCTGGTGGTTATCTCTGTGCAGACTCGCACGGGAGGTGCTTATAGTTGTGCTTTTTTCTCTTTTTGCATTGTGAGGAGCGGAGCTGAAGAACACCTCCTGATAGGAAGTGCTGGGCAGTTCTGCTCTTCCCAAGTTTTAGTTCTTAACTGTGCACAAATGTTGAGGATACCAAACTCTTACGCATCACTTCTCATCAGCTCTTAAAACACTTAACCAAGAAGGCAGATAGCCCATCGTTGCACAGGGATGTGGAACTGAGGCCCCAGTGGCTTGCTAAGCGTATTCTGGCAATATTAGCAGAGCTGGGCACACAACTCTGTCCTGGCCTGGTGCCCTGTGCAAGTGGTGACTTACACCCAAAGTGGGTTTCTGTGGCTGGTCATGAGTGTCTAAGGATGGTAATCCTTTTGATTATGTAAAGAATAGACATTTTAAAGACAGATTATTGATGAGCCTAACCCTTTAAGGCTTAGTTTTATTCCCTGTCTGCTCCTGGCAGAGACCTGTTAATTGTCAATGTGCAGGATTTGGCTGGCAGACTTCTCATCTGAGGAATGAACTGGATAGTAGGGTGAAGGACACCTGAGAGTGCTCAGACCCAGGGCAACAGCTGTAGCAAAGGTGTGATGTGGGCATTAACAATTCTTTGTCTTTATGGGCCCTGATTATTTATCCAAAACTGACTTTTCCTTCTCTTTTATGTATTTTACCTTGCTGCTTCGGGCTACTGGGCACCAGTATTCAAATCCATTAGAGAATATTTTGAATACACTTTGCACAGTGTATTCAAAATGTATTTGCACAGTATATTTCCAAAGAAACCACACTATCTAATCTTTGCCATAAAGGCCATTCTTGGAGATTTTATACTCATGCTGTCTAACTTCACTTTTGCAAGGAACACTTGACAGAGCATTTCTAGTAAGGCCCTAAAATGGCCAGTTTCTCGGCTCTCATCAACTAGAGCAGATGACTGTTCTCAGCTTCAAAAGCAATGTAGGAGTAGGCTGGTGCTTTTTCCATCTAGAAAAACAAATCAATTTCATATTTTGCTCTGCTTACAATTCTGGCTGAGATGGAGAGCCTGGGGAGGATTCAGTACAGTTTATTTTACGCTAACCTGTCCGGCTGTATCCTCAGGACTATGCCAATAAATTGTCCAGAGAATTATGGGTGAGCTGATGTAGGGCACTTCTAAAAGCATCACATTGACCTGTCACCCAACAGGGACAAGGAAAATAGGATGATGTGAAACCATTTTTGTGTTATCCTAATAATGAGCTTATTCTGTGGGCTCTGCTGTTTTTAGACCACCATGAGGTTCTGTTTTTACATGACTGTCTGCCATGGCCACTGTGATTTGTTGTATCTGTGAGGAAAACCCTCATACGCTCGCGGTTTGGAGCGAGGTCTCAGAGAACAGGCTTGGGTCTGCCCTCCCCCAGGACACACCGAAGGTACGCTGACATTTTATAAAGGAACTAGACTAGACGTAGGAATTTTACCTCAAGTACTGAAGAAAACCTAATACTGGTTACCTCACAGGTTCCAAAATGAGGAGATGGATGCCAGTGTTGTGAGATGAGACCTTTCTTCTCAATCCTTTTGTTTGTTTGCTTGTTTATACTTCTGCTGCAGAAAGTTTATTTCCTATGGAAACTGTATAATTCCTACTCTGGGGGCAACTGGGACTTGTACACTCAGTTCTGCTGGATCTTGGGCTCTTTCTTAAATTTAAAATGGTGAATTTTCCTGACTGTCCTGTATGTGAAGCATTAGATGTCAGAATGACATTTCTGAAAGGCAAAACTTACCTGGCATCTGCTGGATTCACTGGGAGTCCCTGCTGCATAATAAATTTGTTTTTAGGTTATCCGAAGTATCTAATTCACTGTATCTTTAGTAAAATATTCTTCTGTTCCAAACAGTCCTGAATTTCCCCATCAAAATGTTATTCTTTAATATTCCATTTCCAAAATCTCTCTGATGTACCTTTGAATGTTATATGTTATTCATGTCATGTATTAATGCTACAAGTGCAGTGCAGACCTCTCTCTATCAGGTCCTCAGTAGCCAAAATAGGTGTCTGGAAATGTTATGGAGGTGGTTTCAAAAATCGTGGCTATTTTGACTATTTTTTTAGTTGAAATTGAAAATCTTGAATGAATTGTGCCTAGCATGACAGCTCTGACAATTGCAGTCACACCTCGTGGCCTGAGGCTGTTCTTTCTCTGGGCCTTTCCTTTTACATCCCACTAGTTCTGCTCTTAAGTACTCTGCCCTTTGGAGTTGTTGACAGTCACTGATTTTTGCTGGTAGTTCTGTGCACTGTTTAAGCATCAGTTGTTTCAAAGGTCCAGTGCTAATGCTGCCTGTAGTAATTGCAGAGTCCTCCCCGTAAATGGCTGCAGCAGCACCGCTGTTATTATAAACACTTCCAGCAGAACCAGAGGTGTGACTGTCTGCTTGCTTGAGGCAAGAACTGTTCTCACAGGGTTCAGAAAAGGCATTTTAAACCCAGCAGCAACGCCATTGATGCTGATGCCAACTATTTAGTTTCCATCTGGCAATCTTTGCCTCCTGCTTTGGAAAGAGATGTCTGCTTTTCAGCCTATGGTTTTAGTATTGTTTGAAGTCATGCTGCCGACAACCATTCCCAGTTTATTTCTAGCTTCATGTAGCTGGGAAAAGGAAGTTCCCCGAGAGTTTATCTGTTTTATATGACAGAAGTTTAGCTGTGTGTCAAAGTGCAAACATTAACTTCAGTCAGCGCTACAGAAAAGGCAGTATTGCTGACAATTACTACATCATGTTGGATGACAGCAGTAGTTTTTTACTGGAGGAAATTTGGTGCAACTGTAGACTTGTTACTAGATTTATGTTGTTCTGACCAGAGAAGATTTTTTTTTAAATTGTTTTTCAATGAATTTTCTACTGTTAACCATCTGATTTATTACATAAAAGATACTCTGGCATTTGCTTTCTGTTCATCCAGGGACTCAATCTGCAGCATATTCTAGAGCGAGGTTTTATAAAGAACAAGGTCCACATACTCTTTTTGTCTACAGTTGTATGGGTAAATTCGTGACTTTTCCAAAAGCCTTGAGATGCAGACGTAACCATTCACCTTTATCATGAGCTGCTCTTGTTCCTAAAGCAGTGCCCCTTGGCTCTATGAAGGGGCCCATTCTGTTCGTGGCGGCAGTCGGTTGGAAGGAGCAGCAATAGGAAAGGCAACCGCGACAAAAAACTACAATGTGCAGACAGCTCAGCCTCCTACAAATTGAACAGGCACCAGCGGAGCAGCGTGCTTTCAAATTCAGTTTGACAAAGTGAATTGAGCAATTTTTCTGCTGCAGCTGTTTTTCTGGCACTCAGAAGAAATGGCTAGTCATTTCCAGGTCACAATTTACCAAGAACAGAAAAGTAAACTGATAAACAGGGCTTTTACTTCAGCGCCAGAAGCGTAGCACTAGGTAGTCTGGGACTGAATTTGCAGCAGGCTAGAATGACTTGAGCAGGCCTGTCCTAGAGCACCAGAGGTCTTCTCTATGGACATACAAACGCTGGAACTGGGGAAGCACAGGGACAGGTAGCTTCCCCTTCTCAGTAGCTTGTGGTTGGGATGTCCCATTGTCTGCTGGTGTGCACGCTGTGTTTGCAGTCTGTGCTGTCCTGCTGCCCTCGTGGTTTGCAAGTAATGCAAGTACCTGAACTCTCTGAGCTTCTTGCTGTTCTGAACAACCCATGTGTTGCTGGTCTTAAAGGTATGTGGTAGAGTGCTAAGTGGATTTGTGAACGAGAGTTGTCTCTAAATCTAAATGAGAAAATAAGATCTGTGAGAAAAGAATAAATTGACTTGCTTGTTTAAACACTAATGGTAAACCTTATGGAAACATAAATATGATTATTTAAAAAAAATAAAAAGAGAATGTCTTTTAGTGTCTATTGGGTGTAGAAACAGTTAAAAAATAGAAGAAAAAGCAGTTTTTGATGATAAATGTATTTAAACAGTTGGATAATACAGGTTTAAGATCTCTAAATATTACAAAGATGGGGTTAGGCATGTTGTTTAGGAATGCTATAATATGGCTGAGCTTATGATGGAGCACAAGTGGAAGCATATGATGCCTTTCAACTAAATTTTCTGTTGTTACCTGCTATGCATGACTTTCTTTAGGAAAACTACTCGTAGCTTTAATATTCTGACCCGTAAACAGAGAGGAAAATGTGTGAAAGCTGAACTGGCACAGCATCTGAAAAGATGGAAAATTTCTAAAGCCACAAATACTGAAGGGCAGCACATAACAAAGGAAGAAAATGCTGTAGTTGAAACAGTTTTTCTCTAGAAAATTGTGGAGTAGGCCCTTGCTTAAAGATAAACTTCTGTGAACTGGAAATTCTGATGCACTCCACTTTTTATTAATTTATATTTAAACATCTATAAACATATTAGAAATTGCCTCCCATAAGTAACCTTTTCCAGTCAAACCAACTAAAAACAATTGGAGTGCACTGAATGCTTATTTTGACATTCCCCCCTTGATCTGTGGGAATTTCTTCAGAAATTATTATTGGCAACATGATTTTTCTGACCACCTTTATTCCAGTACTTGGCCAGGTAAATTGGAGAGGACATTCCCTGGGAGGCCTGCTTTACCGTTCTTGCCTCCCGGGCTAGGTGAGCCCAGAGGAGGCCTGTGGCTCTTAGGTTAAAAGAGGGGTATGTGGCTGGTCTGCGTGAAGACTGGGAAATGGATACAGGCAATAAAAGAACTGTGTAAAGAGCGGTTGCTGTCTGCTGCTTATCCGAAGTTCAGGACAGTGACAGCAGAACTGCGCTGTAGTTTACTCTGGAAGTAAGGATAAATTTTAAAAAACTATACTTTCCATCTGTAGCTTTAGTAATATTTTATTTGGCGCTGGAAACTTCTCTTACTGCCTTCCTACGAGCATTTGCCCATTTGTTTCTGTTTAATGTAAGCTTATCCGTTGACATGTTTAAGACAGAAATGTGTGTGCAGATTTGTGCAGGACTTGATTTTGTATGGGAGAGTGACGTTTTTGGACTTCTTTGACACGTTTCATAGCTCAGCATAATAACTCTTATTTTAACTGTACCATTATGTTTGTAATTCCAGTATCTAATTATTGGAGAATAAAAAGGTAAGGAAATGTAAGAAAGCATTTTAAACAATTTTCATAACTTAAATTATCAACTATTTTTAAATTGCAAATGCAGCCAGAATTACTTCTTCCCCCTGATTATATGGACTTTTAATTAACTTAATTAATGAAATGCATATCCCAACCAGTTTATCTTGGGAAGGAAGACAGTCCTTCAGTTTTATCTGGAAGAAAAAAAACAACAATTAAATGAATGCCAATGTAACTTAGGCCCATTTTTTATGTAAAAATCTATTCAAAATTCTGTCTGGTGGATCTGCTTCCCTCTGGATCTCCCTGAGCTCAGACCTACTCAAGAGATGGCTTCTCATGACAGGGCTCCCCTCGAGTCCTGATCCCTGACCTTCCTTACGGTGACCAGGTTGGGGTGCTGTGGGCTCTGTAACTATATCCCCTTCAAAGTGTCCAACTGCTGGGTATTTATTCTCCTTGGATGTGGAAGTCAAATAGTAATCTACAAAACAAAATTGTCTCTGCTTGTAGAAGCACTGGCTGAATCTGCTGCTGCCCTGAGTGGTCTTTGGCAGCTGCATGTTGCACTGACCCGCAGAGTTGACTTGGGCCCTCGATCACACTATTCTGAGATTTCCAGTACTTTCTGATGACTCTCTTCTTTTATCTCCAGGTCTTCTTGAAGTGTGTTAGACTGTCCTTCTAATGTTGGTGTTATTCTTTTAAATACAAGTACAGTTGAACTTGTGCTAGTTACCAGAAGGAACCAGGTACAAAAATCTTAAGGATTTTCAGCTCTGATTTTAACTTCCATCCAGAAGTCTTTGGAAGAGTTTTGGATGTTGGACTTTAACAAATGCTAAAAAAATAAATTGTCTGCAAATGGGAACTACAAATAGGTATCACACTGCATGAGAGGTTATCCTGTTTCAAAACTACTAGAGAATCAAAAGTTTTCAAATTAGAGGTACACAGTACCAGACTGCGTGCTCCAGCAGGGCAGAGATTGTCTGGTATGGTTTTTTTTTATGGCTTCAGAGCTGCGTATTGTGGCAAACAAGTGCACATCTGCCAAACAAGGAGGGTAAGAAGGAATCTGTGCTCCAAGCAGTATGCTGCCTTTTGGCACCTCTGCATCTCCTCCTACATGAATCTTTAGGCAAAGCCACAAACGTAGCTGTCAATTACATATTTACAATGAGCAGAATGCCGAAATCGTAATAATGATTGTCTTCTTTCATACATTTTAAAGAATAAGTGATTTCTATGGAATGCAATTTAACATTAAGATGTGTTCTTCTAATGGACCTTTTCAGCTGTCTGAGTATTAAGATTTCAAAGTCTGGCAGTGAGCTGAAAAATATTACTGAAGTAGATAGCAGTGTAGAGGACAGCCTGGAGCATGCTAATGACGAACTGGACAGGGAGTCTGCTTTACCTTGTGTACCATTCCAAATGGTTTTTACAGCTGCTTTGGTAAGGAAACAGGCTGTGCCATCTACAGCACACAGAAAGGGCCACAAACTCTGCAGCAGACCATTAAAACATTAATGTTGAAAGCTGTCAAGAGATCTTGCTATATTGTGCATAAGTTTTCTGATTGGTCATCAGTTTCTATCTTCTGCATGTCTGTCTTGGTGCACTGAGGTGCTAGAGCAAAGCTTGGTGCAGTGCCCTGTGCTGCCTGACGGGACAGGCCCTGTCCTCCCTTCTCCCCCCTGCATTCAGAGCCAGAAGGCCCAGCCAGGCCTGGTGCTGCTCTGACCTTGCTGGTCCTGCCAAACCTCGCTGCTCATTTCAGTTACCTGATCAGTATGTTGGCTTTGCTCCACAGGAAATGGGGGCTGGAGGATCAGAGGAGCATAGCCTTGTTCAGGAGATTAGGTTGGCAAAAGGGCGTGACGGTCTCCTACATGTTAGAGCTGGGTTCCCATTGTCATCTCTGGAGAGGTACGGCAGGGAGACCTCACTGAGCCTTTCTTCAAAGACACGACACTTGGAAGGCCAGGACCCATCCCTTTGCATTTCCTTCATTTCATTGCTTTTTTTTTTTTTTTTAATTGCCTACAGCATTTTTTAACCTGTACAACACATTCAAGGCGTATTTGTTTTTGTTTCATTCACAGAAGATTGAGAATAAAGATGCCCACTGTGGAGTTGTTATCTTATCCAAGAGCAGGAACCACCAGTGATACGCTGTGTGGTACAGATAGAGGTAAGCCCTTCAGCACCCTGGTATTTCCTACAGAAATCCATTCATTTTATCTTGAATTAATCATTCCACTTTTTGGAATCTCTTTCACAGAATTTATTTTTACAACCTTTCCTGCACAGAATTTGCTGAGAGATGGTTATTTCATTCTGAGACGAATAGAGAGTAGATAAAATTTCTTCTTTCTAGCTGTACAGTGCTTTAGTTAAGAACCTTGTGGTGTGTTCCTTATAAGCCTCTGGTTTCAATGTTTTATGTAATGTCCTGAAAAGGTTTGGCTTAAAAAGTCATTTGGAAGAGATGTATGTGTATGTTACCTTTCTAAAATCAGTGAGGCATTTTGCAAGTTCTATGTGATGAAAAAAAAAAATAATAATAAATTATCAGCTTGTTGGGTATCTTTTTATTTGTTCCTAATGGCTCTAAACTTTTAGAAATGTTAATGCTAAAGACCCATGTACTTAGGCACCTTGATGCAGATGCTGAAAAACCTTTCTGTCTTTAGCTCAGTACTTGCTTCCCAAGTGTAAGTAATATCAGGGATCTCTGTCCCTGACGGCGCATCCACATTTACTCTTCGTTTATAATGTTTCCTTTCTTTGGACATGTCCTTCAGTTTCACTACTTGTTTACAGTGTAACGATTGGCAGATTAAAAATTGGCAATCAAAGAATTAAATCATGATAGAAAGAAATGCAATGTAACAGTGCATTGCTTTGTTCAGTGTCACACTGATGGTATGTATTTTAAGAAAACTGAGTTTAAATCTTCTGGCATGGTCAGCTTAGATATTAAGATCTCAATCCATATCCCTGAGGATGCAAGCATCAACCAACAGCCTTTCAAAATTGAAAACATTTTTGTCTTTAAGCTGCCTACCACTGGGGACTCCAGCAATGATAACTCAATGTGGTGACAGCCACGTGAGGGAATTTTTGAAGTGTACACTTAACTACTTCGGACTGTCTCTCCTGTCTGATATATTTATATAAGAAACAATCCTCCTTTTTAACCCTGGGGTGTTACATAGGAAACGGGGCAAAACTTTTTTTCACACCAGCTGTGGCGGCAGAGCTAGTGCTGATATGGATATCACCGCATCAACCTTTCACTATTACGGGCACATCTGAATTGATTTGAATGCTAAGACTTTAAAATGAATTCTGACATTTTTAAGAAATGTCAAAAGTGATTCCTGGTTTTGAAGAAGTAACAGTGAAACTGAAAAAGGAGAAAAATAAAGATAGATAAAGTGCAGTGATAACACGTAAGGTCAGTTTCTGATTCACTACGATTCCTGCACATTAACATACTACCAGCTAGTTGACATTTATAGATTGGACTTAATTTATATCTGTTCTTTTACACAACTTAAGCCAAACCACCTGTTGCAGAGAAAATATTCTAGTGATTTAGAACAGTTTTGTAGCAGGTCCTTCCACATGTTTGGATTTGAATATATGTAATGGGCATATGCAATATAAGCTTCATGCATATATTAAGTTGTACTCGTGCCAGTAAGAACACCAAGCTGTATGTGGAGCTGTATGTTCTAAACCTAAGAGCAGAGAAATATTTTTCAAAAGAACTCTGTGACATTACTTTGATCTCTTTCTTTTGAACAGAAAAGCTAAACTAAAGATTGGATGGACAGTCTGATTTCAAAAAATAAAATGAAAGAAGAAAAAAGGAATAGAAATTCAGACTGTAAAACTATGACTGTGTTTTGAGGAAGACTCATTCATATGCTTATGCGCTTTTCACGTCTTGGTACCGTTACCTGCTAGTGCTTCTCATGAATTCAATAGTACTTCCCTCTCCTATTAAGTTTTAAACTCATTCAGGAAAGCAATGATGGATTTTATAGCTGAAAAAATGTTGATAGACAGAAATGAAAATAAATTTAGATCCATTTTTAAAGATCATACCTAGAAAACACAAGCTCCATTTAGTTCCATATGTCCCTGTAGAAAAGTAACGCGGTGCTACCAGCATGATGAATAGCCTTTAGTGGCGTTACAGAGCTGGGAAAAAGTCTTCCAAGTTCCTACCATGAATAAAATTAAGAGAGTCCTTTGGTACCCTGTTTAATTGTGTTCTAAATATTACCAAAGAAATTAAAGTATGCACAGTGTCGTTTTTAAGCTAAGATATTTATGAACCATGTGTTCTCTCTGCAAAATCAATTCAGGCACTTTAGTGGTTGTTGTTTCTGTCCATATACAATTTCTGCTTTTACCTGTATGTGAAACACTCTTAAAAGATTTTGCTGTGTAAGTCCAAGACAACTGATCACTGGAGAGTGACGGTAGGTTCTTGGAATGATGGACTCGGTCTGAAAAGTTTGTATAGAATTGTTTCTCTTGTTGGTTGGTTACGTGTGTCTTCCCATCAGAAAAGAGATGGCAGCACAGACTGTATAAAAAAAATCAATTAAAAAATTGGAGGCCAGTGGTGTCAGAAAGTTGAACTAGAAAAGTGGTTAATAATGACCTTGTTTAACTTCGATTTTGAACCTGCAGTGCATTTAGAATTTGGAAAACCATCCATGGTGCTCATGGGAGGAAATTATATTATTTTAAATGTTTTCTGAGCGTTTATGGGAACTCCTCTTTTTCTCTTGTGATAACTCATAAAATCTGGCTGAGTGACAGCTTGGACATGGGCGCTTGCATTTAATACTGTCATTTAGAGCCAAGGCTGGAGGGGTCTCCTTCCCTGTTCCTATTGTTGTATAAGAGTAGGCACACATCAGAATTGCATTTAAAATCATATAAATTTTACATTTGCTTACTTTGAGTTGGGTGCTGTCCAAATTTCTAATTTGTGTATCTGTGCTGGTACCAATTAAGCCCTGCTGGATGATGAATGTCTTTTTCATTTAACCTGTATCGATGCTGGAAATACTGCATTGCTTGTTCCATATTATTGGTTGGCATTCTGGTGTGAAAGCATTATTTTCATTGAGTATTAAATGCAGTGGTTCACGAGTCTTCTGTTTCCCAGATGCCTTATGTGTTTGAGATGCTAATTAGAATTTGAAGTCAAGCCAGACCCTTTCCACATGGCTGTTTCTCAGCCTCCTGTGTGTCAGAGGAATGCCAGTGCAGGTTCATCAGACTACTGTCTCCAAAGAAATTATTAAGCTTGGTGGGTTTCTTTGTGGGTGTGTTTGTTTGTTGTTTTGTTTTGTTTTTGGTGGCTATTGTGCTAATTTGACCCTAGAAAGGCAAGGTCTGGAATTCTCTCCAAATTATCTGGATGCAGTGGCTGAACAACTGCAACCCTGACCAGTGCACATCAGTCTCACAAATATTAGGTATGTGAAAACTCAGAACAAAGAAGTCTTCTTGGAGACAAGGAAATGGTGTCAGAAGATCTGAAGCTGAGGCATGCTTTCCTCAGTTGGAGTTCTTAGAAGTGTAGCAAAGCCCTGATGTCAGTATTGTATCAAAAAGGAAGGTTTGTGTGTGATACTAAATCTGAAATTGACAAACTCAGTAGTAACAAGTAACTGACAACCTATAAATAATTCAGTAGGCTGCCAGATTTCACAGAATTAAAATATGTTTTATATCAACTCCTAAACTATCTCATCAGCATGCAAACCAGACACTAAAAAATATAGTGTATCAAATATAATAATCCTTGTACTCACTTGACAAATTGAAACCTTCAGACAGACACTCTACTGATGTTTTTCTTTCAGGAACGAATACAGTGGCAACATTGTCAGTACTGAGTTTTTTTACTTGGTCTTTGTTTTGTAATCTGGAGTGTCAAGGCCAGTGATTTAAGCAGAATACTTGTGTTACGGTTCCTCATTAAATAATTAAATGTTTATTTTACATTTATTTGTGAAGGGTCTCACAAAAGATATTTTATAGTCAAAATTTACAAACTTTATTCCTTTTTCAAATGTTATTCGTCATCTAATGTTTCTTTCTCACTGAAGAAAGGCTAAGAACGACGTTAAGTAATATGACTCACTCAGTCTTTTTTATATATATAAAAAAGGCTCTTAGTTCCCTTATAGTTTTAGGCAGTACATTTCAGCCTCCCCCTAACACCAGTCTTAAATACTGTTTTGAACTCTTACTTTAAGGTTTATGTCATGTTTAGATTTGTCTAGTGATGTGTTAAAAGACTGTCCAGGAGCTGGGGCAGGCATCTTCTCTTGCCCAGGATGGGAGTCTTACAGCAGTCGAGGATTTCTTCCAAGATGGGGGAGCTAGCCAACTGGCTTAACGGTGAACTGAATACCTTAACATCAAACCTCTTTTAAAGAAGGTTGTGCTGAAATTGTTGCTTGGGTGATGGAATGTGGCAAGATGCAGGTTCGAGGAAGGCCAAGTAGAGCTGTGGGTAGAAAGAAAACTGCTCAAGATGAAGGGCTTATCCACTGAATTGCTGGGTACCTTCCTGTCACGGGGAGTAAGTGAATGCTGCAGGTTTCATGTGGCATAATGCTCGTATTGGTGTTCAGTGCCTGGAAAAGTGGTTTGTGTTTCTGTCCCTTTCTGCATCATTAAAGCAATCTTTTGTAAGATAGAGTAAAGCAGAAATATGGGGGCAGATTTCACATTATCTGAGAATATGGCCTGTCACTTTCTAATGAATTGCTGGTAAATATTGATGTGATTCCAGCAAAAATAGCAGTAGAACTGATAGAGTCCACTGAAAGAGAGATCAAATGGGATGAAGAGCGTAACCATTCATAGGGTTTTACTCACTTTGTCAGAGTGAGTTAGAAACTATCTTGTTTTGGGGATATAATGGACAAATTTTGCTTATGCTCTCAGCTTATGAGGCCTGGAGTTTTTGCATATAATGTGCCATGTCTTTGAGAAGGAAGAAGAGTCCTGTAGCGCAACATCTGCTCAGTGAGTGGTATTGCTTCTGAATGGGCGTTTCTTGGCTGTATATTGGTTGTGCTCAGCAGTTCCTCTACTGGTCTTGTTTGAGGTGAAATGTGTTATGGCAGAAATAACTGAGGAGCTCCTCAAGACCCTGGCAAGGATCCAGGAAATATGAAAACGATGAATAAGAAAAGATTTTCAAGAAGTAGCAACAGTAAGTTCACAAAAAAGGCTTGCCTGCAATGTGTATCATCTATATAGTAAGCAAGACTTCTTACATAATTGCACAAAACTTAAAGATTTTGTGAAGTTGCGTCCTGCTACTATCTCAAAGCCCATATATCCACAGTTAAACATATGCATGCATCTGAGAACACAACAGAGAGAAGAATGCCACCCACAGCCACTCTGTCTCCAATTCCGTTAATGGTGCAGTCTCTAGTCTTGACCGGGTGGTCACTGTTGGGCATTGTTTTGCAGTTCAGGCCAGAGATCAGCCATCTTTGCTCCAAGTAGGTCTGTTTGGTGGCTGCACCAACCAGGCCAAGGATCATAGGTTTTATCAAGTATATAATGCAAGCTTTGTTTTCAAGTCAAGGGTGGTAGTAAATCCCCCCGTAAACTGCATAGAGTGCACCAGAAAACTTAACGGTAGATTCATGGTTGCATCCAAATTCTGTGACCAGGCCCTAAAATACCAGCAAAGTCTTCCTGGCAGGTATGTGTTTTGCAGGAATCACAATGAGGTATTTCAGCCTAGCGTTCATTGCCAAGGTTCCCTGGGACGTTCAGGAATGACAGGTTGCTGCCTGACGCTTCTTAGATCGGAATCGTGGTTTCCATGGCAATGGGAAATGGATAATGTACCTGAAGACCTTAGGGCGCTTTGGCATATCTGGTGGTTGTGTAATTTTGTGTCTAGTCACAACTAAATTTCACAGGTAGAATGCAAAAGGTAATCTATGGCCCCAGTTTTGGATTGTTTGATGAATGAAAGACCTTTCCAAGTTGTGGCTGGGTTGTAACTCAGTAAGTATCTCAATGCCAAGATGCCTTCTGATCCTTTGAAGTTTACAGTTAGACTTCTGTAGCATCTTCATGTTTCTGCATTTTGTCATTTCTGTCAGGATCCCTCTGAATGACAGTGCAAAGTCGGATGAGAAACTTACGCTGATCTTACTGATAGTTTCTAGCTGGAAGGGATGCTTTCAGTTAGCATTTAAGATGCAAGAACAGTTCAATTTTCTTTTTTCTCCTAAGGTACAAAAAATTGATTTTTTCTTTGTGTAATATTGGCAAAGTAAATTGCCTTCCCCGTTTCCTTGCTTTTAACTTACTGTGTTATATTTAAAGCAGAGGGTTAAGAGGGGAAAATATCTGTGGAGATTTCTGCAGCTCCATAAATCATGAGAATGAAACTGGTGGGTTTGAATGAAATCCAAGCAAGCAACAGCTTTCTGGTAATGTGTAATGTGATTACCTGCAAGCTCAGAGCTTAATTTTATTTCTCCTAAGCATTTGTCTGGGCAGGCAACAGTTTTGAATTAGTGTCTGTGGAGCACTTCTGGATTTTCTGGTGCTGAAATAAATTTTCCTTCCCACCACAACACATTCCCCAAAACCTGCCTCAAAGGCAGCTTCTCTGAATCCCATAAACACATATAATAAAACCTGTGGTCTGCTTCTTCCCTTCTCTTAGTCACTCTCAAAATGGTATCAGGTATTTCCAAGGGAGCTGAGAGCAGGGATCCTCGCATCCCTCAGCTGTGAGGGGATGGGTCACACTGGGAGATGAGAGCAGAGTTCTGCCTCAGGGCTTTTAAAGTTACTTTCCGTTTCCACTAAATGCAGCTAAAGATGGGCACCTGCCTCTACTTCTTGTCAAGTTTTCATGTTTTAAAGTTTGGCTGTCTTGTTTTCAAAACAAGTTTGTGTTTTGTTGTAGGCTGATAGAGTTGATCTTCTATGCTGCAGGAACTAGAAACACTGATATTGCGCACACACACACAAAGTAAAAGATGCCAAAATTCCATAGCCATGTTTTCATTCATGGTTGTCTAACATTATATTAACACACATGCTTTTAATGAGGTCTAGCCTGATTATCAACTTGAACCAATCAAAACCATTCTGCTCTGCCCTGCTCAGGCCTCACCTGCAGTACTGTGCCCAGTTCTGGGCTCCCCGGTACCAAACAGACAGGGATCTCCTGGAAGGAGTCCAGCGGAGGGCCACAGAGATGGTACGGGGCCTGGAGCAGCTCCCCTGAGAGGAGAGGCTGAGAGACCTGGCTCTGTTCAGCCTGGAGAAAGGAAGACTGAGGGGGGATCTTAGCAATGTTTACAGATATCTTGAGTGTGGGAGACAGAGGGATTTGGCCAACCTCTTCTCAGTGGTTTGTGGGGACAGGACAAGGGGCAATGGCCACAAGATGGAGCACAGCAAGTTCCGCACCAACATGCCAAAGAACTTCTTCACGGTGAGGGTGACGGAGCACTGGGACAGGCTGCCCAGGGAGGGTGTGGGGTCTCCTTCTCCGGAGATATTCAAGGCCCGTCTGGACGCCTGCCTGGGCAGCCTGCTGCAGGGAACCTGCTTTGGCGGGGGGGTTGGACCCGATGATCTCTGGAGGTCCCTTCCAACCCCTACAGGTCTGTGATTCAAGTTCTTCTCTTTTCTGTTAATTTATTTGGTATAAGTAGGGAAAAAAACATCGGAAATACATTATAAAAATTTCCAGTACAGGTCTGTGACTTCATTCAAGCATGTTATCACGAGGCTGGGTTAGATTTCTTGAGCTTAGGGACAAGTTCATTCAAGGAGGACGTAGGCATCCTCTATTGGTCATTAGGGCAAGTGGCTAGAAATTTGTGGTAACATTTCTGAAATGTAGATCTTTGCAGCAGTATTTAGGTTGCATGCCCAATGATCCTTACCATAGTGCACGTCAATTATCCACTCATGTCTATCAAATGACTATTAAGAAATTTCTAAAAATTAGAAATCTGACCAAAGAGCAGTGGTTTGAGCTTGCACTGCTCTAGGTAGTACCCAGATTCAATAGTGGCGAATGGGTTGGAAGATGAATGACAGTATTTGTTGGCCCTACGTCTGCTGAGAGGATAGGAAAAAAAGGTGTAGAAAGCAGGTGTGTGCACATAAGTGCTTAGGTGCACCCAGAAACACAGGTAAAAATGTTCTAATGTTTCCATGTATGTGAAAAGCATTTCTAAGGAGCCTCGTACTGTAAGGTTCTGCGTGTGCTCTGTTCTCATGGTTAGTGAAGAGTGATTGACAGGTTTGTGGTGGTGTTTTAATGTAGCATTTAATACCTTTTTACTTATTTCCCCTGGAGATATGAAAAGGGTTAGACCTACAGAGCCTTGCCTTGTGTTTATGTCCTCCTAGGGACCGGGGATCACTTGCTGCAAAATCCATTTGGTCCTTTGATATCCAAGTCGGAATTTTCTCAGTGGTCACCCATACAATGTGTAAATGCAGGAGTATCATTTGCTGCTCTTAAAATTTCACTGGATATACTTTTATGGCTTGTTTTGAAACACAGATTAAGTACTATATAGGTTGTTTTTTGGATTTCATATCTATTCAAGTTATTGTCTTTATGGCATTACCTAGGGCTTTTGGGGTTCCACAAAATCTTGCCCTGTTCTCTGTGTCTGTATTCAGTTCTGCTTCCTGCAGCAGGGAACTCTCTTAGTTTGTCTGTCCCTGGTGCAACTGCAGAGAAACCTGAGAATCTGAGTTACAGTATCAGTGTAATCTTCTAGTATTGCACGGGTAGGTATTTAATTCTGTATGTGATCAGTTCCTCACCTGAACTGGATTTCCAGGAGTTTTCTCCCTTATAGCTGATACTTTCCAAACTCTGTGTGTTGACTCACAGGGGAGCAGAATTAGGTAAAAACTGCCTTTTGGGAGCACAGACTCAAACCATCATCTCAGCTGAAAATGCTGAGATGCTTCCTTGAATGTGTTCTGGAAGCAAATGGGCATTTTAACTCTCCTGGTTGAGAAAACTGTATTACCTGCAGAGTGAAGAGAACTGCACAGAGAATCTATTCTTACAGCAGCTCATTCTTACATTCTTGCGTTGATTACGTAGTCTTGCCAATGCTTCTCAAACTTGCTTGTATGTGAAAGTTTCCAAACCATTCAAGACAGTCATCACTAGTGGCCTAAGACTGTGCTATAAAAGCATGTGCTTAAAAGTCCATTGAAATGGCTTTTCCTACAGCATCTTGAAGTGTAGAAAATGCTCTGTACTTGGAAGGTTCCTGTGTTCCTTCTGCAGTCGAGTTTACAAGTTACGATGGCTTAAGGAGTACTCATGGCTGTAGCTATGTTGCTGTGATACCTGTTGACCTGATATATTTTCTGTGTAAATGACAGCTGCTTATGGTTAACTGCCTATACTCACTTAATAACTGAGAGAGGATTTATTACATCTGCCAGATGTAATGATACGGTGATGAGAACATGGATAATAAAACGTTGCCATCAGAATCCTTTTCGGACTGAAGATGAGTTTCATTTTTCCATTACATGTGCTATTACTCATCTCTAGATGATGCTTCTACTGCTATTGTCACTGGCTGTGCATCGCAGATTAATGGGGCATGCTAACCTTTCTGGTCTCATAAACTGAAACCTGACTCCTCCATATTTCTTGTGCATACTGCATTGCCGTTAACTTCACCACGATTAACATCAAGGAGCAGCCACTGTTCTTTTCTCTCTGCTCTGAGTCGCTGTGTGTCCAGTTGCAATGGCCATTCATTACTTTGAGGAAGGGCCACATGGTGATTTCTGCGTAGTTTGTGGGGGCTGTAGGGAACCAACACGTAACGGACTGGTTAAATAGCAGATAGACTTTGTTACATGGTTACTTTGCTGTTTTTTGTGAACAGAGCAATTTTTTAAATTAAAATTTACTTTTCATAACTTATCATTTTGACTCAATTGCTCCTTATCCTCTATGGGCATTCTGAGTGCAGATAATTTTAATTAAAAAAGCCAACAGATACCTAACATGAAAAATATGAAGGAATTGTATTGTATTCCTTTTAAAACGTAATAATTGCTATGCTAATATTTTATCCTGTAATGATAGTTTATACCAGACAGTTTTAAACTATTCTCTGTAGAGAAAATGAAAGATTTTTGATGAGAGCAAAATTTGCTGCTGCTTCTAGAGTCTGAGACACGAATTCACTGAGAAAAAAGTCCTATTGACTTCAAGTGCTTTGGATCGGACTCACATGAGTAGATTTAGCAAAGCATGTGAAGTACGTGATTAACCTTCAGGATGTGCTCAGGTCACTCTCCTCAACAAAGCATGTAAGCACTTGCCTAAATTTGAATATGTGATTAGCTGCCTGTAGGATTTGCTGAAGAAAGACCAAAGCACGACTACTTTTAGCTAAAGTTATCTACCTAATGCTGTCTCCTTGGAATTTGTGCAAAATTCCAAAATGTCAGCTTTTGCTCTGTCTTGATTGGATTTCTAATGCAGTGACACTTCAAGAGAGCATGGAGACACAACAGTAAGAACATTTTAATCAAAACTATTAATTTTGATTTTGACTTGTAGCAATTTTTTCTTTGTAGCAAAATTAAAAACTAAAAATCGAGCCAGAGTCAATATACTGAAATAGAATTTTCAAGTTCATTTTATCAGAAACCTGTATTTTCTTACAAAGCAAATCCGTACCACAGCATGAAGTCGATGTCTGTTTATTTCTCTGCAAAATTTATACTTGTTGAAACTTTTTTTTTAAGTTGGAGAAGGGCTTCCCTGAGAAATATCTGCTTGACTAATGCAGATGTTTTGAAATAAGAGCAGGTAATTAATGTTCTTTTCTGGTTCACTATTGAAACAACAACAAAAAAGATTACGTTTAGTTTTGTGACATTTGGGCATTCACTTAGGAGAGTTTTAAACATTTTCTAGTTAAATGTTTCCAGTTACAGGAAGGCAAATATACTTAAGTATTCTTTCCCCTTGCTTTTTAAGGACCAGAATTCATTTAGAGTTCTGGAGATAATTCTATGGTTGTAAATGCAAAAAAGAATGATGGTTTATCCTTGCAGAGACCTCCCAGATCATCGTGGCACAGTTTGAGCTAAGCTGTCTCTAGCAAACAAAACAGCTCTAGTGTGATCCAGAATACATCCCACTTCTAACACATAAGTTAAATTTGAGTGTGTTTATCAAGACAGCACTTTGTAATAATATTTGTAATAATATTTGAGATGCGTTCAGACACCAACATGGAGGTTAATGTGGAACAGCACAGTTTCACCTTTGTTTTCTTGATAAGCAAACAGGAGGAAAAACCTGCGGCTGGATGTGGACTTGTTAAAGAAGAAAAAGTCACTTGCATTCCAACTCTTCCACCTCCTTGTAATGCCTGCAGTTCTATCTGTGCATGCTGCCTCTGTGTGATGCTGCCTCTGTGTGATGCTGTGTGATGTCCTACAGCAAAGATCTGACTTTCATGAGTCAAAGCGAGGCATGTGTGTTCTTTTGCTGGAGGAGGAGGCAGCCGGGCTGCAGTACATTCATTCACCATGGGTATCCTCTCAAGCATTTTATTTGCATTTGCCTGCTGTAGACAGAATTTGCATCTGTTCTAGAGGTGCCATGCTGTGTATAAAGTATTCAGCAGACAGATGTTTGTAATAATTAGCAGATTTTGACTGCTATCTGTTAGGCTCACAGCAGGCGAGATACCTAACACTGATGTTCAATAGCTCACGAAGCTTGCTGTAATGGCCCCTGCTGAGAAAACCTATATAGTCTGTTTATCAGGTAAAACAGGACAGCAGTCCTACAGCCAGAACTCTACTGTCAGCTATCACAGGGAAGACTGTGTCCCTTGGTTATGAAGAGCAAGTTCTGCCTGGTTCTGGGCTATCCTTTCCCTAGTCCCTATGCACCAGGTTGTCTTTGTGTTGCTGATACCGGTGTGTAAATCTTAGTAAATGGAATAGGATTGAATATAACTTGACCCCCTAGTCAAGTGTGGGTTAGTGAAGCACTGGTGTACTAACACTCACGTACCAAAAAAGGGCTCATTTCATTCTGAGTGAAAAGCTTCAGTCATGTAATTTCAGAGCACTATCACTACTGTGATATGCAACATACATAAGGTTCATATTTTGATAAAAGGCGTGAGGAGCTCTAAATGTTCCTCAGTAACGTCTATTCACCCTTGCTTGCAGAAAATCAAAATCAAAGAATTATGTATTGATCCCTTTGGTGACTATCCAACTGTTGTTCTCTGAGAGAGGAAATTCCACAGCACCAGTACTATATAAAGTAATATAATCCAAAAGTTTTGTACAAATTTATAGGTATTTCTACAGCTCTCTTTTTGTAGAATTAAAAAAAAAAAAAAAGGCAAATCTCATCCTCAGAACATTATGATTATTCTCTTCTCTCTACCACAATTCACATAAGAATTTATCAGCTAAAAATCATAGGTTGCTAGGATGAACAGCCTTTATGTTAGTCCAGGATCTTAATGTTTTTCCTACCACAAAATACTGGTGTTTATTCTTCAGCAGTTATTAAAAGAACAACCAGTAAGCTTGTATCTAGCCAGAAGAACATAGCGATTTGTAATATCTAGAGATTTTAAGGCCTCTATAGTCACCTGCTAATGCAGAATTACCTTTTGTGTGCAATGCATGGGAACAGTTGAAGAGATCCCTTCGGCTCTTTATGAAGGACACAGATTTTCAAGTTAGTGGTTTTTGGTGCAGGAACTCTTGTCCTCCAGACCTGAAATGAAATAAAAGCCTGGAAAACTGCTGATATTGCTACGTTAATTTCAATTGTTTATCTGTGAGACCAGCCTGGAGGAGAGAGAGGAAAAATGTCCTTGTAAGAAGTTTGACAAAACAGATTTAAATATGACTTCATATTTGGTTGTGTTTTTTTTTTTTTTGGTTTTTTTTTGTTTTTTTTTTTTTTTTCCTGTCGCCTTTAATTACATCTCTATGGGTTCGCTTGCTTGGCAAGCTTTGAAAGAGAAAGAGTGAGGAGCATTTCCATGCCAAGATGGTTTCTTCAAGTTCTCGCCAATCCATGCTTCAGAGTAGCTTTATCAGTAATTGGTTTGTGTATGTTGGCAGTGCTTGATAGCTTTCAGCTGGGTTTGTACACTCAAATACATTTTCATAATCTACAGAACATTGTTCTCTTAGATCTTGTTTGTTCTCCTTTTCCAAAGTAACTTTTTTCAAACACTGTGATACTTGATGTTAGATGTACCACTGTAATAAAATTTATGTGTAGCTAAGGTGAAACTTAGAAGAGTAAACCCCATGCACGTACTGTGCTTCTTAGTAATTAGACAGAGCTCAGCTTCGGCGACAAAACTCAGAAGAAACCAATTACACAGGGGAAATCATCATGAGGATGTTTTGTGCTTATGAATGTTATCCTTACAAAATGGCATTTGATTATTTTTTGATCCAGTAACAATATGTTATATCAACGAATCACGTTATCAGGTATTTCACCTTCACTATGGTAAGGTGCTTAGCCAGTAGGTCTAAAAAGTGCTGTGGTACAAAGTGCTGTGGCACACAGCAATGATTGAGTTTTTGAGTAATTTCCCATTACCTCCATAGAATCATAGAATGGCTAAGGTTGGAAGAGACCTCAAGAATCATCTATTTCCATCCACACCCCACCCCCCAGCCGTAGGGACACCACCCACTGAATCAGGTTGCTCAGGGCCCCATCTAACCTGGTCTCCACGGATGGGGCATCCCCAACATCTCTGTGCAACCTGTTCCAGTGCCTCACTACCCTCTGAGTGAAGAATTTCCTCCTAACCTCTTATCTAAATCTCCTGTTTCAGTCAGCCTCTTTCAGTACTCTAAATACTCCGCAGCTCAGCGGGAGGAGGTGGCAGGATGCTCTTAGCCCCTGCTGACCGTGTTGGTCTGGGGATAGCATTTCTCTTCTTTGCAGATTAGGCCATGACCATTACAGGTTTTATTGGATAGAGCCAACAACGCAAAGCTGCAGTATGCAGACAAGCGTAGATTAGGGATTTGAAAATCCATGAAAGAAAAAACCTGAAGGAAGCCACTAATCGTCCTGTATGTAAAGATTCTGAACGGCAGCAGATAAAGAGAGCGCTGCTTATTGACTGGGCGGGGGATAAAATGCCCTAAACTTCCAGCGGGGGAGAGCTAGGACAAAGCGTTGAGCTGGAGAGGGGTGCACTGAAATAGCGTGCGTAGGAAAGCAACGGAGTCTTCAGACAACAGAGGGTTGTCCTGGCTCTGCTTGCGTGGCACTGCTGCGTCCTGCGTGACACAGCGTGACACTGCTCCCTGCCTCTGCCTCCGCTGGGCCACCCAGTACTGGGGCTGTCTCACACTAGCACTGGGCTCTCGAGCTGTCGGTAATGTCAGGGGAGAAGCACGCACACCCTGCAAGAAATGTTTTTAGCTGTCATTGCTTTTATAAAGCAAAGCCTTTTTTTCTCCCTGGTTTTGTCATTCCTTTTAAAATTTGACTGTTACTATGAATAATGCAAATCAGCGGTTGCCACCTGAGGTAAGGCTAATTAAAATGTTAAATGTGACTTTAAATGGACTGTCTTCCACTACTTCGTCACGTTACATATCACAGCCATCACTTGTTTAACTGAGGGCTGCTTCCTGCTGGCTGCTTCACAGCCATCGGGGTGGCACAGGCAGTGCTGGGGATGTGAGCTGCGTGCTGCATTTAGCAGTGATTAATGGATTGCAGTTATAAATAAGCGTGTACATGTGTATAGTAAGATAGAAGATTACAAAGTGCAATGTCAAAGTGAAAAGTCTAGCACGGGGGCATTTCTGAAGACTTAGCGACCCCCTTTGGATCCTTTCACTGTCGCTCCATCGTACCGTCAGCTTCTGCAGCTTCCTTGCAGTCTGTAGCTGCTAATGTGTTTATAGGAAAACAATGCTCAGTGGGAGCCTCTAAAATGGTGCTTGGTGTTTGTGTGGGGAAGATGCATCTCTCTTCAAAGGGAGTTGTGAAAATGCATTTGTCAGTGTGCGTGAAGTCAATGAAGAAGCAGACATGTTTAATAGGTCACTCGTAGAGCGACAGTATGGTTCCCCTCTGAGGCAGGCTTTGTCAAGGCTGTGCTTACGGATGTGGTGCTGTTGGCCTTAGGTGATTTTCTTGCTATGGGAGCAGTGCCATGATACCAATAGCCCTTGCAAACTGCGTGTGAGTACAGGGAGCTCAAGGGGACTAACTGTGGGGAGGGTTTGCCATTTTGGAGACGCTGCACAACCCCGAGTCTTCTGCCCACTTCTTGCCATCCTTCCTCCCTTCCCCACCTCTCCTCAAGTCATACAGCCATACACACACCAGTCAGTTGTGCATGGCAGATGAGGCAGCAGGTGTGTACTGAGACATGAGAGGGTCCCACTGGAGAGCAGGAGGAACTTCTCCCCCATGAGGACAGTCTGCCTTTGGGACAGGGTGTCCAGGGACACTGTGCTGTCACCATTTCTGGTGGTTTTCAAGCCTGGTTAATGTGGAGTACTGAGCAACTTCATTTGATCTTGTCATTGACCCTGCTTTGAGCAGGCGGCACCTCCAGCCTGAAGCACAGGGTGACAAAATCCTCCCTGCTTCAGAGGCCGCAGGGATTCTCAGAGGGGCATGGGCAGGACATTGCTGCTGCATGAGGAGGCTAACCGGGATGGTTCTGGCCACATGTAAAGGTTGGCGTTGACTCTAGGGTGTGACAGCAAAGGTAACCAGCAAAAGGAGTGCGAGATAACACAGAATGGAGGAGTGCCTTGCGAGGATACTGGGTGTTTGGTGGTGACCGGTAGGCGACCCTGTTCTGGATCAGGGCCTGACAGGATGCCAGCACTGAGAGGAAGGTGAGTGTCCCTGGGCAGGTTTCTGTCTGCTCTGCTGCTGGAGTAGGATTTTCCTTTTCTGCTGCCCGCACACCTCTGGTGGCAGACACTGCCTGCCTTCCTTACAAGTCTCCATCTTGTTGCACAGTGAGCAGGAGTGACTTCTGTAGCCCATGTCATTGCCTTGGGTTCCTTCAGGTTTCTTGAAAAATTCCTGTTTCTGAAATCTCCGTAGAGTTGCTTAGCTGACAAACGCTTGCATGCTGGCTGCAGAGCAGCATGCAGGCGATGCTGTCCACAAGACACCCCCAGGTGAACCCCCAGGTGACTTTGGCTTCTGTTTAGAAGGGATTCAGTGGGCAAAAGGAAAGGAGGAGTGGTGCTCAGTATGGAAATTGCTCTGCCTGTTAGTGAGTTGGCAGGATCTCGAAAGAAACAATTGTGAATGCAGCCGAATTACTGCCCTAACAGAGGGAGAGTGCTTGTTGCAGACTTCAGGCTGAGTGCTGCTCAGGCTGCTGGTGCTAGGACATCTTTGCCACTTTTTGATATTCTCAATGACAGAATACAATTCAGTATGGCATCCAGTGGGGGTCTGCTTGGAAAAATGAGGGGATTGTAAAGCAGGTTTTTTCAGGATAACTAATTGTGGTTGGACATGCTGCTTCCTGCAGACCAAACAAAGTCTGAACCAGGAGGATATTCCCTGAATGGTGTAACGCTGCTTGTTTCATGGCAGATAGTTTTGAGGCATACTGGTAATGAGCTGGAAGACGAACACACGTGGACATGGGAACTGTTTTAGCTCGTCTTACAAGCTCTCCAGAAGGTCACAGTTGCAGAGGGTTGCTGTCACAGAGAAACCAGCAGCCTGATTTAGGGGGAATGTAAAGGCAACTAGAAAGGAAAAAAAGTTACAGGTCTGACACAACAAGTGGAAAAAAAAAAAAAGAGGCTGATGGAGTGTAAAGCAGTAGATGTGGAAATTCAGGGTGAAGAGGAGTGAGAAAAGTTGAAATATTATGTCACCAGCAGGATTACTGGAAGACCTGACCAGGACAGAGGAGGAGTCTTGTTAAGCTATATTAAAACACAATAAATACTTAACATTTATAACAGTCCATTTCTAGCAAATGGTAATACTGCCAGTGAAAGTGTGAGAAAAATCTCAAATAATTTTCTTCAGACAGGATCTGCTGTGAAGCTTATTTTATTCGCGATTGCAATGCCGGGCGTGCTGTCAATCAGGAGCACATTTTAGTAAACAAAGCATAACCTTTTATTCCCTATTACCCGATGCCTGAGCACCTCCCCTGTTTCCCAATGGCTGAGTACTACGGGTTCACAAGCTACTCGACACTCTTCTGTGCCATATATGTACAATTTTTCTTTTTTTCAACCCTTTAATTTCTCCTTTCTTATGTTTTGAGAACTTGTGATCTTTGTTTTACTGTTCTCACACTGCTCGTCCTCTTTTTCTCAAGCTTCAGCCTTATTTTGGAACAGTGAGGCTTTCTGCTGCCCACTTACCTACTTAGCATTTCTCCTTATTATGACTACACAACTACCTTGGAATACAGAAAAGTAATTCTCTACTGCAAAAACACAACTTTGTTTCTCACAAAAGCACAGAAGATGCAATTTTCAACAGATGCATTGGTTTTCTTGTTGAGAAAAGGCAAAGTGATGTATCCCTTCCACGTAAGAACATGATATTTTCATCTCTCACAGCGACTCAACAGTGTGTTAAAAACCCTTCTCGAGTTTGGCAAGTATAGATGAACTTGCATCCTTCAGCTGTAAAAACTGGCCAAGAACTCATGTTATAGGGTTTTTGGGTTGTTGTTTATTTGTTTGGTGTTTTTTTTATTATTTTTTTCAAAACTCTTAGAACCCTGGGAGAGTTTGGAGGCACTAAAAGGAAAGGAATGTTTCAGTACTTGAAAAGCAGAACTGGAATGATCCATGTTAATAAAATTCAGATAAAGGTAAGTTAACTTGATATCAGAGTTGGACAAAACTAAAGGACAGATGTGTGATTCTCATAATAAACGACTAAAATACATGAGCTCTTTAACACTGATTGGTGTTGGCTTATGGAAAAATAGATCCTTTTTGATGGTATTACAACATTGTTTGATGAAATTAATAGTGTGTATTATATACTTCTGCTTGGTACCTTGCAGTATTTTGCCTGAGGAAAAATAAGAGATCACCTTCAGTCCTGTCAAGTTCTATTTCTGGCTGATATGTGTTGTTGGACTGCAAGAGCAGTTCAGTCATTACCATGCTGGTGTGCTTGTAAGGAGGTCCTGTGAAATTTTTTCTGTGACCTGAGAGCCATACTGAAGTTACTCAATAAAACTCACAGATGTCCTGGCAGCTCTGGAATTACAAAAGGCCAAACCACTGTTAGAGGTGTAAGAGATCAGGATGCATTGTAACATGGCAAAAGGTAAATTTCTGTGCTTAAGAGCAAAGAAAGCAGGATACCACTTCAACTGTGGAAATTTGGGCATTTGGGTTATTCCTTTGTTTGGTCACAGGTTTCCTCCCAGATTCTGAAATTTGAGCACAACTGCTTCATCTATGGGAGTCCCACCCCCAAGAGAAGGTTCTCTTCCTTGTGCAAGTCCCCAGAGGTTCTGTGTCTGGCTGGAGCCGGCTGGTACAGCTTCCAGAGCCTGAGCCGTGCAGCCTTTGGGATTGGAGCAGGAGGGGTCTGAACCGGGGGTAAAGCTGAAGCTTTGGGATCACATAGCTTTGTGGTGAAACATCAGATATGGTCCTGCACTGAGCAGGTCAGAGCCCTAGCGATGATACTTCTGGGTGCTTTGGGTGTCTCATTTCTCTTTGAACAGCCCTTGCGGGCCAGCGTCACCTCCTGCTCACTGTAATAGCATTTGCCCTTCTGCTGCCACCAGGGCTTCGTTCTGGCTGGGAAAGCAACAGTGGAACATCACTGAAAGGACTGGAAATTGTGCAGTTATCTTATGACTCTGGAAACTGGAACTCTTCAATGAACCATGAGGAAAAGTAAGGTGATATCCCTTTATAGGGAGCTGTGGGAAGATCCAGTCTTGGTAATAGACTTCATTCCTACCAGTAAAAATGTATGAGAAGCCTCAAGATTGAGGGGATGTAGCTAGACATGTTCAAAATGTCAAAAATAAAAATGGCAGGCATATATTTAGTAGTAAAGATTACTTTATATCCAGAGAAATCTTTCTGAAATTGTGCTCAAGCTCAACAGTGTTGGCAATTTGAGAATTAGTGCTGAATTTTAGTCCAGAGTATGAAGTGCTCCAGACAAGAACTGAGTGAACTTGAAGGCCTGTGTTATGCAGGAGAGCATCTGGGTGATTGCAGCAGTCCTTCTGGGCAGTGCAGTCTCTGACATGAAGGGTAGTGGGAAGCCAGGCAAATGCAGTAGTAAGCAAGATGATCATCTGAAGATGATCATCTTTACCCGCTTGAATTACGAGGATAGAACACTTCTTGCTGGGATGCCGCTCCAACGTGGCTCATCCTCATCAGTCTGTCTGATGTGCTGTGTGTCTATTTGCAGAATCTCAAGGGATGCTAATCAAGTTGTCTTTTCATCTCCTATTTAGTAGCACTTTTATGCAGGCACTAAGGCAGTACTTCAACGTGTCATGTCTCTTCATTTTGGGGGGAGGCGGGGGGGATACTTCTCCAGCCGAGTCACCAGGTAGCACACAGCAATAGGTCTTGGAGCCAGCTGTCTCTCCTGTTCCAGGAAAAGTAGCAGTAGAATACCAGCTCCTGTGGGAGCTAAATGAAAACTAAATAAGAATTTCATACTTTTCTTAATTCCAAGAACATTAAATTAACAAAAAATGCAGCAAATGTCTCTTGTGCAAGGAGCTTAGCACTCACTTATTGTCTAGAGACCCAAAACAGTGAGGCAGTGCTCCTCCTTGTGTTCAGTATTCCCGGCCACTACCAGCCTGCTTGCGTTTTTTGGCTCTGTAAACCCCCAATAGGGTAAAGAAAGACCTCGGGGTCACTGGTAACTCCCAGTTTTTACTGGCTATCACCACCGCTGTTTTGTGAACCAATGAGATTAAGTTCTTCAGTGCGTTACTGCAGTTCAACACAGGATTCAGCTACGGCCTGCCTCCTCCCACCCTCCACGTGGGTTAGCTTTTAATGGGAGGGGTATCTGGGAAGGTTGAGGTTGATGTTTGCTCATGGAAAATTTAAATGTAGTCTGGGTAATGGGGAGAGAAAACACTTCTGTGAGTGTTGGAAGGTAAGGGGATACAAAATTATCTGTAGTTTTCCTAGAGATGGCAGTCAATAAAACTAAAGAATATGGTAAGCAAAACGAGGAATGCAAAATGTCAAAGTGCTTATGCACAGCTGTGTGCAGTGCAACCAGTAACACCCACCATATGTTTGGTTGCAAGGTAGATATGTATATAATAACCTAGCCCTTCTTCCCTTCCAACCAAGTTCCCATAACAGCAGTGCTGCAGGAAAACCTGACCCAGCCCTGACTCAGCAGGCAGTGTCTGTCATAGGGCTTTGCCAGAACCGATCATTAGATTCCCTCCTCCAAGTCACTGGCCCTTCTGCCAACTCGGGGGCTTTGGCCTTGGGTTGTTTTTCCAGCAGCAGGATGAATCCCCTGGGAAAAACTGAACCTATGCATGACTTTTGGCACTGGAGGAACCCAGAGATCCCCTCAGCAGTGCTGGCTCGAATGTGCTGATGGTGCAATTTAGAGCCCGTATCTGTAAATTGCATTGTAAGTTGCTGTAATCTGATCCCAAAGTCAAAGGAAGAGGCATCATCAAAATAACCTTGAAGAACTGTGAAAGGTCTCTGTGGCCACTTGTGCACACCTCAGATTCTGCTGGTAGCGGCTCCAGGATGCTGTGCTGAGGCTGGGGTACTCTTATGTCTAAGGGGTGAGTAGGTCCTCAGCTGTGGCCATAGTACTTGGCAGCATGTAGGAACTGAGGCAGACAATATGGGAAGAGAAGATGCTCCTTTGTTTCCCTGTGACATTCATCCATGTTGAGCATGAAGAGGGAAAATCAGCCAAGTCCACCGCCTTCTTGTCAGAGGGGCGGACAGAGAAGTCCTCTCCATGGAGAAGGCAGGCAGAAGACAACTGCTTGAATCCTCCTACCATCTAGTTCTGTCCATGCCCGTTAGCTGAAAACATGGGCAAGTAACTGCCTGTTGGCAGCCCCACTGCTGCTAGGCCTTTCTGGGCCAGTAGAAAAGCCGGTGGTTGTTGCCAGGGAGGAGTACAGCAGCATATTACTCTCTGCTGTGGCTCCTGGCTGGAGTCTGAAGTTTGCCATTAGAACTTGTCACTGCCTCTGCTTCTTTTTTTTTTCTTTTTCTTTTACAATATTTGTTGTGGTTTCCACCTAGTTAGTTCACATAGCTTCCAGTAGGGTTTCTGGACCACATCCAGCCATTTCCCCAGTTTGAATGAATCAGATTAGTTTCAGTGCACATTAACATGTAACATAGCATGAGGGAAACCTCTGAGCCTTCTGAATTGCACCATTGTTCCTTAAAAGCATTATGTGGTGAAGCCAGCCATTAATCACTCCCAATCTTTAAATTATGAATTGTTAATGAGAGTGCAGAAGAAACACAATACAAATGAAAAGTGGATTTCATTATTAAAGCAATTTAAACTTTATCTCTGTAGAAAACAGTCTGATTTTTCTGTAACAGAAAATAGTTAGGAATCGTAATCATTAACCTGAAATTATAAATTTACATGCATCTTTCTCACAAAGAGCAAAAATATTCGAGGCTTGCTATTCCCTGTGTGTTGAATCTTCAAAGCAAGGAAAAGCAATGCAACTGTTTCCAGAACTTGATTGGTGAGCCAAAATTTGGTGGGTTTACTGACCTGATGTAGCTAATGTAGTCTGTGAGTAGTCTCCATGGTGTTAGTGCAGATTCTTTTTCTGGAAGGATACTACTGGGTGTGCATGTATCAGAACGGGTATAAATAAATGACTTGACACTTGGAATTAGCGTAGGTCATGCTGTGAGTTGCCTTCAGCCTTACATGAAACTAGGTCCCCATGGATTCCCTCAGTGTTTTCTGTGAGTAACCACTGTGCAGCTTGAGTAACACCCGAGTTTCAGAGCAAGATTAACCTTCTGTACAGTGTACGCTGCTTCTTAAAGCATTTAAAATGTTTTCCTTGTAATGATAAGGATTTGTTATGATCACAGTAATTTCAGTGTTTGCAACTGGAGGGGGAACAAGCCAGCAAATAACACGCTTCCGCAGTGTTGCCTGTACATCTGTGCGGAGGTCGCATTCAGCACAGCAAGCATTCCTGCGCTGTGCTCCCAGACGCTGAGCCTGTGAAAAAGAGAAGATTCAATAGGAAAGGAAAGGGTAAGAGCCATGGGTGAGCTTGGAGCAGGTCTAAAGTAAAAGCTGGTTAGGCAGACTTGGCTGCTTTCATGAAGAGAACTGGAAGAGAAAAATAAAAGCGATAGAAGGAGATATGGAGATTGTAACAGACGGGTGGGGTGGGAAGTGAGGGCAGAGCGCCCGGTGTTTTGGTGGGCTTACAGAGTAAGAATTATAAAATGACTGGGGAAGGATGAATATTGCTGGTGGTTATTTGAGGACTGTTTTATTGCTGCTTTTTCATAAACAATCAATAAGAAGAGCAGCTGTAGTAGTTGGAAACGAACAGTAAGGGACAAAAGATCGAGCCTTTGTCTGAGGGAAAATGGTCATTATGCCATCAGGTTTGTTTGAGGTGCTCGCGCAGAAACATTCAAAGGCAGCAGCACAGAAATACTTGATTTTAGAAAGGTAGATGTGAGGGATTATGAAAAGACTGGGATAAAAGTGATTGAAAGACAACTATTGTCCAAAACTTCTACTCAGGAGCAGTCAGAGCTAGGGTCTCTGCAGAGGAACCTCTTCCATTTCAGCATCCTTTTGCTGTTAATGCTGGTAGAGGAAGCCACCTTTGTTTAGCAAGACAAGTAGTGTTCAGTCGGGAGCTGAGTTAGAAGGGTAGGAACTGAATGAAGAGAGCGAGGGAAGGTATCTCACCACAGAATGTCATCAGTGACACTGGGGCTTGTCCTTATTCGTTCTCCCTGGAAGAGCAGTGATTTCAGCCTACGTGGATTCTCCCATAAGGATGAAAGCTCTCCAAGAGCCCAGGATCACGAACGCTAACCTGCTGCTCCCTGCGCCTCCACTCACCTCAGTGCACTGAGGACTGTGACTGCCACCGCCTGCTCCCAAATCCCCCGAGGGGAGATTCTGTAGTCTTCAGGGCACAGCCTTGGGCTTAAGTTTTCAGCAGGTTCTCACCCACCTGCAGGCCTTTGCCTGCCTTTACTGCTGTCTCTCAACACAAAGCTCTGGGACTGGCTGTTTTCTGCCCACAAGGAGAGCAGGGAGACGGAACAATTCCCGCAGCGAGCCTGTGCCTAATGTGTTGTGCTGCATCCTGCTTCTCACCGCTGTCCGGGGGGGAGAAGGATGTAGCTGAATGTTTCTCAATATGCAGAGAGGTGAGGAACAACAGATAACGTCCCTGTTATTGAAATAAGCGGTGGTTAAAAAATCAAAGCGAGAATCAAGTGTACATATTTGAAGAAATATTATTAAGTTCCTTTTTATACTTATTTATAATAAATTATCAGATGAAAAAACAGACTGATGTTTTTATAACATGACTAGCGTGTGCTTATAGACAGTTTTAATATCAGGAAGAAGTGGTATATGTGGTTACCTGCCGAGGTTATGAGCAAACTGTTGGACTCCTACCAGCTGATCCTTTTTAAAACATCTGTACTTGTGGATCCTTTACAAACTCGGAGCAGAACCTTCACACGAAATGGGAGCAGAAGCTGGGCGAGGTACAGGTGGGCTGCTGGTTATGCTGTGCTGCCGCTGCCTGTGGCCCTGGTTTCTGGGAAGGGGAACTGCTGGAGGCTGGGGATGGGACATTTTTGCTTTTCAGTAGCAGTGTGGGAATGTGGAGAGCTGGCTGCAGGAGGAGGAATGGGAGCAAGCTATACTCATTATATATATTCATTAGCCAAAATGCCTTGTCTGCAACTTCCACCTGCAGGGGCTGTCAGCATGCTGGAGAAGGGGCTGTGTGCATCTGGGCTCCCTGCAGCCCCTCCGCCACTCCTACTGCTCACAGTTTTTCTGTCAAATAGTGAAAACGTGCAAAAAGGTTTCCATGGGTAAAGCTCACTTTCTAATCATCACTTTCTAATCACAAGACTGGCTCCCAAAGGAATGGGAAGAGGGAAGGAGATAGCTTCTCCTCCTTGTTCAGCTTAAAATGGCTCTTGTTCCACCAGCATGTGTTCTCTGCTGTCCTGAGAGGTGTCTGCATTGGGCCAGGTTTTCTCTTCACAGCTGCCTTAATGTTTCCTCAGAGCCACAAGCGTGTCCCCACCCCCAGGACTTGGGCTGCCTGGGGGCAGGCCCGCCCTGATGGGGTGCAGCTGTAAGCTGCGGGGCAGAGCTGGGGGAGGCTGAGATGGGCTGTGCCCCTCTGGGGCTCGGGAGCTGCATTTAAGTTCAGGCCCTCAGCTTGGGGTCTTGCCCGTGCTGTGCCTCTGCCTGTGCTTCCCCTCACACCTTGTGGATCCTGGCCTCTTCTTGCTAAATGGACTTCCCAGCCTGGCCTTGGAGCTGCCCTGTCCCTGCAGACCGATTGCTGCTGCTGGCCCCGCTCCGCTCTGCTTGCGTGGCTGCCATGCAGCGCTTCCAGTGCTCAGGGGTACTGCCCTGCGGCTTTCTCGCTGTCACCTTGACTCCTGGCTTCATCCCCTTGCTGAACAGCCTGCCTGTGCTGCTTCTGGAGATGCTACAGGTGGGGAAAATCCACATGAGATTTCTAATTCTGCCTCCGTAACTTTGGCTGTTTTCTTTGGTTTGTGATAAGATGTGGGGAATGCAGAGGGCCACTCGTGTATTTTCTTGATTGTATTTTGAGCTGCTTTTGTGGTATGGGATGACTTTTCCTTCCGTTTGGATCTTTTTTAAAAAAGATTGCCATTTGCAGATCTGTGCCTCGAATTGTTCTGAAGTTTGTTTCCTTCTTTTCCTGAAGAGAACATAGATATTTTTTGACTAGTTCTGTAGAACAAACAGCCCTGTGTGCCAGCAGGCAGACCCACCATCTGTCCAGCAGTAGCTCTTCTCACTTCAGCAAATCTGCACTGTGCCCCCAGGAAGGGACACAAGGAGGAAGCTTTACCTGTATACTGCCAATGCCTGCGCTCCTCAGAGAGCAAAGAACGGACAGATTTTCAAGTGGCAGAAGTCAGTATGGCTTCATGGAAGTCAGTTTGCACAGTCTGGCTCATATTTTCCACCTGTTTGGGCACCCGAGATAGAAAATTTATTCTCTATTGCACTGCGGTGTCATCATGGGAAATGAGTCTCTGTGCCAGCGTGGGAAGTGAACTCATGACCTGGCTTACAAACAAAACCACTTCCTGAAAGAATCTGGTCAAAATCACGGAGTGTGACTTAATGCAAAAAAGAGAGCAGGTACTGAAAGGTCAGCATGGTGACAGATGATGTTTCACTCTGCTTACGGTTCTGCAGTGCTTTGCTGTTGGAGTAGGGCAAATCCCAGTAGCAGTGTATCAAGAGCCCGTGTTGGTATGTTATGCCCAAGTGCTTGCATTTGGGGCTTCCAGCCCAGCACCTAGCTTGCAGGAATCCTTCCACTGGCTCTCCCAAACTGCAAGGACTGTAGCCTGGGTTTATGAAGAGGCAGGGAAGCCAAAAATAAGCTTTTAAAATCAGTCCTCATTCCTTTACCATTACATGCCTGTACCAAGCATACAGTGCTGGCTGCTGGGGTAAGCCAGCCTCTGCCATGCTTTAGGAGAAATTGGTATTGTTCCCTCTAGGTCAGGGAGCCATGCCAACCTACAGCACCTGATTACGCCTTGAGTGCTAGCTGCGACCCAGCATGGTGCTAAGGGGTTTCAGAGGACTGGGAATGAAAAACAATTGTTGTCGACAGTGTCTCTATTCCACAGTTTTACACATAGCTTGCTTGGCATATATTTCCTTAGTGTAGAACAGAAAACTGCATTTGGGTGGCACTGCACAAGTGATTCTTTTTGCAATTATCAGTGTCTGTCTTAGGTGGCAAAATCTGTTGGTTGTCATCCTCACAGAAACAAATGGCATCTTTTTTGGTCAAATTAGACTCTTGGCATAGGTTAGCAGAAGCTGTGCGATTATGAAGAAATCCAATATGCTTACAAGCTGACACACTGACCACAGGGCAAAAGGAAATCAGGCTCCAGTAACTTGGTGTGCTGATCATGAACAGAGAGATCAGGTTGGCTCAAGTAATGGAGGCCTTTAGCTGCTGGTGTGGTCACCTGCCTGCAGGGCTGCTACAGGCACCTGCGTGTGCTGTGGTCTCGTGTCAGCTGTGTAGGAGCTGATGGTGCGTAGGGAAGGGGCTGTGTCAGTTCTCTCTCTTCTGTGATGACATTCCATATTCTTCAGGCTGCAGGAAGGGCCAAGACAGAGATTGCCCCCGTGGTCCAGTATTCAGACACGATATTTGGTATGGAAAAGTTACCTGTGCCCCATCTGCTCTGCTTGGTGTGGGAAAGGACAGGCTGAACTTAGGTGTTTGTGGGGTGAGGCTTGACCTGTCTCCTGAGCAGCTCCCATCAGGTAACTCTGCTCCCTGCATGTGAGACTGCAAAAACTGGTTCTCTCCTTCCAGGTGTGTTTTGACATGGTGCAACTGCTGTCTGCACTCCTCTGTGAGTGAGACCCTCTCCAGCAGGGTCAGGGTCAGAAAAGCATAAGGGTCTGACAGGCCATAGGGCTGGCGCTGAACTGCTTGGGCTGTCGAGAGTAAACTGGCAACTGGTCAAGACCAAAGCAAAAAGTTATTGGGGTATGGAGAAAGCGAGGATCTTAAACATACCCAGATATGGCCAATGTGAACCAAAGGCTCTCAGAATTGCAATTTTGGATGTGAGTTAAATATAGGTGACCCATGTGTCTCTCCGTCTCTCTGTTTTTTTCTGAGTGGTCCCTAAGTCCTTTTTCCCGGATCTAGCGTTTGGCCTTTGCTGTTGTGTTTGTTTGATTACTTAAATAAATTTAGCTTTGTCTCTGCTAGGTTGAGGTGTCTGTTTAGAAAGGCACATTGCTTCGTTCTGACATGTGTTCCTCTAAGGAAAGTCTGTCATAACTATTTCAAATATATTTTTTTCCACTCAGATGTATTTGTGCATACAAACTATAGCTCAAAGTGCTGAAACTCATCTTCCTACATGCATCGGTGGTCCTAAATAAGTAATGAAGCAAATGTAGCTAAGATGCAAATGTGAAGTATCTTATTTTCAGCTTGGCTTGCATTAAGCTGTTAATTTCCATTAGCATTAATGAGAAAACACACCCAAAGGTTTTCCCAAGGCAAGAGTTCTGATCCTCCTAACAATAATTTCCCTTTTACAGTGCCTTTCAATCAAGGATATTTGTATTTTGCAAACTTAATTAAGAATTAATTAATTAACAATATTCCTGGAAGGAACAGCAAATGGTGTTTTCCCCATTCTATCAGTGTGTGAATGGAGGTTCCTAGTGGGGTATGGGAATCCTGGCGCTGATGTTGAAATCTGAACGCCTGATGCCACCATCCGCAGCTTGCAGGGGACTTTGGTTTTACTCCGGTGGGCAGCTGAGCTCCACCACAGCCACTCCCCCTCCTCAAAGCAAAAGGGGGAGAAAATGCAATGCAGAGGGCTCAGGGGTTAAGGACAGGGAGATCGCTCAACAATTACCATGACAGACAAAACAGACTCTGAGTAGGGAGATAATAAGATTCATTGCCTATTATTAACAAGCTAGAGAAGTGAGAAAGGAAAGAAGCCAAAAGCACTTCCCCCCCCCCCTTCCACCTCCTCCCCCTGAGCAGTGCAGGGGAATGGGGGTTATGGTCAGTCTGTAGCACTTCTCTGCCGCTCCTTCTTGGTCCCTCTCGTCCCCTGTGCTGTGGGGTCCTCCCTCAGGTGCCGTCCTTCCCAGTCTGATCCTGTGTGGGCTTCCCACAGGCAGCAGCTCTTCAAGAACTGCTCCAGTATGGGTCTGTACCACGGGGTCCATCCCTCAGGAGCAAACTGCTCCAACCTGGGTCCCCCACAGGCAGCAGCTCTCCCCAGACCCCCTGCCCCTGCGTGGGCTCCTCTCCACAGGCTGCAGCTCTGGCCCAGGGCCTGCTCCAGTGAGGGTCCTCCACAGGCCACAGCCTCCGTCAGTGCAGGCCCACCTGCTCCACCGTGGTCTCCTCCCCGGGCTGCAGCGTGGAGCCCTGCTCCCCCGTGGTACTCCATGGGCTGCAGGGGGACAGCCTGCTTCACCATGGGCCTCACCACAGGCCGCAGGGGACTTCTGCTCTGGTGCCTGGAGCACCTCTCCCCCTCCTTCACTGAACGTGGTGTCTGCAAGGGTGTTTCTCACTCCTCATCCTCCCAGCTGCTGTTGTACACCAGTTTTTTTCTCCTTCATTAAATCTTTTCTCACAGAGACGCGAACAACACTGCTTACTGGCTCAGCTCTAGGCAGAGGCCGATCCCTTTGGAGCTGGCTGAAATTGTCCCTTACCTGCCCCATGTTAGATGCTGGAATCTTCTCACAGAAGGCACCCCTGCAGCCCCCTGCTACCAAAACCTTGCCATGTAAACCTACTACAGATTCACAAGTTTGTCCCACGTAATCCCTATTTACTGTTTAATATATCACTGCTTTGATACTCGTTTAATAAATTGGTTTATATGAAAGCTGTTCTTACCCAGACCTTACTTGTGATTATAAATAATCTCACTTGCATGCAGCAATTCTGTCTTACTGGTTATAATTGCAGTTTCTGCTAAATACTTGGCAGATCCGTTACAACTTTCATATTTTCATTTGCAGAAAAAGCAGACAATTTTAATAGTTATCTGTAGAAACAAATTACATTTTGGTTGTGAAACATGGCTGACATTATTAAATGGTACACCAAGCTGTCTACCCTATGATTTCCTATCGGATGTTCTCAATCTGTATGAACAGCCTTAGTGTTGTGCTTGGTGGCTAGCTAATTTCTACATATTCATTTTTGTAATATTTATTCCTATCACTCAATCGGATTTGTAAACCAAATTCACAAATGATGAGGAGTATGTTCTTCTTTGCAATTAGGATGATTCACCAGTGGCATAACTAATAGGGAAAACAGGAAACTAAGAAATTACACCCTTCTTCTTGAGATGGGAGTGCAGCTTGTGAGCAGAAACAGTAGGAAACGGAATGATAGAATAAGAAAGAAGGAGAAAAGATCGAAATATTGAAAGGTGTCAAGGAGATGGGAAGATGAGGAACAGAACACAGAAATGGGAAGTAATGACAGCACCCAAGACAGAGTGAGAGCGCTGCTTCCTATAAAGGAAGATAAAATAATGAAGAAAAAATATAGTGAAAATAAGCCTGGCAAAATCTGATCAGTGTGGCAAACCCTTTAAAGAAGGAGAAAAAAAGATCCCATGCATAGTAATCTGTACCTAGAAGCTATGGAAACTGAGGAAATGGTAGAAGAGTATTTTGCATTCACAGAGAGAAATAATGAACAGAATGTTTTAGGACAGTTTAATCCTGAAGGCTGCAGGAAGTCATAGATGATGGAGAGTGTTAGCAGAGATGGGCATGTGTGTGGGGACAAGGTGAGGGGGTGTGTGTCTGTCTGTGTAGAAATTTTGCTACCACTTGGGAAGACTTGAAGTCCAACCTGAGCCCTGGGTATGCTAAAACTTCAGAAAGTGGATGAACACTATATACTGATGTGCTACTGCTGCAGTGTCTTCCTGACACTCCTCTGGCTTGCCGTTAATATGGTATAATACAGGGTGACTTTGTGAGTATCCTCTCAGTAGGTTCTCCACAGGAAAACCAAAGGTACTGCAAATTCCTAATGAAACTATTTCCAGATAGTTAATCTGTGTTATCTCCACCAAAGGCAATAGGGAGAGCTGGTGTGATAGGGAATTTGACTGTAATCAACCCTTTTTGTAATTAAATCTAAACATAATAGCTGAGGCTTATTGGGGCAGTGCTTGATGTTAAGAGCTTATTCCTTCAGTCTCACAGAAGGCCAAAAGCTGGGGATGCCTCCTGCTTTGAAATGAAGGCTCTGTGGAGACTAACTTTTCTTTCATACTGCTTGTGTACAAAAAACCACTTGTCACAGAACAGCATTGCTGTCTCAGTGTGCAGGAGTAACTGCCTGTTGGAAATTAAATGTTTGGGCCGCCTTACTCTTCTGAGGCTTCTTACCTTGTGCATTGACTCCAGGTATATCTGAAAAATGGGCCTTGATGTTACTCAGTACTACTGAAAGTTGCTGTTGAATTTTCCTCTTTCTCCCAGAAAACTAGCAGAGAATTGGTTTATTGAGTGTCCAGAATAACCTCTTTGCTGCTGCTGAATGCCTGTTAACTCAGAGGAGCTGGCTTCACATAAAGGCATGCTAAGGACAGAAATCCGAGAAGGAAAATCCTTAGTAGATGAAAGCTGTCCTAGAGACAGAGGGCACGCTGGGGTCCTTGTGCAGATAATCAATTCATGTGGTCTGATTTGAAAACAACAGTGCAGAGTCCTGTTTTTCCCATTAATAGCAACTGCAAAAGAATTATCATCTGCTTTGTTACAGTCTCTGATCTCCTTGTAGGCTGCTTCTTCATTGTTCTGCAACCTACATGATGTGCAATATCGTCACTTCAGTTGCATTTTGATCACTTCTTCCTTAGAGTCCCCATTCACAGAATCATACTGATCACTTGAGTCTCAGTTCTTGGTTTATAAAGTCTGACTGTCATTGTGTGCGTAGTTGGGAACTTGAAACATGGACCCTAAAGATTTAAACATGGTGGGGGAAGGAAGAAGTACTTAAATTGTTCAGTCTAAGTAAATAAAGAATACTTTATTAAGACAGTCGTGTACCTTTTCTGGGATCTTATAGTTTCTGTTGCTCCAGATTAACACTGTTAAATTAATTTTTTAATTTGCATATTAAATCTACATCTTCAAAATAATAGAAAAAAATAAGAACACCTGTTTTCTCTACCTATATCTCTTAGACTCGTTTTGAAATTTTAAAATTTTAGAGAAGAAAAAATTCCAAACTGTCATAAACATATCTCTGTACAGTTTTGTCCTGGCTCGGAGTCTCTAATCTTTTGATGTCATCCTTTCTGGGGATGATTCTTGTCTAGTCCCATCTATTGATTGAGATTAGGGTGGTGATCGGTGGCGCAGAGTCCAGCTGGAGACCTGTGACTAGTGGTGTTCTCCAGGGGCTGGTGCTGGGTATCAGTACCACACGTATCAGTACGGGCTGGGGGACGACCTGCTGGAGAGGGTGGACGACAGGTTGGCCATGAGCCAGCAGTGTGCCCTGGTGGCCAAGAGGGCCAATGGGATCCTGGCGTGCATTAAAAGGAGTGAGCCAGCAGGTCAAGGGAGGTGATCCTCCCCCTCTACTCTGCCCTGCTCAGGCCTCACCTGCAGTACTGTGCCCAGTTCTGGGCTCCCCGGTACCAAACAGACAGGGATCTCCTGGAAGGAGTCCAGCGGAGGGCCACAGAGATGGTACGGGGCCTGGAGCAGCTCCCCTGAGAGGAGAGGCTGAGAGACCTGGCTCTGTTCAGCCTGGAGAAGAGAAGACTGAGCGGGATCTTAGCAATGTTTACAGATATCTTGAGTGTGGGAGACAGAGGGATTTGGCCAACCTCTTCTCAGTGGTTTGTGGGGACAGGACAAGGGGCGATGGCCACAAGATGGAGCACAGCAAGTTCCGCACCAACATGCCAAAGAACTTCTTCACGGTGAGGGTGACGGAGCACTGGGACAGGCTGCCCAGGGAGGGTGTGGGGTCTCCTTCTCTGTAGATATTCAAGGCCCGTCTGGACGCCTCCCTGGGCAGCCTGCTGCAGGGAACCTGCTTTGGCGGGGGGGTTGGACCCGATGATCTCTGGAGGTCCCTTCCAACCCCTACAGGTCTGTGATTCTGTGACTGCTCATGGACTCTCCCAGGCTACCACTTAATTACAATTACTATGGCTACATGGTTAGGCAATAAACTCTCCGTTGGTCTTTCAGTTGGTCAGATTTTTCATTAATAATCTCTGGGCAAAGCCCAGCTGATGTGCTTAAAAACCAACTAGATTGTCCCTTTAGTCTTGGGGGTGTGATGGCAAAGTTGGAAGGACTGATCTGCAGTCAGTCCTTTGGGGCCTTGTGCTGTGTTTTTTTTCCTGCTTCAGATGAGTGCAGGATTCCTCTGCCATAGGTCTGACTCATTAGGTTCTTCAGTGTGGTTAGTCTAAGCATCTGCTGACAAAATTGACTTCAAAATGGTTTTTTAACAGTGCTTTTTCTTTTTTTTCACCTGGCCTTCTTATAAAAACATATTTGGATTTTTCACTGAAAATCCAAACTGTGAAACTTGAGTTCTTTATCTCCTTTCCTACCTTTTTTTTTTGCAGCAAAAATGGTAAAAGGTTGTATAAGTACTATTCTACCTACTGATTTCTAAACCAAAAACTTTATAAGTCAATTTCTTCATCAAAAGTATTGATTTAAAGAAAAAAACAAGTTCTTCTCATCTGAGTCCTAGTCTGCCCCTTCCTTTGGGCACAAGGAAAGGTAGGCAAGGTCCGGCACTTCCAGGTCAGGAACCGCTAATGTTCTCTCTTCTTCTCAAAGGACTGTCTATTTACAGTGTCGTTTCTGTTAATGATGTAGCTCTCTAGCTTAATGGATTTTCTTCATGTGAATTTTGCCATCTGAATAGCATTTGTAAAACATATAAAGCCACCCAATGCTAAAATAATCCTGCTGTACTACCAGGTAGACCAGCCTCCAGCTGGTCAGAATTGCTGCATGCCTGCTCGTAGTAATGGTTAGCACATATCCCATGACTGTGAGAATCAAGTAATTTTGTGGAGAAACCAAAAGTAAAATGACATTTTTGCAATTTTCCAAGTGAACTGACACTTGAAAGTAATTTTAGCATAATAACATAAAGCAAAATGGCAGCTAATTCCCTAAAGCAGTGTAGCAACCTCAGATTATGCATGCTGTTCAACTAAAACATGACAATGCTGCTTTTTAAAAAGTAGCTTGTGAGGTATTAGATGTGCTCCCAGCGAGCCAAGAAGGCACATCGTGCTGAATAGGGGCTGGGGACGGCAGAGAACTGGCACTGCCCTGCTTTGGCTACAGAGTCACCCCAAGTGCAGCACCCATATGGCAGTTCTTCAGTCGAGCTCTGAAATTGTATTTAAAGAGGGAGAGCAAAAGGCTGTTTTCACAGAACAGTTGCTAATCTTTAGAGGGACTGTCTGTAGAGTGTAACAGCGAGAGCTTGGTCTTCAGCATTGAACTGCATTTCTAAATGAAATTAAGTGGAAGGGACGAGCAGTAGGACACAGCTCCTGACAGCACATCCTGAGGCACCTGTGCGGCAAACACTGAGCAGTCTGAAAACAACACTTTTAATCCCCCTAAAAACTAGTCTCTTCCTGACTGTACTTACTGTCCATCTGTGCTTTAAACACTGTATTTATTTACTTATTCACATCCTACGAGGAACAGCTGAGGGAGCTGGGGTTGTTTAGTCTGGAGAAGAGGAAGCTCAGGGAAGGCCTCATTGCTCTCTGCAGCTACCTGAAAGGAAGGTGTGGGGAGCTGGAGGTTGGTCTCTTCTCACAGGTAACTAGTGATAGGACTAGAGGGAACGGCCTCAAGCTGTGCCAGGGGAGGTTTAGGTTGGGAATTAGGAGACATTTCTTCTCAGAAAGAGCAGTCAGGCATTGGAGCGGGTTTCCTGGGGAGGTGGTGGCATCACCATCCCTGGGGGTGTTCAAGGAAAGGCCGTGGTGCTTAGGGACATGGTTTAGTGGTGACATTGGTAGTAAGGGGATGGTTGGACCAGATGATCCTGGAGGTCTCTTCCAACCCTAGTGATTCTGTGATTTGTTTATTTTTCACTCTTCCTTGGGAGTCAGTCAGAGCTCATTTCCTAAAACCTTGGGTTCTCTTCACCTGGTACTTCCCAAATGAATCTGTCATTTTGGCTGGCACACTCAAAGGCAGAACCAACTCCTTTGCTTTTTCTCTGGATGACAGTACTGAAATTATTTTGTTGCCTCTCATGTCATAAAGTTCCTCATGTTTCTTTCAGGTGCTCCCTTGCTGTTACTGACAGAAAGCACAAGTACGTTGCCCGTGCCCTGAGGGACCCCCTCACCTCTCCTCTGTGGCTCTCTCTGCATTAGCGAGCAGTGCGGCGCAGGAGGAACAGGTCTGTGAATGACTGGAGCTGAGTACCAGCTGTCCACGTTGTGCCCTGGGGGTAGGGGAAGGTACTGCGGATTTTTGTGGAATTTGAATGGGCTGAGTGCTCACTGGAGGTCAGAGCACAAAGAAGCAAACCTGGAGCACAACTTCCAGTTCAGTGCAACTGAGAGTGCTTCTGTTTGTGCAGCCAGAGATGGCTGTGTGGTGCACACCAAAGCAGAGTAAGCAAGGATGCCTGAGAGGTTTGCTTCAAAAGTTTTCTTCTCATCCAAACCAAAACGCTGATGTAGACCTACTCCTTCTGCTCCTCTGTGGAGAGAAGTGCCTGTTTTCCCTTCCTCTCTCCTCGCAGCAGGCAGGTTACCGCTCTGACTGGGCTCCCGTGGGTGGGACCGACAGGCTGATATGGGTTAGCACGTGTGGAGGCTAGTGAGATTGTGGCAGTTACAGGAAGACTTTGGAGGAAGCACTGGGATACTTGACTTTAATTCAGTTGCAATACTCATTAAGTGGTTCTTTTAATGAAGATGCAGAAATACCTCAAGTGATTATCAGGAATGAAATATTAAAGTTGGGTAGTAGACAGGAAAGTATTTTGGTCTCTTATCAGCTGCAGACTTTAAGAGGAACCTACGAAAGGAGTTTGTCATCATTTCTTGCTATGGCAGTCAGCATGTGGGAGGAATTCTGGCTCCCTAGAGTCAGAACACAAAACTTGTACATAAAACAAAAACTCTGCCAAAATTCTGTTCACAAATACAGAAAGACTTCATTTAATATGTTTAAACAAAATATTTATATTTTATTGAAGTAATAGGAGAGAGTCAAACTGCTATATTTTAACAGTTCCATGGTGCAAACTCATGCAAACCAATTTTATTTCTAAGCTATATTTTATGATAGGGAAAAAATTGTAGTTTGATCCACTGCAGCCAGTTCTATCCCGATGTTCTGACAGATGTGTGTTAGCTTTTGCGCTGGGGTTAATCAGAAGCTCAAGGCAGGGACGTGAGTCTGGGCACCTCTGTTGTCCCCATGAGCTGCAAGCAAGGATGCTACAGCTGGATGTAGTTGGTCCTTTTTCTTCTTCCGCAATGCCAGTGCTAAACAGAGGAGAGTACTTGTTAAATACTATAGGTCTTACTCTGTTCTGCAAGGAAAAGTGATTTGTAAAACAAGTTTATGAATGGGACTTCCCTAAAGCCTTTAGATGGAGGCTGCCAAGCCTTCGTGCTGAAAGATGCGATAGGAAAGGAGCTTCAGTGCGGGTATTTTCCCAAAGGAAAGGCTAGTCACAGTTTGGATCCCTGCCTCTCCTACAGGCTGAGGCTTTTAACTTTACAGCTCCTCATGAAAAATGACCCTGAAGGATGCATGAGAAAGTGTTTTTACTTCCTTTTCTGCTCTTACTGGCTATCTTCCCAAAACTTCGTGGTGCTGTGACTTTAATCTGCCTCTTACTCTCTTTAACAGCACATTTGTGCTTTTTAATATTCTGGATTTACACCATTTGCTGGTGTGAGTTAAAAACCCATTTACCACTGCTGTTCTTTTAAATGGGCTCAGAGCTGCCTTCTGCATGAGTTTCTTTGCTGCAAGCCAGACATCTGTTGTACAGCATACATGGGAGACTGTAATTACCCTACGATTTTATATTCAGCCATTAGGTCAGGTGAAGGCTTGAGGTCAAAAGGCACAGTTATCTCACGTCCTCTGCATTGAAAAATGACAGCTTTAATAAGGCTGCAAAGGTGGAGGGAAAATGCTGCTGTAGGAGAGTCAGCTCTCAGGGAGCTGGGGAGCTGCCAGCCCCCTGGTGAATGCAGAGGAGTGCTTTCGGTACGGGACTGGAGCGTGTTGTGGTTCTGCAAGCATGAGCCCTTCACAGCCAGACACAAATGCTGAGTGGAAAAGGGAAGCACATGCACTGTGCTGCAAGCATGCCTTATTTCACCTCACCTTTTGCTGTAGGTGTTCACTCATTACATTTTGGACATGTGGGTGCCAGCGTTCACCTCTGGTACTTTACAGGAACAGCCTGAGGGCAGAGGGTTTGAAACCACAAGTAATTTAGCAAGGACAGTGCTGGGTCAGGCCACTCTTGCATTATCTGTATACATTTCCAGGGTTAATTGAGCAGTACAGCGTGAGGAAATGCAGCTGGGGATGGAGGGCAGGGAAAGCTCTTGGAGATGCTGTTCTGTGAATGGTGCTTACATGTCAGGGAGGAAAAAAGGAGAGAAAAAGAAACAGAGAAGCACTGCAGCATATTTCAACAAGTTTTCAGCATGATTAAGAACATGCAATATTGTGAATTACATCAGTGCATTTTTATGGCATTTCATAGTTGTGCTTACCAAAGAAAGAATCCAAAATGGTGCAGTAGCTTCTGGAAGAGTTTTACCCTCCACACCACAGCTTTTCTAAAGGCTTGAAAATCTTGTGCTTGTGTTATAATGTACAAGTTAGGAGAACGTGTGGTAACACACAAAACATGCCTCTTGTTGAAGAGAACAAGGCTGAAGCCCAGGAAATGAAAACTCACTGCTCAGGCAGGTGGGAGAAGGAAGCTGCTGTTGTACTGCGGGGTCAGTCTGGAGCCTGGGAGGCAGGGGAACCCCTGGCTCAAGCCGAAGACTTCAAAAATACCTGAAACACACAACTATGCCTTTGAGCAAGAAAGCTCATTTGGAAATTAAATATTGCTGTTAATACTCATGATTTGGATATGTTGGTTTACAGAAGGGAGGCATATATTAAAAATAATGAAGTAGCACAGGCATTTCAGTGTCGTTGAATTACAGCATGCACCTCTCCTGAGGATGGCAGTTATTAGACTGCAGGTGTGACTACAGCACATTTCTCTGGAGATGACTTTCTGCTTCGTGTTTGAAAAAATGTCATAAACCCTGTTGCCTTTCTCTTCCATTTTTTACCTTTTATTTTTATGGAAAGGAGGAGGACAAGGGAAAAGACGGGGGGGAGAAGAACATTGTATGCTATTGCAAGAAGGTAAAGAACAACAAAAGTCCGTCCCTGGCAGCATCCCAAAGAGGTGCCGCTCAGCAGTGGTGCCGTTCTCCTGGGAGCATTGCTTCTCTTCCAAAGCAGCCCCAGAGCCTGCTCTGAGAACTTGCCTTGGCAAGTTACTTCAAGGATGTTCTTTATCCAAAACCCAATCAGGGCTGCACATCAGAAACTATATACATTAACACTCATTAGGGCCCACGAATGGCTACAGTTTGTCTCTTTAGAGTCACCTGAAAACATCCCAGTTTAAACATAAATGTAGCCATCCCACTCAGCCACAGGGATTTCTCCTGCAGAAAAGAAAGGGGCGACTGAGAGGCAGCTCTTTTGCAGAGCAGACCTGAAAGATAAGGTCTAACTTTCTCTTCAGGTGAAACTTGATACTTATGCACATTTATGGTTTGTGTTGAGTCAGTAGAACTAAACTCAGAACCAAAGCAGGTGTTGTGGGCCACTCAGGTAAAACTATTTCCTCAGTTCCAGAGAAGTCCTTTCTCAGCAGTGATTGCAGTGCCTGCTTTGATGCTGTATTACCTCTAAAAGGAAAGACAGTCTTTCAGAAACAGGGGACCTCTGTAAGAGCAGACTCAAAATCCTTGTGTCGGCTGGCCAGGAGACACGACGGTAAGAAGTTCAATGCTGTCAGATTTTGGACATGCCTTCCTGTCTGCTGGCCCACTCAGGTTTGTGCACTGCCGTGCTTCCCACGTAGCAGCAGGCAAAGCTTGCCCTGCTGCCTGGCTCAAAACAAGAACCTCTGGTTCCTTGCCACGTGTTTGTCCAGTTACCCCCAAACCAGAGACTTTTTATCTGAATGTTGTAGAAGACATGCCCAAACCATGGCTGGGCAGGACTGCAGAGCAAGCAGGACGGAACTGAGGCAGTTCTATCAGAAAGTGTGCAGGAGGCTGCACTGTGAAAAGGGCTCATGTGCAGAAAAGCAGCTGCATGAGGGAATGTGCACTGTACAGAATTCAAACTTCTCTGTTTTCTGGTTAGTTATTGAGCAGTTGGTGTTGTAAGCTTTAGAAAAAGCAAATCCAGAGCTCTCTTTGAATAAACTAAACCCACGACATCGTTGTGCTGAGGGCACAGCCTGAGCTAAGAATTAGTTGGACCAGAATTAGCTGTGTTGGTTATTCAACTGCCAAGCTAGGGAAATTTGACATAAATGCTGTGTTTTGTGTGCTTCTGTGGAGTGGCTCTTTCTGAGATAAATAAAAGTAAGTGAAGCTCTTCAACATTCTTTCCAACTTCTTTCTAAGCCTGGGGAACTGAGAAATATTTTGAAACCTGTTCTTGTCATGGATACTGGGCTGTTTCTTCCAGGATTTCAGAGTCATGTATAACAGGCGGCCCCTGGGAGTGTCAGGCCTCTTCTTCCCTGTCCTCACCATCTTTATGACCCTGAGCAACTCATACGTATTGCAAGGGCTTGATCCAAAGCCTGTCACCCTCTCCATTGCCTTCCAGGGCTTGTAGTTTGTACCCCTCAGTTCAGACCTGAGGATTTCCTTATTCTGTTAGAACATCTACAAGTGATTGTAAGCCCACTGACAGTTGTCACAGCTCTTTGACTGTTCACAGCCTGTGGCCCTCTGTGGATCTAAAAGCCATAGAGTATGAACCACTGAACTAAATACAATTGAAATAACGCCTCAGGCACTAATAGATGCTCTTATTTGCTTCACCCTCTTCCACCTCTGATCAAATCCAGCCTGTTCTGTATTACCTTGGAGGGCAGGAATCAGTTCAAGTGGTGCTCTGACGAATGTAAGACAAGGAAAGCAGGATTGCTTAGAGGAAGTAACCCTTCATGTGAGCTGTTTAAGGAAAAAAACAAAAATTGCTTCTTGTAAAATTGTATAAACTTCATGGTTTATTGGCTCATCTAGGAAAGGGAAGTAAAACAGAGAGATGGAAATTTTTAATTAAACTCAAGCCTGCTGACTTAAAGGTTTGTTTATTTTTTTTATGAATTCTAGTGAAGGTTACTGTACAATAGCAAACCAAACTATTTATTACTGCCGAGCTTGTTGTCATGTAATTTGTAGGACTGAGGAAAAGAGAGATTACATTCAAACAAATTTATTGTTGTGTAGCTTGGGGAATTTCTTTTGATTCTTTAGGTTGTTGGGTTTGGGCTTTTGTTTCATGAAGTAAGGGTAAATAAGTAAAGTACTGAAGCTACACTTGGCAGTTCCCTGGAGGAGCATCAGGAGACTTGTGCAAGCTTCAGACCAGCAGCCTGTATTGATCAAGGCAGGAGGTTTGGGTTTCCCCATGCTCGTCTGCTGCTATGGATGTACCATAGAAGTACAAATCATGATACCATTCATGGTATCATCTTTATAATAGCCTTTTATGATGGGGGGGAGATCCATGCCAAATAGCATATAAATTTTATGAGAACATGTGACTTTATTGGGCTGGGGTTCTCAAAACCCATGCAAGAGGGTCAGCCACACAACTCCTCACAGGAAACAGTACTGAGTGTAAGAAAAGTGCAGAATCCTTATTGCTGACTTCATTTTCTCTAATGAGTTAGCTACAACCACCTCATTAAGGAGACTGTTCTTGATCAAACTTTGCTGACAGTTTTTCTTAACGACCAAATTGAATTTAACCTCTCTCAACTTGAGAACAATTATTCTTCACCTTAGTGACAGGATTTGATTTAAAATATTCTTTTTATTCACTGCATTATTACACTAAGTATTAAATGTTTTAAAAAAAAAAAAAAGCCATTCCAAAACCTTACTACATGAAAATAGGAATCTTAATTTCACTAAAATTAAATGACTCAAAAGCCCTGAGGGTATGGTTGTATGAACAACCTCTCCCCCATTTCAGAGCCATTTACACGTGTCCTGCGGTGTCGGTTCCTCCCGTGTACCTTCAGTTCAGGAGCCCCTTCATTGTGGAGGGGGGGCTGGCTGGGGCTTAACTCCAACAGCGCCAAAATCATCGCTTCGGCACCACAGAAGGGGCAGCATGAGGTAGGAGTGAAGAGGAGGGGGAGCAGGATGAAGAACCTCTTACCCTTGCATTGGCACAGCTGCCTGTGGCCGTGACGCTGCGCGTGCAGAAAGCTCTTCTGTCACAGTGCCCGGTGTCCCCAGCCTGCCGCGGCCCCGCTGCAGGATGCACTGAGGGGCGGGTGGCGTCTGACCAGGTTTTTAGGCTGTGAGCCTAACTAGTAACTAGTTTGTCGTAAATGATGGATAACTCGTTGGGGAATGATTTTGCCGTTCTCATAGATCGTCAGGCAAGGCTGAGTGAAGTTGGATGCCCCTGTGGAGAAGTTAGGCTGACACTAGCTATAGGGTGTTTTGGCATCGTAGCGTATTTATTTCACCAGAATGAGTATTTTCATCTTTGTTTATATTGGAATCTTTCTTCTTCGAAGGGGAGAAACAAAAAAGCTGAAGTTAGCCTGAGAGCTTTTTATTTGAGAAGTAATGGCCATCCGTGCCAAACAGAAGTTCTGGGCTGAGTGCTGCTCTTAAAATCTAAAATTATGGACATTCAGAGCTGTCTTCAAAATATTTATTCTACAAAACCCTGCCTTTATTAGGACATGATGCAATACTAGAAAGAGGAATTAATGAGGCAATGAATATAATCTTTTGTTTGCATTGTGGTTTATTGTTTCTTTCTCTCTTTGTTATAAAGCAGAGTAATGCTCATAGAGTTGGAGGACGCATGCACAATAAACAGCTTGGTGGTTCTCAGGCACCTCAGCATCGCTTTGGTGTTTAATCACACAGAGAAAATGTTTATTGCCACGCACAATACTCTGCTGTGAGTGTTATCCTTGTAATTATAAAATGTAGCACAGTACAATACAAACAGCACGGTATACTGAATAAACTTTGGTATCCGTGTCTCAGGAAGGAAGAATTCCATGGTGGGGTCCTTTTCCCTTTGTTCTGCTTATCTTGGCTTGACATCGTATGGATCTAACCTATTTTCTCTGGCTCCAGTGAGCCTTGGGCTGGCATCCTCTTCTAAATGTAGGGTCTTCCTGCGGAAGCTAAGCTCAACTCCCTCTCTGGGGTCAAGGCCTGAAAGAATAATTTAGCAAGGGGCAGATATTGCTGCCTTATTCAGTGAAGGGAATGTTTGCCAAGCAAGTGACAATAAAAGCCTGACCAAATCAGGCTTTGTCACTACCATTGCTAGTGATAACCCATGCTCAAAACCGTACTTCTCTTTGACTTGCTGAGTACTCCTGTCTTGTTTAACTGTTGCCTTTTATAGTGGGGGAAAAAAAAAAAGAAAAGGAAATTAAAGAACAAGCTTGACTGAAAAGGCTGTTGCAATAAGGATTTTATAGATTCTCTGTATCAGGGGAAAATACCCTGCCCTATCTTTCCCCCATCACATGGGTCCCAAGCAGCGGCCTAGCGGCAGGCAGCCACAGAACCCAGCATCACCCCTGGCTTCCTGGGAGCCAGAGCCTGACCCATCGCTTGCTCCCCTGCAGTAGTTCAGCTGCTTTTTCACAGACTGAGCACTGAGGACCACGCTGTGGGAAGGTAATTCAGCACTTCCCTCATTCCTCCCTCCTCCAGGGCCTGCTCCAGGGTTGGAGGTACATCTGTACGTGCTGGATGCACATCTTGTACCTACTGGGCCCAACAGACTGCGGTATGACCCCCAGCTGCCCAATCTTTTCACAGTCAGATCTGGAACACAGGTGATGTTTTCTGTGCAATTACAGGGATCTGACCAAACAAGACACAACCCTGGCCCAGAGAGGCTTCTTTAGGTGTTTCTATTTTAAAGCAGAAGTGAACAACTACTGTCGTTCTGTCCCTGTACAGATCCCAGAGCAGTATACCAAAACTCTGCATCACATATTCCTGCTGTGCTGGGAGTACAGAGAAGCAGAATGCCATGTATTTTCTTTAACCTGCATGGTAGTTTTACCCTGCTGGACAGCTAAACTCTGCCACAACCACTCTTACTGCCCTGCCTCAAAAGAAGAGGAGTGGTAGGATAGAAGGAAAAAGACTGACTGGTTGAGATAAGGATAACTTAATTAAAGGCAGGAAAAAAAAAAAAAAGAAAGAGGGTAAAACAAACAGACTGTGGAGAAGCAAAGAAAAAAAAATATTTTCTACTTCCCATCAACGAGTGTCGTTCAGCCACGCCTGGGGAAGCAGGGCCCCAGCATACATAGCAGCTGTTTGGGAGGACAGATGTCTTCGTAACGAGAGCCCTCCCTCTCCTTCCCATTTCTCACCTTGTGTTGCTGAGTGTGACACCGTATGGCATGGAACATCCAGGCACCAGAATAAGCAGGGGACTGCCCTGCTGGAGAGCAGTGAAGGGGAAACGGACACGGGGTCCTGGTGGGCAGCGGGGTGACCATGAGCCAGCACTGGGCCCTTGTGGCCAAGAAGGCCGATGGCATCCTGGGTGTATCAGAAGGCGGGTGCTGAGTAGGTCGAGAGAGGTTCTCCTCCCCCTTTACTCTGCCCTGGTGAGACCGCATCCAGAATATTGCATCCAGTTCTGGGCCCCTCAGCTCAAGGGCAGGGACCTGCTTGAGAGAGTCCAGTGCAGAGCCACAAGGATGATGAAGGGAGTGGAGCATCTCCTTTATGAGGAAAGGCTGAGGGAGCTGGTAGTCTCTTTAGGTTGGAGAAAAGGAGACTGAGGGCTGGCCTAATTAATGTTTATAAGTATGTAAAGGGTGGGTGTCAGGAGGACAGAGCCAGGCTCTTCTCAGTGACATCCAATGGTAAGACAAGGGGCAGCGGGTACGAGCTGGCACACAGGAGGTTCCGCTTAAATGTGAGATGAAACTTCTTCACAGTGAGGGTGACAGAGCCCTGGAACAGGCTGCCCAGGGGGGCTGGGGAGTCTCCTCTGGAGACATTCAAAACTACCTGGAAGCATTCCTGTGTGACCTGATCCAGGTGTTCCTGCTCCGGCAGGGGGATTGGACTAGACAATCTGTCACGGTCCCTTCCAATCCCTAACTTCTGTGATCCCTTTGGTCAGTTTAGCTCAGCTGCCCTGGTGGAGTCCCCTCCACACCTCTTGCCCTCCCCTGTCCTACTGACTTTGGGGGATTTGGAGGGATTCTTGGTGCTGTGCCACCACTGCTCGGCAGTAGGCAAAGCACTGGTGTGATAGCAGTGCTGTTCTAGCTACGGGTGCAGAGCACAGCGCCGCATGGGCTGCTGTGGGGAAAGCTAACTCCATCCCAGCCAAACCCAGGACATCCCGTTCTGGGCCTTCTGGGGCTGCGAGACTCCCAGCAAGTGGCAGGAGGTTGTGCCTGATGCAAAGTCCTTTTGTTGTTCAGTTCCTTGAGAGCCAGGCCTTCGTGGCTCCCCTGGCAGAGGGCAAGCCCTGGCCGTGAGCCATGGTTTGTAGACCAGACAGCTCTGCTGTGAGCTCCTGGAGTCCTTGGGCAGGGCAGATGCTGTGGCAGTGCGGTGATGACCTGGGAGATGCTGGAGTTGTATTGAGCAGCTGCTGCTGCCCCCAGTCCCACACCCAGCTGAAGAGAGCGGGAGCTGACGGCTTTCCAAACGGCCCAAGCAGCCTTCAGCTGCCATTTCCCATGGACCTTTCCTGGGTTCCTTCTTCTGTCCCCCTCCTCTCCTCTGCAAAGAGGGTGATGGAGCAAACGGGGTTTTTCAGTAGCCACATTTCCTTTAGTGGAAGACCCTCCTGTTTTTTTCTGAAGCCCTGAGCATGACTCAGTGCTGCTTCTCCTTGTGCTCATCCTACACCCCTTTGGCTTAGGGCACGCTCCTGGAAACGAGTAGCTCCCTCCTCAGATTTGTCTCTCCAGCTCTATTTCACGTAGCCAGTGGAGCAATAGGACATCAGATTTTTTTTTCAAAGTGTTTCAATACCCTTGGACTCCTCCCTCCCTCCTTTCAATTGTGCTAACAGAGGGGAGATTGTTATATAACGTTGTGGATTCTGAAGCAGAAAGGAGCCGTTGGTACAGGATGAGAAACAATCCATGGGAGTGGAACAGAGCTTCATCGTGCATCCAAAACCCTCTTGGGTGCTGAACAGGGAAATAGAAATGTTTCAAATTACGATTGTCCTTAGTTTCTGGGAGTCAGCCGCACTGCTGTCGTTGTGTGATAGCCCTTCTGGAAGGCGCCCAGCGTGTGTTACTCAGTAGTGCAACTTTGTCTGACGCGCCTCTGTTTTATGTATGGGTAGTAGAACAGCTACAGACAGCTTTTTATATTTAGCAGCAGGTTTATAAGGATGAATAAAAATGCCTTCATACCTGTATTGTTCCCGTGGCACTTGAGCACTTAAATGTCTTTTTCTATTTGACGTCCTTTGTATTTTAATAATGCACAGAGGCATCTACAGAGATTGGAACTTATTATGTGGGGCACTAAATGAGCATGGAGAAAGGCAGCACCTGCCCCAAGTAGCTGACTGAAATAGACAAAACAGGCACTGGAAGTCCTATTATCTCCAATTACAGGTAGGGCCATGGGATAAATCAAGATTCCTGTGGTTGTACAGAAAGTCTGTAATAGTTCCAGTTGTTGAACCCCTACCCCTGGAGTCACTGACTAGCATTCTTTAAGCAGAGTAACTGCTGCTTTCTTGGAAACTATTTAATTCCACTAATAATCAAGATGTAGAATGAAGTAATGCAGGTATTGAGACAAAAGTGAAGTTAATATGGTCAGATGTTACTCTGTGGGGATATTGACATTTTATTTCTATAGGAACAGGCCATTAAAAGGTAAATTAGGACTTTTACTTTTTAAACAATTAGGAAAGCGCGACATAAAACTAAAACAGAAAGAGGATCAATTGTCCTTTCATTGTTTTCATACCTCAGGTGTTCCCTGGGTTGACTGGAGTTATTTCAGTTTTAAACTAAACCAAGGGAAAGAAGCATCTTGCCCGAACAGCCCATCCCAGAGGCCCGTTCATTTCAGGGTCAGGTCTCAATGCAGAGCGCACTGCTGGGTTGCTGGGAGCCAGCAGCAAGACTCCCAGATTTAAAGGAAATTCTCCAGTTTGTAAATAAATGTATTGACATTTAGTTACAATAGACAAAAGAGGAGAAAATACAGTTAGCCTCTCTTTCAGCCTGAAATACTAAATTTGATAAACCCACTGTTTCTTCAGGGAAGGGAGAAAGACTTTTGAGATGATCATGATCAGATCTCTGCCCACAATTTTTAAGTCTGAGGTGCAGTTCTGTAATTTTATTCTCTGCAGTGGATGAGTAACTGAATGTGGCAGATTTATGGAAAAAAAAATCCTCACCTACAGTGATACTTAAGGAGAGCATTGGTACCATCTGTGCTTATCCCATTACAGCCATCTTACGGACAGCTGGGATGTCTAGGCATCCACTCTCCTCATTAATCCCCCATTCTACTCCGATAAACTTCTGCAGAGATGGCAACACATTGCAGATGGAATTAATCCACCATGGCAGGAGCTAATTAAGAGAACAAATCTGAAGCTGTGCCTTATGGCTCCAATTCCCTTTTTATACCTGCAGGGCAAGGACTGTTAAAAATGAAAAGAAGTTAAGCATAAGCCAATGCTGGCATTAACTGCATCTGCAATCTGAAATACTACTGCTCGTGCTCATTTCAGCAAAGCCTTGAATCAGACTTCATTTTTTTTTTAAATAATTGAAAAAAACTATGAAATATTAAGAGAACAGAGGGGAAAGCAAACAAACAGATTTCATTACGAATAGTATATCAACCTGACCACTTTCCTAAGCAAACAGATACAATTAATCTTGGCATCAAAGCGGAGCTCTGTGTGGTGGCACATATTTCTAGGAAACAAAGATCTTTTCAGGAGCAAGCGGAAGGATAAATTATGTGAGATTGTATCCTTTCTAACAAGTAATAGTCTCCTACAAGGTGTTGATGTGTCAGGGTAAAATAGCAGTTGCTGTTTTTAAAAAAACAGCAACTCCTGAGGTCTTTCATTACCCACCAGCTCAACTCTCTGATGAGGTCTCTGTCTAAAGATGAAAATGAGGGATGGTGAAAGCAAAAACCTGTGCATATGAGTTTGCAAGATGGAAAGCCAACATGTAAATGACCAGTAGCAGAGGAGATGGATGAAACGTGCACAAGATCGTATGGGAAGCGATAGAACTACTGGTGGTGTGTGTGGTGTTTATGCACAAAAACTTGAAGTATGTTTTCTGGATCAGAGCTTTACAAAATGTGTTATTTCAAACTTAAATGGCTCTATCCGTTGTGCACTGAAGCATGTGCCCGATTTTCAGTGTATGTTTAAGATTCTTCTCCACTTGTCAAAACACTTTGGGATAAAAAATACACAAGGTATAAGCCTTGTGATTAGTATTAGATGATCTGTCTTAATTACCCTTGTTGGCACAGAGGAAACCCCAACCCGACTTAAAGCTTTAGCCTCTCTAGGCGGTGGAGTCCCTGACACCACTGAAATGAGGGAAGAGTTCACAGAATCACACAGAATCACCAAACGAGCAGGGCTGGAAGGGACCTCTGAAGATCATCTAGTCCAACCCCCCGCAGAGCAGGATCACCTAGAGCACCTTGTGCAGGATGGCACCCAGGTGAGTTTTGAATATCTCCAGAGAAGGAGACTGCACAGCCTCTCTGGGCAACCTGTCCCAGTGCTCTGTCACCCTCCCAATAAAGAAGTGACCCCCTCATATTCAGCCGAACCCCCCTGTGCCCCACTTTGCACCCACTGCCCCCTGCCCTGCTGCTGGGCACAACCAAAAAGAAACCAGCTCCATCCTCCCAACACCCTCCCCTCAGATATTTATATACATTAATGAGGTCTCCTGTCAGTCTTCTCTTTTTCAGGCTAAGTTGATAAAGCCTGTTGTAGAAAATACTGAGTAATTAACATTTTGCTCTGAGAACTGAAGCATCTCCTCCTGCAGGAAAAAGTTACAGACTTGCATATTTTCCTGGAATTAATTCTTCATGCCTTCACTTGTGCAACTGGAGCAGGGGAGAAGCAGGTTAGCTTTCTTTCATACGAGACCAGCAATAGCACGGGAACTTTGGCTCCATTGCAGTTCAGTGGTCTGAACACACCCGGTGAAATAAAAGTCGCCCTGGATCTCCAGGGCACTCTTAGTTGCTTTGCAGCAGCCTCCTGTCTGCACTGCTGCTATGTCAGAGATAGAGGTGTTGTTAGTGCAGGAGCTGGCTGCAGCTCAGAAGCATCTGTTAAAGACTGAGGTTTTGGCCTGAACATGTGCCAATACACGAGGCTCGGTCACCGATGTCCTTCCGTAGATCTGAGCAGTGGTTCCCACTGGGGAGGACTGTGAGAATGAACGGGGTTCTGGAACGAGGAAACAGCATCAATACTTCATTGCAGAAAATAGATTTGTAGTTAGAAAGGGCATTGTGAAACCGAAAGCGGACAGCCTGCAGGGAAGTGGGCAAGTTGCTGTACTGGGGAGAAGGGCAGCTGTAGCAGCACTGAGCAAAGCACTACGCAAATCGACCCCCACTGGAGGCATCTAGATAGCTTTGGGCAGAGATGTGCTTCCCTAGTTAGGCTTTGTGGGTTCTGGGGTGCTCCTACCTGCTATGGCTCTGTGTGGCGACCACTTTCCTGCCTGCTGAAATCTGTAGGACCTCTGTCTCCTCTCCAAGTTCGGGGTTGCTCTTAAGCACACATTAATGAGTTTGGTAGCAAGTCTTTGCTGAGCTAGAGCCTGACAGACCTAACGTTGCGCATGCAGAGCATCTCATTGAAAGAACGTCTGACCCAGAAAAATAGCACTTTGGGAGCAGAATGCAGCATTCAGTCTTGGTAGGGTATTTGTCACCTGCAGTGTGGCTGTTACTTGCAATAAATTAGAATGATATATTCCTAAATCTAATTGATAGCTGGTTCTGGTTCTGGACAATTAAGATTGATTTTATGTATGGATCCCTGGAGTCTAATATTTTATACAGAAACAGATTATATAGGCCTCATTATTTCCTAAACTATGCAAATGTCTCAAATCTTGCTGCTAATTTATTAATGTCCAGTTCTTTGCATATGAAGAGACAGAGTCTGGATAAATTTTTAAAAACGTGCTTCTGAGCATTGATGCTGCAAAAACATCAGAGTTGCTTCAAAACCTTGAGACAGACAGGGCTCCTAGAGTTTTGGGTTGTCTCAAAGCGAGCAATTAAGCTTGAACTGCTAGATTGAATTTTTAGAAGAATTGCTATGGGGAAGAGGGGGAAAAATAAATAACAAAGACTTTTTGGCCTGTGCTCTTTTGTTGTAGCTCAAGGAGGACTGAGAGGTTTATTGATTCGGGTTTTCAGTTTGAAATTGCAAAAGAAGATTGAAGACTTAATTTTACTTGTGGCAGGCGAGCATCAAACTCCTGTATCAGTGCATTCAGGCAGGCTGCTGTGCCAGGCACAGCTTCATCCACCTCCTTCGGACTGAAAAGAAGAAATTGCAGAACAATGTGTCAAAAGATCAGCCCTGAAAAAGCACCAGGCATTTGAATATGTACTGAAACTTTACAGAGAGGAAAGAATGTGTTCACCATGATGGTCTGAATGTTGGGGAAATTTTGTGGTGCCAGGAGTTGGACTCGATGATCCGTGTGGGTCCCTTCCAAGTCGGGATATTCTGTGATTCTGTGATAACGCATTAGTTTCTTTTTCTAGACTGGCAAAGTTCCCTCTTCTCCTCAGACACACCGTATTTCTGCTGGTTTTCTATTTTGAAACTGTGAGCTCCAGAGATGTGAGCTCTTTCAGTCTGAGATAAAGTCTTAATCCTTAGATTAGATGCAGCATGTTCTCACCTTACTTGTTAATGAGTTTGCTCCACAGCTCTGTATGATCATCAAGAAAAGTCTAAATCAATTAGACATAATTTAGGAAAGTTTTAAACAGTTTGCTGTTGTAAACAGTTACTTGGTTTATATAAGCACCTTTGAATAAGAAATTCAAGTCAAGGGACATTTTTTTCCTATTTTCCACTTTCTGTGAAACAGACCCCTCTGTCACGGAGAGTTACCGACTCCCTTTTCGCTGATGGACGGTAAGAGGGATCAGCGCTCTGAAGTGAAATCATGTAAAAATCCAAAATTGGCAAGCATCTGTCTTAGAGAAGTCGTGGCATACTAGATCCTACTAAACCATCGTCTGGGTGACAGCATAAGTGCAAGACCAGGGCACGTGGAATCAAACGCATGCCAGTGTTTCCCACTGAGAAGCAGAGCAGAGTGGCAAAGAATGCCAGATAAATGGATTGATTCACCTGCAGGAGGAACTGGGCTCTGAATTCTGAACATTCAGGTACTGTGTTGAAGAGAGAGCAGTCTTGGAAGATGTCCTGAGGCCAAAGATTCACGTATTTGTAGATGAAAAACAGTTTTTCTATGGCATTTGGCAATTCATGCAAAGGCTTTCAGTTTATTTGTGTTGGTTTTTTTTCTCTAAAGCTTTTTCCCCACTAGTTCAGGTGGCAGGTTACTCTTCTGTGTTTCCCAAGCAGGTGTGTCTTGAGCTTCAAACGCTTAGCAGAACTGTTTCAGCTAAATGACCCTAGCCTTCTGCAGAGAGTCACGGCAAGATTCAGGAGCTGCTTTCTGCTAATCAATTTTGGTTTTCAGAGCCTGATGTTTATAAGTCCCTTGATATGTAAATGTGTTATTTCATTTGCTGACCTTAGCAGTTAGGAGATTTTGAGATTTTGTTTTGTAAATGAAAATGCATTTTTGTATCTGAGTAGAGCAAGTAGGGACTATTTGTGACGGCATGGATACATAACAGACCTGATTCAGAACAATACACAGCAAAGTCACAGGAGCTGGGGGCTGGGGGGGGAGGATGCGTCCCGTGTGCCCTTTCACCCTCAGATGAAAGAAGAAATTTGGAAAGGGCTGCACTTATCTTCCTTTGTGCTCTCATATACTCTGCCTGCTCTGTTCCTTCATATCCCCCATCAGAAAGGAACTTCTCGTGTAGAACACAAGTGCCTTTCCTGGACTGTTTTCAGCTTCCTTCAGGTGGCAGGAGATGACAGCAACTGGCAGAGAGGCCCTGGCAGCCCCCGATGGCAGGTTGGTGGTGGCAGGGCTGGGCTGGTGGCTGCTGGCTCTCTCTGTGTTCTGGAGGCTTGGCATCCGCATGGCCTGCAGCAGAGCCACGGGCTCCTGGGGCACAGCTTTTGCCCCAGACAACAAAATGGCTGGCTGCTGCTCAGAGTAAGCTTTAAAAACAGCACAGGCTTTGAACAGACAATTAGGAGTTAAGCTATCCATGAAAAACCTGTAAAAGGCACCCTGGAGAGCTGAGTTCATGCTAGGATCGGGGGTGGAGATGTTCTAGTTGATTATTTCTTTTGATGTGTCAAGAATAAGGTTTAAGAAGAATTTAAATGCTTTCTTAAAATAAAGTCTTTACTTGTGTGGGTGAAAGTAACAAATCTTTCAGCTCATAAAACTGATGCTTCGTATAATTTCCTGATGTTCACTTACCTTGGCCGTTAATGGAAACTTGTATTCCAACATCAACTCTAATCATCCCGCTGATAGCAGCTGGAAAGATTTGTCCCTGGTGACAACCGAGGGCCATTAGTGCACTACACACCGCGGATATACTCTCCCCTTCCGTTCATGCCCTTTAAAGCTATCGCGAGCAGTACAGTGCTAACTCTTCAGAAATGTCTAGCAAGGCTGGAGCAGTGGGAGGTGACCCCGTCTCTAAGTTAAAACAAGTTGCTATGCAGGCCTTGCCTTCTCCTGCAGTATTTGCGTCAGGGTATGTCCCAGATCATCCTGAAATGTGCCAATAGAGCTCAGCACGGAGAGAACACCTTACCTGCTGAGCTCACCAATGCTGAGGGCTGCCATGCATACAGATTTTCCCAGATTCCATTTTTCTATTCCAGAAGAATTTTCTATTCCGGGAACAGTCTTGTGGATTTTATATATTTGCCCAGGATGCACGGATGTCCAGTAGATCTAACAGGTCACACGGGATCTGGCCCAAACCACTGGCATGAATGCTGTTACAGACATGCTCAACAGCTTTGTGGTTTGGGAGAAGAGTAAATTTATGGAGCATGAGTTTGCAGTGCTGCAAGTCCCTCTCTGAGGTGGTACCTCTGGGTAGGTGCTCTGGCCTCTGCATGCGCCGTACAGCTGGTCCGTGTTGGCACCGTGACTGCTTCGCTCCAAAACCTACCACACGTGCTTCACTTGGTGTTTGGCTAGCAATTTTAGTGCAAAAATTGGTATTGTGAGTGGACAGCTCATTTTATGCTGAGCAGTTTGCCTGTGGAAGAGTCTCCTGGCACCGAGGGTTAGCCGAGGCACTGAGCTGGCTGCACCCCGCCAGGAGGGCACGAGCAGAGCAGAGCCGAGTGTGCGCTGAGCAGCCAGGCAGCACAGAAAGCTGAGACACCAAAAGGCCAGCGAGCGAGTACCGCAGTGCGTGTCAGGAGAAAAGATGGCTTCTAATCAGCTTTGGGGAAGGCCAAAGGAACTGTTCATTAAAGAATTTGGTAAGCCCCAAATTCAGCTGTCCAGGGCAGGGTAGGGGATGTAGTAGCTAGCTGTTAGGGAGGAATTGTCAGGATTTCTGTTTCAGCTGTAACATCGGGTCAGAGGGTGTACATATATATGTGTGCAATTTTTTGGTGGGGGGGAACAGGACACATACATGTATATGCTAAAATATGCTAATGTATATGCTAAAATCCAAGGCAGGGTTTGTGCACAACAGGCCTGAATTCATGGTCGCTAATTGTGCTACAGTGGCCTAAGTCCAGAAACTCTCCCTGTAAACTTCTGCCAAGAGTGAAACATTGCTCTATTTCCTTTCTCAGAGGCAATAAATGAAAGAGAAGAACAGAGTTACTGAACCCCTAATTTGCAAGAGAGGGCTTAACCACTTGTTTCCAGGATTTAAAATTTATTTTGCAAACTTAAATCCACTTAAATTCAACTTGTACAGGATAAAAGTGGTTGGAAGGGACATGGGCAGTCTCGCTCCCTACCAGAGCAGTACAGTACAGCAGATGGCTGCACAAGGAATTGTTCCATTATTAAACAGAGCAGCAAGGAGACCAGCAAGAAGCACACTTACAGCCTTTATGTCTCACAAGGCCATATACTGTTTCTAAGATGAGGGAAAATTAATATGGCATCTTTATTGGATGGAAAAGGCTTTTCAATTTAACCTTGAGCCATTTCCCCTTCCAAAGAAATTGCATAAAAGCAACAATGAAAAAATTTAATCTCCTTACAGGAGATAATAGGAGAGAGATCATCTGGAGTTTATAAAGCATCTTAGTTAATGGATTCATTTTAGTAATGACAGGTTTATCCACCCACATTGGCAAATCTTGATTTTTTTTTTTTTTTTGAGTGCATGCATCCAGATTACTTATGTTAAAGCCCAGAAAGGAAGTGTCATACTACGAATAATAAAAGCACTTTCCTGCCTCTTCTTTGGCAGTTAAGATGGAAAGTGCCAGCACTCCCCCTGACACGTGGGTCCCTAACTTGGGCACCATCTCTGACCATCTTTGCTCTAAATCGTGATGTCTCAGCTACAGCTGATTCACGCTCCAGTCTGAAGTGTATCTTCTTTCCACTACATCTCTCATTCTCCTTGGGCTTTCACCAGCTGAACAGCATTGTCATCTCTGACTTTTACTGAGGTTCCTTCTTGCAGCCAGCTAAAGTGCTTCCTCCTCTGTCACCTGCAGGCTGGTTCAGCCATGCAAGGTTTTCCCCAGCCCTGCAGGTCTGAAGAAAATAGAATGACTGAAAGAGCAGCTGTCACTAAATTAAATTTCTGATCACGTTCCCAAACCTCATATAATGCAGATTTCTCAGGAGAAAACTCTCACGTGGAGAAAACTGCAGCCAGTAATTCCAACAGAGTAAAATGAGGATTTTGAAGGTAAATCATGTGCCAAGAACAGTGCTCCAAACTAACAAGAACGGGAGTAGAGACCTCAGATGTGCTACCCTTATTTTTGCAATTCTTTTGCCTCAGTTTAATTTTTCCTTTGCATTGATTGAATCGAGGAATTTTCCTTAATAGCTTTGTGTTGGTTTTGTTTGTTTGTTTTTCTCAAAACTACTTAGTAAATGCAGTGTAAGAAAAGTGGCAACAATCTTCGCGATACCAAAGGCTTCTTTCATTTACTGGTCAGTTCATTAATATCATCTTGCTCCATTGCGGTAAAGTGGTATCTTTCAAACCTGAATAGCAGAAGAAAATCTTAACCCTATTTTTCTTCCTCCTGGGTAGTGAAAATGTGCTAACTTTGACAGAAGTCCCCTCTTTTTTGTGACAAATTAGGAAGGTTTTAGAGTATCAATTGGAGGGCTGTAAGTGGTTTTGTAACAGTTCCAGATCCCCATGAATCTGCAATAGATAGTACAAGAATTGCTTCTCTTTAATCCCAGATGGGTATATGGGAGCTTAAAAGAGTCTTCAGGGATCCCATGGTGCTCACTTACTCAAAGCAGGAGCTGTGTTTTCAGCGGTCTCTGCCACATTAAGTGATTCCCACAGCTTTGACAACTGAATATCCCTTGTATGTAAAGGTACGCAGCTTCAAACCCATGTACAAAAATGCTGCAGCCCCTAGGTGTGGAGACTGATGTGGCTTTATTCTCTGATGATAAATTAGTTCCCATTTTAAAAGTAGGAATTTCAGTTTATTATGGAAGGAACAGCAGGTTCTCCCCTGTCCGTTGCATATCTACTCAAATACTTGTGTGCCCAAGTGCCAAACCCCAGAGTGGAGACATCTGTGAGCACCCTCATTGCATTGTTCTCCCCTTCCCTGAAGGCAATGGCAGGTCTCAGAGTCCTGGATCAGAAACACAAAGCATGGCAGGGCTGGGAGGACTCATTCCTGCATTCAGAGTGGCTTGTGGCATTCTGTAACTACCTGCAAACACTGACCAAATGGGTTATTTTATATTTGTTTTTCAGGGTTAAGCGATGAAGGGTGTAGTAACACCCTTTTAAAGTACCAGGCTGCTGTACTTCATGTACTGTTATTAAATATCCACTGGGCTGGAGGCTGCTGCACGCATGCTCTGGATGATTGAACCCACGGCTCCATCACAGAAGCATTCTTATTTTCTCTTCTCATCCAATAAATGTACAGATACTCTGTATGAAATCAAATGTCATCAGCAGAGAAATGAGGAACTTGTCCACCATGGATATTCTGTGGCCTAATGATTAAGACTTCATTCTCGATGCTGAACAAGGGGATGAATTTGAAGCCAGATTCTCCATGTCCCCAGGCAGTTCTGACAGCCAGGCTGCTCGGTAACAGGCAAGGCTCTGCTTCAGGAGCCCCCTGTATCCATTGCTTTGGTTAAAATCGCCAGCGCAGGTGGGTGGGGACTGCTGCTGGATCAGCAGTATTTGCCTTCTAGTTTATTTGACGAGTTTTCTTGATTGTAAGCTTTTGGGAGGGAATATGGTTCTTCCACCAAAATGATCCTTTCTGTATGCAATTCTGTTTTTTCTTACTTTTCTGACAGTTTTAATTTATGTAGAGAAAGGGAAAAAAAAAAGCGTAATATATGTAAAGTAAATAGATTTCATTTTTTCTTAATCATATTCATTAGTCAAAATTAGTCACTGAATAATTTACATGGATGATTCTTAGTTCACCAATTGTCTGTGAGCAGTTCATTACTCAGATTACAGATGTTTTGATTAGGTACATGAAATGCATTACAGCTGTGATCTTTCTTTCAGTGTGGTTCCTCAGATGTCAGCAGAGGCTCTCCCTGTTTATACCAGCAGGAGATCTGACTTCAACCCGGTATCTCTTTCTAGAACTGAGAACTTAAGGAGCGCTTCCTGGCATCGATGCGATCTTTGTGTTAATGCCTGTCAGCCTTGGGCTGCGATTGGTTTTCCAGCCATTTTGGGGTTGTGAACCCACACTATTTTTCCACATAAAATCCTAATCCTAATCCTGCACAGCAAATAGGAGCAAACAGCCTTTCTTTTCTGAGTAACCTTTCACAGTTTCTTTACTGGTGTCCTGTAGAGCCTTGGTAGATCGCGGGCTGAAAATCAGAGGATTAGACCTTCAGTTAGGTGTCTTACAGCCAGGCTCTGAATGGTGAAGCTGAGTGCTCTACATTTGCTTTGGTCAGGGCTGCCCATAGCATTGTTAATACACAGTTTGTAGAACATGTTTTCAGTTCTTTAGTCTTTACTTTCTGCAAACAAGCAAATGGAGATTTCCTTGCAGCCTTTGATTTGCACCATGCCTTTTGGTTCCCTTTGAAAGAAACGTGGCTTCAAAGACAGCTTGGTTGCCATTCCGCTTAAACCCTCATGGGATGCAGTTGTAGCTCATCACTGCCATGGACAAACATAGCATTCTTACTGCATTTATTAAGCCAAGGAAAAGGTGAAGTCGTTGTTGTTAGTCTACAAACAAGGCTTAAATACCTATCATCAAATGTAAAAAGGAGTAAATATGGTATAAATTATTCTAATAGGTTTGCACAAAAAAGAGCAATTAAACTAATGCAGTTTGACTTCTTTTCAATTAATAACATACCCAATCATTTCTACATTGTTTGGAAAGACTGTGTGCAGATAATATTGTCTTATGGCCTATTTTTTTCATGCAATTAGTTGCATACATTTGCTGACAGGCTAATTTATGGGCAATTGCTTTAAAAGCAGAACTATTTTGCATTTAATTACATTGGGTTGTAATCCATCTGTTGACAAATTTGTGTGTTTTGCTATTTATTTGCTAATGCGTTCCACTACTCCAACGTGATCAGTCATACAAGTTGAATATTTTTTTGATTATATAAATACCATAGGGTAATTAAGGGCCAGATGTATGCCTGGTGGGAACGACTAGTTGCCGTATTCCTACCCCCCCCCAAGTTGAACCTTTTATTACTGCTCTGCGGAGAGTGAACAAAATTATGATTAAAACGGTAATGCTGTGGCTGGTTGTCTGCTTCTCAGCAGCTGCAGCAGGGAGAGGTGATGAGAAGTTTATCAGACGGGGCCCTCCCACGCTCTGTGCCCGGGGCCCGTTTGCTTCTTGTGCAGGTCATCTCCGACGTGCTGTGAGCGGGAGCAAATGGCTGCTTCTGGAGCAGGAGGCACGGGGTGACCAGGGAAATGGGGCTGAGCAAGGGTGGTGGGTTCGCTGTGTTCAGCATTCACTCCAGGGAGGGGGGAAGGCGATCCAGCCGGCACAGCCTGTCAGCGGCAGGCTGCCTTTGGGCTTCAGGTGCCAGGTGTCAAAAGCAGGGGCACTTCGTTTGGGTTGGGCTTCTCGCTCACTTGTTTGGCAGGGGGTGACTGAGCTGCATGTGCAGTGTGTTGTTGCTCTCGCCAGTTACTGCTTGGACACGCTGAAGAGCAGTGTTCATTGGATGTAAGAAATGTGTTTTTCTAGTCCACTTGAAATAAAACAGAAGCACTGAGCCGAGGAGTTCTGAGACAGGTATGCTACTTGGTCTTTGTGTCATCCTTGGGGGAAGAAGCAGGAGGGCTCAGAAGACTATGGGCTGGGTAAGGGATAGGTGTGTAGTGGCCTGTGGGTGTAGAAGTGTGCTTGTTCCTTGACTAGGGAGTTCCTTGAAGAGCGATTGAGTTTAGGCTGGTCTCACAAAGAGGACAACAGCACTGGAGAAATCTTCAGTGCCAGAGACAAAGCCCTGGAAAAGTTAGTTGCATCTGGGCACTGCATAGCACCTGAGAACACGCTGTGGCACGGGGCCTTTCTTGTTAAAACAGCTGTCCCAATGTGCAGCGTCGTATTCCCTCCGCAGACCAAGCACTGTCATTCATTCCTGTTTGATTATTCCATTAGTCCCTAAGTAATTGTGTCTGTTTGCACGGTGATTTGAGGTGAGCTGCACTACCTGGGAACGTGAAGGGCAGCATAGTCTGGCTCTGATACAGCTTCTAAGAGAACTTGGTACCTCCCATCAAAACAACTCTAGAGGGTACCATGTGGAAGTGACAGTACAAGCAGCAGTTCCTTGCTTATCAAAAGCAGAGATTGAATAATGTGCATTGAAACCTGTTACGGTGACGGGCTGCATAGTTGTGTATTAACATGCATATGCTCTGCCTGGTTCATTTGCACAGGCTATTGATTCTTTTACCAAAATAAAGGCCATTACAAGGCTTGTTATGGTACGTCTTTGTGTACTGGTTTCATCTGTGCTTATACACATCTGCTCTCTCAGCCACCAAGTGGGATCGAATTGAGTCTGCCATTACCTCATTTTCAGACAAATAGCTTCTGACTTTGCATTAAAGACAAAGGTCAAATTAAAATTCTCTTTGTATGCTTTGTAGGTTGGATTTTTGTTTTCATTACTTTTTGGTTTTAAATAACTGATTTCCTATTTCTCAGTATTAACAGCTGGCAACTGTACAGGTTCCGAGAGTTCAGACATCTATAAAAATATCAGTTCCTTTTGAAGTGCTTTAAAGCATAAATTGCAGTTAGATAATATCCTCAGTTGAAAATACCAGTCTGTGAAAAAGGATTTTCATTCCCCACCTCCTGCTTTAAATCTAGAAATTAAAAGCAATAGGGACTGCAATTATCAAAGATGCCAAAAAATATTCCCTCTTGGAGGTTTCGCCTGGAAGTTCCAGTTTCTGCTCCATGTACATTGGGAAGCTCGGTTTGTTGTTAGCACTCTTTTGTAGAGCTGTCTCACAGTCTCCATAAAGCAAAGTGAAAAGAGAGTTTAAAGGAATGGGTGGACAGTTTGTGAGAGTCAGACAAATAAATTGCATGCTTTCCATTCTCCGAAGCACAAATGCCTAGAATTATAACTGACTGAATAATTTGCAGTGATTAATTTGAAGAGATTTTCCTGCTTTTCAGTTCCCCTTGAAAGTCTATACATTTAAGTAGAAGTATGGTTTATTTAAATATAGTGAGTATGATTGTTTGGTCTTCAGACCGCTAGCAGACAACTGCCATTTGAAGTATTTAGTGTGTGTACAAATTCCACAAATTCTGTGGTATTTTTGTCTTGCATGATAAGGAGTTACATGGAGGTTTGTTGCTTACATTACAAGTCATAACTTTGCTGGCAATGTTTGCCATTCTTTCCATGTTGGCTAACCATATAAGATGGTGAGGAAGATGGGATGCTATCATACTGTTCATAAAAGTACCAGGCTGAAATGTGAATTTTGGAATTGAGTGTACTTATTATTGCTGTTCTGATGGCAGTGGTTTCTAGTTACTGTTACTGCCAGGGTGAATGACTGTGTGGGTGTTCCAGGCAGCTGGTGTCCCAGTCTCCCCGCCACTACCTCAAATCATACTTCTCCTACCATTATCATCTTCACTTCTCTTTAGGAGCAATTTACTCATTGGAATTAATAAATGCTTTGGATATTTTGTCCTTGAAAGCTGAGATGATTAGGGGAGAGAGGAAGACAAAGACTGTAAGAAAACAGCAACCCTAACCTGTGCTGCTGGGTGGGGAAAAAAAAGTAATGTATGAGCATAAGCCATGTCAAGAAACGGTGACCTGCTTGATTCTCTGTGTTCTCCACATTTATTTGGGATCAGGAGTTGAACTACTATGTTGTGAAGGGCAGGGGAAGGGAAATGCAATGCAGAGGGACCGGCTGTGAGATTCAGCACATCAGCCTATGTCTGCACGCCTGCTATTCCAGCTGAGGGTGTAGTACATTTTAAGTATTTAACAGATAGCGGAAAATATTGTGGTTTTATGTTTCGTATTCAGTTTTAGAGCTGAAGATAAGCATTTTCTCCGGAGATCTCTGTGCTGGTTTCCCAGCTGAGGAGATCTAGAGAGAGTTTATAGAAGTGGAAGAAGGGGAATTCTGAAGCATGATGAGGCTCATCTGAAACTTAATCACTGTTGGCCCTGATTTTACATTCAAAATCTGAATAGCTGCAAATATGAGTGTGGGAAACAGCAGTGCTTCTATTCCGTGTCTTTTATTGTGATATCTTAGTGCCCCCCAGAGTCTGACTAATAAAATCACTGAGACCAACATGCAACAACTGGGCTGTCTTCCCTGCGATAGATGGAAATTCTTCATGCCGTCGAGCTTTGTCCTTGATGTCTCTGACTAAATTTAATTCTAAATGGGCCTTGGCCTTCCTGATTGCATCCCTGCATTCTCTGTCAGTGTTCTATGTTCCACCCAAGTGGTCTGCCCATTCTTCCACATCACGTACGCTTTCTTCTTCTGTTAGTTTTCCCAAGAGTTCCTTGCCCATCCATGCAGGTCTCCTGTTCAACTTCTTTCTGGAAGGGATACACCAGCCCTGAGTTTGCAGGAAGTTGTGCTTGAATATTAGCCAACTCTCCTGGGCTGCGTTTCCCTCTAGGACCCTGGCCCAGGGGATTCCTCCAATTAGGTCCTTGAAGAGGTCAAATTAGTAGTCTTGAACTCCACTGTTTGGTCCTACTTTTTGCCCTGCTTCCTTCTTGCAGGATCTTGAACTCCAACATCTCATGGTCACTGCAGCCGAGACTGCCCTCAACCTTCACGTTTCCAACTAGACCATCTCAGTTTGTACCAGCTCCAGCAGCAGCCCTCTCCTTGTTGGCTCACCTACCACCTGCTTCAAGAAGGTACCTGCAGTGTTCCGCAGTAACCTCCTGGACTGTTTGTTCTGAGCTGTGTAGTCTCCCCAGCAAATCTCGGGGTGGTTAAAGTCCCCCATAAGAACCAGGGCTTGCAAACGTGCGGCAACTTGCAGCTGCCTGTAGAAGGCCTCATCTACTTCCTCTTCCTGGTCCAGGGGCCTGTAGTAAACACCCACCACTGTGTCACCCCTGTTGGCCTGCCCTTTAATCCTCACCCACAGGCTCTCGGCTTGCACTGCATCTCCCCCTCTGCAGAGCTGTGTAGATTCCAGTTGCTCACTCACATAAAGAGCAGCTCCACCACCTCGCCTTCCTGGCCTGCCCCTCCTGAAAAGCACAAAGCAGTCCATGGCTGCATTCTGGTCGTGGGAGTTGTCCCAACATGTCTCAGTAATTGTGACAAGATCATAACCCTGCAACCACACGCACACCGCCAGTGCCCCTCGTTTATTCCCCATGCTGTGTGCGTTTACATGGGGGCATTTGACTTGGGCTCCCTGTGCCGCTGCCTTTCTGGATGGGGCAACTGTAACTTGTCCACATGGGCCTAGGGTAGCTCTCCTGTTAAGCTCTGTTCCCTCTCTAGGCTCTGGGCATCCTTTGTCAGCTGTGGTGTTCAGCAGGTGTGAGGGGGATGGCATGGCATCCTGTACCTTATCGCCAGCATCCCTGATGATATCTCCCTTCCCCATCGAATCTAGTTTAAAGCCCAATCAATGAGCCCTGCCAGCTCATGACCAACGACCCTCTTCCCCCTTTGGGAAAGATGAATCCTGTCTGATGCCAGCAAGCCTGGTGCCATGTAAGGCTTCCTGTCACCAGAGAACCCGAAATGTTGGCAGTGACACCAGCCATGGAGCCACGGGTTAATGTACAATATCCTTCTGTTCCTGGCAGTACTGAAGAGAATGGAGGAGATGACTTTCACACCTGAGTTCCTAATCAGCCATCCCAATTCCTTGAAGTTCCTTTTGATTGCTGTCAGGCTACGTGTTGCCACTTCTTCTCCTGCCACATTTCTGCTTGGTAAGCGGCCCCTTGCTGCCCACTTGCTCTGTGTTGGGCTCTGAGTGCTCCTGGCATTGGTGAGCAGCACCATGGGCTGGGACTGTGCCCTCCGGCTTGCTGCACAAGCCAAGGGGCTGCACAGCACAGGGATTGCTGCTTTGCTTCCCTGAATCCCAAGGCTGTGTTCCCACGCACCTGCTTCCCCTCAGTTACTGCGGCTTTACCTGCCCTGCAGCTGTTTAACAAGGAAGGTTGCCTGCTGCTCAGAACATATTTTATGAACACGAGGACACTTCCCTGCTACATCCAGCTAACTTTCTCATTACGCTTTATAGCAAACATTATTGTCTAAAAAAAAAAAAAAAGCAGACTTTATCTGTTCCCAAGATAGAACATAAAACAAACATCCAAGGCTCTGTAATGCCAAGACATTTATAGGATGCTTTTCAGAAACTGTACTTGACTTCAATCATCTCAAATCTTTTTTGTAATTACAAAGCCATTTTATGTTACTTTGAAACAGATTCTAAAGCTATTCTGCAGCCATGCTGAAAATGTGTGAAATTTACACAAACACTGATTTCAGTCCTTTTTTTTTTTTTTTTTACCACATTGATAATCTTTAGGTAGGAAAAGGGGTCTTTCCAGAACCCAAGTTACTCTTGAACATCTCGTCATGACTGCTATAAAAGGCATAAAAAGTCCACCAAATGTGAAGTTTTAATACCAGATGGAGCCATTATCATTTAGTTTTGACTTTCCCTGTGGCACAGGCCATACTGTTTCACAGAGGACTCCTTTGTCAAGGTGAGCAGCAGAGATTTACTAGACCATGAAGTTTCTTTTACTGGCTCTGAGCTTTAGGCAACTGTCTGCAGGGCATGACAGGCTGCTTTGCTTGCTGAATAGGAGAAAGGTCTTTTCTCTTTTGTCAGATTGAGATAATAGTGAAATAAAGATGGAAAACCACCAAACAGACCACACACTTTAGGAGTACCTTTGGGGCTTGGATCAGCATGCTATTGCTATTACGTTACTTTCTCCATGCTGATGTGTGAGGAACATGATCAGCTTTATAAAAGTATTCACTGCCCAACTTTAATGTAGCACTAATAATAAGTAGGTTTAGTTTGACTGCAAAAAGAAATTGGCAAAGCACCGATCCTTTACATACTAGGCAGCGGCTATTGCAGGCAAGTCAAAGCTCTGCTTGGAGGCAGCCATGTTAAAGCAGAAATCCATCGCAGTGTAGGGACAGCAATGAATGACGTGCGGGCATTTAAAGAGAGACATCATCAGAGTCTGTGTGCTTCCGGAGAGGAAAAGCACGTAACGGAGGGGAAAGCAGAGATCTGCTGCTGCACGCGCTCTATTCACAGTGCGAGGCACGACGTGGAGGTAGCATCTAACAAATTGTCCAGTGTTATTATGTAGAGTAGTTGGAAATAAAACTGACTTCTCACAAACAGTGATATGATACGGTGATCATTCAAAAGCAGAGGAATGGACTGTAAACCACTGTGCTCTGGTTCTAATTTGAAGCCGGTGGAATTTACATCCCCCGAGCATCTTCTCTGGCCCACAAGGAAATGAGCAGGCTTCATGCTCTCTGCGTTTACAGGCATAGCAGCTGCGTAGCTGCTTTCTCACCCCAGTCTCCTCAATACTGGCTTTCATGTTATTAGTTCTCAAGATTGCTCTCACAATGATTCAGCCTTTAAGATGTGGTTATTGTGCTTTTTATAAGTGAATGGAAAAAAGCGACAGAGGTTAGGTATACTTCTTCTAAATGAATTCCTTAGCAGAAGGAAACATTCAGTGATGCCCCTTTCCGTGAATGTGGTCTGACAGATCAATGCATTTTCTGGGTTCTGTTACCCTGCTGAGGATTTTTAACAGGTTTTGAGGCCAGACCACATTTCGCCTTATAGCCAAGGATAAGTCAATTAGGTAAACACGACCACACAGTTTCACATTTCTGGATTGTCACTCTCTGCAGGGAGAGAAGGGGTGTGTTGTCCTCTGTCCCATGGGAGAATCAATGCTGGGGCTGTTAAACATCTATGCCGGACCAAGAGGGGTACAAAATGCCACGGAGAATATTGATGAATGATAAATTGAATTTTTTATTATTATTTTTACTATAAGTCTGTTCTTCTTGGATTTTTTATTTCTTTTATACTGAAGGAAGGTATGATTTTGCTGATGATTTCTGCCTACTGACATAACTAATTACTTAATCAAGGGCTTCTGGCTTCTGTTTGTAGATAACTGAGATATTAAGAGATCAGATTAATGTCCTTAGAAACACAGCAAGACTTGAGAAATCCATAAAGATATATTTAGTAGTAAACATTATTCCATAATAATTTGTCAATTACAATGTTCTTTCAGATATCTAATGCTTGAGTTGAAATCTGCTCCAGCTGGGAGAACGATCCATTTTCTGTGCTTGCATACGTGTCTGGAAAGAAAATGTCTTTTCTGAACAATGTTTCTCATGTTAGCCAGGTTTCTTGGCTTTGGGTTGTATTTAATTAGCATCAAGGTGGCATTGCACAGGGCTAGCAGATTGTTTATAGGTGTTATCAGCATTGCTATAGGCATAAATAGATATTTTCTGGATTGGTAAGGGATGGCATAGAAAATATTCCTAAGTAAACATCTGATACTGGTTCAGAGAGTCATGGAGTAACTTAGGCTGGCTGGGACCCATGAAGGTCCTCTGGTCTACCTGCCCCCTCCCTCCCCCCCAAAAAGCAGGGGTAAATCACATTAAAACTTCATAAATGTAGGCATTATGGTCTGTTCAGCCTGGAGAAAAGAAGACTGAGAGGGGATCTAAGCAATGTCTATAAATACCTGAAGTGTGGGAGACAAAGTGATATGACCAACCTCTTTTCAGTGGTTTGTGGGGACAGGACAAGGGGCAATGGCCACAAGATGGAGCACAGCAAGTTCCGCACCAACATGCCAAAGAACTTCTTCACGGTGAGGGTGACGGAGCACTGGGACAGGCTGCCCAGGGAGGGTGTGGGGTCTCCTGCTCCGGAGATATTCAAGGCCCGTCTGGACGCCTCCCTGGGCAGCCTGCTCTAGGGAACCTGCTTTGGCGGGGGGGGTGGACCCGATGATCTCTGGAGGTCCCTTCCAACCCCTACAGGTCTGTGATTCTGTGCTAATAGAAAGTGACCCTTTCTATTACCTATTCTATAAAGTGAAAAGCCCCTCAGGGTTTTACTTAATGTTTAATTTCCATGTAATTTCTGTGTACTTCAGTGCTCTTTTTAATTATGGAAAACTGCACATATTAAGATGTTCTAGATTGTTCCTGCCATTGATATACTGAACCTTCCCACCATTGTTACTGTTTTAAACACTGTTGATCTTTTGACAGTGGGATATTTACCCATGTTCACAGCACATTTTGCTCATTTCTGCATCTGTGAACCAGATTCTTCATTTCTTGTATAACGGCATCCTCTGACACATGCCCATCTTTGGCATCCCCAGGAGCAAAGGCTCAGCTCCTCCTCCTGTAAGAGACTTAGGACAGGGTGGCTGCCCCCCCAGGTAGGAATTCACAGTGTTAACCCCACAGAAATGAGGTGGGGCCTCATCTTTTTAAGACCTCCACAGAGAGCAGCTGGTAGAATATGCTACCAGGTCACCGTCAGCATGTTATAAATGAAGCTCGTTGGCTGCTGTGTCTAATGCGTGCATTCAGGGCAGTATATTGATTTGCTTTAGTATCTTTTCTATCATTCTATCGTATCTCACCAGTTAGCAATACAAAGCCATGGTTTTAGCGACAGAGAACTTCACAGTCTGCCTTGTCTCTTGTTTCAATAGGAGAGCTTACTCAAGGAGGACTAATGAAAATTATAGCTATTTATCCACCAAAGCTATGAGAGGATACATTATGATTCCCAAAGTGCTGGGTTACTGTACTGTGACAAATAGAATAGTTTCCTAAGTACCCTTGAGTGAGAACAAGTATGCAAAAAGGAAACTAATATTGGAGATTTATTTTTTTTCAACCACTTTGTTGCCAATAGAAGGAGTTGTAAGTATATAAGTAAAGCTCAAATATCTGTCTGATGGGGGGGGGGTAAAAGCTGGTAAAGGAAGGGGGGCTGGAGCCTATTGGGTTTGAAGTGAGCAGAGAAATAAATGAGATTGGAACGCAGTGAATGGCTTTTAAGACTTATTTCTACAGCTGCTCTTCTTGGCTTTGTACAGCTGTGAAGCCCTCGAGAGGAATGTGTGCTGCTGCTTGGGCCCATCACAAACACCAGAGCCCTCCCAGGGTTTACGCTAGCCAGGTCTGGGTTATTTTATGTGCTAGGAGTGGCAGTACACACGGCAGCACTAGCCTGGTGCCGCAGCACGCGGCAGGGCTGCTCCCTGCCATAGGGCAGGGACAGTGCAAGGCCAGCTCTGCCACTGGGGTGCCAGAGGTTTCCCAGAAGAAAGGCACTGTAATATCTACACAACATTCATAACTATTAATAGTGTCATTTACCAAAGTAGGCTTAGAGGCAGGAAGCTTGCAAGTACCAATGCATGAGGAGATTTCTGAAAGAAGGCTCCACCTCTACAAAATCCAGTATCTGGACATAAAAATACAGTGAGGGACGTTAGTTGCACCACTTTCACCATGAGAGAAATTAGTGATTTATTTAGGGCTGAAGAACTCCAGACACGTCAGATCAAGATACGCTAGATGTTCAGCTAGATCAAGATCACAGAATCACAGACCTGTAGGGGTTGGAAGGGACCTCCAGAGATCATCGGGTCCAACCCCCCCGCCAAAGCAGGTTCCCTGCAGCAGGCTGCCCAGGGAGGCGTCCAGACGGGCCTTGAATATCTCCGGAGAAGGAGACCCCACACCCTCCCTGGGCAGCCTGTCCCAGTGCTCCGTCACCCTCACCGTGAAGAAGTTCTTTGGCATGTTGGTGCGGAACTTGCTGTGCTCCATCTTGTGGCCATTGCCCCTTGTCCTGTCCCCACAAACCACTGAGAAGAGGTTGGCCAAATCCCTCTGTCTCCCACACTCAAGATATTTGTAAACATTGCTAAGATCCCGCTCAGTCTTCTCTTCTCCAGGCTGAACAGAGCCAGGTCTCTCAGCCTCTCCTCTCAGGGGAGCTGCTCCAGGCCCCGTATCATCTCTGTGGCCCTCCGCTGGACTCCTTCCAGGAGATCCCTGTCTGTTTGGTACCGGGGAGCCCAGAACTGGGCACAGTACTGCAGGTGAGGCCTGAGCAGGGCAGAGTAGAGGGGGAGGATCACCTCCCTTGACCTGCTGGCTCACTCCTTTTAATGCACGCCAGGATCCCATTGGCCCTCTTGGCCACCAGGGCACAATGCTGGCTCATGGCCAACCTGTCGTCCACCCTCTCCAGCACGTCACCCCCCAGCCCGTACTGATACGTGTGGTTGTTCCTTCCCAGGTGCAGGACTCTACACTTGCTCTTGTTAAACCTCATCTGGTTTCTTCCTGCCCAGCCTGTCCAGGTCTCGCTGAATGGCAGCACAGCCCTCTGGCGTGTCGGCCACTCCTCCCAGCTTTGTGTCATCGGCGTACTTGCTGAGGGCAGACACTATTCCCCCATCAAGGTCGTTGATGAAGATGTTGAACAGGACCGGACCCAGCCCCGACCCCTGGAGAACACCACTAGTCACAGGTCTCCAGCCGGACTCTGCGCCACCGATCACCACGCTCTGAGCTCAGCCAGTCAGCCAGTTCCCAGCCCACCTTACTGTCCACTCCTCTATCCCACACTTTCTCTGCTTTGCTAGCAGGATGTCATGGGAGACAGTAGAAAAAGCCTTTTGTTTTTGTTTTGTTGTTGTTTGGTTTTGGAGATTCACGTCACACTCTGTGAAATAAAAGTTTAGAGCATCAGCATCCCACTGGGAAGACACAAAATGCACTCCCAAAGTCTTTCCCCTTCTCCTTAACCCTGGAGATGCCTTAAGAGGAGTTAAATTTCCACTCCTGCAAAAATACTCGAAGAAATAATCCAATAGGTTAAGAGTGTAGGCAATTGCAACTAAAACTGCAACAAAGTGCAGATGGTGAGAAACAAACAACAAAGCGATTTCCTTCTCTGACAGCGGAACACCTTGCTCAGGGAAGACACCCATGTATCGCCTTCAGAAAGCCTTCGACACCCTCCCACCTCGTGCTCCCATCAGCAGGTTGAAGAAGGTGAGAGGGAACGGCTGACAGAAAACTGCTCCCTCTGAGCGTGGGGTCTGCTGTTACATTTTCCGCTGAAATTGTGTCTATTGCTGAGGATTGCGTTTCAAGTAACAGCATGTAAAGAACCCTGTAAGTCTGATGCTAAGAATGATCCTTCTAGGATCAGATTTTAGAAAACACGGTCCCTAAGGAAAGATTAAACACTGGGTTAATGGACTAACTCTTTAATGTCAAGAAAAGGCAGAACCAGAGGTCAGAGGAGTGCCCCTGCTGAAGAAATATCCCTGCTTTTTTACTCCGTGAATCTGCAAAGCGCCTATATGAGAAGAGACAAAAGGCCTGGGAACAAGGTCGCTGTTAGGTGAGATCTCCTTTCCCTGCCTTTCACCTGCATGGAACTTTGTTGATGAGTGGCTCTGACATGTGGCTTGGTTGTTTTTTGTTTTTTGTTTTTTTTCTTAGTAACAAAGAGAAATTAGGCGTCAGTTCCTGCCTGTGCCTACTGTACAGAGTTTTGAAATGAAACCAACAGTTTGTGGCTGAACCTGACTGATAAGAAGTTATTAAAAAAGTAATGATGTCCTCATCACAGCAACGAGGAGATAAATAGTATGTTGAATGGCAAAGCATGGTATTGCATATTTCATGTTCTAATAACTCAGGAGTTCATTGTGATAAATGTTACTAAAATAAGCACCAAAGGAATTAAATGTGATGCTCTGCTACCTGTACTGAGATCTCTTCAACTCACCTAAACCTTGCTGCACTGCCCTTTGCAGAGGCACTCTTCAATGCCACTGTTAAATAAGGGGAAAAGGCAAAAAAGTAAATAATTTGTGATGAAAGGCTGAACAATTAGCAAAGGGAGAAGAGAAGTTGCCTTGAAGCTTTCCCAGTGCCTGTAAAAAATGAGCTTTAGGTTTTACAGAGGTGGCATTATTTTTAAATGTCAGACCTGGACTTCGTTTCCCCTTTTAATATAAATGTCAGTGGCATTTTGCTGGGAAATCTTTTTGTTTCACCTTCGGCTTTGATAAATTCAGAGGGGCTTTCAATCTCACATCTACCTTTGTATATTAATAACTCTGTTGATCAGAGTTCTGCATGAGGCTTTTTCCAGAAGCCATGAATAAAACACAAGGGGCAGCCCAGGCACATTCTAGATCAGCAGAAAGGCTTAGCATGAAGTAGACAAGTGCTGCAGTGACAGGGAGGAAACGAAATACAACAAAAACACGCATCCATACCCAAGGCAGAGAGCTTGATTAGCAGTTGGGCCACTGGTTGAATTTATGAACAGCGAGTGTATTACTTGCTGGGGAGGTAAAACAGAAGCAAGAGCACTTGTGTACTTAGTAGGGAAAGAAGCTATGAGTAAGAGTACCCCAGGGAAAATAAATAATCAGAAACTGGTGAATACTCTACACTGCTCTTAAGTGAGGTAGATCTTAGAAAGCTACATAAGCTTTCAAAGAAATACATGATGGTGTAAGAAGACTATAGCAGATTTTCAGTGTATTCAGATACTTCAAGGTGTTCCACTGAATGCTGTCAGAACCTTTTGGACATATAAAATCTCTGATATTTTTTATTTTACAAGCTCCTGTGAATCTGTCTCTCCTGAGAAGTCATCATGAATCCAGCTGTAGATGTTTGCATTTGTTCAGACAAGTGAAAAGACACTCAGGCCTGTGACTTGTAGGTGTGGGTTAAGGGGAATAACCTCTGTCTCTTCCATCCCATCTCTTCCTCTGTACATCCTTTTCTGTTTTTGTAGCAGCATCATGTTAGGCCAACAAGTCTACCGTGCATTTTTTTTTCTGTAAGATTTCCTGGGTATCAAAACAACTAAGATTTGTAGGTAGCAAATCTACCCTATTGCTCTTGGATTCCCAGAACTGAGCCAAGATATGCACCAGGTTTGGTTTTCAGCCTGCCTTCTTGCTTAGTATTCTAAGGGAAGGACAGGCATATGGTGAGTAGCATTGTCAGTGCGATCTGAACCGGGACAGTTACCAACAAAAAGCACGCGCTGTGTCTTCAGGCAGTCCTTAATTCAGCTCCTCCAGGCCCCTGAACGGGCTGTGACACCAGAACACCTCCCTGTGCTCAGGGTGGACATCAGGTGCCACTGAGTTTAGTGAGCTATGTGCTGAGCTTTACAAACAAGTGTAGAGACCTGATGGAAGATGACAAGCAAAGGCACATCCCACAAAGCAGATTTACACACATGGGCATTTTGACATGGTACAAATAGATAAGGCTAAGACTGGAACAAATTAGTATGGCTGTAATACTCTTAATTATGAAAACTCAATTTTTAGTGGAGCAGTAAAGACATGAGAATAACGCATGGTAGCTAGGTCTTAAAGCACAATTCATTAAAATAAATGGAGACAGTGATGGTTACAATTTGTATGTTGTGATGTGCAGTTGTTTGTTTAGGACCAGATTCTGATACTTGCATTAAGTAAAACAATTCCTGGGAGATGTCCAGGATTCAGTGGGATACTTCTGTATTAAGGTACCAACAAATGAGAGTGACAAAGTTTGTTCATTAAGGCAAGTTCTTGATGCGAAGGACTGGTATTTGCTGATAAGGGTAGTTAAACTTCTGCACTTTTGTAGTTGTGATAAAAGCTAAAAACAGTACACAAGCAGGGATTTTTGTTCTCAGATTCATGTAATGAGGCCAGTTGCCAAACTCCTTCCAAGAGTGGTGCTGGCAAGGTGTGCTCTCTTTTATGAAACAAAGGCCGGGTCTGAGCTGGCAGAAATCCCAATTCACATGCTGTCTTTGAATGTGTTGAATAAAGAGCAGCTAAAATAAATTGCTTGCTGTAATCCAAACCCAACTGAAAGGCTGCTCAGATTGAAAGTTAACTACTTCCCGTAGCCAGTTTTTGAAAATGTCTGTTGCTGTTAATTCATTGTCTTTAAATATTTCTTTAATAACTGTCTTCATTGCCTTTGAAAAAACCTTTGATCTCATGAGATGAAAATATAACTGGCAACATAAAAATACAAAAGCTTATGATGTTTTTATTAATACAAGTTTACTCAATAACTCTGAAGGCTTTTCTTCCAGCCCAGGAAGCAAATGCAGTGCTAGTGCAGCTGTGTCTCCCATTTCCCCATTGATACTTTTTCCTTTCTCTGTATCGCTGTCTTTTCCACAGTGGCTGAAGACTGGAATTACTGCCTGTCCCACGTCCAGCTCCTCTCCCTGCACCTCCTGTCAGTGGAGGCTGGGACAGTCTGCGCTGGGTCCCCTGCAGTGGAGCCCAGCAGAGCATGGAGTCATTTCAGAGCCTCTTGCCAGTTCAGAGCTGAGTGTTTTGGGCATGAGGGAGCAGAGTTAGCGCCAGCCCTGGCCTCGTTTCGTGATCCCACTGTGCCACCTGGAGCCGCCTCTCCGTGCGGGAGCAGGGCTCCTGCTGCAGTGGGCCTGATGCTGCCACAGGGTGGGATGTAAATTTGTTAGATCCAGTGGGTGAAGTTTTCATGTTGCATGGAGTTTGGCAAAGCAACTTCTGGTAAAGGTTAAAAGGGAGAGTGAGGGATACAGAGACAAGAGGAAGGTGTTGAATGGATTATTGGTGGGCTTGAGGCCCAGATATGCGTGGGGAAACCCCAACAGCAAGTTGGGGGTGAATCTCAGACACTGCCCAGGCCTGCCCCTGCTGCAGCACAGGCGTGATGGGGATGTGCAAACGTCTGGGCTGTTGGGCAGCTCTGACACTTGCAGCAGAGGACAACAAAGATGGTGAGAAAACACCTATTTCCCTTCCCACTGATGCTGCTGAAACACAGGTCCTCCTGGCCAGGGGTTGTTTGTCACAAAATGGGAGGGCTGTGACTGGAAACAGGAGAAAGTCCAGTCCCTGCTGGCTGGGAGCAGCTTGGGGCAGAGGGCTTGGTTTTCAGCTGTTCTCCCTGGCAAATTCAAAAAAGAAAAAACCAAGGAAGATGGTGTTACAACACAGGGGAGGAACCATTTAAAGAGAGAGCCTGGAGCTGGCAAAGGCTGATGCATACATGAGGCTTCTGGGGCCTCAGCTCATCCCACATGTTCAGAATAAAATGTTAGATGTTGCTCACAGGCACAGGGCTGAGTGACCCAGGGGGTTGGAAATGCTAGCAATATGCTATAAATACATAAAATCAACAGGAAGAGTCCAGGCAATAGTAATTTCTTCACAACCTTCCAAACGTAGGAGCCACAGGGTCACAGCCCCATCCCTGGGGACAGGGACCAAGGGTGTTCAGGATGCTGGCGAGGCTGCAAGTTCCCTGTCTGGGCTGCCCGTGGCTGTGTGTCACTGCCTGGCATGTTCCGGGGTTAACTGAGCCGTACTCGGGGCTGGGTCACGTCCTGAGGTACAAGGAGCCTTCTGCTGCACCGTGGCTTTCATTTTGAAAGGGGGACGGAGGGGGGCAGAAAAGGAAGAACTTTACCTCAGAGGAGGAAATTTGCCTCAAAGGATCTTCCATGCTAAGTCTGAATACTTTATAAAATGTAGCTTTCCAGTCGGTTTTCTGAGAGGCAGTGAGTGAATCACAATTAGCTCTGCTGCAGGCTACGAGGGCTCAGCGGCTGAGTCATGACAGACCAAAGGGAGTGATACGTCAGGAACAAAATCAATGCTGGTCAGCCTTGAGTGCTACGGCTGAGGAGCACCATTAAACAGCTGCCAAGGACCATTCCCTCTCCATGGCATTCTTCCATTTTGCTACATTAGTTATGGTTTCTGCCGATGACCTCTCTTGACTCAAGGGACTCTTTTGTGAGAAATTTCTTTATATAAATTTCACATTGTGATTCTACTCACGTTCTGCAAGAGGTTAGTTCCACATTTGACTGAATTGCTTTAAATAAAAGTAGATCTGGAAAATTAAGCCCTTGTTTGCTAAGCCTCTGTCAGCAAATAAACGGGTAACTGATGCTAGGAAAGGAACAAACCTTTTTGTGGGAGCCATGATGCTGGGAGAAAGGTGTCAGGGCTCACATATGATTCAAAAAAGTTAATGACTCTAAATAGGAAGGATAACCAATCTCTAAAAAAGCTGAGGATATCTTAACCCACACTATGTTTAAATTCCTTAAAAAAAGAAACTTCTACACAGTAGTAAAGAGCAGTAGAATTTACTAAATTTACTTGGACAGCTCAGAAATTTGTTAAAAATGAAGTAACGATTGGTGCCAGTGGATCAACTAGAGATGCGCACTGAATGAACATGCTTGCTCATTTCCCATGTATGTTTCCCTGTTCTGGAGTTAGAGATAGGTGCAGTGTGCTGGCTTCTGTGGTGTCCAATTAACGATGCCCATCAACTTCAATAAAATGCAGTTTTAGTTTTACAAGAACATCTTTGCACGCAGTTCTGCTGTCCCACGGATATGTGAACAATAGCTCCAATTCCATTTCTGTCCCTACATTTTCCTTCGATAGCTTGGCAAGAAGTGATTTTTTCTTAGTGTCTAACAGTTTGGGATCACTTGAGGACACAAGGAAGAGGCCAAAAATCAGTGACATTCATAATCCATTCCTCTTTTGGCTCAACAAGCAGTTTGGTTTTGTTTGCTCCTACATCTGACAGACTGTGAAATTACTGTCTCATTGTTTATAGGGCAAATAAAGAGGTTAATATTTTTGGGCTGTGTTGGAATATCTGCGCTACAAAAGAAGGTTGAGCGTTTCCCATGGAAATGTCTCTGAAGTAGTTTATACATCTCTTGTAATTGTATGTTTTCCCTTCCTTTGGTTTTATATGTGAACAAAAAGCAGGAGCTTGTTTCTTGTGTCTCTTCTTCCTGTAAACGCCAGTCATCCTGACTGGAAAAAAAAGAGGAAGAAGTTGTAATATTAATTTAGTGATGTTTGTAGAAAGGACTGTTGTTTAGAAAGGGAAGGAAAACATTGTAAGTTCATACAGATTTTTTTTTTTTTCAGCAGGCCAGGCATTTCTGCTGAAGTACATACTATGGATGCCACCGGAAGGTTGAGATACAGGAAAGCACCAACATACTCACCATCCTGAGAAAAGGCATCTGAAGGCCTTTACTGAAGGTCCTCACGTCATGTTGCAAATAGACACTGTATAGGCCCTGAGTATTGCCCCAGGCTCTGCAGCATCTTTGCCTCCCTGGGATTTTGCCTGCCCATGTGCAAGATCAGCACTGGTGTGGTGCAGGTGAGTTTGGACGTGCCTCATCACTATGGACTCATCATGTCCAAGGAACTTTAGGCTGACACTTCTTATCATCACCCAACTCATTCTGCCCTTCCTGCTTGGGTACAATGGGACTGCACCAGGTTGGGAGGACACTGCCTGCTGTCTTGGTGATGCCTTGTGACTCCCAGCTCGTCTTTGCAGATCAACCCACTGAAACATGGTAAGGTTCTGCAATTATACTAAAATAGACCAATTTTCTCAAGAAATTTACTAGTCTTTTGAAATGTTGCTCTGTGCATCAAATCCATATATAAAAACAATGGTAAATCAATTATTTCAGCCTAGAAAGTTTTTTTTTTCTATTGTCCACATGCTAATAGTCGACTGCAGACTGCCCTGCTTCTTAACTGTCTTCTGCCTGTGGTCACAGAGACAAACGTGCAGGCTGCTATATTTAGGGAGTATGGTAAATCCTACGGGATTTACAGCTGGCTCCAAAAACCATTGAAATTATTAGAAATGTCTTGTGGGTTATCTGTGAGCAGTCCTGCAGACTACATGTTCTGTGGTAATTTATGTATACTGTGCTCTTTAACCACGACAGTATCTCAATGCCTTCTACTCCGGGGGAGTCCTTTGGTTGCCTCAGTTACTCAGTCAAACCCTTACCAAACTTGTCAGTGACATATAAGTGACATTCAGAGTTAGGCTCCTCAGTTGCTTATCAAAATAATTGTTTTAATCTTGTAATCCAAATAAATAATCAAAATAAAAATCCCCTTTTTGCAATTGCTAATCTGAAATACTCAGCCAAACTCGCTCTTCACTGTACTTCAGCAAGAGGGTAGATAGCCTTCAGAGCTTTTAGACCAAGGTGGTATAAAAGGTGGTGTTCATTTTGGGTTCGTTTTATTTGTTTCTTTATTTGTTTTTATAATGGTTGTTTAGATCTGTGCCTGAGGTAGACTTGCAGCTACTAACTGGAAAATCAGAGCAGGAAATAGTCTTTTAGTTTCACATAGAAAGGCTCCTATTAATGTGGCTTCTGAATTGGATTAATCTGAGGTAAAGCTAATCCTCCCCTTGACATTTACAGAGTTGTTTACTTTTCTGTTGAGCCATCCATATGGAGCATCGCAGGTTTTCATAAATTCTTTCCTGAATGTTCTTAATTTTATGAAGTTTTTCCGATTCCTGTTTTAAGCTCTGCACATTAATAATTGAAAGCTTACAAAGTGAAGCAAAACAAATGACAGATCAAACCTGTCAGAGTACACTGGGAGAAGAAAATATCACTGAGGCAAAAACATTTTAACTGCAGTGGCCAGAATCCTCTTGACCATAATAAAACTACTTTCTCACATCAGATGAAGGCTGATGTGGCAAGATGGCAAGCTTAAGGCTAGTGTAGCAGGTGGTACTCATGCAGGGCTATATCTGACTTAAGTGCAATACTTACACATAGAGGTAGAACTGAAGGAAGCGATCCACTGTATATTCTCTGCTCAAGAAAACCTTATAATTTCTTCTAGTACCTACACAACTTATTTGAATTTACTTAACTGTGTTGGAAGTACTCCGTCCCCATGACAGGAGTATCTAAGAAAGAGAAATGGTTATCAGTATATACAGTAGAATGGAAATACATACATGTTTTATATTAGAACAGTGGTGGTAGCCAACAGACCCATCAGATGTCAAAGTCCCACTGTACGCAGACACTAGAGTGAGCAGGAAGTAGTCACTGTACCACAGAGCTGACAACTCTACGGAGACAGACAAAGGAGTAATTTCTGTCCCTATTTTTAGGAAATTGAAGTAAAGCAAACTTAAGGACTCAAACATATGTATGGGTCAGATCTTTATAGGCTTTGAAAAAGTATCAGATTTTTGAATCGGTTCTGTCCTTTTGAAAAGGACTGTTGTACTGCACGTGCTAAATTTAAAGGTTTTCTTGAAATTCTGGCCCATATCTGAGGACAGCCAAGGAAAGGCTGTCTTTAAGGAAAATAAAACAGAATTCCATCACAGAGCTTGCCTCTAAAATCTCTCTGGTGGTGCTGCTCTGACTCAGAAACAGGCATCTACAGTGGATCTTCACAGCCATCACATCCAGTCTTCTGCTACTGCCATCAATCCTCTCTAATCCTATCTATAAGTTCCTCAGGCCTTTTATTAAAACTAAATAGGTTCCTACTTGAAGTGCTATTACCATTGCCTCCTTATTCCATCATCTCAGAGGAGGTGGTTAAAAAAAATCTTGTTTCAAGCTTGAAGTTATTTTTGACTCATTCATACTTACTTATTCCTTGTCAATATTATCTTTTTACATTTACATAACATAGCTATCCTTCTAGCGTAAGTAGCTCTTCTTGTCTTCTTGCATTTAACCTCCTTTTTTTCCTGTACCCTATGTTGTATTTACTGACAGCAAGTTTAGTGTTGGTTTTGCAAGGTTAAATGTGCCTTCATTGAGCTCTTAATGGAGCTCTTTAATTGTGCCTCTCTGATCAGCTGACCTCTCCACAGCCTGGTATTCTAAGAGCTCTTCTCCACATCTATAGCAGTTTTGATAAGTTTATCCTTAGATGGGGTGATCAGGCTCAGAAATTTTGTTCCAGGTGACTTCTTACTCAGGCACTGCCTTCAGGAATGAGAGTACCAAGTTCAGTTCCCTTCTCTGAATGAGTGAGTATGAGCTATTCACGCATACTAGAGACCAAGTCAAAAGGTAGTGCAGCCTAGTTATATTTCAGTCACTTGTAGATACTATTTTTCATTCACTAGAAGAAATTAAATGTTAAAGTGTAGCAACGCTATCCTATAACACTGTTAAGAGTCTTAAGCATTAGGCTAGAAAGCCATTCTCTTTCTTTACCTGTGTCAGTGCTGTCATAAATGAGGAGAGTTGCCTGGAAGACACAGATCCTGGAAGTCTCTGGAGGGCTTCCTGGTAGATGTGTTCTTCTTTTCTTTCAGGCAGGGGCTTGAATTTAACCTGGCTCTCCCAAGTCCAAGGAAGATGGATGCTACATTGAAGTAATTTGATGCCTTTTCTAGGTTCAATGCCATCAAGAATAACTGAAAATTGTAAATTTCAGATCAGTCTGGACTGGTTTTTGCTTAACTTATATTAGGCCTGTTGCACTGGGGTAAAAGAAGAATGACCAGTGTCGCTTCTCTAGTACCTTAGGTAGGAAATTTAGTAGCTTCCCCTAACTGCCAATGGAGAAAAGGGACAATTTGCTTATTTGCAGTCTGCTTGATTCCATGAAGTACAAAAAAAAATGCTTGTGGACAAGGAAGAAACACAGCTTCAATGTTTATACAGTAGAACAATGCAGCCATTTGTTAGGAGGGCTCATAGCTGTTAAGCACAAATGACTGGAGTAACCCCATGTGGTTCATAGTCTCTTATTATGCAGACTTATTGCAGTAGACACAACTTGTTTTTACACTAGTTGGTTCCCTGATAACAACCTAGAGACACTGTTCAATTTGATCAGTGAGAAGTCCAAAGATTTCAGCAGATTTTGAAATGGTATTGTATTCCTTCTTCTTTATTTTTATTTTTATTTTTTTCAGGTTTTATAAGTAATACATTCCCCTACAAAGTTAGCACCAGAGGAGTAATAGTGCAAGATTGGTGTTAAACTTATTATATGAAAACTACATTTGGTAATGATCTGAACTTTAAAAAATATCTGCTTCTTATTTCAAAAATGAAGGAGCTCAATTCCTTCCTACGTTTCATTTGTTTTAAGGCAGAGAAGGAAAATGGTATCATTTTTTCTGCCAGCATATTAAAACATGTTTTTATTAACAAGTAATTGCGTTGAATCTTGGAAAGGAGCAGCAGCAGCAGCAGAAAATACTTCTGGAAAGCTGAAAAATGTATTTCAGATTCCTTTGAACAAAAATGTAAAACTGCACCAGGAGTTTCCCTTACTTGTGTATAGGATGGGAGAATTTTATGTAAGTTCTACAGCTGAGAGCTATTTTAAATCTCTTTTGAACTCAAGTAATCTGTGAAGTAAATGCATGTCTGGGCAAAAAGGCACTCTGTGCCTTGATGAGACAGACCAAGTACAAAATTTCTGAAAGCCTAACAAATCCAAGTGAGACTCAGAGGGAACTCCACATTTTAGCTGTTCATAGGTTTTATTTCCAGTTCTGGTCTAGTATGGATCAGAAGAGAAGAGGCATGGTAGATCTATCCTATGGCAATCTTTCCAGGACAGTCTCCTATGTGGATGTAGCTATAGCAATGTAAAGGTGCCAGAGGATTAGAAGAAAATCATTGCTTCATGAGACTGAAATGTGCCACTTCATTTAGCTTGTCAAAAATAAAATTGAGAAGCAACGCCATATAACAGAGTGGACTTGGGTCTTGCAGAGGAGGGCAAACCAAAAATAATGACTGGAAGGTAAAGTCAAGAAAAATCAATTCTTTTTTTTTTTTTTTTTATCCAAGAAAGAGTGACTGGGGTTATCTGTCAGAGTATGTGGTGGATGCTGGATCTGTAAGGCAGACTGCATGTCTGACTCTGGGTTGCCTTTGTGAAGCATACAAGGTACCGAACTCGGAACAGGGTGAGTGTAAGTGTAGTAGTCTGAAAATCAATAGGATGCTGACTGAACAATGTGACAGTCCCACTTGGTCTGAAACACTCAGAGGGAATCTTACTTTAATCAAGCACATAGCTGCCATTCCTGCAGCTCTGAGTTCAAGACGTAGTTGTGGCAAATATGTTATTAAAATGCAGCAGCAGGCTTATGTCTGTAAGCAGATGGAGAATGGTTCTTTGAAGGTGTTAAAAGTAATGTCTGGGATGTTCAGAAGGTCCATTTGAATCACGTGGCAGGATACCAAACAACGTTCTGAAGACTTTCCTGGGGAGATGGGTCTCTCCAGATTGCCTCTGGGAATCAGAAATCCTAAGAAGGTTGATTTATTGGCATTAGTGACCATATGACAGGGAATAGCTCGGAGGAGCTGGTTTAATCATGCAGAGGTTAGATGAGGTGCATACTGCTGGCAGGCCTGGAGAAGCATCCTGAAGCTTGTGTTTCAAGGGTGCTCAGCACAGCACTGCAAGTTTCCTTCAGTGAAAAGTGAACAACGGACAGGGATGGAGGCGAGGCTGACTGTGTGCAAGGGTTGACGGAGAGGCCTTTACCTTCCAGCTAAGTTCACCAAACCAAGGAACTCAGTGAAGCCAAGTCATTTGGAGGCATCACTTCCAGCCAGAAGCCGCTGCACAGGGCCTGTGAAGGGAAGCTAAAGAGAACGGTGCTCTGAAGCCTGTCCTCTTTGATGCTCTTCATATCTCTGTTGAGAAAGTAGGCACTGTGCAGGCTTCCCACTTCCCTGAGAATGTTTTAATATGCCTTGGGAAAAAAAAAAAAAAAAAAAAAAAAACCACTGTCCTTTGATTTTCCCTCTTGCAATCAAACTTCACTTAGTGATCTCTTAGAGGAGAAAAGGTCTGGTGACTGGTTGAGTCTGAGCCCTTCTGAATCCTAAGGGTAAGGCACTCACTGAAGATTTACCAAGGACCATTTAATCCTTGCTTTATAAAAGAAAAGACTGATGTCCCTAACCAAACAGGCAACAAGTGTATAAATCCAAGATATCCTGTAGAAAGTTTTCTCCTGTACCTTGTCCTTTTCCAGCCAAGGGTACAATTCTCTTTCAAAAGCCTCTGCAGGCTGCTGCAGCAATTGTAGTTTGAGGCTAGAAGGAGGTATGTTTGTTATTTTTAGCCAATAATGCACTTGATGAAAGAGTGCTCTTGATAAGGAACAGCCTCTGATGTGAGGGAGGACAGCTAGCCTTGTTATTAAGGCTAGCTTGATTGGCAGCTGTTAAAGTAAACAGTGGTGCTGCTCTTGGTTAACAAGCGGCAAATGGGGGGATTGAACAAACTTTCAGGTCATTAAACAAATGGAAAGCTTGCTCAACATCAAAGTGCGGTTTGGTGTTCTGTTTGTAGAGAGAGAAGAAAAAAAAAAGGCTGGACTTGGTATTTCTGCAGCCCTTGTGTAGTCTGTCGGCCCTGCCCTGCCTAGGAGCAGGGCTGACGCTGTGGAGAGGAAGGGGGTTTTTAACATCTCGTTTGTGTGGGTAGCCTTATTTGTCTCCTCAGACATCCTTTCTCCACCCAGGTTTCACCTCTTCTGTTAAATCCTGTCCTTCAGGGACCCAGGAACACAAATCTATTGCTGAGACAAAGGGCTGCAGCCATGAGGTGCCTCAGCCAGGCACGGTGGCCCCATATCCAGCCTCTTTCCATTAGAAGGTGGTGCAAGGACCACTGTCAGTCAAATCGCCTAATTAGTGGAACTAGGATGGAGCTAGTGGAACGTTACTGGAACTAGGATGCAGATGATAGAAAATAAAGGGAAAATTTAAGAATAAAAGATTGAAAAAAATACAACTCACATAGGGCTGTTTATTGCTTGTAGATGAATCAATTGCAGCCATCCCTTTAAACCTGGGCTCATGGGGGTCCCAGACTGTGTGCTCTGCTCCTCTGCTCAGGGTTGAATTTGAGCTTACAGTTTTCAAATTTACCCATTCTTACTGTGAGCATAAACTCTACCATTTTTTATTGCAGCTAAAATGGAAGAAAGCTCATTATTTAGATACAGCATCAGACTTCCCCTTGATGTTGCACAGTAGTCTTCGTGCTCTTTCAATGCTACTAAAGTCTCTAACTGAGCTACCACCCTCTAATTCAACTCAGAGACTAACAAAGGGAGAAAATGGTAAAAGTGTTATTTATCTTAGAGAAAGACTGCTGACTGAAAGTTATAAAGATGCTCTAATAATTCTGGGAAAAATAAATCATTTTTAATAGCTCTTTTTAATGCAAATGTTATGTAGCAGAGCCTGTGGAACCTTGTGTTATTAATCACCACAAGTATCCAAACTTTATTTTTAGGACCGTGCCTTTTAGCTATTGGGAAAAACTATAAGTATACAATTTAAGAGGGGAAAAAAAAAAAAAGGAAAGAAAAAAGGAACTCATAAAATACACAACAAAGGAAAAACCCCTACAAATCAAAAAGAAAAAAGAAACATGAAGATACTTGATTTCTCCTCACTTATCACACCTGTACAGGAAGATAGCCATCTGATTACTTACTGCTTTGAGATGACTGCATCAGCCTGGGATGATTTTTCTATTATTATTGTTATCATCTTTGCCTCTCTTCTCCCATGCCTCTTGTCTATAACAGAGATGAGGGAAATCGTTCGTATGGCAATCCTAGCACTAGTAATAATCAAAGAACTATTCTGTTCTTATTTCAGATTCAAACCAAAAAAAATCATTGTTCTTTTTTCCCTGTTGTCTGCTCTTAACGTAATGCATTATGGCCACTTTTTATGTTCTTGTTCATCCTGGGGCAGATCATGATTTAGGTGACTGATTGCAGAGGGGAGTAGGAGCTCCTGCTCAGATGTGCACCGAGGACAGGAGTCTCGCAGCCAGCTTAAGCCAGCAGCAGTTTTTTTGTCTTCCTCTCCCAGCAGTGGAGAAGGAGTATGGGCGTATCGTGAGGGTGTTCTGCTGGACGTGGCTGGGGTGTTGTCACTCACCATACCAAGGCCACCCGCCATGCAGTTTGTTGTATCTCATGTTCCTCAGCCAGCTTTTTTGCCATCCCCTGTCCCATTTTTCACACCCAAAATCACATTGCTTAGTGGCTTTTAATTGGAATGTCACACCTAATTTAATTTTTCTCTGTAAGGTAGTCTAAAATATGCGTTGCTTTCTGTGATAAACAGAAGCCAAACAGGAGAATGGATTCTAGTTGTGTGCTGATGCCATCAGAATACAGTTTTAAGTTGTATTTACACGTTCTGCCTTCCCCAGATATTGGTATTATGATAAAGCACAGGGCAGTGTTTTTCAGATGAATCCTACCATTTGCTTCCTGCTTCCACCAGCTTTCCTGCTTTGTTTCCCTCTTGCTTCCTCAATAATCTATAATTTTCCAAACTCTGTTTCAGCCCACGAGTCCCAAAGGTCCTTTATGCACCCTGCCATGCTCAGGCACAACGACCCCTTTCCCTTGCCCATGCACAGGCGCATCCATGCCATTGAGCATCCTGCCCTTCCCAGCACTGCAGTCCCCTCTGCCTGGGTACCGCTGCTCTGCTGGGCAGGGCCAGGTTTGTCCCAAAACGCTCTTGTTCAGAGGTGGGGCTGTGAGCCCAGTGCTTTCCGTGGTTGCAAGCCAAAAGGGATGCTTGCACCTAAGACAGGCCCAGAATTAATAGATGTAAAAGCAGCAGGTCTGGTATATTCTGGTGAAAAAAGCTATGTCCCAGCTTTTCCTACAAGATAGGCAGAGGGAAAATAGTGGCAGCTACTGTGGTTTGCAAGGAAATCAAAAATAAATTTGTGCAAATTCTGGCAGCTAGATTTATTCTGCTGGATTTGAGGCCACTCTTTCCCAATTGCATTCCCATTTCTAGTTCAGGGCTGTGTTCTTTGTCTTTCAGCAACTGTGCAGCAGTAGACACTGAGAACTGAAGACTGTTTTGATCCTCAGCCCCTTTTCAGAGCTAATAAATAAGTTAGCTGTTGGTTTTTATAACAGTTGGGAAGTCCACACCACTCAAAGGTGTATTTCATTGGCGTGGGTAATTAGCACACAGTAACACAGCACTATAATTTGCTGTTTGTTTTCCCTCTGAAGCAAATAGATATAAATTGTTTAGAAGGGCAAACCTGTGCAAAAGCATCCAGGCACCCAAACACCAGCTTACAGCAATTAAGGATGTATTATTGTCATCAACAGAATTGACATTTTTAAACTGTGCAGCTGCTTGTGATAACAGTGCTGTCCCAGAAAGGCGGTGGATCACCAGTATGCTGGACAAGCAGTCACTGGGGCAGGCTGGGAGCTGCCCACTGCTGTGCTGAGGTTATTTATCATGGAGGTGCAAGGCCACGTTTCTCTTTCAGTGCCTGGTTATCGCTGCTGATATTCCCAAGGCAGCCTGTATGCCTCAGCCAAAACTGAAGCCTGCCAGCCTGCGTGGTGCAGTGGGTATAGGTAGACAGGAACTGTCTGATCAAACAGTTTCATAGGAGTGCATCCCTTTCACTGGATGTGTAGGAGTGGACCCCTTTCACTCCTTTCTAGGAGACAGCACAACCTGTGACAGACCAGTCCCCCTGTTTTTCTGCAAGTCAGCACCACAGTGCTGGGCAAGGCCAGACTTGTGAAATCCCAAGCCCAGCCTTTGTTTGTCTAGCCTCCTGTAAGCTGGGGAGCCCCTGTTTTAGTTGGGCTTGTCTCAGATTTTGACATCTAGAAACCAGGTGTCAATTAAGTCTTGAGAAGCAATTTCATTTTCAAACTTGAAACGAAGAGAAAAGTGATTTGTGAGTGAAATTTATTTATATTTCTCTGCTGTGGAAGACGTGGAAGCTTATGTTTTCTTTTCAAAGAGAATCATTACTTTTAAGGCAGTTTTGGATTTCACCCTGAACAGACATGACTTCTTTCAGCCAGCTGCCTGTTACTCTTTGGAGCTGCCGTGGGGTCACTGCACATGCTCTGAGGCTGCCCTCAAGTTCTGCTCCTTGGTACAGAGGGGCAGAGCCCCTTTGCTGCTGTGAGTGCTTCTCACTTCTTTTGCACTTCACAAAACAAAAGCAGGTCACCTCAAGCTTCTCTGGCTCTGCTCTGCCGTCAGGAGCCCCACGGTACAGACTTGTACTAAACCAGCAGGCTCTGACTGCGTCTTTTAAACAAGACACACGAGGGCACCATGGAGGCATAAGCCTCATCTCCCTGTCCAAGTTCATCCTTTCCAGTAAACCTGGGCACTGCAGTCAAACAACATATTCTTCCCCATAAGGAACCCAGGAGCAGCAAGCATCCCTACCCCCAAAGCTGGGTCTGCTACCTGTTAGCAAGGCAGCCTTTTGGCCTCATTCTTCCCTCAGCTGCCTTCTGTGCTGAGAATTGACATAAACGGAGTTTCTAAGTGGCTTTCTTAAACCCAAGTATGGGTATGGCCACACTAGGCAGGTACCCTGCCCAGTGAAGTTAACACAGATCTGCATTTCCTGAATGTCACATCACTCAGCCCGAAGATCACTGCAATGACCAAACCCAGGACACATCCACTCTGGTGGTGTGTCTTTGACAGGCACCAAGGTTTCATCTTCAGCAGCTTTCAGAGGCACTGGCCATCAAGATCCTTGTGCACACTGCAAGAACGAGATAGGACCCAGTGTTCTCACCCCACCCTGCCCCACTGGAGAGAGCCTCAGACTGGCAGTTACATGGTTTCCTCTTAACCCCTGCAGAAAAGTAAAGTTGCTCTTTCTGCTTCTTTCTGTAGTGTTCATGGCCACACCAAAATCGAGTGTTTTGTCTGGAGCTTGTACTGAGTGATTAAGCAGATGTAGTGGCAGAGAGCTACCCATGTGAGACTGTCACGAGTGTTTATGCAGTTTTAGCTGAACTGAGAAAGAGACAATAAAACAGCCTCCAGTGTCATTTGTAATTACCCGTTGGGAAGGAAATTAAAATGACCATATTTAAGCTTTCACTGTCTCCTGGTGACATTTAGAGATGGGGTCACACTTGGCAAAGGCAAAGTGATCGGCCAAGTACAAAACCTCACGCTGCCCCATTTCTTGTTGCAAGTGGGCCATTCGGTCTCTCTTCTCCCTTACACAGGTATGCCATTCATTTTATTAGTCCCTTGTGAATTACATTGCAGACAATGACATAATTGAATTTAAACAAACCAGACTAGACTCTCCTATGGTCTGGTGAACATTTATGTCACTCAAACACCAGGAGACCTCCAGAGGGGTTTGGGTTTTTGTCCTTTTATCCTTTTCTTAAATACTTCAGAAAAATCAAATGTCAATGACATTTTCTAGAATAAATAGTTCCAGTGAAGCTGCACAGAGATTTGGGTGATCATATGCTTTTTGTGTACAACAATTTAACAGGATTAGTTTTACCTTAAAGACAGAGTTGTGAAGCTCCCCACAGGCATCTCAGAAAATGCTAATTCTTCCTGACTCAGGTGGATAAAAGATTATGACTCGAATAGTTACATTTAAAGGAAATATCTCCTCGCTAGAGCATGGAGGTTCTTTTTGGCCATGAGCCAGCAGTGTGCCCTGCTGGCCAAGAAGGCCAATGCGATCCTGGCGTGCATTAAGAGGAGCGTGGCCAAGGGAGGTGATCCTCCCCCTCTACTCTGCCCTGCTCAGGCCTCACCTGCAGTACTGTGCCCAGTTCTGGGCTCCCCGGTACAAAAAAAAAAAATAAAAAATAAACCGTGATCTTCTGGAAAGAGTCCAGCAGAGGGCCACAGAGATGATCTGGGGCCTGGAGCATCTTCCCTGTGAGGAACAGGCTGCCCAGGGAGGGTGTGGGGTCTCCTTCTCTGTAGATATTCAAGGCCTGTCTGGACGCCTCCCTGGGCAGCCTGCTCTAGGGAACCTGCTTTGGCGGGGGGGTTGGACCCGATGATCTCTGGAGGTCCCTTCCAACACCTACAGGTCTGTGATTCTGTGATTCTTATCTAGAGTTTAGTACCAACAGATTATGTTACTTAGATGGAGAGGTCTGTATTTTGTCCTGTTGTATGTTGCTAAGAGGAGCAGGGGATGCTGTGGTTTTTACATGTTGTGTGGAAGATTGCCTAGGCTGCTAATGAGTTACGGACAGATTCTTGGCTGCATAACTTGGTGTGGTTACAACCTAGAGTAGAATAAATATGGCTGCATTTAGTTAGTTTGGGGTTAGTTTTGATGGGGCTTCTTGTCTACATACCGTTCTCATTGCTATCTGCAGTACCCAACGTGCTTCTTTCTTATCCATAGAAGCATGAAGACTAAAATGAGTCTGCTCAAAATGATTTTGACCCTGGGCATGGAGAAGCCATCCCAAACTGACTACAGCCCAGAGCTTAAGTGAGGTACAAGCAACCTGTATGCCCTGGGACCTTGACCTCCTTGTAACTTGGGGATTCTTTCTAGAGAGCACTTAAGCTTGTACTGAAACCCCGCTGTAGGTAGGTGCTAGCTGTAGCAGGCTCAAAGAGATGTTACAGTTAATCTTAAATCTAACTAGTTAGAAGAATTAGCTTTTAACAATTTTTCCTTTTTTTTTCAAAATTCCACTGCAGTAAACATGATTAAATGGCTAATACTAGGCATTGAGAATCACCTCCCTCTGTTTTCATTAGCAGAGCTGTTCTCACTCTGCATTAAACATGCATGATATTTATAACAAACAGTGCATGCACTGTTGTGTTGAAACAACAAACTTCCTTAGTGAAGTAACTAGGATGTGGGGCAGAGGGTTTTATGTAGCAAGTCAGACATAATTTAACTTTGAAGAAATCCTGTGCTAGGCCTTTTATCAAGAAAGTCCATTTGTTTTTAAAAAACCTTAATCAATAAATCCTAATTAAAATCACCTGTCAGATAAGTAGTAGTCCTTAAGATTTTGGTTTTATACCCAGGAGGGTTCTAGCTTACTGATGACATAAGTGTATTTACTGACTAGATCAATAGCCTGCTCAATAATTGTTTTTTGCTAAGGTTACAGGCATTTGGCTGGAAATAATTAGAACTGTTTGTGATGATGGATTTTTCTGAAACTTGCTGTAATACCTGAAGAAACTCTTGCCTGGATGCCTCGAGGCACAGACAAAGCTGCATTTAGTTCAATGTGCCGCACAATCTTCCTAACTCTGTCTAAAAAAAGATTCTGTTTAATTTTCTATGATCTGACTTCTAAAACTCAGGGTCCACACTATGTGCTCTACAGCTGATATGTAGAATGATATCACCTTTACAGCATGTCCAGTTTCAAATGTGGTGATACTTGTCTAAAGTTCTCTGTGGGAAGCACTGAGATTTGGTAGTGGTCTTTGACCCCAGAAATTTTGGAACTTCAAACTTAGGGGTGACTTGTGTTATATGGCATTGCAAGGACTTGCCTCCTTTCATTTATAATCTGTTAGTTTCCCTGTCTTAGTAAGGGATAGTTACACTATTCCCCTAAGCCAGCGTATAGAAGATGACAAAAGTGATTTAAAAGTAGATACTGCTTTGAAGCACTATATACTTTTGTCAAGGTACGTATCAGTTTAAACAGTGAAAGTGGCTGGTAGATACTTGCAGTTCTGCCAGGATAAGGCTAGCTACAGCAGTGGTCTCAGCTCTCCAAGAATTTGGAAAAAATGGGAAGTGTGGATAGCAGCCAGTATTTTTTTTTATTACAAAGAGGCTCTAATAAAGATTAGATGCTTCTCTAAAGAAGCCTCTTCTAGCCAGCAAAGGGACTAAGAACATAGCTGATTTAACCTTAAGCACATGAGTACTTCTCTTTATTCTTTTGGGGCTGACTAATGTGCACTGGGTAAGGTTTCTTTGTTGTTAATTCCAAAGTACTTTGTCACTCAGTGAGACTCACACTCAGACCTCCTTCTGCTGTCCTTGCAATGTATTGCAAGGGTCAGCCAGGTGGCCCTTCTCTTCACAGAGTACTGTGCAATGAATCTCCACTAGCCAGCATAACAGCCTATGACAGCACACGCCTTTGTTGTGTTGAGCAGCTCAGTAATAAATACGTCTGACTTCTGCATCACATCCTTTTCCCGGGAAGTCTGTTTGCCTTTGTGCACAGAAGCCAGCCATACATATTTATTACTGGGACGGAACACTAATTAGGAAATCTTTCACTTGAATTATGCTTTTTATACTGTTACTTGGTGTTGTGCCGAAACATGTTGGGGAGTAAACACAACTTGATTGCAATGACAAGAAAGAGAAGAAATATTTATCTTCAGTAGGAGTATAGTCTCAAAAATGATTATAGTGCTAGCTTTTATCATGCTCTTTCTTCATCCCATTTCCCATAGGTTAAGACTCAAGTCACTGATGCAATATCCCAGAAATAACATTTCAGTGTATTCCCAGATGCCATCCTCAGCTGGGTATTTGTAGCCCCTTGCACATAAATTACAGGGAAAGCTTATAGGACCATAAAGTATTTTCAGTAAAACCTAAAACCTTTGACTTCTTAGCTTGCTCATGACAAATATCCCAGCTACATAAAACCCAGAGCATATCCTCAGAGAACAGGGACTTTCAGTCTTCATAATTATTTAAAAAGAGAAAGATATGACAGATGGAATGGCTAGAAATGGGAATCCTCCGGAATGTGAATTTATCAAGGTATCCAACCAAGTAGCTGACTTTCAACAGATTTAACCCTGCCCTTTACTGCATCCTTAATTAAATCTGAGGGGTAAAACAGATTTTATACCTAAAACATATAAATACATATATGCACATATATACACGCATTTGTCTACAGGAATTTACATGAAAATGTGTTTTCCAAGGGAACTCTAATATTGTGAACAGGGAAGGACATCAGGTTCTTGTTTTGGTAGGATGAATCATCTTTCCTTGACAATAACAAAAAAGTGAAAGAACTACTTAGATCATTTAAGTGCCTGCTTTTACATTGCTATATTTAGGTAGGACGATTCACTCTTAAGAGGCAAATTTACATAACAAGGCAGCATCAGTTAAGTGTCTAAAAGTCTAGATCAGATTTTCCAGCTTCCATGAAATGCAAAGTTGTCATTGATCTCTGTGTGAAGTGAACTCTAGGAAGTCAAACTACGAAGCATGTTGCAGGGACATGGCCGTACGGTTCAGTTTGATTCATAAGAACTGCCACGTAGCATCAGATTGATATTCTAAGTCTGAAAATGGCCAATCAGATATACTTAGGGATATACTTACGGTTTATACATATTATATAACCTTACTGGAATCAGATTGCCACAAAAGCATACTAGGGAATCTTTAGTTAGGGTCATTCTAAAATAGGTAGGCTGGAAGCAATCATTTTAGTAGAAGTGAATCATTTTTCCAGAAGAAAAGGAAAATGGAAAATGAACTACATGTGCTTTGAATATGTAGATGGTGAGAGAGAAACTGTCTTTCTTTCACTGATTTAATTGAGTTAAAAATAAATATTTTCTTTGAAGCATTGCATGGCATGTCTCAAGTTACCAGACTTCTGTAAAAGCTAATGCAGTCAAACTATGCATCTGCTGCGTGATGCTCCTTGCTTCAAAGACTCTCGGGCATCCTCATGGGAATGCCAACTTGCAGTGACACTTCCTCCAGTTAACCAGAAAATAGAAAACCAAGGACAGCCCTTCCAAATCAGCATCAATTTTGCAGGATGACAACTTACGTATTTGGACAGCATTGTTTTTCACGTATCTGTAGGACTGATAAAGTCAAAGTAATAAATAATGCTAAATGATCTATACAGTTTGTCATCTTTACAAACCTTTTACAGGTTTTTAATCTCTGCATCCTCTCTAACCGCTGACTCAGTGTCAAACAAGTAAGCTTTGATACAGTCATAAGATCCTGTGCTTTTCAGCTTCCCAGGGACTAGCCCATGTGCAAGCAGTCTTTGTTTTCCAACAGCCTATGAGTTGCCCCCCTTTCCCTCTTAAGCCATTCACCTGTTTTCAGATGATGTGTTCAGGAACTCATCATTTTGAAGTAAGTGGTCCACAGTCTGAACAGAACATATCTAAATCAATCCCTCTATTTTAAACAATGCAAGAGCTATACATGAATTCTTGTCTGATTTCCCTTCTTAATCAGAGGCTTCTAGGAGTTGATCCTAATCATCTAAGTAGACCAGGATGATTCCTCTCTTCCCCCATCTTTTCCTGTGCAGCTTTGGGTTTGGGTTCAGGTTTCCATAATAGTAATAAACCCTTTTGTAAAGATGTCTGGTTTGCTCTGTCCAGAAACTTTGCTCTCACTTTTTTAATCTCAGGCTAGTAATTAGGTTTTCTGTCAGGCGATTAGTTGCTCACTTGTCCACCTGAGATTTTCTCTGGGCAGTAGCCAGCTCTTTGAACAAAAATGTTTCCTTGTGATTATAAGCTTATCAAGACTTTACAGCCTTCCACCGCCAGCCTTGTGCAGAGGTGGGGTGTCTCTTCTGGCACTGCCAGGGATCTCAGGCCAAATGGGTTTCCAGAGGGTCTTATGGAGATGTGGGGTAGTTTTTGCACTCAGGGACAGCCAGGACAGGGCAAAGTACTGAACAAAATATTGCGGTAGATGGAGAAGATTGTGTGTGATTCTGAGAACAATAAATACATATCATGCGTAATCACTGTTCACACTCTAATTAGAATTCATTCCTTAAAAAAAAGGTAGCAGCAATTTCCTGCGTTAACAGTGCTGAGCATCTTGGTGCTACCTCATATTCCAAAACTTAACCATGCAGCATTCCATTAAATGGAATGGGAGAGTTCCTGTGAGCTTACACAACACTGGCAAAGGCTGGGGTAAAGCAGAGAGGCGGGAGGATGAGGAAGTGAATAGCAAAAGTGAGTACACAATGTATAGAAAACAACAAATAAATTCACTCGCTACAAAAAGCAAAATGTAAAGACCTTCCATTGAGCAGGTATAGGAGAGCATTTAGCATCTAGTGCTTTGGAAATCCAGATGAAAAATACTATGAACTTGCAATTCCATGACATTCTGGTCCAGCATCTGTGTCTTTGGCAAAGAAGTTGGATTTTTTCCAAATCTGGACCTGAACTTCTGAAGTGCAAACTTCAAGTTATTTAAAGACCTAGTAGCTGAGATCCCCTGGAACACTGTCCTTACGGACAAAGGAGCTAAGCAGAGCTGGAGACTCTTTAAGGATGTTTTCCTCAGAGCACAAGAACTCTCCATCTCCATCCCTCTGCATAAAAAAGCGGGCAGGGAAGGCAGACAGCTGGGATGGCTGAGCAGGGACCTGCTGGTCAAACTGAGGTGCAAGACGGAAATGCACAGGCAGTGGAAGCAGGGACATGTGGCCTGGGAAGAGTACAGGGATGTGGTCTGGATGTGCAGGGATGGGATAAGGAAAGCCAAGGCACAGATGAAACTGAGCTTGGTATGGGATGCAAAGAATAATAGGAAGGGATTCTAGAGGTACATTGCTCACTAGGGAAGAGCCAAGGAGAGTGTACCCCCTCTGATGGATGAGAAGGGAGAACTGGTAATGACGACATGGAGAAGGCTGAGGTACTCAGTAACTTCTTTGCCTCCGTCTTCACTGCCAGTCAGGCTTCCCAAGTCTTCCGTTTCCCTGAACCCGTAGATGGGGGAGCAAAGTCCCACATGCTGTAAGTGACAACCAGGTTTGAGACCACCTGATGAAATCCAATACATACAAGTCTATAGGGACTGGTGCCATGCATCCCAGGGTCCTGAAGGAATTGGCCGATGTAGTTACCAAGCCTCTCTCCATCATACTTGAAAAGTCCTGGCAGTCAGGTGAAGTCCCTGGTGACTGGAAAAAGGAAACATCACTTCAATTTTTAAAAAGGGTAGAAAGGAGGACCCGAGGAACTACAGGCCAGTGAGTCTCACCTCTGCACCTGGCAAGATCATGGGGCAGATCCTCCTGGAACCAATGTCAAGGCACATGCAAGATAAAGAGGTTATCCGAGACAGCCAGCATGGCTTCACCAAGGGTAAATTGTGCCTGACCACTGGTGGCCTTCTGTGATGGAGTGACTGCAACAGTTCACAAAGGCCAATCAATGTCACCTACCTGGCCTTCTGCAAGGCCTTTGACATGGTCCCAAAAGACATCCGGGTCTCCACATTGGAGAGAGATGGATTTGATGGGTGGACCATTCAGTGGATAAGTAACTGGCTAGAAGGTCACACCCAGAGGGTAGCGGTCAATGGCTCTATGTCCAAGTGGAGGCTGGTGACGAGTGGTGTACCGCAGGGATCTGTCCTGGGACTGGTACTGTTTAATATCTTTATCAATGACATAGTCAGTGGGATTGAGTGCACCCTCACCAGATTTGCAAGTGACACCAAGCTGAGTGGTGTGGTTGATACAACAGAAGAAAGGGATGCCATCCAGAGGGACCTGGACAGGCTTGAGAAGTGGGCCCATGTGAATGTAATGAGGTTCAACAAGTCAAAGTGCTAGGTGCTGCACCTGGGTCGGGGCAATCCTGGACATGAGTACAGACTGGGAGAAGAACTCATTGAGAGCAGCCCTGCAGAGAAGGACTTGGGGGTTCTGGTGGATGAAAAGCTTGACATGAGGCAGCAGTGCAAGGTTGTAGCCCACAAGGCCAATTGCATCTTGGGCTGCATCAGCAGAGGAGTGACCAGCAGGTGGAGGGAGGTGATTGTCCCCCTCTGCTCTGCCCTGGTGAGGCCCCACCTGGAGCACTGCATCCAGGTCTGGGGCCCCCAGCACAAGAAGGATGTGGGGCTGGTAGAGCGGGTCCAGAGGAGGGCTACAAAGATGATCAAAGGGCTGGAGCACCTCTCCCATGAAGAAAGGCTGAGAGAGCTGGGGGTGTTCAGCCTCCAGAAGAGAAGGCTCTGGGGGGACCTCACTGCAACCTTTCAGTACTTAAAGGGGCCTTATAAAAAGGATGGAGAGCAACTCTTTGCTCAGTCAGATATTGACAGGATGAGGGGGGATTGTTTTAAACTGAAAGAGGGGAGACTTAAAATAGAGATTAGGAGGAAATTCACTCAACGGGTGGTGAAGCCCTGGCACAGGTTGCCCGGAGAGGTTGTGGATGCCCCATCCCTGGAGGTGTTCAAGACCAGGTTAGATGAGGCCTTAAGCAACCTGATCTAGTGGGTGGCATCCCTGCCTATGGAACTAGATGACTTTTGAGGTCCCTTCCAACCCAGGCCATTCTGTGATTCTGTGATTATTACTGGTTTATATCATTTCCAAAGAAATATGTAGATGATGGCACTAAAACTGTAGGAGTTTGTACCTGGTACAAAACAGTTGTCCCAGTGAATTATCAGTTGTAGACACTGGAAGGATGTGAATAAACCTTAAGGCATCCCAGAAATAACAAGGGTTATGCAGCCTGTGTCCTTTGTAACCTACTGTAGTGAGTTCAGTTACTGCTGCTTAATACTGAATATTCATAAAGTCAGTAAATGAATAATTGGGATACATTTACATTTTATTACTGATATGGGATAGCCTGGGTATCTTACAAAGAAGCTGATGATTCATTTTGGCATGACAATAAGAGGGTGCAGAGGGAATCTGTCAGTATGACTTGCTAATGCCAAAAATAATTGTTCCATTTTCTAACTTAAATACCAAGAAAGACACTGATCTTTAAGAGTGAATCTGCCTAGTAGTCCCTTTCGCTATGTATTAGAGATCTGTACAGAGCCAGCGTGCTGCAGCTTTATCTTTCTATTTCTCCAGTAACTGAAGAAGTGAGGAAGAGGAGGCAGAAATAAACCTCCCCAGAAACACAGAAATGACTCTCCTGTAAGCTGCAGATCAATTCTGATGCACTAGATAAATGAGGATTAGATAAGTAATTTGAGTAGAAAGTAATAGCAATGGAAGGAGCTTTCCATCACGCTGAGACCCTAACTCTCAAAATATAATGAAGCTTTTATGGGACAATTTAATTATAGTTGAGCTATACAAATATTTACCATGGCTACATAAGGAAAAGTTACATTCCTCTATCTAAGTCCACTCCATAAATACATCTGCTATAAAGACATACAAGTAAGTTAGATTTTGAATCATGGTCTTCTCCTACACGGTGCCTTTCCATTCGCGAACATAGATGTCCTCATTGCTGTATGTATACCAGCTGGTATTGCAGGGGTCACCTCGTGCAGTGTGTTGAAACACTTGGACTTGGGCTGTTGGTCCTCACGCACAGGGCCACTGTTTGCCTCCATGAGTGTGTGGTGGCTCTGTGTCTTACCCCGTGGGGTGAGACTGTGTCCTGACTGTGGAGGGGAAGAAAGATGGCACTGGAAGGTGGTGGCTTTGGCAGTGTGTATGTACGTGAGCAGTTTCCCTAACATCTGCCGGTTGTCGGAAAGAGGTGAACATAGCAGACACAACACAAGAATAAAGGCAGATGCAAGCCTTCAGGCAGCTCGTATACAAGAATTTCCAGACCATGTACTCTACATCTGGCAGACAGTTCACATTATGTCTTTGATAAATAGTGCTTATTAAAGAGTTAGAAATTTCTCATTCCCCAGAGAAGTTGTTTCATACATTTTTCAATCTTTAAGCAAAATGAAAAAGTTTAATGAAAAAGCCCCTATTCGGCCGCCCTCACTGAGCCTCCAGTCAAGATTTTCCCGAAATAAATAAATTCTTAATTTGCTATAGATAATGTCTACCAGATGATAGTACCAGAAGCACAAGTGAAAATGACAGAACAGCAGACTTGGAAAAGACATTAATACTCACTTTTCCATGAACAGAACCATCAGCATGTTGAATTAAGGCAAGGCTGTCGAGGCAGGAGGAGCCAACTGAGGTCATGCAGAAAGGTTCTAGGTGGCCTCTTTCTAGAGCAGATCAGCCATGCAGATGCGTACGGGATGCAGTACGAATCTCTGGTTCACTTGGTCCAAACTGCCTTAAGGTTAGGGTTTGGAGGGAGAGAAAGCGCAGAGTCCTGTTGTGAGTGGAGTTGTGTAAAGGCTCCCAAAGGGAGTTCAGGTCTACCCAAAGGCTTCCGTTGTGAGCACTATTGGGAGAATTTGGCGATGTACGTATTTTGTTAGGGTCATAATTAGGGTTAGGGTTAGGCTTGTTAGGTTTTGGAGAGAGAGAATGCATGGGGTTGTGAGAAGGCTGCAAAAGGAAGTTCAGGCCTACCAAAAGGCTTCTGTTGTGAGCACTATTTCATAGGAGAATTTGTTGAAATGTCTGGGGCAGGGCCAGCAGCCTGGGACAGGCCCTGGGAAGACGTGCAGCTTCCAGTGGCTCGTTCCCTTCCTTTGTCCGGGCCGGCACTGAGAGGCACAGAGAGGTCCCTTTGTCCTGCCGCAGTTGTCCGCCAAACCTCCGACAAGTTGCCTGTCTGGAAGAGTACTAACAAAACGCCTTCCATCAGTGGGAACTGAACAGAGTTCCTTCTGAACAGACCCGGTGGTAGGCTCAGACGGTTAATTCTGGTGGCCAGCACTGCTAAGGGCAGCGCTTCGCTCTTAGTGTGGGTCACCAGAGCCAGGGACAGGGAATTCCCTGCCACACCTTCCGTTTTTCTGGGGCCTTCTGTTGCACCCGGGGCAGCCGCTCGGCAGCGTGTCACTAGCAACGGTGAGCCAACAGGCTCGTCAGCCTCGTAAGCTGAGGTTGCTGGATATGTCGGTAGACTTTTAATCTTAGATGTGGATTTCCCCCAAAAATAAAGGATCTCACTTGGGGGGAGAACACTTTTGTCTCCTTTGCCTTTGCGTACGGGACCACCCAGTGCCACCTCTTCTTGTCTTACTTGGTTCACATAAAGCAAGGGCATCGCACTCCTTCTCTCACCCGTGCAATCACTTGGGACTCGGAAGAGAAGGAAAAGATTAAATGGGAGAAAAGAGAGTGTCATCAGTTTGCTGGAGGTACCTCACTCCTTTTTAATCCCGTGCGCTGATGCGCCCCACATCTGTGGTTTGTCAGCTCAAAGGGCTGCTCAAGACACAAACCACGATGGCCTCAGGCTGAACGCCTCTGCCTGGCGCAGGACATCACAGCTGTGCCCTGCCCTCTGCACTGGGAGGCAGCTTCTGGGGGGCAGTGGCTAAGGGGGCGCACGGGTATCATAGCCCTGGCTCGATGAGGGTATTTGGTTTCTGGAAGTCTAATTGCAGCAGCAGCTGAACGGCAGAAGGTGTGACTGTCCAACAGGATGGACGCTTGTGGTTGGAAATGCTGAACTTTTGGCCAAAGGACCCAAAGTTTTGTGTTGGTTAACAGCAGCCCCCGAGTGCTACCCCTTGCTTATGGCCTCTCTCAGATCTCGGGAGCTGCAGAAGCTGCCTCTTAATGTTGGTGTCTCTTTTTGGGGCAGCAAGCCAGCTTCTAAATTGCTGTTCCTTATTTTGCTCAGAAAGAATATAAGATACTCAAAAACATTATTAGTATTTGAATGGAACAGCTTAGGAGTTCTCGACGACTTGCTGATGAATTCCGGCGGTTTCCAAGCGGCCCTCCTGAGGAGAGCTGCGGCGTTACGAGGGAGAAGGGAAGTGAGGGGAAGGGAAGGCGGCGGCCGGCAGGCGTTGCGCAGCCGCCACCTGGCGGCCAAAGGCGGTACTGCAGCGGGAGGAGCCGCGCCCGGCAGCGCCGGCGCCGTGGGCACGCGCAGCCGCGGCCCTGCCCGCCGCAAGATGGCGGCGCCCTGAGGTGGGGCCGCGACGGGCTCGGCTGCTGACGGGACGCGGCGCCGGGGCGCGGTGCCGCAGTGGGGCGGGGGTCGGGGCGCGGCGGAGCGTTCTCGTTGCTTCTGGTTTCGGGAAATGTGGAGAGACGGGGTGGAATTCCAACGAAGACGGCAGCTAAGTCACGCGGAGGCAGGGGCAGGGCGCCCCCGGTTCGGAGGGGCACCGCAGCCCTTGGGCAGCCGGGAGCGAGCGCCGTGAGGTGCGGGCAGCCCGCCCCGCGCCCTGTGCGCTCCTCTGGGGCAGCAGCTCGTGTCAGAGCCGGCCGTGGCGTTCCGTGACTTCGCCGACCGCTGCCGGCCAAGTTTGTTCCCAGGTGGAGGAAGCCTTCTGGGCCCACACGGAGCCAGAACGGCGTCGCTTCGCGGGACAAGGAGACCGGGTGTGCCTACAGTGCCGGGCGCTGCTGGTGCCGAGTCAAGGACTTGGGGGTTTCTTACACTGCCGCCAGCGAGGGGGCTGGGAGTGCACAAGAAACTGGGGGGGACAGAGCCAGGACAGCTGACCCAAACCGACCGCAGGGATGTTCCCCACCATCCCGTATGGCATCGTGCCGAACAACTCGTACGGGTGGCTGGGGGAGACGGGATGGGGAGGACCGCTGCCTGGGGCTGGGCTGGGCATCAGTCAGCAGGTGGTGAGCAATTGCATTGCGCATCGCTTGGCTTTGGAACATTCCAGCAGCAGCAGCATTATTATTACTTCCCTGCATTTTTTGTCCTATTAAACTGTCTTTATCCTAACCCACGAGCTTTAACTAGTTTTTCTTCCCTAGCCGTTCGCTCTAGTCACCTGCCAGGGTAAGCCAGGATAAGAACGCAGATGGGAAAGGGTAGGATGCTGTTGTGGTTTAACTCTGTCCCAACTGAAACCAGGACAGATGCGCAGCTCCTTGTGTGGCTTTTGAAAGGACACAGACAAGTTACTCCAGTGAACGGTGTGGTTGGGCAAGTTCTCCTGACTTAGGGAACTTGTCAGGACAACTGATCTTCTTTTTCCAATGCTATTTTTTCATAATACTCACCACAAACTCTTGCTGAATTGAAAAAAGTTACAGAGAGGTTGCCTGTGACGTCTCTGGAAAAGGGGGTGTGTTTGCGTGGCAGTGCGACTCTTTCTGTAATCTCTTGTCAAAAACTTCTGGGTAAATGCATTCTTCGTCCCGTTGGATCCGGACGTCCTGCAGGGGTGTCTGCCATTCCCATGGCAGGGATAGCTGCAGACGGGTAACAGGGATAGCTGCAGAGCGGGTACTGAGTGGGAAGGAGATCCGAGTGACAGCTGATGTCGCCGTTAAAAACTATGTGGGAGTAGCCGGGGACAGGACGTGGAAGGAGAACTTGGTGAGGAGCTACTCTGGAAGCTGGAGGCGGGCAGGGACCCAAGAGAAGCAAAATCAGCAGAAGAAGATAGGGGGTCAGGGTGGGGGAGATGTTGGGAGAGGTGCAGCAGCCGACAGTAACAACTTTTCCCTTTCCTGTGGAGGGAGACGATGGAAAACCTGCCCTGAAGAAATGCTTGCCATTTGCAGTTCAGGCTGTAAAGCCGCTTCACAGGATCACAGAAGTTAGGGATTGGAAGGGACCGTGACAGATTGTCTAGTCCAATCCCCCTGCCAGAGCAGGAACACCTGGATCAGGTCACACAGGAATGCTTCCAGGTAGTTTTGAATGTCTCCAGAGGAGACTCCCCAGCCCCCCTGGGCAGCCTGTTCCAGGGCTCTGCCACCCTCACTGTGAAGAAGTTTCATCTCACATTTAAGCAGAACCTCCTGTGTGCCAGCTTGTACCCGCTGCCCCTTGTCCTATCAGTAGATTCCACCGAGAAGAGCCTGGCTCCATCCTCCTGACCCCCACCCTTTACACATTTATAAACATTAATTAGGCCAGCCTTCAACCCTAACCCTAACCATGACCCTATCCCTGGCCCTTAACCTCCCCTAACCCTGACTCTAAACCTAACCCGGACCCTGACACTAATCTGGACACGGACAGTTAACCGGACCCGCACTCTAAACCAGACCCTAACCCGGTCTGGGGCATGGGCTCGAGGGTCCGGGGCTGGGTCTGGGTTCAAGGGTCCGGGCTAGAGGGTCTGAGGTTGAGGGCTCGAGGCTGGGGCTCAGGGCTGAGGTTTGTGGTTTGGACTCGGGGTCAAGGGTCAGGGGTCTAGGGTCCAGGCTCGAGGGTCCAGAGTTGGGGTATGGGGTTAGCTCCAGGTCTGGGGTCTCCTCCATGGGTCGGGGGTCAGGGTCAGCTCTGGGGTCAGGGTCAGCTCTGGGGTTGGGGTCAGCTCCGTGGTCCTGGGCTTGGGGTCAGCTCTGGGGTCCAGGGCTCAAGTCCGGGGCTCGGGATTGCCTCTGGGTCCAGGGCTCAGGGTGTCCTCCAGGTCTGGGGTCAAGGGTCTGGGGTCAAGGGTCCAGGATCGGGTCTCAGAGCTGGGGCTTGGGGTTAGGGCTCAGGATCGAGGGTCAGAGGTTAAGGGGGAATATTAGCTCCGGTTCTGGGGTCTGTTGCAGGGTTCGGGTGTCAGGGTTAGCTCTGGGGTTGAGGCTTGGGGTGAGCTCTGGTTTGGGGCTCAGGGTCAGCTGTGGGGTCAGGGCTCTGGGTCAGCTCTGGGATCCAGGGCTCCGGGTTAGCTCCGGGGTGGGGGCTCCGGGTTCGAGCTTCTGGGGTCAAGGGCCTGGGGTCGAGAGTCTGGGGTTAAGGCTTGGGGGTCAAGGGTCCAAGTTTGGGGCTCAGGGTTGGGGGCTCAGGGTCAGCTCCAGGTCGGGGACTAAAGGTCAGCTCTGGGGTCAGGGCTCAGGATCAGCTCCGGGGTGGGGGCTCCGGTGTTGAGGGTCCAGGATCAAGGGCCTGGAGTCGAGGGTCTGAGGCTCAGGGCTGGGGCTCGCTCGGGTTTGGTTCCCGGGGTTGGGGCTGGGGGTTATCTGCGGGTCCCGGGGGAGCTCTGGGGTCGTGGGCTCTGTAGTTAATGGCACATCACGGGTTAACTGTATCAACCCCACTGCCTTCTGTCTTGATCAAGCCATTGCCAGACTAACATGATGTTTCTTGATACAGACCAAGATTTCTTTGTCCCTTTGCCAGGCTGGAGAGAGCTGTTCAGCTTTCACTGGTCATGACTGAGTCCCCCTAGCCCCTTTCCCTGCATCTTTTCTCATACTATGATGTCCCCTGGCATGGTGAAACCAAAAACGCATGCAATATCCAAACTGGGCATGACCATGGACTTGCATGATGGCATGATGATGCCTCCTAGTTTTGTTTTTTATTGCCTATTTGGTTTATCTTTCTGTGTGTGGCTCAGCAGCAAGCACCACTTTTCTGTAACTGTCTAATCTGGGGGTTGAAATGTGCAGCTGCCCTGGGCCTTTAAAGTGAAGCAGGAGATATTTCCCCGGGTTCCTGATTTTGTGCTTACTTTAACTGGCTGTTTTGTTGTTCACTTGTCTGGTGCTGCAAGTTCCTCTCTTGATTCTTCCTCACCTGCCCTTGGCTTTGCCATCTTGGGCAACCCAACATTGTCAGAAAATTTGGATCCTCTGTACTCAGAAAAAGGAGAGAAAATGAATCTAGGAACGCCTGAAAGCTGAGGCCAGTTCAGCTCTAAGGAAAGCATATTTCAGCCACATGAATCTCCTTTTGACCTGTGCTATTTGGGCCAAGTTGCTGGGGGAAATAATCAGGCACTTGTTTTCCAGAGGTGTTCTGCAAGTCACAGCTGGTGGCTGTTTCTGATGTGCAAAAGTGTTGCAGCCTTACAGAGAACATTTTGTCTGCTCAAACCAGGGACAAAGCACTCCAGATGCAACTGTAAGTGTCATTTGGTTTTTAAATAAGTTCCTACAGAGCTCTGCACACATGTGCTTTTGACTATGAAGTAAAAAGTATTCCGTTCATTAAAGCAATGTACAACTCCTTTCAATGACTACACAAATGTTGTGTAACACCAATCTAATATAGCTACGGGGGAAGCAGTCACTCAGTCTTACTCTTTTTTTCTTCCTAGTTAATCTTAACAAGTAGAGCTGACTTGCTCCACAGAAGCGGGCTCAGTGAAGCAGCCCCTTGGAAGCAAGGTGACCAGGAGGCAGGGTTCTGGCATTTGCAGGGCTGTTCCCCACCAGGGAGCAAGCCACACAAAGAACTGCTGGGCCCATACTGCGTTCCCCTGTTCCAAAGGGGATGTCCTCGGTGTTCCTATTGACTTCTGTCTCTGACAGAGCTGACTGATGCCTGTGGGATTTTCTGGCTTTGAGAGCCATCAACAGCAAGTCCTTATTGATTGGATCCTCTCCGGGCAGGCTGGTGGGATGCGCTCGCTAACATCAGCCCCCTCTATAATGTAACAAAGCTTGCATGAGTCAAAGGCCTTACCTGAAAACCTTCTTGAGAACTTGCTCCCTGGAGAAGCCAGGGAGCAGGACTGCTCCCTGAGGAGCAGTCATGTGCAGCAGAAGTCTGGATAGAAAGAAGTAACCTTTGAAACAACTGAATCTCTTGTCTGTATCCCCTGATAGAACTGTTTTAAATGCTAATTCTGATCCTCTTTATAATTTCCTAGGCTTCCTTTAGCATGGAAACCCTGAGAATTTATTTCCATCTCCAATTTGTGCTTTAACAAATGAAAAACTTCAATAAAAGTTAAATTGAAAGCCTGTAATTGCTGGAAGACTGTCACACTACGTCAGGTCTGTGATTTTCGTAGCTCTGGAAGTGGGTAACTCCAAGCTCCAAAAGACAGAATAAGAAACTGTAGAGAAGGTGGCGCTGGGGCACTCTGCCCCGTCTCGGTGCCCGTCAGTGTGAGCTTGGTGAGGGGAATCTTCCTCTGATCAACCAGTGTCGTAGCAGGCCCTGCGGCCACCTGAGCGGTGCTGAACCTGAAAACCTCAGTGACTTTGTCAGCCTCCCACAGCACCTCACTAAATCCTCCAGGGGAGAGCTGCAGGATGTAGCTGTGTCAGGAACATTGCCGTTTTCCTTTGCCACCCCCAAAGCATGTTACCTCACCTCCCACTTGGAACTACACCTCCCTCAGCATCTGCCAGAATACAAAGGTGCCAATGGACGAGTACAGAAGAAGCTGTATGCTTAATTACAGCCAATTATTTTTGTGTGTGTGTGTTAGCATATGTAAGTGCTTCTCATTGCAAAGCCAAGTTTATACATCGTATTCAAACTAACTGTGCTGGTGCGTGGACCTGAGCGCCCGGCTGCCCCAGAGGACTCCACCAAGCAGGGGCCGTACCTCCTCTCAGCAGCAGCTGCTGCATCCCAGGCAAGTGGGGCAGAGCTGCTGCCTGTATGTGGGGGATGGAGGGACCCATCCTGCAAGCCTGAGAAATATTAAACAGGAGGATTAAAGCTTTTTAAGGATGGAATAGGTTCTGCTTTCATAATATTTTTCTTCTCAGCCTCTGCATGAGTTGGCACAGCTTGGTGTGTTACAAAGCACTCTTTTTTTTTCCCTTGCTCAGAACATCCTTAATTAATTCTTGGCAGGTCTGTCTAGCTCTGTGCGTAGATAGGAAGAAACTCCAGCAAAGCTGGGGCCTCCTGCAAGGCCACTGGCTTGGGCTGCCCCACTCCAGGCCTTTGTGTGAGCAGGGAGGCTTCCACTGTGTGAAGCTCGTGTGGCAGCCAAGTGGATGTGGTAGAGCAAAGGCACCAGCGTCAGATCCCACAGATGCAGCAGGGAAATGCAGTGGTAAGAGTTCTCCAGCACTGTGATGGGTAAATGGTTTTGCAGATTTAAAGCAAAGGCAACTGAAAGTTTCCAGCTGACAGGGAGCAGGGGAGCTTGTGCTGACTGAACGATCAGATCATCGCAGTGTGAATGTGAGCAATGAGCTCTGCAATGGCATTTCAGCAGCTCCTTTCCATAGTGGAGCCTTCTAGAAACAGCTGCCAGGTTTGACAACACAACCTCGAGCTGGCCACGTCTTCTAGAAATGTAGAAATCTGCACATTGCCATGAGAAGACAGAGCTCTTCGTGCTGTGCCTCAGTCCATGCCTACACCTGCTGCCATCAAGAGTTTCACGCTAAAACAAAACCAAGATGTGCATCTTGGCTGAATATTCTCCAAACTGCTTCTCCCTTCCAGACTTTGGAAGTGTTCAGAAATCTCAGCGTGATGGAGCCCAAAGCACCTGTTTGGCACCGGGAGGGAAATCTTTACTGGAAATCAACGTGATATGGAAATGCATTTCAGTGCACCGTATCGACCCTGTTTGAAGGTTGCAGTACTCTTGTCATCACCGTGGCAGATGTCATCAGGGACCTGCTTTTTTGTTTTATGCAAGCTAATTGGTTCCAGTTGGCACCCGGTGCACATGTACATTTTAAGGATCCCAAATAAGAGCACAAATCACTATCAAGCATTTGAAGTTTTTGCCTCTCAGCTGGAGAGGGAACTCAATATCCTCTCAGCAATTTGCTCAAATAATGTTTCTAACAATCTACTTTTCTGAAGAGGGGGAAAGAAAGGAAATGAGGTGGGTAGCAAAAGTAACAATAATCTCTGAATTTGCTTCTGGATTTTCTTCTTCTGTTTTCAAAACATAGAAGTGTTACTGCTGAAGTTGATTCTGAGGTCTCTTCCATGGGCAGTGTTGAAATACAATGCAAATGTGAGCAGTTAAAATTCCTCTGTGTGAAGATGACAAAATCAGATTGGTGTGCTAACTCAGTGACGTTTCTCTCCTTTGTCCCGCACCCTTCCTTACACAGTGCTGGTATTTTACAGCAATAGAAATCCTTTTGGAATTTTGTGGCTGACTTGGAGCTGCAGACCTTTACTATTGCAAGTAGAAGAAAAGGGAAGAGAAAGAGAGGTAATTTCTAAAGTGAAATTAAATTAACCACAAAATTTCTGAAGACAATTTCATGTCAGTTTAGAGAAGCATTTTGGATTTAAGCCACCTAAAATAAATTATCATTTAAAACTTCAGTACTGTATTTTTTTAATACTCTGATGCAGTTCTGAAAATGTAAGGAAATATAACTGAATCTTGTTATGCCTAGATTAATAATTAAATCTATTTTGGAACATAATCTTCTAATACAAGAAGAAATAATATACTTTGCATAATTCTTAGTATCTCCTAATAATCCCCAGTTACACAGATTAATTTTTCAGAAACAGTAGCTTGCAGGAAAAATGAAATTTATTGGCTTCCTTTTCTTCTGTACGCTGATGAACATGCTAACAGGTAAGATTACTGATATATTTATTCTTCTTTATTTTTCAAGCAGTCCGAAATATTTGGTTATCGAACAAGTCTCTTCTATTTAGTATCAGCTATTGCTTGTGCATTAATTGTAACTGCTTCCTGGTGTATTTGGTTTGTAGCACTCAGTGACCACAAACGGGCAATTCTTTACTCATCTGTTTGAGAAAGAAAAACATTTGGCTGTAAGGAGGGCCCTGTGTGTGTCTCAAAGAGCTTGTCAGCTTCTGGCTACACAGCAAACCTTTTTTTTTATTAACAGAAAGTCCTTCAGTGCAAGAACTGGTATTGATGAGTTTACTGTTTATTTACAGATGCCCGGTCGATTCAGGAAGGAGATGGTAATTCTTATATCTTTTTCTTTCCTATGTATCATTAACAGTTCAGAGAGTCAATTGTAACTCCCAGACCTGATCCCCAGCATCAGTTTCGGCAGGAACACTTAGTAAACCCAGTGGGTTGGGATTCAGGCTCTCAGAAGTGCTTTCATCTAGTTCTGGTGGAGAAAGAAGGGAGAATTTTAAGTTTTTATGAAAATTTAAGCTAATGTATTTGAAAATGAAAAATGAAAAAAACATCTGTGACAAATATGACGACTCCTTAATGGTGAATCCTCCAGAGGGCTACGGTCAAATCATGAATGATCTGTTTTATAAAAATCTAACTGGACAGCACCGGACTTATAAATATATGAGAGACATCTGAGAATTCTGGCAGTCCCGATAAGTAATACTAGATGTCTGTCTACTTATTGGCAAGAAATACTCAGTTACACAGCAAAAAGATTAAAATTTACAAATTGCCACAAATCCAATTAAAGAAATATTGGAACAAACCCCTTAGCACGGCCACCTGTGGTGTGTGACACTTTGGGGGATTAGTCCATTGGATTGGTGTTTGCCTTTGGTTTAAAAAACAAACCAAAAAAAAAAAAAAAAACCTCAGCATCCTAATGGTGTTTACACTGGCTTACTGGTAAGATAAACTCATCTTGAAAAAGGAGGTAGCATAGAAATATCTGTCATAACAAGGTACTGCTATTGCTGGTGTAAATCTAACCCGCAGGAAAGGCAGCAGCATCCGGAGTGCACAGGATATGCAAGGGGAATGTTGTAACAGATATGGAAAACAGAAATGTATATACAGAGTAAGAGCTAATGTGATTACTTCTAATTAAAAAATATTTTTGCCCATGCTGCATCTTTCCTTACAGCTCTAATGTCTTTTGAATGTATCCTCTGTTTTCACAAGCTTAAGGTTTAAGCACACTTAAATTTTATTTGTGTACAGCAAATATTTCTTTGGCAACCTCTGAAGTGAACGTGTGGCATCTAAAAGCAAAACTGTTTGCACCACGTCTGGTTGTTCTCATTATCAACAATTATGGTTTTCTTTCATTGGCCAAGCAGCAGACTGCAAAGTGAATCTTAAGTTCAGCAGCTACCATCAGTGTGTTTTCCTCCAAAGACAGCATTTGGCTGGTTTGTTTGGTTTGTGAAAAGCATTCTGTGCCTGTGTGCACCAAAAATTATGAAATCAAGGTCTGATGGTAGGATTGTTGAAGGTTCTTAAAGACCATCGTATGAAGCTGAGTCTAGTGAATGAAATGGCACCCCTTTATTTCAAAGGGCTTTAAATAAAGGCAAAATAAGGGGTTTAGCTTTGCTGCACAGAAAGACATTTCTCTCTGTGGTTGCAGCAAGTGTTTACATTGTACACCATTCTGCATTTGCCTGGGTTTAGGCCAAAGGCTGGTCAGCTCCTGGTTTTTTCAGAACTTTTGTTTCCATTTTATATTTGGCTTTTATATTTTTATGTGGCAGAAGAAATGTAGTGAAGGAGCAATGAGGAAAATATCTTTAAGGGAGCTAAAATCTCTTTAAGGACCTAGTGGCTCCCTCTTTCATGCCAGGCCCAGCAGCAGAGAACCCCAAACCTCATTGGCCCAAGCTTTCAACAAAAATGCTCCATATTACACTAACGGACATTTTTCCTTATTATTTGAGATCTTTATCGGGAATCTGTAGCCATGCCGTACTGGCCCTTCTCCTCCAGCGATTTCTGGTCCTACGTGGAGTATTTCCGGGCGCTGGGAGCCTACGACAGGATTGACGAAATGGCCAGAGCCTTGTTCGCCCAGCTGCCCCAGGGCAGCCACCTGGGCTACCAGCTGCCCGGCCACAAGCACTGAGCCACGGCCTTCCTCCGCGTGCTGGGGGACGCCCGGTGGGAGGCCTGTCCCTGCCGAGAACAGGTGTGTGCAGCGGGTACCAAGAGCCCTTCCTTGCTACCATTTACGCTTTTGTGCAAAGTCAATAAACTCCTCGGTTGTGTCGGGCTTTGTTTGTGTGTAGTTTTTAACGTATCACGCTCGTGGTCTTGCCCCACAAGCTCTGGCATACGCTGTGCGAGCCGGACACCGGTCCCCTCCCGTCTCTGAGGCGGGGGGCAGCAGGGCACCGGGGCTGGCCCGGCCCGGCTCGGGGCCGCGCCTCAGGGCCCGGCGCCTCAGGCCCGGCCCCGGTACCAGGCCGCGTCGCCATGGAAACCGCAGAGCGACCATAGAGAGGGCGCGGAGAGCGGGGGAGCCGGAAGCGGAAGCGGGCGCGGCCGGAAGCGGCGGGGCAGAGCGGCGCCGCCATGAAGCCGGCGGTGGACGAGATGTTCCCTGAGGGTGCCGGGCCCTACGTGGACCTCGACGAGGTGAGGGCGGGCGGGAGGGGGTGGCGCTCACGGGCTCTTACCGGCTCTTACCGGCTCTTACGGGCTCTTACCGGGTGTTGTTGCAGGCGGGGGGAAGCACGGGGCTGCTGATGGACCTGGCGGCCAACGAGAAGGCGGTGCACGCGGACTTCTTCAACGGTGAGGGCTCCGCGCCGCTGGGCGGCCTCGGGCACGCGGGGTGTGCGTCCGCGGCGGGGCTGTGTAAAATTAAGGCGCCTCGAGCTACTCAGGAGTTAGGACCCGGGAAGAGCAAACCTTGTTCTGCGCTTTAGCAGCTGAGAAAGATCTTGGAGCTGGCTTACCAAGGAGCAGGTTTTGCCAAGCTCTACCACCAGGCCGTGCTGTTGCATTGCCTTGGGAGCTCTTACAAATGAGGGTTGGGTATTTATTGCGTGGCACGTGTGGGTTGCTTTCTGTCAGCATAACGACTTGGCACTAGGTATATTGTTATTACATGCAGGTATATTGACAACATATATTAAGAGCAAGTTTTTTTTTGTGGGTGTGAGGGAAATGTTAGAAGCTGCTTCACAGCAATCAAACTTTATCAAGGAAGGGTTTTTTAACAGTAAATCACAAATATGAATGTAAATCTGCAAAATATGTGAACGTGTGCCTGAATACTGTGACAGCAGCCAGAATTCTGCACGAATTTCTTCATCTTGATGCATGCTCGAAGCTAATACTTGTTCGGCTTTGTACTCTGCAGATTGCTGTTTATCCATTCGGAGTGCGATGGCTTCCTAACGCATTTAAAGAGGTCCCTTCTGTCAGGCTTTATTTAGCTTTTATGAGTCTAATTGCAAGGCTTGCATTGTACGAGTGAAGCGGTTAAATTCACGTGTGGTAGTGAGCATGTTCTTTGGGTCTGCCCTTGGGTCTGCCTTTTTTTCATTTCTGCCTTCTCCTGTGCTGATGCTACACGCCTAGTAACTGGCAGTACAGTAACTCATGTGCCTAATTCACCTTCATTTCTTTAATTCCAACGACAATGAACTGCTTGTGTGGTGCATGCATATACAACGGTTGAGACTTCAAAGGTTAATTTCACTTTGTCTTGTTTTTCTGACTAGATTTTGAAGATCTCTTTGATGATGATGACATCCAGTGAACTTAGTTGTCCTGCTATGCAGTGCTGGGATGTGGAGATTTCTCTAGGATCGCCTGTGGTGTCCGTTATTTATTCAAATAATTAAAACGGGAAAATGCTGCGGAGGGGTGGAACCTGCGTAAGCTGCCCGATGGTGAAAGATAACCAAGCAGAGAATTGTGGACTGTTCCTTCTAGGAAGCTGTGTGTAGGCGTTTCTTAAAGTTACACTTGCTGACGTGTTTGTTCAATAAAATACTAACAAAAATTCTGGGATGTACTTTGAAAGTAGATACTGCTGTGTTCTCGGTGTTGGTTTTTTTCTTTTAAATGCAGTAATCTGCTCTTACTTTGGGTATTACATGAGGATACAGGGCAAGATGTATTGCTGCCGGGAGAAGATCTGCTCATCTGGCAGTTTAGGATTATCTAGGGCTAAGATGACTGGCTTTTCAGAATAGCCTTTGACTCTCACGTTTAGCGGTAGTGCTAGGAAGAGCGGGGGTCTTCTCCAGTTTCAAGATAGATGTGCAGTTCCTATCAGTGCATTGTTTTAATCTAAGTAGCACAGGAACAAAAAGTAGTAATCTGATCGTAGCGTTTTTTGATGCAGGCTTTTACTTTTAGAAAAATAAGTGTGTGGTACTGTGCCTTTCAGAGACCAAAATGAATCTCAGAATGAGAGGAGCCAGAGTTTTTAATGCATTGTTTCAGAGTCAAGAGTTGAAACCTTCCCTCTAATCTTACGTTAATCTTTGAAGATCAAAATGAGATCTGTATTCGGAGAAGCAGAGAATATCCCGAGGTGGAAGGGACCCATAAGGATTGTAGGGTCCAACTCCTGGCACCACACAGGTCTACCCAGAAGTTCAGACCATGTGACTACACGGTCCAAACGCTTCTTAAACTCCGACAGGCTTGGTGCCGTGACTGTGTCGCCTGTGCCAGTCTGCGACCACCCTCCGGGTGAAGAACCTCTTCCTGATGCCCAGCCTGAACCTCCCCTGCCTCACCTTGACACCATTCTCGTGGGTCCTATTGCTGGTGATTAAGGAGAAGAGATCAGGCATGATTCAATTCATTTATCGCAGCAGTAATCCCGTGACTGATCTTTAAACAACTGTCAACATTCCAGGTGAAATATAAATGCTAAACTATGGAAAAATCCAAAATGAAACACTTTCCTTCCATACCTCTTGCACAAGTTTTTGCATGCTTTTAAACTTAAAAAGGTTCTACAGAAGAACAGTAGAACTAGGTGGGTGTTACTGTGTGCTTGTGGTATCTCAACATCCTCCATTTTGTCATCCCGAGTACCTCAAAGCGGCATTCTGACACTGCTCCGTGTCTGGCATTACCGTGTGGCCCTCAAGGAACACAAGCTCCCTCAGGCTCGCTGAAGCAGTCTGCTTATCCTTTTTAGCTCTTGCTTTGGTTAAAGAGGGAGGGATTTCACGCTTTCTTCATTGATAGCAATGTAAACACTGAGTGTTAGAAACAATCCAAACAAAGCTACTGCCTTTGTGCTGTGCTTTCTCTCAGCTAGTTTTTGGGAAGTGAGCTGTTACCAAACAGGGTGCGTTCTGAGCAGGTGCATTAAAAAAAGGCTTTAAGAAACAACTGTCCCTTCTGCTGTTTTGGTTGCTTTTGCTGATGCTCAGATTCTTTAGGTTAGTCATCTTGCTTTTGGAACGCTTCATTGTCCTTGTTTTATATAGGTTTCTCCTTTGGTTTTCACTTGCCTTCCTTAACCTTTAAGAAACACAAGTCTTAAGTTTGATCACAGCAGCGAGAATATATGTTCTACGAAATAAACTCTTTGTGAATTAGGTGATCTTCAGTATGAACGCTTCCACCGTCCCTTCCACCTTTGTTGAGGGATTTAGCCACCTGCTCAAGGTAGGTATAGCTAACTCCTTTCTGTGGAGCTTTCCAGAATCTCACTATTTCATGTTAAAAAGTAGCTTAGGCAGCCTGTTGGCACGTGGGAAGTACGTCCGTAGGGGAGCAGCTTACTAATCCCAACACTCACACAGTCTAAAACTTGTTATGAAGAAAGCTCCTTGATTTGATGCGCTGTCTCGGCGTGCAGCTGATACCCATCTGCTCGTAGCTGCTATGAGCACTAATTTGATATTACTTCCCAGGTACTGAGCTTGCATTTAAATCCGGCACCTGACTCGGGTTTGTTCTCTCGGGACACAGTGAAATGACCAGGTATGTTCTTCAGAGGGGGGTGGCACCGAGGGAAGGTGTTGTGTTGTCTGGGGCGTAAAGCTGCCTTTGCAATGAGACTGGATGGGGAGTGTGTATGTAACTTCCTTTTTCTAAGAAGGCTTCAAAGTAAGAATTTTCATCAGGGTCTTTAATTTGTTTGGGTCTCTTTTGGGACAGTATTAAAATGGAAAGGCTAATTTGAAGAACAAAACACCCTTGAGCTTCAAATTGTTTCTACGTTAGCATTTGTCAAGTCTTTAGGTCTAATTAGTCTGCAGGCAATCAGCCTGTCACCAGAAAACAATTTAAAAATGTTACAATTTCTAATGAGTTGATGTAAAGGGCATTTGCCTGACATTTCATTTGCTGAGGTTTGATCCCTGTACCTCTTGTGGATTTTGACACCATTCATAACGGGCATTTCTAAGTTAAAACCCAAGCCTATCAGCGTATTTCACACACACTGCCGCTGAGGACTTTGCATGCAGCTGGGTGCTGCTTGCTATCTTCATGTCCAAATAGATGCTGTAGTCCGAGGAGATTCGTGAGGTGCTGGATCTAGTGCCACGAATTGTCCTGTTGATTTCAGTGGGGCAGAACGCAGCACAGGAGGCCGCCCCTCTGCCTCTGCCTTGGCAGCTTGAGGTCCTGAGTACCGAAATGCTTTTGACTGGGTGCAGTCCGTTGTGCAGCACAGATGGAAAGCACAGGCTGCAGGAGGCGTCAATGTCAGCCCTCTCCCAGTGGTAGTCTCACAAGGCCGGTTCTCTGTTTGCAGGAAATTGCCAGCTGCCACAATACATTAGGAATGCGCTAACTATTTTCAGCTGAAAAAAGTCATTGTGTGGGAGAGAAAGTTCCAAGGCTGAAGGAAGCTGCCTTTAATCTGTGCGTAGTATTTCTGCTGTGCCATTTCTGAGCTGGGCAGCAGGAGAACCCAGAGCTCCGTTGCTTCTCATGCAGGCAGGAATGGAAGCTCAGACCTAGCGTAGCAGTGGGTGTGCCTTGGTTATTTAGTTTGATTTGAAGTTAACTTCTAGAGAATGAAAATCAGAGGTTTTCCTTTCAGTATTTTACTTCGGTAATTGAAGTAGAAGGTGTTTTTCTCAAGAACAGGATTGATTTAGATGAATGCATGGAGCTCTTCCTGCTTCCCTGGGGAGCTGGGAGGCTGGCAGGCATCTAGCTGTGAGTATGCAGTTGCTGAGCACATGGAAACACGCTCGGCAGATGACAGTGTAGCCCTTTTTCTCAAGCAGCTCAGAACAGAGGGACATAAGAACACCGCCTTGTAAAGCTTTAAAAGTTGGCAGATAGGACCTTTGGTGGATGTTTTCTTCCTTCTTTATGGAAAATTCAGTTTGCTTGTAGTGAATTTCCAGCTGGCTACGCCTCTGGCTGTGTTCATGCTACGTTGTCGGCAGTTGCGGTGTGTGTGAGCCTGTGTGGTCTGGTGAAATGAACTCGCGTAGCCTCCTCACGGGGCTGGAAAGGACCCTCCTTGTAGTCACCTAAAAGGCATTGCTTTGGGTTATTTTTGGTTGGCTTTGGTCTTGGCTTCCTTGGGGTAGCACTGAAAGTGCTGAGCCGGGTCTGCATGTGGTTTCCTGCTGGTTTGAGGTGGCCTCGGCATTGCTGGGACATGGGCACTGCTCTGTGGGAATCCCACTCCTGTTCTCACTGCCTGCAAGATGACAGATGCACCTTGGCCTTAAGGCATTCACTGGAATACCTGATGGAAATACAACGGCTTTTCTGAAAATCCCTGTCAGGACAGTGGAGAAAGCCGTGCCTGACCCCTGTGAGAAGAGCACTCTGTTTCACAGTCAGCCACGGGATCAGAGGGACCTGGCTGTGAAAAATCGTCTTGGTTCATATGCCCTGGGCCTCCCTGTCCCGGTTCTGTAGGGGATGTGGCTTCAGGTGGGACCTTCTCCCCCTTTGCTGTCCTACAGCTTTATGGGAGGGGCTCCACAGGTTTCTTTGTGGGTTGAAATTGTCTGATATGGCCGCAGGAGGAAACGGTTGAAGTTTCATGTTCCTGTTTCTGTCAGAATAAACCCCCTGCAGTCTGGGGAGGCGAAGTCCCTGGAGGGGAGGCTAACACATTGAGCCTGCACATGAGGAGGGTGTGTGACTGTCCCCAAAGAGCGGTGGGGTTAGGCGGGACGGGTGTCCTGGGATGAGTCTGTGGAAGACGAGCTGTGGGTGGGGGTTGCTGACTGCCAGTGCCTGCCTTTGGCACGCTGAGTCTTTTCATCATGGACCTACGTCCAGCACAAACAAGTCCAGCACCCAACAGTCTTGTTCCCAGTTTGGGTGTGCTCAGGATGGGTTTTGTCCAAAGCATTTAAATGGGAAAACTGAATCTGTTGGCCCTTCCTGCAGGAAGGTACAGCGCAGGGTAGCTAAATGCAGGGTTTCTGCGGTGCCTTCTTCCCTGCCAAAAAGCCTCTGGCAACTTTATACTGGACAAGTAAATACGATGCAGTTCCCCTAGGAAAACCATATATCTCCTTCTTGTAGCAATTCATGGGTTAGTGTGACTGCTATTCATAGCCCAGTTAATAGTGACACAAGTGATGACGGGGTTGAGGCACGATTAGGATCAGCCCATGTTGTCGTTTCACCTGCTGCCCCTGATGCTACCCGGCGTATTTTTGGTGTGGATGTCTCCTCAGGAACCTGTGTGCAGATGCCTGCGTGGCCACCAGGAGGCCAGTGACAGTGACCCTGGGCTTCTCCTGGGAGGCTGGTCATCAGCCACAAGGTCTGATGGCACCTGGGAGCATCCCGAGTGGGTGAATTCATGTGAGTGGTTATGTGGGGGGCAGGAAAATGTGGGATTCGGTAAGCCCTTTCCACAAGGGCCAGCGTAGTCCTGGTCTCCAGGTTTCTAACACTCCCTACAGCTGTGGCAGCTTGGGGCAGGAGGTGCTGCTGGCCTGGGTGGGAGCTGCATCATCGGGGTGATGCTGGTGATGGGGCCTTGTGTGGGCTGTGCAGGACCCTGGGCTCTGCCCTGGCTGCAGGCACATGGCATCAGGTTTGTGTGGCGGGGTGAAGAGCTGTGTCCAAGCCTCTCAGTCCTGGGGCATGGGATATCACTGGAAGTATATTTGCTCCTGCTGCATGGTGGCAAGGAAAGGAATAATTTATTTTGGTTGCCTCTTGGGAGCTAGTCTGTGAATCGGTATCTTCTCCTACTGCTCATTCCAAATGTCTCTTAGTGTTTCGATAGTTTCCATTTTCCCTGCCTTCAGAAAATCCATTTGAAAATGTTTGAGGGGGGAGGGGGAAGCCACAACACTGCAAAGCTTTGATTTGCTCCTTTTGATTTAAGCTTCTTATGCCATTTGATCCAGCAATTGCTTCATTTTTAAATCTCCTTTTGTTTATGGATTAGTTTTGTTCCCCCACTCCTCCTGTTCCCTTCCCATTAATTCACACAATAGCAGCAGGCTTTTTTTTCCAGCTGTCTGAACTCAACATTATCGACCTGAGCGTCGCTCCAGGACTTGCTAAGTCTGGTATGTTTGAAATTGCCTGGGCTAGAGGAGCCTCTCCAGTTCCTGGCTGCCCAGGAACCACTGAGCTAGTTCCTGGCTGGTGGATCTGGGGACTTAGGCTGGAAAACCGAGCTTAGCTCCTGTGAGAAGGAGGGAACAGTGTGAGGTGGTGTGGTGCTGAAGCCATGACGACAGCTAAACAGGAGTTTTCTGAGAAAGCACAAGGTGGGTGACCCTGTGTGTGCTGGTACAGGTGCCCCTGCCTTCCTGGCTCAGAGCGAGCCACGCTGTGATCTGCTCAGTGTGTATATATAATATATATATTTATATATGATCTCCATATACTATTTTTTCCTGGGCTGCCTGGTAAGGCTGCAAGAACGTCCCCTTTCTTTAAACCCTTCCCACCAATGCATACAAAAATGCAAGAGCATCCTTTATTGAGACAGTGTTTTATTGTTGTTATTTGTAGTGTGGTAGCTGACTGTAGTGTAAAAAATGCAGCTGCTGGAAATGTTTTCAGCTGAAGCTTTTAGTGCTGTCCTGTGCTTGTAGCAACGCGTTAGCTCTGCTGTGTGCTAGCTGGTTCTCAGGCTCAATGGGAGTCTTCTTTAACGTATCTGAGAAGCTATCAAATGCTCCTGGCAGTTTGCAGGCGGAAACCAGGGCACCTTACATGCTGACAGCCTCTGGGCTGAACGAGTACTCGTGCCATCACTTCCAGTGCCAGGTCGGTGAACTGGGGAAGGGCCACCTCCACCTCAGGAGCTGCGAGGACCTTCTGTTCATCTGTGCCCACCTCAGGACCCCCGAAGCCATACAGGCAGTGGGCTGCTTCTGCTGCGTAGCCTCACAGGTGCCCCTAAGTCTTTTCAGACACATCCAGAGAGAAGATCCCTGACCTAAATGAGCACATCGTCTAAATTAGAGATAATGATAAGGGATAAACATGAAAGGAAAATCAAAGGATTAAAATTACTGAAAGTCAATCTGAATACATTCAAAGATCTGGGCTAAAAAAGGGAGACGACAAACCATGGGTGGACGTCAAAGGCCCTAATAAGATTGGGAGATGTAATGGCAAAACTGCAGCCATCGGTTCCAGCTACAAGCAAGATCTAAGATGGCTTTCAAATTTTAAAATGCTGGCTAAAATATGTACCTTTGTTTTAAATGAACCCAAGCGGTTAAAAAAGGGAAATGTAGAATGTGGTATTTAAAAATAACCATTTTTTGGTCAGCTGCATATTTAAAAGAGGCCAGCTGATCTTTAGAGCTACTGTTTCACAATGTGATGGCTGACTTTGGGCCCAGGTCTCCACAAGGAGAGCAAGAGCAGAGGTAGGAGTGAACTCTTGGCCCCACACATGTCATTTGTGTATAACCTCACTGATTTTACAGGAGGTAGGGTCCACCCTTGGCAATCGTTGTCCCCACAAAAGGCAGTTTTCTGGTGAATATAGTATAGCGATAGCGCCAGTGCCCCAGAACTCTGTCTGGGGTTAAGCCACCTTGTCCTCTCCCGTGTAGCACACCCTGCTCTAGTGGAAATCCAAGTCTGGGTACAGGAGGAAGCCCATGAAAGTGGAATCGTTGATGTTGTCAGCGTAGACACCGTTGTTTTTCCCCTCCCCGTAGACCTGGAGCCAGACCTCATCCCCTGAGTTGAGGTGCAGCAAGACAGAGCCGCTTGCTTGGTCGACGTTGTTGGTCTGGAACTGGTCGTAGGTGAAGATGACAGCCTTGTCCTTCTTGTAGAGGCTGACCTTGACGTCCGACATGTACACCGTCAGGTGGTAGGCGAAGTAGTACGTGCCGGGGATGCTGCAGAGGAACTTGCCCGTGCTGGTGTCGTAGTGGTTCTGCTCGTTGTAGAAGATCTTGCTGAAGCGGATCGGGACGTTGGGGTGGGGGGCTTGCTCCGTCAGCCCCACGCTGAACGCGGAGCGGTAAACGTAGGCCCCTTCACCCTTGTCTCCCTTCAGCCCTGGGTATCCTGGAAATCCTCTTGGCCCCTCTGGCCCTGGGGTTCCCGTTTCGCCTTGGTCGCCTTTGGATCCTTGCAAACCTGGGGACAGAGTTGGGATGGGGAGTTGTTTGCAAACCCATGGCCACAACCCACCGGCCTGAGACACAGGAGGGACTGTGGCTTGGGGATCTGCTCGGCGGCATGGAGCGAGGCCTGTCCCCTGAGGAATGGCCAGATGACCTCAACACCCGTGCTGTGAGACACCACGTCCACCCCAACCCTGTGCACAGCTCCTCCGGTGCCGACGTACCCCACGCTCCTCACCAACCTTGCTCTCCCTTCTCTCCCTTTAGTCCATCTTTTCCATCTTTCCCGTCCCTGCCGGGGAGCCCGTTGTGGCCGGGGTAGCCGGGTGCTCCTCCCATCCAGTTGGCACACGGCATTTTGGGGTCAGGCTGGGCGTCCTGGGCAGCCACCTCTGTGCGATGGGGGGCCACCAGCAGCAGTGAGCAAAGGAGGAAGCCTGCTGAGTCCCTCATGGTCGATTCCTGAAGTGGATAAGGGCTTTGTTAACTTTAAAGGTTAAAAGGAAAAAAAAATAAACAAAAACCCCGCTCTTGACTAACGGAGAAGCACAGGAGGTTAAAGTTCTAATCAACATATCTGAAGGAAAGTGATTCTGCTTGGCCTGATGGCCCTTCTCCATCCGGTGGGGTGCTGGCATCAAGTCCGGCAAGCTGAGCCAGGACGGGGCCCCCGGGAGAAGCGAAGACCTCAGCCCTGGAGCAAATCCAGCGTGGAGAGGAGCAGGCTGCAGGGCTGCTCTTCTGCACGCGGGCAGCCGGAGCTTGGGCCTGAGCCTGGCAGATGTTGGGACATCTGGGGCTGGTCTCTTTGCAAAGCTCTGCTCGGCTGGCAGCAATGTGCCTTAACTTCTGTCCGGCTGACTGAACGGCTTGTTGGAAGCGCGAGCTCCTCTGGCAGCGCCTGTGGCCAAATCCCAGCCGTCTGCGCTGAGCAGCTGCTTTATCGCCGAGCGTACCGCACACCTACCCCGCGCTGCTGCAAACAGAGGTTAACCGTCAGCCTTTCGGCTCCTAGTGAGCTACAGTAGTAATTCATGATCGTGGGTTTTTTTCCACCTGAATTGTGTTTATTTTTGGATTGCAAGAGCAGACCTTATGCAGCGTCTGGGCAATGTAGGGTCGTAGTCTGCTTTAGCCTCAGCAGAGCAATCAGCGGGGCTACCCCGAACCAGGTGTGTGGTGCCATGCTATGGCCAGCCGGTGCCTTGTCCGAGCAGGCTTTGGATCAGGCTTTAGCAAAGAGACACTTTTAAATGGCCATTGTATAATGCAGCTCCCCAAGCAGAGATTATACACTGGGACAAGGGGGTATCCTGTTATGAGGATTGTAAGTGGCATACAGGACAACAAATGTGGATAACAGTGTGGCCTCTACAGTCCCTTAGCTCTGTAATTTCAAATAATAATAGTAATAATAATATTTCAGAGCAACTTCCTTGCAGGGTTGATTTTTTTCTTATGTGAGTTATTTAAGTATCCTATTTCCAATAGTGTCTTGTTAGCTCTGGCATAACAGCTTCAATGGAAGCTAAGTAACAAAGAGGTTACCGTGGCTACGTTTTTTGTGGGATGTGAAGATGTGAAGGGGTTTGAAAGAGAACTTCAGTGCTCTGCACAGTGAGCCTAGCAAGCAGCACCCAGCACCTAGGATTAAGGAACTCTTCAAGCCATTGGGATCCAGCACCCTGCAGTGGGGACGTAGCCCCTGCCCGGGGCGGTTCTGGGGCTGAGGAGCGCTGTGGCTGTGCGTCTGTGGACCAGACCAGTGACCACAATCTGAAACTTGGGACCCAGAGTGGGCAAGTAAATTGTGCAAGTACCCTGGGATGGAGCTGAGGTGCATGTATTTGGGCAGGCTGCAAGATGGCCAGTTCACTGTACCCAAAAGGACTGCACTAAACTGGGGGGCCCGTCCCAGCTCCATGCGCTCCCTCTTGCTGCCAGCACCCTCTGATACCAGCACAAGCCATCCGTTTGGCTGCCTGAAAATACACTTGTGTTCAAGAAAATCTGCCTCAGAATTCCAGTTCTTGAGCTGTGTTGTGATGGTTTTGCTGGGGTTAGTTCTGCTTCCTCATACGCTGCCTATGACTGAAGTAGCATTAAAGCTTCAGTGTCGTGCTCAGTGCAGAGCTGGAGCCAGACCTTCTGCTGGTGCCGCAGAGCAACCCCCTGTAAGTTTGGGGTGGGAAGGGCAGCCCTCCCGGCCCTCCTCCTGCCTTGCTCTGAGAGGCCAGGAGAGGCGTGCATCCCGCTGCACCCGGGGTGGCTCTCCACTACGGTTATGTTTTGCAGCCTTTCTCCTTTTTAATGAGAAAAGTGCTGTGATAAGCAAATAGAAAATGATTTCCAGTAGATGTTGCTAAATTTTGACTCTGATCACAAGCGATTTACTTGTTTGAGAAACCAAGCAATTCTCTAGCATTTGAATGACAGTGGTACCATTTCAGATGAGGAATAGGTGAGCTGAGTACTCCTGGTGGCTTTCAGGTAATACAGGAGCTCCTGAGGAAATAAAAGCTCCTATGCATTGCAGAAAGTCTATGCTGGTGAATGAGTAGTACCCACAAGAGCTACGCCATTCAGCATTAAAGTGCCACACAGCAGTGTGGATGTGGATGTGTGTGTAATACATATACACACAATCTCTTTGCACAAAATGGAGAAAAAAATGCTGTCTGTGTCTTCCAGCTCCTGTATTTTCCTCAGAGGGCGTTAGCTGGGGTCTGGGTTACACTGATCTCTTTTATTTGGATTGCACGCAGCACAGGCAGCATGCTTCTCTGCAGTTACAGCAGTGACTTGCTCCTGGGGCTCACCCCTTAAATCCAAGTGGCACAAGTTTCCAGCAAGGCGCGTGCACAGCTCAGGGAGATTGGGAGCAGAAGCAGCCTTCCTGGGGCTCTTTGTGGAAAGGAGGGAATCCAGAGGTACCCTTACAATGCTCTCTGAAATGCTCTCTGTTTTTATTACTGTCGTTCCTGACTACTTTTGATTTAAGAGTTTCGATCTCTAAATAGCGTTTCCAAAAACAGGAGTGTGAATCTAAGGGAGATCGGCTATTTTGGGTTTAAAATAATCACTAGCTATTCCAAGAATACGCCTAATAAAGGAAACTTCTTGTGAACAGAGAAATCTGTCTGTGATTTAGCCCAAAAGAAGAGAAAATCCAGAATTTAGTAAGAGGGGAATAAAAATCAAGCTTACCAGCTCTTTTGAGTCCCGGTTGGCTTGCTGCAGTCTCCTTAGAAATGAAGTCGGGCTAGCATGTCACTGTCCCTAAGGGCACGAGCAGCTGTCAGCTAAGATGCTGTATTTTCCATCTGCTATTGCGCATGCTGGCTTAAAAGTTGGGTTTTCCCATTATTTTTTCCTTGTCATTGCTTGGTTTTGGGGCTGCTTATATAATCCAGTTGCAAGCCATAGCTCGTGAAGATATCTGTACCGGGGAAAGGCTGGTTTGGGAATCTCAAAGGAACCCAAACAGAAATGTTTTGGGGGGAAGTCAGTGCCTGAAAGCCCACTTGTCAGGGGCTCGGCTCTTACAAGCCCCCGCGAACAGCTGCTGCTCTGGGTAAACTGGGAGCCCTTGTTAGCAGCTGGTGGAGAAAGTATGGCTACAGGCTTGTATTAACACATTTGAATGTCTTTTTTCTCTCTCTTTCCTTCTTTCCCCCCCCCCCGGCATGTTAGTAAATGATTGTGTGAGAAGTGTTTGCTTCTCCTTGGGCCGTCTGGAGCCGCGGCTGCCGCACCAAAGAAGGGAATCGCCCGGGACGGACGGGGCAGTGCTGGGGAGAGCTGTATTTCAAACAGAGCTAGGCTAACAGGCCGGCCTCCGAGCAGCTGGCACCCGTCAGAGCCAGTGGAAATCATCAGAGCAAGTTCAGCCTTGCACATGGTTTGCAGTCTCTCACAGGTTTCAGCCTTAGGCCAAATCGAAGTTGTCTTTTCCTGTGGCTCTCTCCTTCCAAAGTGGGCGCTGCGTCTCAGAGAGGAGGCTTCGTGCCTTGGTCGCTGCTGGGCAGCTCAGGGTTAACTGGATGTAACCTCAGCAAACCCTGCCTGCAAAATTGGGCCGGGGAAATCCTGTGCAAGGTGTTGTTCCAAGCAACCATGGGGAAGCAGTGTTGGGGAGCTGCAGTCCCCGGGGATGGGGAAAGCTCATCCAAGGGAGCATCAGCAGAGAGGTGTCCTGAATTTCTGCTGCTCTAAAGAGATGGCTATCGAGGGGGGGATAAGATGTGCAAATGGATTAATTTCTTATATGTAGAGCTGGGAGTCAGCAAGGGTAAGTTCTGAAGTAGCAAGGAGGGGGCCAAAGAAGGGAGGGCTGTTGGATAGCTGCTTGCTTGCTTCCTTATTTTGGTCAAGCTGTCGGTCCAGCATTTGAAGAATTTGGTTGGTTGTTGGTTTTTTTTGTTGTTCTTGACAATAATTTTTCCAGGCAGGGTTGAGACTTAAGTCAGTCATCCCTCATGCAATCCCAGTGACATAGGATGAAGAACTGGAGGAATTCAGAATTGGAGGATTCAGTGGAGATGAGAGGTTTTCATCTGCCTGTCCCCAGCCATGAGCCAGGCAGATTGTTGTCTCTGCCAGCTCTCGGCTTGTCCCCCGAAATGCAGGGCTGGAGAAGTTTATTAGGCTGCTAGTATCTGAGGATCGGACGTGACGTGTTCCATGGGGAGTGCTGCAATTATGGCATGGCATTTTGGTTCAGCTGTTAGGAAAATGCCGCGGTGATAAATGGCTCCTGGTCCATCAGCTGCTTGCCACAGGAGGGCAGGAAGGTGACGGTGGCTGCCTGCCTCTTGGCTGGGGCACTGCCCGCTGCCACCACCCCATGCTTGTGCTCAGGAGCTCCTACCCACTGCGTCTGGGCATCGGGGCCAGCTCCTGTTCCCCCGCGGGGTGAGCCGTGTACGGCCCAGGGAGCTGCTCCTGCCTGCAGGATGTGGAACACCTCAAACGCCTGTGCTCTGCCCGGTGCCGTACCAAGCCTGCCACCCAGCGAGGGGCGGCCCGGCTGTGCCCGCCGTGGCGGTGCTGGCAGGCAGCAGCTCCCGCGGGGGCTCTGGGGTGTTTTCGGCTCCCCACGAGCCGTGGTCACCAGCCTCGTACTGAGCCTGACCTGGTTTGCTCTGCTGGGTCTGATCCCAGCCTGAGAATGTGAGACATGCAGAAAGGACAGACTGCGGACCGCAGCCTTCCCCAAGAATTAAAAATAAGCACAAAGTTATATTTAGATGTCTATGAAGCATAGCGGGAGGCTAATTATCAGCTGGGCTCCGTCAGCACAGGCACGGTCCCCGCTGCTGCGGCGTAAGGGCTGAGTGCCCCCCAGGGACGCCCGCCCTGCGCTGTCCTGCCCCATCCCCTTGCCTTCCCCTCCGCCCTGGATACCGCACGTACGAGGAGCAGCACACAGTCTCCACTTCGCTAAGAACAGCTAAAACTGTTTACGCCGATCAGCGGGCAGGCTGACAGGCTGTAAAGTGCTCTTTTCATGCAGCCTGAGGCTGTGCGCAGTGGATGGCCAGCGCCCCATGCCAGGGGGGTGCCGAGGGGGGCCCGGCGGTGCTTGCCGCGCTGGGGATGCTGGCCTTGGGGAGCCCTCCTCGCCCTCCGCCCTGCCTGGTGCTTTCTGCCCTCGCTGGTTAGTCAGGACTTCCAATTTCTCGTCCCGTTTCACTCGCACAGATGGGCTCTGCTCGTCCCTGCAGCAGGCAGCTCGGGCAGGACGGCTCCTGGCAGGCTGGAGCACGCCGGTGTCCCTCTCTGCAGTGACCGCGGGTGATCTTCCCTGGCCCCAGGGAGCGCTGCTTGGCTCCCAGCGAGGGATCTTGGCACGGCAGTGTTTCTCATGCCGAATGAACGGGACATGGAGACGTGTTTGTTCAGGCCCCGGGGCTGTGTCAGCCCTGCCAGGTCCTGCCCTCTCTCATGCAGGCTGGCAGCTGAGCCAGGTGTCGCTCCTTTTAGCACAGGCCGGCCTTGTCTGGGGCTTGTTCTGGGGTGGGAAGGATTGGGGCAGGGAACAGAAGAAAAGCCTCAGTGAGCCGGTGTGCAGCGTGCCCCCCTGAGCCACCCCCTGTCCAAGCACCCCACCGAGCCGTGTTCCCGGCACTGATGGTATCTTCCCAGCGAGGCTCCTGGGCACGGCTCTGCCCTGCTCTCCCCTTGACCTCACCCAGCTGAGCAGCCCGCGGTGGTGCTGAGCAGGACTGCTGCGCACCCCGTACAGCAGGTAATCCCGCAGCCACCCGAGCTGTGTGTGCATCCATCGAATCACACCTTCATAATCAGGTAAATTGTTCATTCGGAGAGCGTTTCTCAGTAATTTAAACATAGAGAACAGCAGCTGTCTGTGCAGGTGTGAAATTCTGCATCACCCACGCCAGCTGTGAGTTTTGGACAATAGATGGTGCTAGGAGCCCTGGCAGAGCGGCCCCTGCCGCGCCGAGCCTCCTGCAGCAGCGCCGGGCTGCGGGGCTCTGCCTGGGCGTTGTGCAGGGCCGGCAGGGAAGGCGAGCAGGCACAGGGACACCACAGCCCGAGAGGTTTGGTGGGAGGACAGCTTCGCTGGGGGTGCTGGGCTGGCTGCTGGGCTCCGGGATGAGCCTGGTGGCAGCCCGGCACCATCCCTGTGCACATCCCCCCTGCAGGATCGTGTCCTCCCATCGCTTTTCTTCCCGCTGTGTAAATGCACAAGGATCACTTTGGGCCACAGCAGTTTTTCCATTCACTCCGCTATCGACCCGGGGCTTCTGGCTCCAGTAACCTCAGCCGTGCATTAACTGCCACTCAGCGGGGTTTTACAGCACATTTTGGGCTCGGAGGCAGGGATGCTGCGGGGCAGCGTTTGCAGGTACCGATGAGCATCCGCAGGGACTTGGAAGAGGAGAGGCATGAGGGACGTGTGGCTCTCCCCAGAGGCAGCGCTTCTGAGCAGCAGTTGGAGCTCTGGGTCCGAAACTCACCTGTGCCCACCTCCCTTGTGTTTGGTTCTGGTTTGAGACCTATGTATCAAAAGTGGGAGAAGTCACTGGAAAAGCCTCTGCCTGGGCTTACCAATGGAAGCTGGGGTGTCAGCTCTGTGTTTCCATGAGATGGCAGGGTCACGGTGTGTCCCCGCTCTGCCTCTGCACGGGCACCGTGGGGCACCTGGCTCATGTGGGGACCGTTTCCATGTCATGCTTCTGGCACAGCTTTCAGCTCGTTTTGCATCACTTCGGTGACTTTTCCCACTTCAATGACAACTCCCAGACTCCCGGGTAACACTGAATGTAGGGGATAAATCCTTCAGTCTCTGTTCCCATGTTTCTGTGACACTGCCCATCACCGTACCACCCCTCGCGTGCTCACCTACGTGCTGTGATTGCAGGGCGGTAGAGCAGGTGGCCTGGAGGCTGGCTGGTTGGATTTTGGAGCTGCTTTCCCAGGACAGGACCCTCCTGGGCTGGCATCCAGCTGCCTGGCACCATGCCCTGGCCCTTGGGCAGACAGCTCGTTCCCACGTGCCTGGCTGTGCTGCAGGGGTCACCACAGCATGGGGAACCTGTGCTAACAGGTTCCCCGTGGACTGAATTTGGTAAGCTTTGCTTCAAAACACCAGTAAGGTGCTAAGGGACAACAGTTTGCGTCTTTCTCCCATTGTTCACGAGACCTAATGACCTAGACACAAGGACAGGGTTAATTAAAGGCAGCGTGAGTCTTACGTTGTCCATAAAATGAAATATCATCACGGACTATGAATGATGCATATTTCATCGAGAAGCTGTAAATCTGATCAGAAATGACTGTGATGCGTTTTGACTTTGGGCATTTTGTGGTGTAAATTAGCACAGAGCGTTCCTCAGGAAGTTGTGCAGGCCGATTGATCCGTGATGCTTTCGATGGGGTATTTCTTTATGCTCAGGAGAAAGCATTTATGGTTGCTGTAGGCTAATGCAAGGCTTATGATGTCTTTAATTATTCATTTTTCTAAGTGCTTGTTCTCCTGACTCGAACAGCCAAAGCCACGCTATGACTGGCTTCAGCAGTAAATTGTATTTTTTTCTCGAATGAAATTACTTGGCTCTGCTGCAGACTTTGCCTCCTTTTGCTGTGGAAGACGACTGAAGTGACTGTGCATATGGCGACTTGCCCTCGGCTCTCACAGTGTCGTACATCCTCCTGCCCTTGGCAAGCGCCTGGCAGGCTCCAGCCCTGCGGGCAGCCCTCTGCGGCACCCTGCGCCGTGCCTGACAAGAAGCCGAGGTGCGAGCTGCAGAGCCCCATCCGGCAGACGAGGCACCAACACTGCAGAAATGGGGGTGAACTCTGGGGACCGAGGGCAGTGTGTTCGGAGCACCGCAGGCTCTGCTCAGGAGCAGACAGAGGTTCATTTCCAGGGCGTTTTGCTCCATGGCGTGGTGCTGGGCCATGTGGCTGCGGGGAGGCAGGTGCCAACGTGGTGGCTGTGGGGCCAGCGCCCAGCACCGAGCCCCAGCGCCGGCTGGGTGCTGGGAGCATGGCAGCGGTGCACAGGAGCCCCCCGACATAGTGCTGCCCAGCTGGGCTTTGGGCAGCCCTGGTCCATGCTCACACAGGGACCCTGCAGGGCTGAAGATGCTCTGCAGTGAGGCACGCTGCCTTCCTGCACCGTCATGGGGTTGTAGCAGGGTTCCCATGTCGGCACCTGGCCCGCTGCCTGCAGCCAGGCGCTCCCCTTCCTCCCGCTCCCTGCTGTGCTGTTTTCTGCGGATTAGGCTCAATGGCATAAATTCATCTATCTCCTTTTATACTTACGACCCCTCTGAGGGTGGTGTCTTTAACAGGGACCCTCCTTTCTCACTGCTTTGGCAAGGCAAGTCCCGGCGTCCTGCTGTGTCTCCTCTCAGATGACACAGAGGTGCTCTGAATAGCAAGGAGGAAAAAAAACAAGAAAAGATCGGAGTTCTTTTTTCAGACAGCTTCACACATCTGAAAAATGCTCTAAATACTTGATTTTCTGCCTTTTGGTACTCTTGTTTCCTTGGGGCCTTGCCACTGGTGTTGGGGCAGAACCCAGCCAGGTGGGGCCAATGCTGCTGGGCTCCTTGGGGACAGAAGTGCCCTGCCCACGGCTGCATGCGAGCTGTCACTCGGTGCTGTCTCTGCAAATACTGTCATTAGGCTGACACGTAAATAATCACTTACAGCTTTGCCACTTCGGTTAGTGATGGGCCTGCAAATGTCAACAGATGTTTGTCAGAGATAATCAGGCCAATTTAGTGCTTAGTGGCATTGTCATCCCTTGTGTCTGGGGGCTTTGTTTGTTCCCCACCCCCCCTCAGTGTGTGGTGCTTTTTCCAGTACCTCTAAATAACGAGCTTCTTGTCATTTTTTATGTTTCTTTCCAAAAGCCACGGGAGCAGCCCCTGGCCGCGGTGACTGCCACGTGTGCGGCGGTCACTTCAGGATGCGGCTCCAAGTGCCGTGGTGCTGCCCAGCACCGTGCCCCGTGCGAAACGTCCTCCACCTCGGCAGCATCTCCTGGGTCACCAGCGCAGGGCCCTGTGACAGCCGCGGTACCCGCACAGTGCAGCCAGCTCTCCTCTGAAACACACAGCAGAGGCAGCCCAGTGCTGCTGCTCAGGCCAAGCACTTCTCCGAGCATTTCTCCAAGCGTTAACAGCTCTCTTCTCTTCTCCTGCTCTCCCCAAGCAGGATGGTTGGGACCTGGGTCTCCTGGTGCCCATGGCAGCTTGGTAATCTGCAGGGGGATTGCAGAGAGAAGCATTGACCCTGTTGCATCACCCCAAAGAAACGCTCCTTTCTCTGTTCTGTTTCTTCCACCCAGCTTCTCCAAATTTGTTCGTTACCCTTCTTGCTCTCCTATGCTGTTCACCTGATGATTTATTATTTTTTTTTCTCACCTCCTTCATATTCATTTGCAGCCAGTCTTGAGCAGAACAGGAACCCAGACACATCTGAGTCGTGTTTTCCACCGATGGTGCCGTATGCCAGAATAAATGATCTCTTACAGGGCCGTGGTAGGGACCTTACGTATGGTGAGAATTTAACAACAGGTGGGTTAGGAAACAGAGGGCGGGCAGAGGTAGCCAAGGAACATGGACAGAAGTGGTCTCAGCTACAGCTCATCCGTGTCTGTGCATCCTGAGGTGGCTTTCATAAACCTCCTGAGGTTTGGGTACATCCTCCTACGGCTTACCGCCACTCCAGGCTGCCTCTTAGAGGAGCTTTTAGGCTCTCAGTGTCCCCTGGGGCTGCCGTGCCCGGCTGCAGGTGCAGGGAGCGGTACAGCTGCCTGGTGTCTGACCACCACCTGCCTGACAGCACGTGGGGCTGAGTCCGGGCTGGGATGCTTGCTCTGCCCCTTGGGGAAGCCATCTGAAACCTCTGTCCTGGAAAACCCTCTGGCATTCGCCGTGTTACCACCAACATGCCGCATGCTAAGCATGGGGAAATGTTTCAGTTTTGCATACTTGCTTAGCTCTGATCGCAGGAAGAGGTCACCATCCTTCCCTTTTCCATGGGAAGGGAACCTGATGCATTGTCTCTTTGAGCTGTGCACTTTGACCCTTCCTTCAGGTTCTGTCTAGGCACTGGGGGGTGTTTCTCAGGGCTTTGTGTGTTGGACAGGCTGCAGGGGGTCACAGCATCCCTCTGTCCTGAAGTGGCACCCGCACGACTCCTTGGCTCCGGACCCCCAGCACGGCCGCTGCAGGAGGCAGCAGCAGGACTTGTCTCCCTCCTGCCTGGCCCACAGGTTGGAGAGCGGTGCCCAGCGCACCCCGCTGCCATCTCCCTCCCCTTCCACTTCCTTCATAGCGAAATGCTTTGTTTATTTTCATACTTCTGCAAACCAGCCTTGCTTTTTGCCGATCCCGCAGCCTGCAGGTAGGACTGTTTTGGTCTGCGCTTGTTCTCACCAGCTGCCTGCCTCTTCTCACCGTTTCCGGCCCCTTGACTCAGTCTGGGTTTTGTGAGCGTTTCCTCAGAGCTCTGATTCCTGCCCTGTTTCAGCGCATTCCTGTGGCCTAGGGCAGCTCTGCCACTGCTGTGGTGCCTCCGTGGTCTCCCACCCAGCCTCTCACCCACCCGTGTGGCTTCTGCCCAAGCCAAGCTCTGTATTTCCGTGCTGAGGAAGGAATATTCTGGCAATTTCTTCCTCCCTTATACACTTCTCAACCTAAAACAGCACAGCGAGGGGTTCCCCTGTCCTCAAGGAGAGCTTGTTCCCCTCAGTGCAGCCTCCTCACAAGCCCCCGGCTCATCTCATTTCTCCTGTAAATAGGATATTTTTCAAGGTTTAACTCCATCCATGGATACAATAGCTTTAAAATCTGCAGAAGCACACGACAACTTGCTTACTGTTCTCCAGTTAACTTTTGAGCAGACCCACTGCCTTAGAATTAGAGGTATTAAATCAGAAACGTTGCTTTTATCCCTCCTCCCTTTCAGGTTCCTCCTGCCTCCTTGAAAAGCTGTCTTTCCTGCTGGAGTGTTTCCGGCTGGCTGAGGTATTTTGGAGGGTCTGGGGAAAACCAGGGATTTGGTGGCCAGCCTTCTGCCCCGGGAACCTGCCTGCTCCCACCTGCTTCCAGATGGGCTTCTCCTCGTTTGGACCGGGACGGGAAGGGCTCCGCAGTGGGATCTGGTGTGTCGGGTGTACATCGTGGGGCAAGTTTGGGGTGTTTCTCTTGGGTCGCTGCCACTGAAATACCAACAGCTGCCCTAAACCCAAACCACCTTTCAGCTGGAGCATCCCTGCATTTGCAAGCCACCCCCCTCCCCTAAATACGAACCTATGGATCTCTGCTGGCCTCAGCCCTTCTGCCGTGCTCCTGCAAGAAATGCAGGTGCGGGAGGGACACGGCTGAAGGCCGCAGGTAGCTTTCTGCCCAGCGTGCTCGGAGACTGCCTGAGAAAAGGGTCGCTGCTCTTCCGAGGGCGCTGCGGCTGGGGTCGGTGCCCTTGCTGCAGCCAGCAGGACGGTGGCAGCCCCGGTGCTGGGGGTCCGATCCCTGCTGATCCCTGGTGGTGGCTGCGGCTGCTGCCCTGACGCCGCGTGCCGGTGGCATTTGGCTTTGCCAGCCCGCGCTGCGAGAGCCGGAGAGGCACCGTGGTGTGGTGAAAACAGGAAGCGGCGAGGGGCTGATCTTTTTATAGTTCGGTCGGTCGGTGAGAAAATGAGAAATTATCTGCTGCTCTTATCTAACAGAGAGTTTTTCACTTCCTGTGTTACTGCAGCTAATGTAGAAACCCTCTTCCCTCATGAACTTCATTTCCTTGAGGTCTCTTTTCACAGCTTACCCTCTGCGCACCCCGATGCGGGCGGCTTTCAGGTCGCATCCTGCCCTGAAGCTACGCCGTGGGAAAGAGGTGGCGCGGGAGGTGCGGGCCAGGAGTAATGCCTGCCGTGCTGCTCTGCTTGCAGTTGGCATCTGTCCAGCAGAAGGCCAAAGCGGGAGGGTGGAGAGAAGAGGTGCCGCCAACGGAGGCTCCCCTGCAAAGGTGCAGAGCTGGGGCCGGGGCCAGCCTGCTCTGGGGGCACACGGGGAGGGTGGCTGTGGACCAGCGCCTGCAGCTGGTGGCCCCCCACACCAGCCCTGAAAGGGTTCACAAGTGTGGACAGGGCTCCTCACAGTCCCCTGGGAACCTCGGTGTTGAGAAGAGAGGATTTGGCCAGAAGTGTGCGCGTACCTCTGCATCGGGCGTACGGCGGCGGGAGGCAGGAGGAGAGGGAGAGCTTGGGCTGTGCTGGCTTCTGAGCGGGTCGTGCCAGCAACAGACAGAAGCCTGTAAATGAAGGCGGCTTTCCACCAGCACCTGTACAGCTGTTACAGCTGCTTGTACCAGCGCCCTGCCCTTGCTGCCATGCTGCCAGAATAACCGTTGGTTTTTCCTTCTGCACCCCAACAGTAATTGTAAAGTTGTACTTGAGTTTCTTGAGCACTGTGCATGAAGCCAGGTGGGCGTGAGGGGCTAGCAGCTAGGAAGGTGCTGGGTGAGTGCTTGGGAGGCATCCAGGGACTCTCATTTGGACAATTCCAAAGCAAACTGGAGCAAATGGCAGGGGCCTTTAGAAGGAGGGAGAGCTGCATCCCAAATGCTTTGCTTGCAACTGTATTTTTGTGCTGGCAAATACACCGGTGTCAGTATAAATCATTGCCTGGAAATTCCTGTGCATATGTTATCAGCTGGTGACATCGTTATTTACCCTGACTCCTTGTTTATCTGGGATTGCAATGCCAGATAAAAAACCCCTATACCTTTCCTTCAGCAGCATAAACATTACTTCTCAGTGACCTCAGCCGCTTTCCAGCGGGCTGTGTGTCCCCAGAGCTCCTCCAAAGCTTTTAGGGACGTTGTGCTCCCCGGTAAGCGCTCGGTGCTTGGGCTGGTCCTGCAGAGCATGGTTTACCTTGGACTGGAGCCTGGAGAGCACTCTGTGCCTGGCTGCAGAGCATCCCTGCTCCTCGTCCCTTGCTGCCTCCTGGAAGGAACAGGGGCTGGGGATGTGCAAGAGGAGAGCTTTGTGAAGCCCATACTGCCTCTGGATGCTGCAGGGTTAGAAGGGTGTTGAGGCCAAGGCTGGACCTCATGCTGCTGCTAGGAGAGGATGAAAAGGAGCAGCCGTTGGCCTGGGGGAGGCTCTGACTTCACTGAAATTACCCTCTTGGATTATTTTGGAAATCAGCTTCCAAACAGCACTTATTGATGGTGAATTATAGCAATGGGCCGGCGAGCTGCCCTGACAACCTCCACACGGTGCTTCTGGTGGAAGCAATCCGAGGTATTTCATTACACGGGGAGGTTGTCGGGCTCAGTGTGAGTGTGGTTTCGCTCCCAGTCCCAATGTTGCACCAGGGCTCACTCGGAGCGACTTCTGGGGGCGTGCTGCACGTGCAGCCCGGGGCCAGCGCGCTGCCTCAGCGCTCCTTAATCCTCTCTTGGGCGCAGATCAAAAAGCCAGCGTGCCGGCTGGCTGAGTGCTGCTGGCTACCTCGCCTTCCCCATCAGGCTTTCTGAAAAGAGGGTGCAAAGCACCTACTGGCTGCTGTGGCATGGGCTGTGCTGTAATCAGCATTACAGCAAGCTCTTCTTGCAGTTCTTTAGGAAGTAAGCACCAAGGCTGAGCATAAAATAATTTGTTGCTTTAAAAATTCCTTACATAGCAGGCTCCAGAATTAATACGGAGGACTTAAGTTTAGGGTTTCAAATAAACCATCAAAAACTGAGGGTGTGAAGACCTCTCACCACCCCCACCGGCTCTCAGGAAATCCTAAAAAGGCAGAATCTGTGGTGTTTTACTGTGTTGAGAAATAGCTCCCTGTGGCTGTGGCAGAACTACGCGTACAAATTAGCACTGATCAGCAAGAGTGAGAGGTGTAAAATCTGTCCCTGAACCTCCACATCTGCAACCTGAAAATGCAGGTAATCAGTCTGCAGATCAGTTCAGGATCCTTGGGGTGTAAAGGTGCAGGTACTCACATGATAATTAAACCATACCTAGGAGAAGTAAGGGGCAATTGGTAACTCTCAATGTAAAGAGCACGTGGTGAGAACATCCTGCAGCTACTCCTCCTCAGCACAACACTGCACAACGTCAAGTAGCTGGTTAATACAGAAAGAAACTTTACACTTCCATAAATTCAAAGCCCAGTTCTTGATTTAAAGGAAAGAAGTGGCTGTACAGCACTGAGATGTCCTGGTGTGCCACTGGTATTTTTGATGTACACCTGTGGTTGCAGTGGGGCCGCTTCAGCTGGAGTAAGGCTGGTCATCAGTGGCTGAGGACTTGGTTCTCAAGTGCCTGGTCCCACCAGTTTCAGCTAGTGCTGTAAACAGAAGGAAAAGCTGCAAAGCACACACAGGAAAAATGTATTTTGTTGAAACACAAAGGAACGGCATACATTTCAACCCTCTGAAGCCAGTAGGCTATTTGTAAATTCGCTGAAAAAGCAGGTAAGTAATGATTTCCTTTCTTAAAGCCTGCCTCTTATGTCCTTTAATTTCAGCCCTGCTGCGGTGGGTCAGATGGCTTGATGAATCTGCAGAACGCCCCGCACGAGGATGCCAGCAGTGCAGTGCTCCTCATCACCAACGGGGAGAAGCTGACGCCTCCTGGTAAGCAGAGCCAACATCCCTGGCCCAGGCCCAAGCTCCGTGCACTGCAATCAGACGCTGGGTCCAGGTGGGGCTGGAGGCTGCAGGGTCTGCCTTGCCTCTGTTCCCTGTGCCCAGCCTGCCTGGGGTGTTAGGAGACCCTGACCGAGGGTGGAGGATGTGCTGGGCTTCCCCACGCACGGAGGACAGGTGGTAACAACGGGGCAGGGCGGGCAGCTGGCCAGAAAGTCTGTGTTTCAGGCAGCACCCAGCCCTACCTCCCTGTAGGGCAAGTCCAGGAGAGCATAATGCAGATGCTGACAGCCCCGTGGGGTGACCACAACAGCCCTTGGGTGCCAACCTCCATGTTGGCCTGGGCAGCAGCAAGCATGCCTTCGTCCTGCAGAGCCATCACCTTATGGCACTAGTTACAGTGTCTTGAAAGGTTTCGCGGAGTTACTGCATGTGGTTCAGCATGAAGTAACCACGCTGGATCCACTGCTCCTTAACTCTGCATTGGGCTGGAACATCTCTGCAGGACGAGGCTCACAGAGCCCCTGCCTCTTGTCCTGGACTCTGAGGAGCAATGAGGAGTATATCTTGGTGAGCACTACTTGGAAATGTTTTGTTGAAATTATTTTTCAGTTGAAGTGGTGTCGTGTGTTGTTGGTTTTTTTTTCTAACAAACTAAAAATTACTTTTTTTAATCAAGGAAACATTTCAAACCAAGTACTTCCCATGTTGAAATTCTTGGTTTTCATGAAAATATTACATCATTGCTTTCAATTTGTGTTTACGGGATTTCCTGGTAACTCAGGGGCAATGCTGAGAACGCCACTAATCCTCCTGTGAATTCATGCCATGGGGCAGAGCAGTGGGAGTAGCTCTGTCTTTTTGTTGTTTTCCCATCAGTGATATCAGGTGCCGACAGCACCGTCCCTTGGTGCCGCAGCACAGCGCCTTTTGCTTTCCCGGGGAAGATGTGTCCCCCCAAAAAGCAGCTGCATGGTGGCAGCCCAGAGCTCTGCGGCTCGCTGTCAGGCAGGCTTGCTCCAGCTGCCCTCCTGGGGGCCGCAGGCGGTGAATGCAGCGGTGGGCGATGCATGGGGGTGCTGCTGGCTGGGCTTCTCAGCTCTGGCTGTGCAGGGGAAGGCTGTTTGTTTGTCCAGGTCCGGATTACTGTAATAAAATCTAAGTCTGGGGGTTCCTCAGGGAGAGGCAAGTCCAAGTCTGATGGTCTGACTGCTGAAGGGGCACCTCTTGTGCTGCCAGGAAATCTCTGAAGGATGGCCACTGACTGGAATGAATACTGGAGCCACTCTCCTGGCTAGCCTGAAAAAACACGATGTGTGGGGAATAAAGCACAGCCCTGAAAGGAACCACTTCTTGCCACGAGCCTGTACTGGGGAATGCTGCTCTCATCCAAGGAAATTCCTCCTGCTCATCCTTGACCTCCCAGGCTGCTGGCTGTGACCCAAGGAAGATCTCCTCCAGCAGCGTGGCCGCGGTGCGCCTGATGTGCAGGAAAAGACCTTGTGAAGAGTTACAGCTCCACGTCAGGAGTTACAGGTCCTCCCCGTCCCTGCGTGCTTCTGCCGGCTGTGCCCAGGGAAACCCACGGTGCTGCTCAGTCACCTCAGCAGCTGGGTGGCTTGGAGCGTAGCCAGGGCTGGGCTTTTCTTCCAGAAATGTGCTGCTGCTGTAGATATATCTAAGGCATGATTTAAAGATGTTTCAGTTGCACTTAACCACTCTACAAAGTGTTTTTCAGCTAATGGCAGAGTCTGTAGCAGTACCTTCAGATGGGGGAGAAAAGTTGTTCGTATGCTCTGGTTCTGTTGGGCTTTAAAATATATGAATTCCTCTCTCCCTAAGTAATGGGAAGTGACGTTTTCTTCCGTATTTTAAACTTTCAAGGAGTCAAGGCACGAGCAGCATCCAGCATCCTGCTGGGACACTGATTGCAGGAATCCATCTAGGTGTTAATTGTCTGGACTCAAACCTCTCCTGTGTGAAGACAACAAGAAAACAAGAGCTGCACTTGGACATCTGCTATTTTTAGCTGGGCTGAAACACGGCACAGGAGGGAGGGCTACGACTTCCCTCTGCCGTGTGCTGCCACGCAGCATGGTGTGCAGGTAGGGGATGGAGAAGAAAACTGAGCTGATGGCATTGATGCTACAGCATCCTTCAGCCTAGCCTGAAGGGAGATTTTACCTCCTTGTGTTGCAACCCGGTGACATAGAATTTTCCAAGAAAAAAACGGACCTGCCTTTTTTATTATTACTTTTTTTTTCCAGCTGGGGCTGTGTGTGGACTTGCATTTGTTACCTTGTCTGCACGTGCAATCTGAGACAATTGAACCTTCCTAAATTGTTGCTGAGTCTATATGCTGTGTGCCAGCAGCAATTATAAATCCTTCCCCGTTGCTGTTGCTGCCTGGGGTCTGCCAGTTAAATGTGTCGCGTTTTTGTTGAATGCCAACAGCACAACATTGAGACGAGATAAATACAGCATGGGCATAATGAATCATGAGCTCTGGTAGCCTCGCCCCAGTCCCAAGAGACTGTCTGGAGCTGGCCAAAGGAGAAAACACCGTGGCCTGTTTTTTTTGTTGTTGTTGTTTTGGGTTTTTTTACTTCACTTTTGCTTGAAGAGTGCACCCGTGGGAATGCAGGAAGCAGGAGGCATCCTGCCCATGCAGGAATCCCGGATGCCAAGAGGAGCAGGAGCGCACAGCGGTGTGCAGGGGAGGAGGCTGGCCCCACGCTCCGCGTTGCCAAGGGGCGCGGGCTGCTCCTGCTGCCCAGGACAGGCTGCCCAGGGCCTGGCACCAGGGGCACGGAAGGAGCCGTGGCCAGCACAGCGAGTGCCAGGGAACTCGGGTCGGTGACAACAGCCTCCCGTGAAGGCAGCACGTGAGTTGGAGACTACGGGCAGAAGTGTGCACGTGTGGTGCTGTGCAGCCCCTGAGCTCTGCTCAGGGCAGGTTGGGCTTCAGAACAGACATCTGCGTCCAGGCTGGGGCACGCAAATTAAACTGCAGCTGGGGAGGAACCGGAGGTGAGCAGCAAGAAGGGTGGCAGAGCTTGGCAACACGACCCATGAAGACAGGCTGAAGGAGCTGGCATTGTTCTATCCAGAACAAGACAGGGGAGATGAGTTAACCTCTAAATATATAACAGCCTACCGCAGAGTACGTCAATAAGCTCTTCTCTGTGCCCACTGGGGACAAGGGAAAAATTACAAGAGCAGAGATCTTGAAGAGATGGTGAGAGAGACTTTCCAACTGCAGGATAATAAAACCCTGGCAAAGATACAGCTTGCGACATCTGCATCAGTGGATGTTTCTAAGACCAGGTTAGACAAACCTTTGTCAAGAATGATGCTTTTGGGCAAGGAGGATGGACAATGTGGATTTGGGGGACCTTCTCAATTCTCGTTTCAATTATTTTCAGTTGGTTTCACTGTACTGAAGCTTCAGGATAAATTTGCTACTGCTGCACAGAGTAAGGCCATTCGTGCGGGTCCCCTGTGTGGTTCGAGGAAAACCAGGCTGAGCAATGGAGACAGGGGCAGCTTTTTGTGATGAAGCCATTAAGGCTTTAATCAAAGAGTTAAGGAACTGAAGATAGGACTAAATATTTTTTTCATTTAAAAACCACTCAAAGCCACCCTGACATGCCTCTCAGTAAAGGAGTCCTGTTCTTCCTAGACTTCTAAATATTAGCAGGCAAGGAGCATGAGCGCTCGTGGCTGGAGAGCTGACTGCTTGTCTGCAATGCTTCTAGCAAGAACCGCTGCGATGTGCCCTTCCTTCCCTCCCCAGACAGCTGTGACTCGGTGTGTGCAGGTAGCCAGGGGGCAAGGCTGCGCCAGGCACCGCCCTGAGACCTGTTCCTCTCTGTGCAGCCACCCAGGGGCCTGGCAGCTGAGCCTGGAGGAGGATCCGTAACGCCAGGACGTGCTTCTTCATGTGCTGCAGCAGCTCCTGCTGCTGGCGGTGGGATGAGAGTCCCTGAACCGGGCTGGGGTGGGACACCTGTGCTGGGACAAAAGCCTTCTTTCTGTGATGTTCCTCTTCGAGGCTGCATGGCCTTTTAGAGCGGCAGAAAAAGAAGAGTGCCTGTGACTGCAATGGTCACCCTGCAACCGCTTGTTCTTCTGCAGCGTAGGGAAAAGCGTCTCAAACAAAGAAGCTGGAGACAGCGTTGTTCCCTGGAAAGGAGCACGGCCAGGAGGTAGGAGTCGAGACTGAGACAGGCAGCACGCTCGGTGTGTCCCTCTGGAATTTGGCTGCTCTCCCCCGCTCCCCCTGTGGTCCCTGCTGCCTGTCCCGGGGCATGGCAAGGCAGGTGGGTGAGATTGCTTTCATTTATCTTCACATTTTGTAATCGCTTCCAAAGCCAGGGGAAGGTTTCCCTCCTCGATGGGTGGTCCCTCCTCTGGCAGCGTCAGGGTTTGAAGCCTCGGTGCAGCGAGAGGGGAGGGATGAGCGGTGCCAGGAGGAGGGGAAGTGCTTGCTGTACCAGCCAGGGGACTTGGAGCAGTTACGCTCCCTCCTGCAAGCGGTGTGGCGCCGGGGATCCAAGGTGCAGCTGAGGAGCTGTGAGAGGGGTCTACGTGGTGGGAGACGTGGAGGCAAGCAGGTGCGTTACTGACCTGGGCCCCTGGGGGAGGGCAGGGGGCTTTCATCTAGCTGCTCGCGGACAGCAGCTATCTTCCTGCGAGGTCTGACTGTAAAAGGACCGGTAAGATGCTCAGGGAAGGATCTTACCCCCAGGCCAAGACCTTTCAGAGCAACCATCCGCATAAACAAACATGATTAGTGGTAAGTGTGGGCTGGCCAGCTGCCTTGCTTGCTTATGATCCTGCTCAAAGGATCCTTACAAACATCCTAGCTTCGGCTTCTGTGTGTCGGTTTAACCACCTTGTAAGTGCTGGGAAGTGCCCCAAACCATTTTGCTCGTGCAGCAAAGCGCCTGTGTTCTGTGAAACCCAAGCTCTGGGGCTTGTGCTCCAAAAAGGAGCATGGTGGGGCCACGGGGCTCTGTGTGCATCCACGTGGCAGCAGCCCTGCAGCCTGGGGCAGGTGTGAGGACTCAGCTGCCGTGGGCAAAAGCTGCGTACCCCACTCTGTTTCTCCTCCACCTGCCAGGGTCACGCTGCCACAAGCCGTACCTGCCCACAGCATCGTGTCAGCTGCCTTCCGCAATGGTATTGCGGGACATTTCTTTCCTAGGGGCTGATTTCCGTGCACTCTGTGTGTGCTTGCAGGTGTCCCAACCCCTCTGGGCTCCGTGAGCCCTTGGGAAGGGCTGGTTGCAAGGAGCAGGCTGGGGAGGTGTTCGGGCAGGGACGTCACCTGCCGCGGGGTGGCACGGTGAGGTCGGGACACAAGCCTGCAGGGTGTGAGCCTGGGCCAAAAGCTGCACTGGGCCGTGGGGCACGCTGCTTTTGGTTCTCCTCTTCCAGAGTTCAAGCCTTTGTGGTGATACTGACCACGTCGGTGCCTGGCCGTAGTCTTATCAGTAGGTAACTGGGCAGAACACCTTTGCGCTCGCTCGCTGCCATGTGCTTGTAGGGTTGACAGGGAACCAGAAGCACTTGAAGCCGGGACCGAGCAGCACTGGGACCGAGACCCGGCCGTGGGGGCAGCTCCTAAGGGCGTGCGGTGCCCGCAGGCCGTGCGCTGTGCCCCCGGTGCCGCAGCCCAGCCCCGCGGTGCCGGGCGGGCCGGCTCCCTCCCTGTTCCCCGGAAGGGCCGCGGGCACCGCGGGGCCGCACCGAGCCCGCAGAGCATCCCCGCGGCAGGACGGGGAAACTTCGTCCCTCGCCGCCGCCCCGTCCCAGCGCCGCCACCGGCCGCGTCTCGGCCTCCGGCGGGCCCCGGGCACGGAGCGGGAGGGCCCCGGCGGGCCCGGCAGCAGCGCCCGCTCCCCCGGCCCTCCGCGCCTCGGCCGCGGCGGCAACAAAGGCGGGCGGCGGCGGCGCAGGTGGGAAGGGAAGGGAGGGAGGGGAGGGGGGGAGGGGAGGGGAGGGGCTCGGCTCGGGCTGGCCGCCCCCTTCCCCGGGTGCCGGGGGCCCGGCCGAGGAGTGCCGCCCCCGCGGCGGGGCGACGTCCCGGTGCTGGCGGAGGCCGGCGGAGGAGACCCCCCCCGGCCCGGCGGCGGGGCGCAGCCCGTGAGTACGGCCGGGGGCGTGCAGCGGGGCCGAGAGCCGGCGGGACGTGGCCGCTGCGGCTCGCGTCGGCGACGGGGCGCGGAGGAGCGGGACCGGGGAAGGGGCGCGGGCTGCCGCCTCCCGGCGTTGCCTCCGCAGCCTCGCCGCGGCTGGGTCTCGTCCTGGCGGCGTCGAAGCGGAAAGACCCGAGGGGGGAGAGGTGCCGCGAGGGCGGCCGGACGCGGCCGGAGAGCCCGGCTGGGCTGGGCTGGGCTGGGGGCAGCGGGCTGGAGCTGCGGGTCCCGCCGCGAGCACGGAGCGCGCCTTGCGGTGCGCTGGCCTCGGGCGCTCGCTGGCCTAGCGGGAACCAAACCCCCTTTGTGTGGCTCGCGGTGGGTTCACGCCACTGAGCCGCGCTGCCTGAGCGCAGGGGAGCCCTGCGAGGTGGTCCCGCACCGGTCTCCGTACAGGGGAGGACAGCGGCTGCGTGGGGTGCTGGTGTGAAGGGTGCTGCCGGGGGAACGGTGGCTTTCCAGCCTTGGCTTTTGCTGCAAGAGCTGCTGGTTGTACTGGGCTGCGTGTCTGAGAGAGCCATCCTCCTCACCTGGTGCCCAGGGTAAGGTCAGGTTTGGAGCATGCAGCCCTCGTGCCCTTCTGCACGGGTCACGGCATCGGCAAAGGTTTCAGCAAAGCTCAGGGTAATGGCGGGGCTTGTGTAGAGGTGAGCGGTGCTGGATGTGCCCTAGGAAGAAGAGTATTCCTGGCAAAAACCTTCCCCAGAAGGCCCCTGGGACTCGGGCCAGGAGCGCTGCATGAGGCCAACTTTTCCCCTTGGTTTCCGTGGTGGCTGCGGGAGGGCGAGGGCTGCAGGAGCTCGCGGGGACCCGGCGCTCCCCTCCTGTGGGCAGAGCAGCTCGTCGCCACCGTGCTGGCTGCCGCTTTGGAGGCGCTGCGGGCACAGGGTCCAGCTGGATGGATCGTGTGTCACTGCCTGGCTTAGCTCCTGAAGCTGTTGGCTGCTGCTGGAGGTGGCCATGATGCAGGGAGCAGCGGGCAGAGCTGTGTGTGCTCGGGAGAGCTTGGGGTCCTGGGTGCCAGGGACGGGATGGCACCGCAGCCTGCAGCTGCCCCGCGCTGTGCTGTAGCTGCTCTTCGGTCCTTTTGTGGATGCTTCCTCTGGGTGGGCAAAGCGCTGCCTCGTGGCCTTGTCAGCAGTGGTTCAGGGGTCAGCGGTTCAGGCTCTGCAGGCGTGCTGTGCTGTGTTGTGCCTGCTCCTCTCTGCGAAAGCGGTGGCTGGGCTGAAAATCCTGCTTCGGAGACCTGGGCAGTGAACTGCCAGCCGCGGCCAGCAGCATGCCTGTCTAGCTGACAGCAAGCACGAGGTTACGCGTCTTGGTTCAGAAAGCAAGAGGAATACATAAGCGTCTTCTCCACCTCATCCTGTGCAAGCAAACCTGTGTTTATGAGGCTTTGATAACAAGGCTGCTTGCCTGGCTAACTGCTGGTTGTTTGGAAGCGCTCTGCTACTTGGTTGAAACCAAGGAGGTGCATCGTTACCAGCCAAGACCTAATTTTGGGGGTACAAAGCAGGCAAGTACTTGAATCTTAATTTGTAGCAGTTGCTGACAGAGTTCCCTCTTGCAGGAGCTGGAAATGTATGGGAGGAAATCAAAAGTCCCAGAATGAGATGGCCGAGGGTGCTTTAACTAACGGCAAAGTGGATGCAGCCAGTAAAGTTTCATATCTTTAAGTCTGTCCTTGAGGCTGTGGTTCAAGAGGAACTTGACTGCAGAAGCAGGATTACTGCGTGCTCAGCGGCTTATTTCTCTGTGCGAGAGGATGGGTGGCCTGCTGAAGGGCAGGGCTTTGCCAAAGGCAGCGCGTAGGTGACAGCGCCCTTGCAGGCATCGAGCACGCAGCTGGCTGTGAAGCACAAGTCTCTCCTGGCTTCCACGCTGCTCCAGGCTGCAGGGAGCGGAGGATGATAGTTGGTGCTAGCCAAAATCCACCTCGGGTTGTCCTGCCTGGGGCTCTGAGGCTGGCTCGGCTGGCTGGCACTGAGGAAGATGTTTGAACTCGAGGTCTGTCACCTCCCTCTGCTGCTCCTGACCCACCTGAGCCATTGCACTGCGGCTTTTGGCGGGGCAGGAGTGCTGCAGTAGGGTTGTGGTCCTCCGTCCTGTTCACGGGAAAGTCAAAGCAGCCCTAGCAGCCCTAGGGGAAAACGTCATTTTCCTGTTCTCAGCTCGGCATTTATAAAGATGGCAATAAAAGATCTGACAGTATCATTTTGATGATGTTTGAAACGTACCGGCCTTTACTGTAGCCCTTGTCTTTGCTAGAGTAATGTGCATCCCAATTCTGCAAAGGATTTAGCAATCAAAGAGCATTATGAATCAGACTGATACTTTGTCCCAGCCACAGCCCTTCCTAGGCTGCTGACCTACATACGGCTTTTGGCATAACTGCTTCGGGGAGGCCAGGCTCCGCTTCTGAACGCGAGGTGGTACACGTGCTGCCGAGCTGCGAGACCGCTTTGTGTGCAGGGAATGTTCTCACCGGGGTTACGTGCAGGTCTGCTGGAATCCCTCATCGCTTCAGCCGTGCCTGAAGCTGGTGCTGCTTGACTGGGAACTGCTCTGTGACGTGTGAGCTGTGGGTTGTTCCTCTGAATGCTCTTTCAGTTGTAATTGTGCTGATTAAAAAACTCAAATATGAAAGGAGGTGTGTTCGCTGTAAAGAGCTCCTGGATATCTGGCCGGAGTCATTGTTATCAGATGCTCTAATTACTTGTGTAATTAAAAACCTTGGGAAAACTTGCATACTTTGGGCATTTGCTTACAGATAAAATCCAGGTTTGTTGCCTTTTTTAAAACACACACGGCAGCTCAGCCTCTAGTGAGATGTGAACCCGAAGTGTCCTTCCTAAAACCACCCCAGAGGTTCGCTGTGCCGGTGCACATCTCATCGCTGTGCTGTGACACTGGCAGTAAGGAGGTGAGCGGGTACAAAAGGAGGGGGCTGTAAGTGGCTCCGTGAAGCAGCAGCTCCCTGGGGAGCTCCCTGCTCCCTGCTGGCTCATGACGAGCTCCCAAGCATCCGCCGAAGGACACCGGTGTGGTTCCCACTGAGGTGGTGGCAGTGAAAAGGGACAAGGCTCAGGTGAGCTTGCTTTCTGCTGCAGCCTGGGGAGGCAAGGAGCAGTATGAAACGCTGTAGCCGATGGCACGCGGAGCAAAGACAACCTTTGGGGTCAGCGTTCAGCTTTGCAACAGAGCAGAGCTGCCCCCGGCTCCAAGCAGTGTGGGGTCCGGCAATGTTGGCTCCCTCCCTGGGTAAGGGAAAACACTGGCGTCAACTTTTTCTTCTTTCTTTTTTATGTACCCCGTTGTGGTCATCTTCGATTGTGTGGGCACATCTGTTTGTGTTTGTTAAACACCATGTTGAGCAATGGTGCTGCGTTGGTTAGTGCTGTAAGGCAGCACTTAAGCCTGTTCGTATCTGGTATGATTTCAGCTCTGCAAGACAGACCCCCTGGTTTGCAGGGTGCTGGAAGCGAGGAGAGGTGTGTGTGCTTCCCACCGCGTGCCAGCAGGCTGCACGTGCCTTTTGGTGTGGTCGCGGATGCCAGCGCTGGTGAAGGCCCTTTGAAGCAGGGGGGTATATGCCGGTGTTTTCATCTGCAGCTCTGGGGTATTCAATCTAATCTGGTCCTGAGAGCTCCGAGGAGCTCGTCTGGGGAGGTAACAAGGCAGAGTGACAGCACTTCTGTGAAATGTGGGGACGGTGTGCTGTCCCCACTGTGTGCCGTCCGCTAGGTTTTTGTCTCTGCAGGTCCCAAGTGGTACGTTTGCTTTGCTCGGCTTTGTTGGTCCCTTGGCAGCCTTTGGAAGCTGCCTGCTGAGTTCCTGCCTCGTGTTGGGTGTTTTCGGAGACTTGAGAGTTGCAGCTCTGCCAGCAAGATGTCAGATGATCTTAAATATTTGCTCATGATCTGTTGCTCACAAGTTACTATAACCTCTGTTCTCAAACAAAGGGTGCAGAGAAAGCTGCAGTGCAGCATCTTGCCCATTCCTTTGTCTTCATAAAAAAAGTCTGTTTGTGATACCTTAATTTAGAATAGAATCACTGCACAGAATATTACCCCGCGTACCAACAGGATGCTGGACAGCAGGGACGCCTCTGCTTTTTGCCTTTTACCCTTGTGCCCTGGATGCCTGGAGCAGCACCTCTGTGAATGCAGGAGAAGAGAGCTCCTTGCCAGGCTGAGCTACAATTTCTGTGTGCTCCTGATGCGTGTTTCCTCTGGGAACTGGCAGCTACCGAAAATTAACGGAGCGGAGCTGCCTTTGTGCTGCCTGGTGCGCGCTCTGGCGCTGCTGGAGCAAGCCAGGAACCCCCGGCCGGCCGGCCCAGGCGTGCTGCGGCGTGCTGCTGCTTCTGATTATCGCCGTCCCTTTCCCGAGGCACCTGGAAATACTTAGAAACTTCACTCAAATGCACGGTGCAGCTTCTAAGTGCGTGCTGCCTGTTAATACATCTAGCGTGACGGTGAGCAGAGACAGCATCGGCAGGGTCCCTAGCTGGTGCCTGCTCCCTCCTGCCCAGCTTGGTAGGGAGGGCCGGCAGCAGGAGCAGGGGAGCGTATGGGTATTCTGCCGTACGTGGTCGCTCACCTGGGGCACAGAGACCAGCAGAATTCTGTTAGTCTGGGCTTTACAAAGCTGTTTTAATGAAGCATGGAGCTCGAGCCAGCCTGTCACGTGCACGTTGCTCACAGGGCTGCATTAGGCAGCCCTCGTCCCACTGGTGTGTGTGCTGGTGCTGGAGCCCTGGCTTGTGGCTGCGATCCCTGACTGAGAGAAGCTGAGAGCAAGCTAGCACTGCTGTTGTAAGTAGGACAACCATTCCTGCTTATGGGGAGGGAAGCAGTTCGCATTTATACCTGTAAAACTTGGCAGAAAGATAGAAGTATGGCCTGTCTCTCGTACTGCTACAGCAGTTGCTGATTAGAAAATCAGAGGGATTGAAATCAGTTCACCCTGTTTCCTGCAAGTGCCCTGTGTGCTTTAGCGGAGGTCACAGTCCCTAGGAAGTGTGCCAACGGTGTAACTGGGATGGAGTGACAGCAGGAATTGTCATGGCAGTCTTGCAGAAAAGATAGCTGCTTACTAAAATGGTCCTCTCGGAGACTATCCGCAGCCATAGTTGTCCCCTGCAGAGCGCAAATCTCAAGGAGCTGTTTTTATCCTGAAATAACATGTAACTTGCAACACAAGAGCGAAAAGGTTTTGTGTTTTTCTAGATTCATTTGTAGGACTGAGCGTTCAGGAAGTGCTGCTGGCAGAAAGGTAATGCAGACCACCACGTGCCTTCTGAATGCAGTAGCTCAAGCACTGAGCATCCTAAAAACAACCATGTAGTAAAAATTAAATAAACAAAAATTTTAATTGCAAATCACAAGGATTTTCTGATTCCTTGACAACACAGTTGAAATGTACTCTTATCAGTCAGAGAAGCTACATTAATGCTCTCGGTTCCGTTGTCGAACACGATGGAGGTATAGTTCTGCATAACCCCAAGGCTGTACTCCGTCCCGTGATGGATGGTCAGTGTATTATTTCTTGACTATCTTTATGACCCAACTGGAATCCTGAAACCCTTTGTGCTTGCTGGGGGTCATAAGGAAATTGGAGATTTGAATGTACGAGGTTATAGATGTTACAATCAAACTGTATTTTATTGTTTTCATTTTAAAGTAAGCTTATATAATTGACATTAATACTCAACCCAGTGTTTGTTTCAACCCAGTGTTTGTTTCCTCAGCAGAGATTCAGCAGTAGGAATTGTCAGGGTGCTGGGCGCTTCCTAAGTGAGATTCATCAGTGGGAACAAAAACCTTGTTCTCTGCCAGCTCTGTGCTGATTTTTCTGGGTGAGTTTGGCTGAAATACGATTTATGTTTCTATGTATGTGGTCCCAGGTGAAATTCCACAAACTGGGCAGAATCCAGAGGAAAAAGTCAAGGTGCAGAAAAAGAAAACAGGTCAAATTAAAACCCTTTTATGATTCTGCAGGATTTTGTTACCCAGCACTACATATCACTACACTTTGACTCGTTCAGAGGGACCTTTTCCCACTTCCCAGGAGTTTTGCTGGTACGTTCACGTAGTATCTGGAGGCCTTTGTGCTCCGTGCTGCTAACTTCTCAGCATCACCGAGGGGATGTCTGCAGGTGTGTGAGGGAGGGAGCTGAGAGGTAGGTCTGGTATGAGCCAGTGCAAAGGCAATAACCTAACGGAAGCGGGCAGATTTGCTGGGAATAGTGCGACAGTGGAGGAAAACAGAACCCTTCCTTCTTCCTGATGCCAGGCTCTTGGCACCTTTTGGGGCTGAAGGTGGTCAGCTGCCCTCTGGGAGGAGTGGTGGTGACAAGGACCAGGAAAGCACAGACTCATGGAAGTAAGCAAAAAAGGAAAGATGCTCCAGAGTGTAATGAAGGAGAAGACGTGGCAATGGTGGGTACTAGAAAGGCACTCAGGGCTGGTGGGGGAGAGGAGGAAGGGAAGGCAGGGTGAAGATGGTACCAGAGAGCATCCTTCATGGGGGGTCGTTCCTGCCCCGTGGAGAGGAAAACAGTCAGAGAAGAAATAGCCCCAGTGAAGGAAATAGCCCCAAGGATGTGTTTTGTTGTTGGAGGTAATGGGATTCCTGCAGGCCAAGGGAGGATTGATATAAATGTAACCGGGAAGGGGTGGTTTGGGGAGATGTGCAAGTGCCAAGCTAGAAAAGCAGAAAGAGCATTACTGGAGGAACACTTCAGTTGAAGAATGGCTTGCATGGTGAGTTAGCCAGACGATCTGCTCGTGATATAGACTGGGGACTGAAATCACTGGAATTTTCTGGCTCTTCAAATTAAATTTTACATGTTTTTAAAGAATAGCCTTCTTGAAGTCTGGCCAAATGAGTAGTTCACCTGTAGACTGAGAAGTCTGAAAACATGACTGAGACTGTGCTCGGAGCAGTGGCCCTGTGCCTGGACATCTGTGCTGAGCCTGCTGCAAGGTGTGGGCTTTAAAAAGTGCCCCGAGTCCTCAGGGGAAGAGAGGTGGGAGAGGTGCATGGAAGGAATCTCATTTCTTTAGATTTATCTGCTACTTTTCATAGCAGTCACTATTTGCTGTCTTTCATTTCATTCTTCTGTAATCCGGCGTGGGTGTTGGTTGGGAATATTTTAGGCACTGGGGATGCGGCTCATCAATTTCAGTTGTGGTTAGGAGTGTGTTCTTGAAAATCAGTGGGAATTCCTTCACATCTGTTCCTGAGGTAAAAATCAAGTTCGCTTTCAAGTATGGCAAATCCCCTTTCTGCCTTCCTTCTCTCCGTTTTGGAAACCTGTTAGCATTCCACGTGTGCTCTGGGTAGGTGAGGGTGGTATGGCAACCCTGCAACTCTGCTCTTGCTGCAGTTTTGATCTCTCAGGATAAAACCAGGGAGAAATCCCACAGAAGCGTTCTCCAGGAATCTGTGGGCAAGTTTCTTGTTCAAGGTTCACATGTGTAACCAGTCTGTGATTCAGCAGCCTCTGGTTTTGGCTGAGCCACAGGGCAAGAGTTCTTGACTGGGATATCAGAGGTGAGTTCATCGTCAGCTCTGGGCAGATCGCTTTGCAAAGCCCCAGTCTTCTGCAGAGGGTCAGCACTGGTGTGTTGCAATGAAATGCGTGCTTTAGGGTGGAGAAGTTTCCCTAGTTATTACGGGAGCGTAATCAGGTAAATATTTCATTAGATATTTATGGATTGTTTAATTAGATGGATAGATAATCACATACTTGCCATCTAGGTAGAAAAAAAATAAAACAATTAAGGATTAGCTGTAAAATTTGATGTCAGAAATGGTGTTAAGTTTCTGCTTGGACGCTCTTTAATTACGTTTTGTTTAGTCCGTGCTGGAAATGAACAAAAATGAAGGAAATCCAAGCTTACCTGAGCTAGAAATGAGAGGTCTTACCAGGGTCATCAATGCATATTAACTCATACTTTTAAAATTCATGCCTGCCATTAATCTGGCTTAACTCTTCCCATCTGTCTCCATGTAGGCAGGACTCTAGAAGCCTAACTTGTTCTGAGGTATTGCAGAAGGGCCAAGGTTTCAGAGGTCTGCGTGCCGTGCCCTGCCACGCGTGCGGTGCAGCAGGTAGGTGCGGTGGTGGGCTTGTCGCATCCCTGGCTGCAGCGGTGCCAGCTGGAGAGCCGGGGCTGTAGCACAGCTCTGTCTGCTCACAGCCCGGCCTCAGGGCTCATACCTGTCCTCAGCAGAGTTTTACGCTGGGTCTTAAGCTGCTGATCTGCCAGAGCCATTTTCGGGCAGCATCCTTCCCAGCACCTTGTGGTCTGATGGGCAGCCGAGCTGATAAAAGTCCTACTTCTTTCTTCCCAGCTTCCACCCATTTCTTGTGGCTTTCAGCGCTGGTTTTGGGAGGAGGATGAAGGAAGCTGAGTTCAGATAGGTTGGAAGCTGCAGCATGCTTTTTGTTTGCAGCGCCTTGTCTGGGGAAAATGGCGAGGGGCTCCTGGAGAGCTGGCAGGCACAGTGAAGGGATGTGGCTGGGGTCGTGCCTGGAAGAGACTGCTTCTGGGTGCCAGAACACCCTCAGCTCTGGTGTGCGTGGATCACCTTTCTTCCTGGCCATGCTGCAGCTCCTGCTCGGGCTGTGGTTGCGCTGGAAGCTGTGGTGTGGGCCGGCTGCCTTCCCCCTGCTGCCTTGCACCCTGTCTGAGGGAAGCGTGGGGAGCAGTAAGCGGTGCCCAGGCCTGCCTCGTGGCAGGCAGCTTTCCAGTTCTGTCAGTGGCAAGGTGGTGGCAAGAGCGGGAAATTTCTTCTCTCCTTTATCCTAGCAATGCTCCTCCAAAGGCATGTGTTTCCCTTGGCGTATGGCCAGGGTAGTAATCAGTAACTTGATTTTCTGTAGTTCCCCTGGAAGTTGCTGACTTCTGCTTCTCTGGTTTCAGCCGTGGTTGGTGTCTGAAGTCTTTCCCCTGTAGCATTCATGAAGTAATTGAAGGTGAACAAGGGCTGCTGTAGCTGAAGGTGTCAAAACCAAGCACAGATACATCCCTTCAAACAGCGTGCGGGCTGTGGAGCTGTAGTCAAGCCTATGGCCATGTCTTTGGTTTCATTTTTTATTATAATTTATTTGTAGGAAGGTTCCATTTTATAGCACAGGTAGTATCCTAGTAGCATCAGCCATGTAAAAAAAATAAATAAAATCCCGACAGTGTACCTTGTAGTAATGGGGGTTTTATCAAGCGTAATTTTGTCCTTCTGGAATTGTTAAGTGGTCAGCCCAGGCTGACAAGAAAAAGGACAAGAAAAAGGACAACAAAAGGGTTGTAAAGCCAGGCTCAGAAGGCAGGGTAGTGTGTAAGTTATACAGCCCTAATTCAACTTGTGCACGTGCTACAGTTTCTGATTGCGTGGTTTCATGGCTGCTTCTTAGCTTGGGGCTTGCCCAGGTCCCTCTGGATGGCATCCCTTCCTTCTGTAGGACCAACGGCACCACCCGGCTTGGTGTCATCTGCAGACGTGCTGAGGGTGTTCTTGATCCCCCTGCCTTATGTCACTGATGAATGGTTAGTTGACAGCCGTAGCTGTGCATATTCTGAGCATTACCCAAAGAAACGGGTATTTGCTTGGAGTATTCAGACTCTTAGAAACGGTCCAAACCAAGGCTGCTGGCCGTGGAGTCTCCCGGTCACTTACTCTGGTTTGGGGCAGGTTGCTTGGTTTCTCCGTACCTCACCGTAATGTGGAGACAGCTTCTGTGCCTTGCCGGGCGCTGCGAGTCGCCGGGGGTCCGTGCTCTGCGGGAGCCACAAGCGGCTCTCAGAGGAACGCGGGTTGGGAGCTTGCCTGGGGCTCTGTTGGCCGTGGGGCCGGACAGGAGCACGGCTCCTCCGGTGCTGGGTTTTGCCAGCGGGTAGCGTCATGCGGTGCCTCCGTGGCTCAGCCTGCGGGTCCGGGCGTAAGCAGGAGCCAAGGGCACGAGGCTGGGCCAGGTGAGCGTCCACGCTGGCGCCGCGTGCTGCCCCGTGGCTCCTGCGCCTTGGCTGCCGGCGGGAGGGAGCTGCTGCTTTCCTGGTAATGGCTTAATGGTTCTCTATTTAACCGTAATTAACCCAGCAGGCAGGGTTTTGATTATTACGTTTTAGAAGAGTTGTGGTGGCAAGGCTTGTAATTTGGGGATGAATCAGCAGTAACCATTAAGCAATAAACAAACATGATTTCTTTTACCAGAACGCAGCAGTGTTTTCCTCTGCCAAAGCAGCCGGCGGGCGCTTGTTCGTGTTGCAGCTGGGGAACGTGGGGAGGAGAAATAATTTCTCACCTGTGAAAAGAAGGGAAGAAGTTAATGATAAAGTTCTTTACTGCTATCGCTTCCTTTTTCTTATTTTTTTTTTCTTGCCTTTTTTGGGTTGGGGGCTTCTTTGGCTTTTGTTTTGTTGTGGTTTGTTTTTTTCCCCTTGAGGGTGGGATCTTTTTTCAGCACTGTTGTGGGGAGGTTAACATGAAGTTCTTGCTTAACCCTGGCATTTTCAAAAGTGCCTTCCCATCAAATAACTGCTGGTATTCCTCGCGGTGCTAATGCTTGCTCTCTAGATAGGCACATGCACATCTGGGGAGTAAAACTTGGGGCAGCACCTGGGTAAGCAGTAAGGAACGTGCCTGTGCTGCACTGGCTGAACGTGCTGGCCTTGGATTTGTGGGACAGGCTCCAAGCAGCTTTGGGGAAGCATTACCTGTGGCCAGGTGGGTCTGGGACAACTTCTGTGCCGTTTGAGCCCTTGGTCTCTGCTGGAGGCTGGCTGTGCAGAGGTGGAGGAGGTTGGTGCTATGTTAGTTACCAGCCACCCCTTTCCACCACCCACACATTCTGGCAGCATTTTAAAAATGAAATGTAGGACCAAGGGGCGATGTCCTATCTCCGTTCTACTTGCAGGATCTCCGTGTGCCTGGGTCGGGGGACAGCTGTCTTCTGTTTTTTCCCCATCAAAATACTGCAGCCTTATTAAAGAATTGACCTCTGGCTGGGACACAATTTGCTCTGTTTAAAAAAAATAATAATAAAAATTTAGCTGGCCTGTTTTCTTCTGCCTGTGACTCGTGTGATAAGAGTGTGGTCTGGTTTGTTTTCCGGTGGTGTGCTGGTGACCCTGCCCTGCAGACGGGTTGGTCCTGGCAGCACGGTGGGAAAGGTGCCTGCTGTGGGAAAGCACAGCCCTGTGGAAGTGGGCTCAGGCTTCTCTGCTGCGCACACCCGGGCTCAGGCTGTGAGGCTGACCGCCTCGTGGCTGCACATCGGTTTTCACAGCTCGAGTGGAGACAGGGTAGGCTCCTGACCCAACTTTTTTGTTTTATTCTTCTTTTACTTTGTAATCCAACAAAGCAGCAGAGAGAGAACCAGTACATGAAGCTGCTCGCTTAGCTGGCTGCTGGGGCAGAGGAGGAGGTGGTTTGCTGGTGTTGCCTGTTTTGTTAAGCTTAGCCATCGAGCAAATCTGCTACCTTTTTCATGAGAGGTATCAAAGAAGGTGGAGAGGGCTCTGACTCCCCTGACTCTCCAGATTAATTACACCTTTGTTTTCCCCATGGTGGCAGAATGGGCGGACGCCCTGGGCAGCCCCTTCCAATGCATGACCACCCTCTCCATGAAGAAATTCTTCCTGATACCCAGTCTTAGCCTCCCTGGTGCCACCTGAAGCCATTTCCTTGCAGTCCCTGTACTGCCACAGGGATGCCCATAGCAGACTGTGATCAGTAGGCGAGGTGGCCAGATCCCTCTCATGCCTACAGCTTGTAGCACAGAGCCTGCTGTGCTTACTGCATGGCGTGAAGTAGCGCGTGGACCAGGGATCCTGGTGACTGCTGGGACTGCTGGTGGGGCTTCTATCTGGGCACTCACGTGCAGCCACCCAAAAACACTGCTGGTTGCCAGAAGAAGCACAAAACATTGCTTTCTGGTTTAGCAGCCCGTTCTTCCTGCCTTCCCCTGGCCTGACCTAACCCTTGAAGATCTCTTTGGTTTCGATATTTCTCATGCAGCCGCAGCCCTCGCCAGCCCTGGGGAGAGCTGGGTGCTGGCGGCGTGCTGCCATCTTCTAGCACCAAACGTCGCCGTCAGCCCTCCGGCCTGCTCGCGAGGACATGTGGCTGCACTGCGCTGCCCGCCGGGCTTGCTGCCTCTCGCCGCCCCCTCTGCTGAGCTTTCTGCTCCTGGCAGGGCCGGGTGCTGTGGTGCCGCTAGCCTGGGGTCCTCGGGGTTAGAGGTGGCTATGGTGCGGGATATCAGCGTGTCGGGATCTCCATGTAACCTGCGGGCACTTGGGTTCCCTGCCGACAGCAGGGAGCAGAGCTGTGGGACGTGGGGGGCAGACCCATGCTGGGCCATGCACACAGGCTGGAAACTTGCCTGGGGCAGGGTAATTATGGGAGGCGGCGGGTTTTGTGCGGGTTGTGTGCACCAACTTGCTAAACAGTCTTGTGATTAGTATCTTATTTAAGAGGATTTTAGGACACGTGTTGTAGTTACTCCTAGTTTCTTGTAGAAACAGGGGAGAGGTTAGAAAAATGAACTCTGAAAAGGCTTTCTTGTATTTCTGGCCAAGTCTCTGCGTAGTTGCTTGTTGCTGCAGGTGTGCTGTGTGTGTCCTGGCTGCCCGCTGTGGTCCCAGCTCCAGCAGTCTGTATGACCGGTGTGGCTGTCTCACATTGCATCCTTAATTTCTTTCCTAGGCCAGAAAACTCAACTAGAGGTGAGATGTGGGCATGAGGACCTGCATGCACAGCTTGGATGTGGCAGCAGCTCGCCCGGACCTCACCTGGCCGCCCTGCTGTGACTGGAAGGGTTTCGCAAAAGCTGCTGTGGACAGCGAAGGAACCTGGAGATGAAGGTAATGGCCGTGCCCCTTCCCTGTGCCCCTTTTTGCTTTTGCAGGCCTGGCAGCAAGAGCATGGCTGCTGTCAGCGTGGTAAGGGCACGTACATACAACGGCATTGCTGCCTGTCGAGGGGCTGTCTTGAGTTGCATGCGGAGTTGGGAGGGGTGTGAAGAGAACTGGGAGGGCTCTCTGCTCTTCCGCTTGCACCTCCCCTATACTTTTTGTAAAGCAAAATATGTTTATTCTACTTCTTGGGGGAGCTCTTGTAAATGTTGATACGTACTGGCTAAGCTCCAGAGATAAATGCCTAAGAGGCAGTTGCATTCTGATTTGCATAAAACTAATGTAAGATGTGTGCTGGGGCTCACTTTGGATAGGGCTTTCCCCAGAAACCCCTTGGGGATATGGCTGGTGGTGCTGGCTTAGAGTAATTAGCTGGATGGGTTCACAGCTGACCTCTGCTCAACATGCCTGGAGATCTCCATGCTTTCACTGGTGGTGCCCCTATTTTTTGCCCTCTCCATTTCTCATCCCTGCTGAAATCCTGTCCCTTATCACAGCACTGCAAGCTTTCATTAGCTGTCTCCTTGGATGATTAGCTAGTCTGAAAGATCTGTGCTGCCTATGGAGTATTCCTAGCGCTCTGTGCTTTAGTGTGGGGCCAGATCACTCTAATAAATGTGTGAATGGGCTACCCTTTGGTGCACAGTTCAGTGTGTTGGTTGGGCACAGCAAGGTTTTGGGTAGCCTGTCTGGGAAGGTGGTGGTGCCAGGAGCCCCAAGGTGAATGCAGACTTCTGCTTTGTCACGCTCCTCATTTAACACGTGGGCGACCAAAGGAAAGCAAACTCAGTAGGGGAGATTTTCAGAGGTGATGGCAAGTATGGGTTTTGGACTTAAGTCCATTTTCATGTGTGAAGAGGGTTTGAGAGGATTTCATTGTACAGCTGCTTTTTTTAATCCTTAACTTCCTGGCATCAGGAGTGCCAGGCAGCAGTGACCTCTGTCCCTTCCCCATTTCCTCCACCGCTGGAAACATGGTAGTCTTCCCCCCTCTGCTTAAAACCTGAATCTTTAATATGGAAAATGCACCCCCCTCTCTTCTCTTCTGGCCAGGGAACACTTCCAAGTGTTGTATTACCTTTAGCATTGCAAACTGGAGAGCCCTGGCCGTGGCGGTGTGGCTCAGCAGCCCACCGGCCCGGGGGCTGAGGCGGGCAGGGAGCAGCTGCTGCTGTGGTGCGTCGAGACCCAGGGGTATAGGGCCCGGCCAGCACCAGCAGGAGTGGGAACGCGCTGCTGGAGGCAGGTGAGTGCAAGAGAGGAGAGGCACGGCACGTTGCCTTGGACGTCCCTGGCAGCTGTTGTTTTTCTAGGGAAAGAAGGAAACTGAGCCAGAGACGGCTTCTGGTGGGACGGGATTTTGGTATAGAATAGAGGATCAAGCAGGTCAGCCATGGAGTACTGCTTATGTAAAAACTTTTTATTTATTTTTTTGTGTGTGTGTGTGGAAACAAAGGGTTTTGTTTCTGTTTTCTTGTTCCTTTATGAGAATTCTCTGTTCACCAGGCAAAGAAGTGACTCATGGTATGACCTTGGGGTTGCTGCTGAGATAGCAGGATCTTGGAGTGCTGTGTAACTTGCAGGAGTGGGACTCATACTCCCTGGGATGGTATAAAAGCACAGGGCAGCTCTGTGTGCCCATGTGAAGTGTAAGTTTGCACCAGCAAGTGTTACTTTAGCCTCGGTTGGATGCCAGTCTTTAGGACAGCAGAAATCGAAGGCCAAGCTGACCTCTCAAGCGCAAGTTTTGCTTTTAATCCAGAGATATTCATTCTCTTAACCTACTTCGGCAGGACAAAGTCTTTATCTCTTTTTGAAGTGAGGAAGAGATCAGTCTGTTGGACAATCACACCCCATCACCTTTTACTAAATGAGGTTCTGCATGAGGCAGCCTGGTTAGGCCTGGCTTGTAGCATGCAAAGGTTGCTGGTGGAATTCCACCACATGTATCAGCGATATATTTGGTCTGCAGAACCTTTACCTCTCAGTCTGCACAACCCCCTTGTCAGCAATTACACTGTGTTTAGTGCGTCAGTGTCTGAAATGGAAAATGCCCGTTTCTCTTTCCTCCTTTTGGCTCATTGGAAATGGGGAAGTTAAAAGCACGCCTTACCCCCTGCCCCCTGGGCTCTGCCGCGCTGCCAGGGCCCCGCTCCTCCAGGCAGCGGCTGGCAGGGGAGCAGAGCCCGGCATGCTGCAGGGGAGCCATGTCCCCATGGTGCCTGGGGCCTGGGTGACAGACGGGAGGAGCACAGCCACACACAAGGACGTCCAGAGGCTCTTCTTCAGCAGCAGTTCTGCAGCGTGGGTGTCCAGGCTGGTTGAGCACACTCAGCACTATCTTGGACCTGGTACTAAAATAACAGTTTCTTCTAAAGGGGATGTGTAAAGTATTGTGCAAGATAACAGAGTCATTAAGTGTTGTATAAGATAACAGAGTAATTAATTCTGAACACGTGATTCTGAAGCACAGTGCCAGCCCATCTGGGTGGTTTTCCTTTAGGATGGCTCCACCGTTGCTGTTGGTTTGGGGCAGTTTTCTGGATCGGGAGTTGGTCGTTCGTGCTTGTGGCTCTGGGTCTCCTGGTGCCAGACTTCTTCTGCCTGTTCAAGGCTTCTGCTGGCTTATGTTCACAAGGTCCATGCCACAGTCCCGGGCTTATTCACTTCTGTGTACGTTATTCTGGAGTCATTGGTGTTGGTTAACACCATGCAATATCAGGGTTTAAAAGAATGCTTGTATACATACCTCTGTGTAAATATATCTGTGGCTGTTTATATTTGATTTTACAAGTGTGTGTATATGTTTGTGTACTTAATGACAAGTGGTTGTGAAGCTGTACATACATCAGCAGGACAGTGCTCTTGGCTTGGGTTAGGGTTGTACGCTGTTCCAGTCACTGCAAGCGGGTGGCTTGCTCGCCTTCCTCTCAGGTTTACAGATGCAGTTGCTGGAGCTACTTCTGTTGCCAGCTCCTGGTGCAGAAGATGACCAGCTCAGGCATTGCTTCTGACATGAAGCTTCTGTAGGAGTCGTACGTTGGCTCTGAAACTCAGAGCATCTTGGTGAGCAGAGGACAGGAGCCCAGAACAGCTGCTGCATGCTGGGGGTCTGGGAGAGATGGGAGGAAAGCTAACAAAAACAAAACAACAACCAACCAACCAACAACAACAACAAAAACAGATGAGAGAAGGACTTTCAAAATTGAAGGTTCATGGAGGGGAGGAGGAGCTCTGGAGATGGACATGAGGATCCCACTGAGACAGGTGACTGCACACCACTTCTCCCTGGAGAAAGGCCACAGAAATTTGAGCATCCCCTCATGCAGAGCCAATGCCAAAAGGAGAGTGAAGGGCCTTAGGAGAGGTTTCCCAGGAAGAAGAGGAGTGCTGGAGATGCAGGCACAGTAGGAAAGCTTCTGGTTCCACACAGGTCACGTACGGCAGAAGCGGCTGTGTGGTGGGAGCTCCTTCACCAGCACTGCACTAGTTTGGGGAAGGCTTCCTGGCTGCTGTCAGGAGCAGCTCTGGCAGGTGTTGTGCATCCCCGGTCTCTTAAAAATAGCTCTCTTAAAAACAGAGTCAGTCAGAGAAGTGGTTTCGTTAAGCGTAAACCACCAGCGCCTCTGTGCTTGTTGCTCCAGCAAGTGTTTGATCAGATTGTGTGAACGCCGTACTTTATCTGAAAACAGCAGAGCCTTCGCAGAGTCAAAGGGTTCAGGCGACCCTGCGCCTTGAGGTAAGCGTGTGGGGAACTCCATCCAGCTTCCTTTCTCTTAATACATCGTCGCCTCTTTTGGCTGCAACCTGCACAGATGCTTGTCTTCTCACCTCTTGCTCAGATGGTCTGCAGTGGGCAAGCCGGCTGAGAACAGGTACCAGAATCCAGAAGCAGCTGTAGTCTGAAGAAAGCCAGCTTGGTCTGCCCAAGGTTGCTTTGCAGCTTAAGTGTGTGAGTACTGCGTGGTTTCCAAGCGGACCTCCCAGGGACGTGAGGTTTTGAAGCAGCTGAGGAAGGAGCACCGCATTGTGTTGGTTTTGCCTGTTGTGCTGGTGTTTGGGAACTCTGGTAGTTGAGCTCTGCCCCCTCAGAAAGGGCATGCAAGGTTAGCCGCGAGTGTTCTCGTTGCTGCAGCACGGGTGCTCCATCGTGTTTGAGATCCACTACAGGCAAAGCCTTACAGATGTGTGGGCTTTTTAGAGGTGCAGTTTAGGCTTTATATGTGACCCAGGGTGAGAGGAATGTAAAAGCTGGAACAGGCTTATCGTCTTGATTCCTATACTTTGTGGAAAAAAATGAGAATTAATGTTCTTAACAGACTTCAGAGAGTATTCTTAAAACTATTGCTTTTGCTTCACTAGTGATTTCTATGTTTAACACTTAAGGAGGAAGAAGAATTTAGAGAAGATGACTTGCAGAAGTAATTTCATTTACATAAAACCGTGGGCTCTATGCATGTTGGACAGCTTTCTGAAAAGCTTTTATTTCAGTTGTATCAATTTCTTACTGCATCCTGAATACATTATTTCCTAATTCAAAAATAAGAGGGGGGATGTAAGAACATAAAAACGTGAGTATATGTATTTGTGATACATCCTGTTCAGGTGGACAAAAGGCTTGACATGAGCCAGCAGTGTGCACCTGTGTCCTGGGCTGCATCAGCAGAGTGACCAGCAGATGGAGGGAGGTGATTGTCCCCCTCTACTCTGCCCTGGTGAGGCCCCACCTGGAGCACTGCATCCAGGTCTGGGGCCCCCAGCACAAGAAGGATGTGGGGCTGGTAGAGCGGGTCCAGAGGAGGGCCACGAAGATGATCAAAGGGCTGGAGCACCTCTCCCATGAAGAAAGGCTGAGAGAGCTGGGGGTGTTCAGCCTCCAGAAGAGAAGGCTCCGGGGTGACCTCATTGCAACCTTTCAGTACTTAAAGGGTCTTATAAAAAGGATGGAGAGCAACTTCTTTGCTCAGGTGGATAATGATAGGACAAAGGGGAATGGTCTTAAACTAACACAAGATAGATTTAGATTAGAGATTAAGAGGAAATTCTTCACTGTAAGAGTGGTGAGGCACTGGCACAGGTTGCCCAGAGAAGCTGTGGATGGCCCACCCCTGGAGGTGTTCAAGGCCATGTTGGATGGGGTCTTGGCCAACCTGATCTAGTGGGTGGCATCCCTGCCTATGGCAGCGGGGTTGGAACTGGGTGATCTTTGGGGTCTGCTCCAACTCAGGCCATTCCATGATTCTGTGATATCAGTGGAAGCAGAAGCTGAATTGACCTCATTCTTGGAGAGGGGAAAATAAAAAGACTACTGAAATGCAAATTAATAATCCCAAGATAGTTCGAGAGGACATTGCTAGGCTTTTTTCTGGCTCTTCTTTGCTCTCATACTGGAGTGATGCACCGCCTACTAAATGAGAGGGGATGAACTAACTAGAATACCTGGGGTTTGGGATTCTCTGCTGAGGGTCTGCTGCTGTGATTACCTGAGGATGGGAAAGGCATCTGTGTGCTTGCAGAGGGGTGGGATGATGAAGAGATGAACTCAAGTAAAGGATACGGCACAGGCAGATCTGTACACCTGTATATTCAGCTTATTGTTGTGCTCGTGCCCGAACTGCAGCAGGCTGTGATTAGAGTCAACGTTCGGTTCTCCTCCCTGTGTTGAAAACCAGTCCTGCACACAGATTTGCCAGGAGATCCCAGAATGGCCACTACTGTGAACCTTCAGATCCCGTTGCAAGCTTGGATGTGTTGTAGTAGAAGCCTGGATCCTGTTCTGAGGAACTGGAGGAGGGAAAATCATGGGAAGGAGAGGGGGGTTCATCACTGGGGAGGATTCCATTATCTGGAGGACTGAGGATAGGGGAGATGAAGGGTCACCTACATCCAGCTCCCAAGGGACTGTGCTGGCATTCCCACATAAATTGGGTCCTTCATCTTTCACTCAGAATTGTTGCTGAAGGGGCTGTTGTGCCTAGAAAGGTGCTTGATAGGTGCTCACCGTGGGCCAGCTCTCAGTGCCTCTTAACCTGGGATTTACATCACTGCTGGCCATGGAGGTTGCTCGTATAAGCAGCTACATTTAGCTCTCTAGGTCTGGTCCCGAATTCCAGCTTTTTCCATGCCTGGTGATTGCCTGTCCTCAACAGGTAAATGGGGATACTGGTTGTCCCTTAAAACTGAGTAAAAGTGGGCAGGTTTGTTTAAGTAAAATAAATGAGTAACTTTAGCCTAAAGCTTGATCTGAGCTAGATCAAAAGTCAGCCTTGTTTAAAGTTTTGTGAACTTTAAGCCCAGTGCTTTCTACTGTGGAGGTTAGGTCTGATGTTAAGCAACAAGAAGGGCTTGCCGTGTCTCAAATAAATCAGACAGGTGCTGGAAGGGGTGTGAGATCACCCTTCCAGGCTCTAGCACCATGTGGGATGTTGCTGTGTGCAAGATGACAGCTGTGTGAAAACAGCATTTATTGCTTGAAAGCAGCCAGGCACGGTGTTAAATGCTGCAGACTTCCTGTGAGTCACCTGCCTGCTGCTGGCTGTACAGCCTGTCACATACCACAGCTCAAATGGATTTTGCTTGCGGGTGAGGGAAATCTGAGTTCCTTGTCTGCACATAAGCGTAGAAGTCTGCTTCAGAGATAGAGATAATTTTGGCTCGTCTGCTTATCTGTGCAGGCTATCTAGACGTTTTCCTGCAAGAGATAACTGTATGTAGCGTGTGCTGCACGAACTAATCTAAGAGATGAGCTTTGCAGTATTCTGCACGTTCTCTGTGATTTGTGAAAGTTTGGTTCAGCTGAATGTTGAGCATTTGATGCTGATGTTCAGACTCTTCTTAAGGGTGGTGGAAGCCTCAGTGATGCATTTTAGCCTCCTCTGGGTTATTGACGTGCTTCTTCAAATAATTGCATGGATTTTGTGATTAGGGTTCCTGAATGAGTGATGCATCATGGATTGGATTCACGCTGAGGTCTGGGGCATCTGCTGCAGTGTGCTCCTTTGGATCAGGAGTGCACCACAGAAGTTCGTCTGCTGATCACCTCACGCTTGCTGTGCTCCCGTTCATTTTGGGAAACAGTTTTGGATTAGGAGGGGCTCGAGTCAAGTGAAACCCAATGAGAAGATTTCCAGGAACAGTCTAACTCCCCACAGGTACACCGGTTGCTTGGCTTACTGCAGTTCATGGCCGCAGGACACCAACAGGACTCACAAGGAACACCCTCTCCTATGCTCAGTGCCTCGCAGGTGATGTTGTGAGCTTCCCTTCAGGATTCACTCAGCGAAGATGAAGTCAGTCTTGGCAGTGCTGTGAAATGGCTGACCTGAGGACAAAAATGACTGATGCAGCGAGATGTTAACACAATATTGAAACAGAACCAATTTGTGATGTTATAAAAGGAAAAAAATGCAGTACAGATAAGTGTGGGTTTCCCTTGGGGCACAAATTGTGAATTCATGCTGTTAGGTGTCTGCTCATCTCGGGGCAAATGACATTTAGGATCTTCCAGCTGTTATGGCTAGGAAATTGCTGAGTTTTTAGCAGTTATATTCAGAAAGCATGGTGAGGGTGAGGAGCAAAGTGTTATAACTAGCGATGGCAATGCTTGGTGCTTATGGCAGTCCAGGTTCCTTGCGTTCCAGTTGAGATTGGCCTTTCCTGAAGCCACTTTCTTTGCAGAAGAAGAAGTCTGGCCTCTGCAGGGCCAAGTGGCACCAAGGAGAACGGAGGAGAGCTGTGTGCTTGTGCAGCCTGCTTCTAGGAGCTCTGTCCTTGTTTAGCTGTGCTGGAGTCACACTTTTGGCTACATCTTCCCTCAGTATGTCATCCCTCCTCCCAGTGAAGGAGGTGGGCACCTTCCATTTTTCTTTAGGTCGTAGAAGAGCTTGCAGCCTGCTGAAATGTGTCATGCTAAAGCCAGTGCCAGAACCAATGCTGTGCAGAGGAGATAAAATGGCTGCAGCCTCCTTTACCGCTTCAGGGAGCAACCCGTGTTTCTGTTGGATTTAGCTGTCTAAAACTCTTCCGCCATGCCTGCAAGCCACCACCTGGCTGTGATAAAAAACACATTTGTGCTGAGATTGGTTGGTTGTTTTGCTTTTGTTTCTGTTTGTTCAGCAGCCCCGGTCTCCGTTTCGTGCAGCTGGCTCGGCGGCATGCCCCGCGCACTCAGCCTGTCTCCAGCCGGTGGCTGCCACACCGCCTGCCCTCAGGGGCTGCTGCCTGCTGCCTGGGGGGGCTGCGTCTGTCCCCTGGGACCATGTGGACCCCAGGAAGATGGGCCACCGATAGCCGGGGCATGGGGAAGCAGGCTGACACCTGGCAGAGCTTGGGAACTGCTGCCGCTGGGGCGGTGACCAAGTCGTTCGTGTCCGCAGGCCCCATGACAGCAGCTGTGGGGAGGAATGGGGCCTGGTGGAGGCTTGAGGCTTCTGTGAGTTTTCTGGGCTTCGTACCTGGTCTTTCTGCTAGGAAAAAAGCAGGCTGATAACAGCTGGAGCTGGAGGTGCTATTAAATAGGCTTGAGAGACACTGCAACAGTCTTTACTGCCCTGTTGGCCTCAGTAAACTTTAATTAAACATACTTCAGTATCACAAGGATAGTGGTTTTTTTTTTTCCCTCCAGCAACTATGTTAATCCTCCTTAATTAAGGTACTGCACTTAGATCACGCTATACCCTGCCCGTAACCACAGCAATCCTTCACTGGGATGCGGTCGTGCTGTATAAATGAGGAAATAAAAAGGGGAAATCTCCGGGTCGGTGGTATCCAGCGGGTGCGCTGCATGGCGCGCTCTGCTTGCCGCGCGGCGCCGGGCCCCACGTCCCGAGGAGGAGCAGCAATGGCACATAGGCCCGGGGGGCATCTGTGTGCTCCCGCAGAGCGTTTGCGGGGCTGGATTCTTCAGCCGGGGGCACGGCCATTGGTTTTGGGATGGACGGTACACTTGCACGTGTCTGTTTGCGGGGGGCGTTGAGGAAAGAAAACTGTGAGATCTTCAGTGAAGTGTTCATCAGGGAAGTTTCAGTAATATTTTCTGTTCTTATAAATACATATGTGAAACTTTGCTCGGGAGGAGTGTTTTAAGTTCCTTAAATGCTTTTAAATGTATCTAGATGCCCAGATTGATGCTAAATGTTTATATTTCATGAGATTTATAAAATCGAGTCTTAATCAGGCAAGATCATTTCCCTGGTGACTTTCCTATGGGCTTACTGAAGGTAGACACATTTTAACCAATGTACCAAGAGGCTTATTGCCCAGTTAGCTGGTCAGTAACTCAGACTTGATTTTAACAAACACATCCTTAAAGTTTGGGGTTTTTTTGCATGTGGACCAGCTTTCTCTTCCAGGAGACTGCATGTACCTGCTTTGTGAAAGCTGCAAGAAATGCTCCAACATTTTAAATCTCACAAATACAGATTTAAAGCTGGGTCCATCACAACACTATCAGCCTGTAATTTATTTTTGAAATAGTAGCTGGGGGTCAAAACCAAGGTAGAGCTGTGCTTGCTGTTGTTCACATCTGAAGCCCAGATAGGCCATGAGCTCGCTGCGAGAGGACGTGACTCGCTGACGTGCCTTGGCAAAACGCTTGTTTGCCATCTGCTACTGCAAATATTTTGGCTTCTAAGATCCTGGCTGCTGCTACAGCAGTGAACAATATTCAGGATGTTTTGATATATAGGTTCCTACATATCTGTTACATGGGCTTCTCTCGTACAGCCTGACACTTAACCTGGACATGGGTTTCCCCAGTAGCTTGTGCTTAGCGATAACTGCTTGGTTGGGCTGCTTTCAGCCCTCATGAAACCAGTTGGGCCTGCTGATACATGACTGGAAGAGGTATCGGTTTATCTTGCTTAACACTGGCTAGGGAGAAGAAAAGCAAGTGTTATGGGGTTATGGAAAAACATTTGACTATTGTAATGTGGTTTTCCCCTCTTTTGTTTTTATCAGGGACAAAAGAATTAGTTATCTGTACTTTTGATCTTTCAGGTTCCTTTCATGGGAAGGAACTACTTTGATTTTGAGAATTAATTGAAACTCTTGTTAAATAATTTCTTTTTACAAATTCTCTGAAAATTGCGTGTTCTGATGGGCTGTAATGGGTGTCTATTTTAATATTGTTTGCTGTGGTTGCAATGTGCCTTTTGTTCTCAGCACCTGATAGTTTTTGAGGAATACTATTGCCATCTTTATGTCTCTCTTACATTATAGAATTACAGGTTTCTGAGTGGAAAAAAAATATATATGTTTTAAACATTGCAAGAAATCTTTTGCTTGCCATGCAGGGACTTTTGATTAGTGCTTTCTGAAACCAGTGGCTTCAGAATTGCCATTCCATTTCATTTCTGTGCTCCAGTGAGGGTGGTGTGGCGGAGCGCTGTGGTGGGTGCTAGCTCTGTGTCTGAAAAGAAGAACCAAAGCTGAGTATTGCTGCTGGGCCAAACTGGCAGGCAGTGGATGTGCAGTTCTGCAAGTTTATTCCAATTCCGTAGTTGGAAGTGAAGTAGGTTCTTTTCTGAGCAAGCTGTAAAGAGTGATTGCATTGTCATTGAAGAGATGGAAAGATATCATGCTCACCTGCAAAAGGCTGGCATCACAGAAATATTATCCTGAGGGGCTCTGGCTAACACAAAATATGTTTATTGTCCCGGGGCCATGGAATACCGGTTAGATGTCTGTGGTGATATTTGCAGAGGCAGTAAGTGTTGACCTGCCACATGCTGCTAATTTAAAATAAAGAATTGCTGCCCTCTCATTTTGAAAGATAAACACCCTAGAGAAACACATTACTGGAGAAGAGGGGAGAAAATGAAGAAGTAATTTGTTTGATCTGAAGTCATAATATAATGTAAATACTCCAAAATGAGTGCTCACACCCTAGTTTTTATAGCTCAGGAATTTTTACTGTTGGCTTCAGCATGGGAATTGTTATGATAAAGCTTAAAAATAAATTTAAATAAAATAATTTAATTAGAGTGAATTTAATTAATTAAAAATATTTTTTAGATGATGAAAACCTCACTAGTAAAGTCACGATACTAGTGGGGCACAGGCATGAGAGAAGCAGTGCTCTTGGGAATCAGTACTGGACATGCATGGTATAATGTATTTTCTCTTTTGTTCTTCAGTTTGAGCGTGAAACAGGCTACTTTAGAAATTGAAAGCTTGTTACCAGCAATGTTCTCCGGATCTCTTACTACAGAGTGAGGCTTTTTTCTGCTTAAAAGGCAGCACTGCTTGCAATAAACTCTCGTGGGTTTGTGCCCATGGTGAGATGACTTCTGTTTTACACTGACCTCTGAAAACTTCCCCCCACCTGGAGCGAGCATTGCCAGTACTGCCAGGTCCTTGGAAGTGATTCCCCATCAGGAGAGCGGGGGAGCTCTGGCGGTATAGCCAGCCCCCCACCTGAGCAGGGACATGCTGCCAGGGCACTGCTTCGCCCGTGTTGCACGCGGGGCCTGGGCCTGATCCCAGAGCCTCCTGGGCTGATGCCGACCCTGTGGCTGAGCCATTTTGAGTATTACTCTCCAATGCACAGCAGGGCCAGGACTGTTACTGCAGGCCCAGGGCAAAGGGTTGTGCTTGCTGCTTTGCAGAAGGAGAGGATAGGCTTTTTTTGTGTTAACTGTTTTCCTAACAGCATGGGAATGAGAGAGGCAATGTGATGCACTTGTCAGAGCTGAAGATCCTCCCTCTGCACGTGCTGGGGTCCCAGAAGGGTCAAGGGGACGGGACTGTCCCTGGTACTGTCACGAGCCATTACATTGTGTAGCCGTACTGTACAGCTGTGCTAACTCCTTCCTTCCTCTCTTGGTACTTCAGGACTGAAGACAGCCCCTGTGCACACATGCTCTGGAAACATGATAGCGGCAGGGCTCCCATCTCTGGAAGGTGCACCCTAGTGCTGCGGGGCACACCGCTCCTGGTATGAGGAAAAAACCCAAGGAACTGCTTAGAAGTAAGTCTTCTCTGTCCATCTAATTGAAATCCATGCAGCTGAATTAACAGGCCAGGCTACACAGTGTTCGAGAGGTCTGAAACCCAGCTCTGCAGGGACAGACCTTTAGCTTTAACAAACTTGCTATTGGCTCTCCCCTGACGTACTGAGAGTGAAAAGTACGGTTTCTTCCACTGCAAAATGGCACAACCATAGTTTGTTTACAGCTATAAAGCTTCTTGATAGTTCTTCCTTTTTTTTTTTTTCCCCAGGACAGTAATAGTTTTTTTTTTCCTCTTCAGTTTCCCTGGGAATGTCACTTTATTTTGAATGGAGGGATTCATGCTCTGCAACTCTGTGTCTTCCCCCTTCAGGTATCCTCTTCTTTTTACACACTTCAATGTGTACTCATGCTGCTGGCCACTGCTCCTTCACAGGCTCCCTGGAGAGGCTGCTAGGTGGAGGGAAGGCACAATACTGAGAATTTACAGAAAATGAACACAAGCTAAAAGGTGTAGTTGCAGTATAAAATATTCTTCTGGGGGGCAAGAAAACACTCAAAAATCCTCCAGCAAGAGCTGGAAAGTAAAGCTTTACTACTTCGTCTTCAGTCATGGTAGAGCTGTGGATACAGATGGAAGTAAGCCACGCATCAGTGAAGGAAATCTGGAAAGAAATTTAAATGTTGTTTGTTTAAGTATGAAATGGTTATCACATTATCCAAAAAAGACTGAGAAACAACTTGTTAAAGTGTAAGGTTTTTGCATGTACATCAGAGGCAAGAAAACTGCTGGCGAATGATACTGGTATATAAATGGAGGTAGCACAGAGAAGCGTGGTAGGGCAGGTGATGTTCCCTGCTTGTCCCATCCCCAGAGGCCACGCTTCTGGAGCTGTCTTTTAAATTGAAGGTTTTATTTGACATAAGTTGGCAGCTCTAGAATATGTAATGGAAAAGTCTCATCCTCTCATCCTCCGTTTGCAGAAGATAATGTTTCAAATCTATTTTCCTCTTTCCTCTTTTTTAATTTTAAGTTTGCAAGCCTGTAGAGAGGGAACAGAACTTGAATTTTCAAGTTTCTGGTGAGATTGCTCACCAAGAGCCTCAGAAAAAACCTAAGCTGTCAAGGGATAAGAAAGTTCCTGTTCTGGATTAGTAACTGCTTGATGGGTAGGAAGCCAAGTGGTCGGATTTCACAGCACCACAGGACTCCTGCAAGGATTCGCTCCAAGATCTCCACTGTTCAACAGCAATAAATGATCTGAAGAGGAAAGGAACAGCAGGGTTGTAAGCACGACTTGCTTTGTCCTCAGGGGACTGCTGAGACCAGAGGAAAAACCAGGAAGCTGCAGAGTGAGCTGGAGATCCCAGGTGACAGGGTAGTGCTGTGGCAAGGGGCGCCTGTGGCAGCAGAGGTGCTATAGAGCTCCTTGGGTTTATTCTGTTCCTGCCCTCTCTGCAATGGGGGCAGCTCTCGGAGTCAGTCCTGCCTGTGACACAGTGAACTCCTCATGGACAGCGCGGAGCTTGGGGCTTAGAGACCAGCCATAAAGGAAACAGAAGCAGAGGGAGTTGTGGAAGGAGAACAAAGCAGCCCGGCTGTGGGGCCACACGGCCTGAGCTGAGCATGCCTGTCCCCTGGGCCTGTGCCCAAGGGCATCGGTGCCATGCAGGGGGTGCTGAGGGAGTCAGCCGGGACAGCCAGAGGTATGGAGAGGCTGCTGTGCAAGGGGAGAGTGAGTCAAGCAGGGTGCAGCTTGGAAGAGCGCCGAGTGGAAAACAGAGGGAGTTGAGAGGCACGCAGCTAGGGATGAAGGCAGAAGGGGTGCAGTCGGGTTGGCTGCTCTGAGCCAGAGAGAGGAGGGGAAGTCTCTGCAGAGAGCACCGCTGCAGGCTGCCTCACCCCCGGCTGTTCTGCACGCTGGAGGGGGCTCAGGAAGCAAGCAAACAAATGTGCGGAGGGTGAGCATTAGTACAGCCGACGATACAGCTGTGATACGTTTTTGGAAGCTGGGTGTATTTCTGGAAGAGAAGTATATTCATGTGTTTGCCCATAGTTGCATGGTTTCCATATATATCTGCTGCTGGTCGCTGTAAAAAACAGGTGAGAGCTTGCCAGGCTTTTTGTCTTAGCACAGTGAAGCCACTGTCATAAGCACTTCTAGGGTAGATCTGCTGTGGGTCATGGAAATGTGGATTGCCAGTTGTTCTTCTCTACCCAACTAAGGCAGCTGTTCTGTCCTACCACTCAGCAGACAAAACCACCATGGCCTTGGCTGGTGGTCTGCATCAGGACACGAGTGTCCGGGATGAGAGGAGGCAGCGTTCTGACACTTCACATGTTAAGACCTGAGTTCGGTATGGTACTTTAACATAAAGGTTAATAAAAGAGTGCAGGTTGTGATGTAATTCCCTGTCTGCCTTGATGCAGTATTGTTTATTTCTTCTCTGCAGAGGCTAAAATTTAGCCCTCAGGAGCAGGCTGCATGGAGCTAGCCTGCCTGCTTGATAGCGGAGCTGATGCAGAGCCAGGCTCTGTCACCTCCAAAGAAGCACACTTGTGCAAACCACGCTGACACAGAAGTGCTCACAAATGACTTCCCTATAGGTCTCCGAGGAGATCAACGCTCGGGTGCTATCCTGCATGCCTAGAAAATAAGTTGTTCTTCCCTCTTGGCAAGAAAGACTCTACTCTGCCAGCTTACAAATCAAAGCAGAGTAACTGTTTCCATTGCAGTTATCGAGGTGGGGTTGCACTGTATGAAGTGCTGAACGTGAGTTTTCCATGTTCCTTTGTGTGGCCTGGGAAGAAGAGGTGCTGTGACTTGTTCAGCATCTTCTGCTGCAGGGCATCAGGAGGAGTGTCCCAGCAGGAACTTGCACTGAGCTTGGACTTCCTATAAGATCACTCATTGAGACGAACTTGCTGCTCCTCTGGGTGATCCTAGCCATGGGAAACAAAAGCTGACTATACTGAAACATGGTGCCGTGGCCTCTATCTGGAAACCTGAACTTTCCTGGAAGTCAGCCCCTCATCGTGTGTAAAGAAGTAGAACAAATTCAGGGAGGGAGGCTGCGTGACGTGTGTTCAAAGGGAGGCGTCTTGGAGCTTCGTGCTGAACTGAGACTAGACAGCTCTATTTTGGTGTTTCTGTTTCTCTATATATAGATTTGAAAGCACCGCTGTCTACATTAGGGCTGCTCACAGAGCCCGGGGCAGGCTGGAGGCTGACTCAGTGGTGCAGTGGCTCATGCAGCATCCTGCCTCGGCCGTGCTGCCAGTCCCTGCCCGCACCCGCACCGAAGCGCTGCAGGTCAGCCCCGCGCAGAGCAGGAAATGGGGTAAAGCATCCTGCAGTGACCACAACAGAAAAGGAGCTGCGAGCAGCGTGGGGAACCTTTCACAAACCGCTTGTAAGAGAGGCTGCAACGAGGTTTTTAATCTCCTCCCTGCACGCATGCTCTTTCCTTATTTGCTGGAGCTCTGCCTCCAAAATGCTGCTGACCAGAAAGACCTCAGCGTGCCTTTCTAGCACTTGCTTCCCAAGCAAATGAGAAACGAGGTAGTCTGTCAAGGCAGGGGAAATTATTTCAATGAAAACTAGAATTATTTGTGCTTCTTGATTTATTTACCTGTTTGTTTGTTTTTTTCATGGTTTATGAAGTGGGGGTAGAAGAATGCCTTTTAATTGTGGGCTGCACTATGACAAGTCAGGATGATTAATACACTTAAAAGTAGTCAGCACTGGGATACATGAATAATTTAGGACCTAATCCTATGAACTGGAGCATTTGTAATTTAGCTTACAGGGTATTCTACTGACTCGGTGTTTCTGCAGAAGCAAGCTACTTCTTGAAATGCATCACACTGTGTGAAATCTGCACTTCTCTTGCTGTGTTTCCTCGGTGGAATGAAGCTGTGAAGTCTAAAATACATTCTTCTGGACAGTGATTTGTGAGGACCTGTGGATAAAGTATTATGTAGTAAAGTAATTTTTCACACTACTTGCTCTTACATGCTTTGAAAAAGCAGGGAGTCTTCTATGCCATTACTTTTGAGGAGGAGTGCATGAATCACACCGAAGAGCAGGCAGCAAGATATTTCCCCAGGAAAAGTTAGGGTATTATTTATTTATTTATTTATTTGTCCCTGTGCAATGTTCATTTCGTATCCACAGCTGGAAGCAGCATCCGTTGAGCAGGCTGTCAGTCTGGTGGGAGTAGAGAGCCTGGAGCCTATGAGCAAGCTCCCACTTCGGCTGAGGCTAGGTTTCCGACTAATAGGGAAGATGACTGGTGAGCCAAGTTTGAACCACTCATTCTGAGTGGGCGTTTAAGCTTTTAAAAAGCCAGTGTGTTAGTAATATTTTCTTTGCTGACCATTCCATGCCTGGGTAACAGTTTTTATCGGACTGCTGTGCTTATCTGAGCAATTTGTGTTATCTCCAGAGCCAAGAGGTTCTTCCATAATAGTTCTTTTTTTTTTTTTCTTTCAGGTGTTTCTTGAACTTCCGTGCGTCACACAACCATTGTGTTTTGGTATATCCTGCTTTAACTCCTGGCCGAAAATCTGCCACAGCCAAAAATGACTTGAGTTGAAGACCTACTGTTTTGTCCAACAGGTAGTATTTGATAGTTGGTGGCTTCTAATACAGCACAGCTTAGCATGGCTTACTTTCAGCAACTTGTCCAAGGAGGGAGTTGTCGCTAGCGCCTTGGGTTGAGGCATGGTCTGCATGCATGTGTCTGCCTCCTGAGGCGCGCCGGAGGCTGTTTGTATGAAATGGTTTCACTGGAGAACGTGGCTTTGTAGAAAAGACATGAAAACAGAAACACCTGAAGGCCATCTGAAATGTTTTCTGTTGCCAGTGTTTTTCCATGCCAGAAAAACAAATGTTGGGCATATCACTCTCAAGGTGTTTGTGCCTCAGCACGTTTCCTACACTGGCCTTTTGTGCTGCCTCGGCTAAGTGCTCCTGCCACTGACGTGCCCCCTTTTATTACATGTGAAGAGGGCTGGAGTTGGCTGCTTATATGAGGTAGTGCCTAAGAGGACAGGCAGTGCTGTAAAACAGGGTCTGGCTTTACTTTCTGTAGGGCTGCCATACATAGAATAACGTCTCTCAAAGAACATTTATAAACCCAAATATGCTGTGGATTAATTGGCTCCCTGCAGCTGTTCAGTGAGGTCTTACACCGAGAGTACACTCAGCCCACTGCAGATTTGCAGAATTTTCCTACGTAGTCACCAGATGTGTCAGTGTTGGGCTGGTGAAACTGCTGGTGTTCGTGAATTCACAGTTTTTTTCCCACAGTAACGTGCCTCATTATGTGTTTTGTTAGTGTTCAGGCCTGTGGTCAAGTGGAAGCTCAGTTTTGGAAATGCTACTGGTGGGATTTGGATATTGCCTGGCTGCGATGGCAAGGGAAGCCAATGCAAGTCTATTCATTTGATTTTTGAGGTGGTGAACTTTGAAATGAGATCTTTACAGAGACTGAAATGTTAAAATTGTCCCTCTGATCTCTCTCTCCCCTGCGCACTTCTGCTGCTAACTTTATACATATGGCATGCATGTGCACGCCCCCTTGACTGAGATGTGTTCCTCTCTCCCAGGACCAGCTTCCTGCCCTGTGTTAGTTGTCCCACTTGGATGCAACATACACTATGGTTCACATCAATGTGTTGAAAAAGATTATGTGTGTTCTTGTGGTGATACTGATAGCTCTGACAGTTTGCCTTTGGAAAGAGACAAGAGGAAGCTACTATGTTCCTTTTAAGACTGAGAACGACGATTCACAGATTCACAGGACTTCAGAAAAGTGGAACCTACTTAAATCACAGGATCTTGTCCATGAAGCAGCTGGTGGAATGGGTCAGATGCCTAAAACTTTGCTCAGTAATGACAATAAAGTAAAAGGCAGCATCTTGGGAACAGTGGAAAAGCCCAAGAAAGCATCAGACTATGTGAAGGTATGGGATAAGGACAGCTCATCGCGAAATCTTATACCCAGGCTGCAGAAGGTCAGAAAGAACTACCTGTCCATGAACAAGTACAATGTGACTTACAGTGGTAAGAAGAACCCTGCTAAACTCAGCCCAGAGCAGCTGCTGTGCCAGCTACGGGATAGGGTGAATGTGTCCATGATACACGGATCAGATGGTCCATTTAATACCTCCGAATGGCTGCGATACCTGCCGGAGAAAAGCCTCAATGAAACAGTGGGCCGCCTGGGTCGCTGTGCTGTCGTGTCCTCAGCGGGGTCTCTGAAATCATCTCGTTTGGGACCAGAGATAGGTTGGTATTTTTCTACAAGGATGAAGTCATCAATACTGTTTTATAACTTGCATTGAACAGATGGGACCTAGTGGCACATTCTTACTCTGCTGCAGTCACCGGGGTCTTTAGAATAAATTGAAATATTTTCCTTACAGTTCTGCTTTAGTCAGTGAACATTACAGCATAGGAGAAGATGGGAATGATGATGAGATGTGCTTCTCCTCTCAGTTTACACTGCACAGGATAGGCTTCATTACGACACTCTAGCTGACAGTGCCTGTGAGGATTAGACCTGGGACAAGCCTTGGCCATATCTGCTGTGCTGAGCAACCACTGCTGGCAGCAGCCATCTCTCAGTGGTAGAAACAGAAACGATTTTAATAAAAAACAGATGCAGTCTCAACTCTGGAATCTTGTGAAGATTTAATTATGGTATAATATTGCTCTTCTTCAGAAGGAAAGCAGTAAGTAGAAATGTTTCCCCAAATGGATAATCCCCAAGGGAGTGCAAGGGGCTGGGTTTTGCTGAAAGGACATGGCTTATGTGCAGGCAGTTTGTTCTGGCTACACCTTTTAATTTTCATGATCATGTTGACATCACCAGAGGGTAGAACTGATAAGGATACCAGGAAGTCTTGGCACCTCAAGTGTTTGTTTCTTGAGGGGAGTGTGGGCTGTGTTGAGTAATGCCAGTGTGCTCATTGTACACCCAACAGTCAAGAGCTTTTTTATTCGGAAAGAGATCTACAGAGAAGGAAGTAAAAGAAAAAGAAACAACACTAAAGGGGAAAATAAAGACACAGCCCTGATCCATCTGTTCTAGTTGACCTGGTGTTGGGCAGAGAGGCTGGATATAGGCCGGCTTCAGAGGTCCCTTCCAACCTCAGAGACTGATTGTTGCATGGCTTTTGAGAAGTGACACTGCGGCACTGAGCCACAAGGCAGTGGCTGTGTTTGGGTGGCCTGGCAGATGATGGTCTGTGCTGTGCTGTCGTCTTGATACTTTAGGAAGTAGGAGGCTGTGTTTACCTGAAGTTAATGCAATAATTCATTGATGCTGAAGCATCAGTCTTATAGCGTGGATTATAAAGAGGTGTGTTTTGATACTAAAGCTTAAAGAAAGCAGCATGCAAGGAAAGCAGCTCTCCAGCCCTCAGCTCTGGGTTTTGTGCTTGACAGAAAATTTGCCTGTGCCTGCAGTTCACTCAGCTTTCTTCACTGCTTGTTGTTTGAGGCTCAGTTAAGATTCACACTGTGCTAAACTGACTGCAGGAGTTTTAAAGCCTGTGGTTGTCTGTCATGTGGAAATTGTTTGCAAGCATCAGTGTGTTCATAGGCTATCAGCTGGATCAGGTCCCCTTGGCCTGTACTAAGCTGGAAGTAGCCTTCATCCTTTGAAACAAGGAGATGGGTAGCCCTTTGATGCATTATTCATGAATAACCTAGGGAAAGCCTTCAGAATTGTAGTCCTAAGCTGCTAGGGTGGGGCTGAATGGTCTGAAGTGGGTTAAAATGTGCTGAAGGAAGCAATGAAAAAGGCATCATCAGTGTTAACCAAGGTAGCATTGCCTCCTGACACAAATCGTGGTTGACAGGTGGTTGATGGAATTGTTTCCACCTCCTAAGGAATGTTTGAGGCCAGGTAGGTCAATGCCTGGGAAGTCAGACATGGCTTTTTCTTTGAGCACCTCCCTGAGCTTGTTTAGGTGCCTCCTGAAGTTCAGTCCCTGAACGTTTCTGCAGAGGTGACCTGATCTCTTGTTTAACACTCTCCTCTGACCCAGCTGGCTTGTTTCCAGTGGTGTCCGTGTTAGGCTCCTGCATCTCAATAGAGCAGCTCCTTTCTCCCTAAGGAGACCCCTCGAGAGCTGAGGATGTTGTACCTCAGTCACACCGCTGCGAACACATTGGATGTGGAAAGCACTGTCCTTGTGCCTGCAGTCGGTCTCCTCCTCTGCCCCTGAACTGCAGCACCAGGCTGCTCCAAGTCACCGGGGATGAATTCTGGAGAGGTCACTGTGTAACGTGCCATTAGCCCTCCTGGTGCCCCGGGCTAGTGTGCCTCCTGCTTCAGTCACAGACACGAACCCTTCCGCTTAGGCGATCATCTCTGCTAATGGTTCTGCACAGTTCTGGGTGCTTGGAGCCTGCTCTCACCGCAGCTCCTCCAGCTGGGCAGGGTGAATGTAGAAGGATGCAGGAGCGTGTGCGTAGTTTTTCCCTGACACGTGTCGGTGTAGGAAGAGCCATGGTTTGGTTGGAAGGTACCAAAAAGAAACTAAATCTGACATACTTAAAATGAAGCGTTTTCTTGGATGCTTGGAGGAGCACAGGGGGCTGATCAGGTGTCGTTCCTTCAGTGACCAGGATACACGTGTTCGGTGCAGTCACATTAGGACAGCAAATGAGCAGCCAGTTGGTGTAGGGACGCCTGGTGGGTTGGAACAGGAGATGCTGGTAAAAGGCAGCTCTCGCCTTACCGGCTTCTCGCTGTGGGTGAAGGTTACAAATTGCAGTGGTCGTGTGCCTGCAGCCAGGGCGCTGTGCTGCCCGAGGGGGTGATGCCAGCAGAGGAGAATGCAGTGAATCCCAAAGCGTCCAGCAAGCTGGGCCTGTTAAATACACAATGGTGGTTTTATTTCTGCAGCGTGGGAGGTACAGTGGCCAACTGAAGCCAGCTTCATTTGCCTCTGATCATTAGACACATTTTTCAGGCGGGTAAACCTCCAGGCTGTGAGAGAGGACAGTGGCTCACAGTTATTTCCTAATTCTTTATTTTGCAGCCAGCCACATGGTAAATTAATTGTGCTTCTGTCTGTGTCCCCATAGTGTGTTAGGAAGGAAGGAGAGGGGAATGGAGAGACACACTGTGCTCTCCTGTGCAGCACAAATACTGCGGCTGCTCTGTGAACCTGCAAGTGAATTGTACTTTGAAAAAGTGGATTTGTAAAAGTGTACTGATCATGGAGCTAGGCTAGCGACTTCTTCCACAACATCTGGGCTGTTACTTGCAGTAGTTTCAGGGAAACTCTCCAGCAACTAGCCAGATTGCATTAGGAGTGTGGGTGAACAGCCCACTGCGCATCTCTGCAGTAAGGGCAGGAGCAGCTGCCGGCTCACTGGCTTTCCTCTGTTTTCCCTTCAGACAGCCATGATGCCGTCTTGCGGTTTAATGGGGCTCCTGTCAAAGGATTCCAAGAAGACGTGGGGCAAAAGACAACGATTCGTCTTGTTAACTCCCAGGTGGGTCTGATGAATGTGCCCAGATGGACCGAGTGTGCCACGACTGCGTGCTTCTCTGCTTGGGAGCTGCATGGCAGGGAGCGGCTTTCCTCCTAACGGGGTGCTGACAAGTCCTCTCCTCAGGGCTGAGATACCTTCTGAGGTTACTGCAGTTAAATTACCAGGTGCTAGCAAATGCCTGCTTGCATTCTACTGTAAGACCAAGGTGATTTGATTTCCAGCTTGGCTCTTCCTGTGTGCACAAAGCCCAGCTGCACGCTTGCTGTTGAGAATTGGGAATGTGAGGCACATTCAAGTCTGTATGGTTTTAAAAAAAAATAACAATACTTTTTCTGCCCAGAGATCATGCAGATAATGCATTAGTGATGTTGTTAAATGGCTGAAGATACATGGCAAAGGACGTGCCTTTATGGCACATGGCAAAAGAAGGTGCCTTTAAAGCTGTAGCTGTACACAGCCTGGTGTGAGCCGGCGTCCCAGGGCTTCATGGTAGAGCACAACAGAAGGTGCCTTTTAATGCAGGGCATCCCTGATGGAGTACAGTTCTCCGTGTTACTTTGAGAGCTCTTCTTCAATATGAGGCTGTCTCTGTGCTAATCTTTCTTTGGACATCAGTAGACTTTGAAGCAGATGCCCGGTGTTTAAGAGCCACGTTTAGCGTTGCAGCAGCAGGGTATGTAAGCCCCCTGTTGAGGAGCAGAGCGAGACCCATAACAGAGACCATCATTGCTCTGGGTGCCCTGAGGAGCGTTTGCACTGTGCTTCCTTATAACTGCTGCACCTAATGTTTGTCCACTTCTTTTGGGGAGAATTTTTCAAGAGAAGGCGTGCAGGGAGAAGAGGAAATCACAGTGTGCTGGTGAGATAGATAAATACAAAGTTGTGCCCAGAGATCTGGTGCAGCGTAGCAGTGCGGTGGCGGCACTGCCTGACCCAGGAGGGGGAACAGAGGTGATGGGGACATGAGGGGCTGAGCGGGGCAGAGACGAGGGGCTGGTGCTTTGCATTGGTGCTCCAGGACCAAAGAGGCCCCTTCCTGCTCTCGTCCCAGTGCTGAGCTCTGTAGGCCTGCTGTTTCCTCACCTGCTCCTGCATGATGTGCCCGTGGGTGACTCGGGGTTCTTGAAGCCACAGCAGGAGCCTGGCCATCCTTTTCAAAGGGCGGACGTGGAGCCAGTAGCTGGCTAACTTCCAGCTGTTTTCCCTGGTTCATTTTTGGAGTCTTCAAATATAGTCTTGTTTCTTGCGCAAATGCTGTTGCCACCTCAGCTCTCGGGTCACCGTCTGCCCGGGTCGCTGTGCTCTGTTCTGCTGCTTGCTGCCTCTCGGTTCCTCTGTGCTAAAACAGCTCTCAGACGTGGGGCACGTCCTTGCTCAGCCAGTCTTTTTTTAGCAGACACATCTGGCTGCTGACATCCTTCCTCAGCCCCGTGTGACCTCTCCATGTTTTATCATTTCCTTCTGGGTTTGTTTTACAACATCAGATAGCGGTATCGCTTCTTAAGCTTCTTAAGACTCTCTCTGGAGAATGTGCCCGTTGCCACCCTCACGGTGATAAGTCGTTCATCAGTGAGAACATGTTTAACATCACCCAGTGAGAACATCACCCGTGACGTGGGAGATCCCAGGCTTAGCTGCACAGGGAGGAGGGCAGCAGCCTGACCATAGAGGTGTAATATGTAGGTGTAGCCGCATCATTACTCTCCGCAGAGATGCGCCTGCAGCCGTGGCTGGTGTTTTTCACCTGCCACCGTTCCCTCTAAATGGAGATACCAGCTTAGACAACTTCAATTACAGGGCGAGCAAAGCTGTTGCAATTTCTAGAGGCTGAAGTTACCTCAGAGTGCACTGTCGGTCTAGCTGCTGCCCAGGGCAAAAGATGCAAGTCCCTCCATGGGAGGCATCTCCCTTCGGGAGTTTCTAAGCCAAACTGTGAGCTGGGGGCAGCCCTAGTCGCAGTCCCTGTAATCTTCAGGGATGAGTGGATGGGGAACTGTTTTTCTTCATATTAGCTGCCTTGTTTTGGGGATCACCTGGTTCCATTTCACTTCCATCTTGCAGAGCTTGTTTAATAACTGTTTTAATATATCTTCTGCAATAAGCAAAACCAAATTGGTTGGGGAACAGTACCCAATTGGTAGTTTGCTTACTAGTCTGTAGGACATATCTGGGTCTGGGTGGTTTAAAAGCAGGGTGGGGTGTCTTGTACATCAGTTAAAAAGGGGAAGATTAACGGATTGATGTCAGTGGTGGGGGAGAAATTTGGGATCTTCAGATCTGGGGATAGGCTCGTAGGTCCACAAGCTTCATGGTTGTTCTAAATAAAGAAGTCTTTTAATATTACCTTGCTTATTTTCTCAGACCTTCTCTGTTTCATCAATGCTGCTTCCTTTAATGGCATGGTTTCCTGCAGTCTTATGCAAAGCATCAATTTGTGCTGGGAAAGGATTTGCATCTTACAAAAATAAGGGCTGAGGACTCTGGGGGGGGAATGCCAATGTCGTTATGTAGGACACGATGCCTTTCTGCAGAGCTGGCCAAGGAGCAAAGCACCTCGCTTCTCCCAGCCCTTGTTTACAGTTCTCCTTGGCCAGCTTCTCATTGCAAGGGAGAGCACTGCTGTGGCTGCGTTTGCTGTGTTGGCAGTACTGAGCCTGCAGGGAGGAGAAGGAAGGAGATAGCGCATCAGTGGAATGAAGTAAGGTGGTGATGCGAAAGAGGGAGCATGTTTAGATTGTGGGGCAGTGACTGCAATAGCTGGAGGGAAGGAACTTGTCTTGATGTGGTCGATTGTACCAGGAAGACAGGTGCTGTATTAACAAGTTACGTGCTAAACAACAAGCTGGCTAAATAACAAATCTAGCTAGGAAATCAATAGATTGGTCAACTACCTAGGATCAAAAGGCTGAGCAGGATGAGTCATGTAGCAATTTAAATGACATTTAGGTACTTGGAAAGAATCAGTCCCTCTGTTAAGCAGAACACATAGGTATCTAGGGAGCCAGATTCCTCCAGTGAACTATTTAAGTGACCGACAGGAACTAACACTGCCAAGAACCAGCTCCGTGGTGTAGGGAAGGAAACAGCAAAAGCCCTGTGGCAGTGGAGATGCTGCCCAGAGGCACAAAAGCAAAGGTGTAAGAAGTCAGGTGGGCAGCATCTCTTCGGAGACGGGTGTGCTTCTGCAAGCTCGTATGGTTGTGCTTGGCCCACCTTTGCTGCCTCTGATGCTCTGTCTTTCTCGAGCCCTCCTTCCACGTGTTTCACATTAGTTGCTATATTTTTTTTCTTTCTCCCAGAAAAGTTCCTAGATCTCCAGCCTTTTGATAGAAACACTGAAATGAAAACAAACCGCCCGGGTTCCTTGCCCTGTTCCTGCCCTGTGTGGGGCTGCATCCCGCCCTTGCCGGGTGGAAGGAGGAAGGTCAGCTAGCGCCTGCCGCCGCGCTGTCCCTGCCAACCTCTGGCATTGCCGGAGTGCTCGCAGCCCTGCGCTCCGGTACCGAGGCGTGCTGCTGGCCGGTGACCCAGACCCTGCCGCTGCTGCAAGGAAATGAGGCTGTGCAGCACATGTGGTCGAGGGCAAAGCCTGATCCACTAGAGCTGAGACCAGATGAAAGGAAGCCCTTTTTGCTTTTCGAGTAACAGACGGGCTGGCCACAGTGTCTGTGTGTGCTGGTTAACGGGGATGGTCAGGGAAACGGTTTGCTGCTGGAGGCAGCCTGGTTGCTTAAGGATAAACTGAATAGACCTCAATCAGATCCTTGGAGAACGTGGGGACAAATAGGAGCTGACTTTTATGACTTAGCTTCTCTGGGACATAGCTTGTAAAGATCTGCGGAGGCGTGTTATGTTGTGTGAAGGGAGGGCAGCAGGTCAGCCCCTGTCCTCGGACACCACTTGCTTTTGCTGCAAACTTGCGTTAGCGCTGGCTGGCGAGAGCTGTGCCGGTTGGGTCTGAGTTGTCGAGGGAGTTGTGTCCTCACCTTCATCCCGTGGGGCGCGCTCAGTGACTGGAGGCGGGGTGGCTGTGGCTCTGCTCAAGGAGGCCTTACTGCTTAGCCACCCGCTGCTGCTGGCAGCAGTCTGTAAGTCACTGTGCCGTGTTTGTTGTTGTCATTCCAGCTTGTCACCGTTGAGCAGCAGCAGTTCCTGAGGGATGCGCTATATAACACTGGAATCTTAATTATCTGGGATCCAGCACCGTATCATGCAGAAATTCATGAGGTAAGGCTGAGTTTTCTCTAAATAAAATCAGATGCAAATGCTTTGAAGTGCAATTGTTAACTCGCTTCTTCCTAATGTGGGCAACCACTCATTTTAAGGCCATTCTTGTTCCCCCCTTCATTGTCATGGCTCTGTCCATACATACGAGAGTGTCCCATGCAGCTCTGTTCTGAGGAGAGCATTTGCCTGTTCCTGGTCCCTGTGCAGGGCTCCAGGCCGGGTGTAACAGGTCACTGCATTGACTTCCTCATGGGCTGGTGCCACCAGCAGGAGACCACCAGTGGCTGCGGCTGTTGCAACCCCCCTGTAGAGGGATGATCTCTCTCTGTTGGCTGCTGTAAGGTTTGTTGATGAGAGATGCTTGGGTATTTAGAGGCACCAGTCAGATATAAGAGATACTTGGTGCAGTATAATTGGATTAGAAAACTCTCTGAAGATCTTAGCAAATGTCACCTCTCTGTGTCAACTAGATTTTCAGTTGTGGGTGTTGCAATCCCTTTAGCATTCACTTTGCTTTTTGAGCACAAAAGGGGGCTATCTGATAAGCAATGAGCTTTGGAGGCTCCAGGTGAAGCAGGTAGGAGTGAATAATCCATTTTTTACTTTTGTTTTAAGCCCTGTCTGTAGCTGAGAGTTTTTTGCCCCTCTTTGCTCCGGACTGGATTTCTTATTGTCTCACCAGTTTATTCTTTTGCCCAGTCCCACCTCTCGAGGAGATGTAAGGGCGTATGTACAGCCTGGTTGAGTCTGTGAAAGCAGGGTGGGGTATTTTTGGCATTAAAAAATCTATCAAAATGACTTTAAGAAAACAGAGTATTCCTAAATATTTTTATTGAAAGTGGAAGTATCAAGATGCAAATCAGCTCATACTGTTTGAGGCAGCTGTGCCTAGGACACTTGCCTGTGGCATGGGATGCTTTGTACTCCAGTGTGGAGAGGGACAGGGGTCTGTATCGCTTAAGGCAGACTTCTCAACCTCATCAGCTATTGGGGTTTTCCATCCATTATGTGAAAGAGTGTGCTAGTAATAAATCTGACTTCTTGCTTCTGTTTTCCAGTGGTACAGAAAACCAGACTACAAGTTTTTTGAAACCTACAAGTTGTATCGTATTAGACATCCAGAGCAGCCCTTCTATATCCTGAATCCAAAAATGCAGTGGCAACTCTGGGATATTATTCAGGAGAACTCTCTGGAGCATATTCAGCCTAACCCCCCATCTTCGGGAACGCTTGGTGAGATAACTGCCTTCTAAACTTCATGTTCAGTTTGCAGAAACTCTTCAGCATACCCTTTTCAAAGACAGTTATGGATTTACATTGTTCGAAGGCTCAAAGGCCTGATTGTTTTATACCAGAATTAAAGCGTCCTGTCTTGAAAAGTATCAGCTTGGTTGTGTTAAAATAAGCAGTTTGCAGCACGCTTCTGGAACAGCAGGTCTAATCATGGCCTGGTTCCATGTGGAAACAGGAGAGTAGTTTGCAACATTGAGACGTTCTCTAAGATTTCTGGCTCCTAGAGTCAAAGCAGTACAACTGCACAGCGGGCTGAGAGGAAGGATATGGCTCCTGCAGGCTCACATCTTGTCAGACAAATATATTAATATAGGTGAAATCTAAGTGGTTACCTATTTGATTTGTGGAAAAAAATTATATATAGCTAAAGGCTTGATGGGGTGCTGGGGATGGTCAGGCTGAATTGTTGCCCTGAAAAGTGCAGTGGTGCTTCCCCCTTATTCATCATGCTAAGGTCTTGTTTGTTAGCATGCTAAATCCAACCTTCCATTGAAGAGGCTCGCTTTACATTCCGCTATTGCAAAGCTTTTCCTTCTTATTGGAGAGCAAATCTCATGACCATTTGAATAAAAAGGAGTGAAATTCTCAGGATCCCTCAGCTAAGTTGAAGTCACAGCACAGAAGTACGGTCTTGTTCCTCATGTGGACATCAACCTGCTGCACTTCAGCCACTCCTGCCTCTACTCCTGTCTTTGCCAAGGAGCAGGCATCCTTTAAATCCATGTAAACACAAATCACTTTTATTTCTGCCAGTTAAAGCCTATTTTTCTTCCACAACCTTGCCCTTGTCCTGTACCTATTGCATCATTATTGGGATATGTGCAAAACAGTTGCGTAAGAATGCAGTCAGTGGCTTCAGGGGCAAAAAAAAATTAACATTAGGTGCTGTCCCACTTCAGACAGCAAATTCCTCTGTGGCTTAGCTTTGGCCAAGTTGTCTTCTTGGTAAAAACAAGTAACCTCACCGGGCACAGGGGAGCACAGACATGCTCCAGTTTGCAGCTCCAGGTTTCTTGGAAGGGTCAGTGTAAATGAAAATCGTCATTTGGAAAGGTGGATGAAAATCTTTCTAAAGAACTTACTTAACAAGTGCTTTCACAGATGGGTTCTCCTAATGTCTTGTAAACTGCTTGTTCCTCTCATTGCTTGCAATGTCTCAAGTCTCAGTTACTGCATGGCTTTCATGTGATAGTACACATTGCTTCTATTTCCCTAGTGTACTTGTGCTATTTCTTGAACTTCTTCAGCTCAGAAAAGTAGCCAGTCACAGGATGGCTGAGGTTGGAAGGGACCTCCAGAGATCACCTAGTCCAACCCCCCTGCTCAAGCAGGGTCACCCAGAGCATGTTATGCAGGATGGCATCCAGGCAGGGTTTGAATATCTCCAGAGAAGGAGACTCTGCAACCTCTCTGGGCAGCCTGTTCCATTGCTCTGTCCCTGAACCGTAAAGTTGTTCCTCATACGGTGATGAAACCTCCTGTGGTTCAATTTATATCCATTACCCCTTATCCTATCATTGGTCACTGGTGAGAAGAGTTTGGCCCCACCCTCTGTACATGGTCCCCTCAGATATTTGTAGAGGTTGATGAGATCCCCTCTCAAACTCCTCTTCTCTAGGCTAAACACTCCCAGCCTGCTTAGTCTTTCCTCATAAGACAGCTGACGTTCAGCCAACTCTCCACCAATGCCCCTAGGTCCCTTTCCGACCAGCAGCTTTCCAGCCTCTCTTCCCCCAGCCCGTAGCATTACGTGGGGTTGTCACACCCCAGATGCGGACCTGGCTCTTAGCCTGGCTGAACTTCATACCGCTGGCCTCGGATAAATATGGCTTATTTCAGCCAGAGCACGTCTGCACCCAGCACTGCCATCAATGGGCTCACATCGTTCGTGTGCCCGTCGGAAGACACAGGAGGGCAGCACTGCCCTGTTCCGAGGAAGCTGGGTGAGCCTGATGCGTGCCTGTGCATTCACACCAAGAGCCATCTCCCAGCAGGGTCGTTCTGTATTCCCTGCGTTCAAAAGAGGCAGATGGGAGAAGGTGAAGGAATTCTCTCTGCTTACCCAAGCAGGTTTGAGATGGGCTGTTTGGATCAGCTGAGCAGAGCCACACAGCTGGCGGACACCCACGGGTCTGTGAATACCGGTAAATGGCAGCACTCTTAAAAAATGTCCTTGTGGCATGACTGTCATCCTGAGCAGTCTGCCCTAATCAGGTCCATCGGATGGGGCAGAAAACAGCTCCGTCTGGCTAGATATTTCTCCCTCTCACCTGAACTCCTGAGAAAGGAAGCCCTTCCCATTGGAGTGGGATCCTTCATGCCTGGCCACCAGTCTCACCAAAGTGGTTTGTGAGTGCTCTGGTTTGAAATGGGGACGTTTGTTTCTTTCCCTCCACAGGCATTCTGATCATGATGACGCTCTGTGACGAAGTGGACGTGTATGAATTTCTCCCTTCCAAACGGCAGACTGATATTTGCCACTACTACCAGAAGTTTCACGACCGTGCCTGTACCATGGGAGCTTACCACCCTCTCTTGTTTGAGAAGAACTTGGTGAAGCATATAAACCAGGGCACAGACGAGGACATTTATACTCACGGGAAAGTTACTTTGCCTGGCTTCCGAAACGTGCATTGCTAGCAAATCAATTTTTAGTGTGTTTAGAACTTTATCTTGACTGTTAAAGCACTTTTTAAATCTGGGTTGTCAGATATGTTAAGTCTAAGCACTGGTGTGTTTTGACAGCTCTTCCATGTTGCAACACTTGCTCTTAGGACTTCGTTGCATAACTTCTCCGAACCGTGAGGCAGTGCAATACGTTGTGGTACGTCCACAGGTGTCTGCATGAGCCACTGCAATAAATTTACTCCTTGTGGAGCAAGGCTCATGCGGCCGGTGGATACCCGTCTTCATCTCAGCTGCTGATGGTGTGTGGGAAACATAGGAGATGCTTTCTAGGCAGAGATTGCACAAGTCTGGGTTAAATGCTGATAAAGTTCAGGTTGCTTCAAAGGGATTATGACAGCTGGAAACCTGGTCCATTGAGAAACAAGAAACTTTAAAACTCGTTCCCATCATGTTAGAGCTCCTGGGAGCAGGGCTGATTTATGGAAATACTGTCAAAGCTGGCTATTGATAAGCTAAAATCTTAGTCCAAAATATTTGATTTTACAAACAGTTAAAATAACCATGGCAACTTCCTTTGAAACTGTAAGAGTTTTGAAATCATTCAGGTGGCGTTTTTGGCAAATGAAGAGGGAGGCAACTCACGATTCAGTGATTTGTGCAAGATATATTTAGACTTTTTAGTTGTTGATTTTTTTAATAATTTTAAACATATATTTTTTTAACATTTACTTCTGCAATATAGTGTTGTGCTTGGTACTAAAGAACCCTTATTTGAAAATCTGTTGGGGTTGATGTTCAAAGGCACAAATGGGGAAACTCACTGGAAGCTGGTACTTTCAAACTCTCTGCTGGTCTACCTTTGTAGTTATTGGCAAATTATTTTCTGGCATGTTTTCAGTAACAAAAATGCTACATAGCTGCTGGCCAGATGATATCCAGTTATCTTCAAACTAACCAAGGCAATCTCATAGCAGTTTTGTGCTTTCTGAATACATGGGGAGCAGATGCATTGCCTCCATTCTTCATCAACACTGGGGAGGGAGAGTGTGCTCTGCTTCTTGTGCTAAATCCCAGGCAGAGTAGAGGAGGGCACCTTTTCCCTCCTCTTTATGAGGCAACTCTCCTGTGGCATCATGGTGGAAGTAGCAGCTCCACAATCCCTGTGCTTCAGTGAGAACACCTTCTGTGTCCTTTTCCATACTAATGTATTCCGTGATGTCTGTAAAGAAAGCCTTTTCTTCTCCTGTTTTGAATAAATCCTGTGAAGTCGCTGGCCCATTCTTACCTTGGTGAAATCAGTGTAAGTATTGTTGTTCCTTGGACTTGGGCCAGTCTTGCACCAGAGCAGGCAGAGCTGCAACGGGAACTGCTGACGTGCTTGTTTCAGGGAGTCCATAGCTCTTGTCCAGCTCTTGGTGAGAGCGCTGCCGTACAGCCGGTGCTCTCGGGTTGAGAAGAAGCTCTGAGGCTGGCTTTCTGCATGCTGGTCTTTTGGGATGCATTGGATCTGACACTGCTTGTACGTTGTATGTCACTAACATGTATTTGTCCATTTGTTTGTCTTATATTATGGTCCTTACACTGTTGCTCAAGGCCACTAGGACAAGAATGTGGTGAAGCCCCCGTGCAGTTCTGTCTTGTTAAGGATTAATTTTTCTTCCTTTATGTTGAATTGTCAGGGAAAGGAGAGAGCCAGCAGGCTTTTCCCAAAGTGGCTGCCTGGGAGAGAGCCACTGCAAGGCTCTTTCCATCTCAATGTGTACCTTGTAGCAGTCCTACCTCTGGCCCTTGGTTTAAGGGATTATCTGTCACAGAGGTTTGCCTTCTTGGTTTGTGTTTAGCTGGGATTCAACCTGCTTCTTCCTTTTTTCTTAGGTGGCTTCAGTTGTTATTTCACACAACCTCATTTTCCCTCATCTTCCCTGTTGGGATGACCTTGGGCTGCATGACAGATGGATGTCCCTTGCTGTGGAGGAGCAAGTGTGCCTGAACATGGCTCTGGGAGGTCCTTCTGGTGTTCTCATGGGGGTCTCCTGAACCACCTTCTCCTGGAAGAGAAAAAATGCCACACAGGCTCCCTGGGGTCTTTCGGAGCCCTCAGTTACTTACTGGCAATAGTGTTGCGCTCGGCATGAAATTTCAAACACGCTAACAATTTTAGCTAGATCCAACGTCTAATTCATTTATACAGTAAACATTTTTATGGGAATCATGACAGAGCCTAAAATAGGCCAGTGTTAACCCTCTTCTTTTGTTTTGGCTGCATAGATACAAATCTAATATAAATTGCAAGTGATGACAAGCCTGGTATTTAGAAGAGCCAAGTTTACATGAGTGGGCAATAAAAGCTAGGCTGTAACAAAAGCCTTACGCCTCCTACAGTGTCTTTCTAAAGGTTTCCAGAATTTGAACAGCTTACTTCCTACCCATGTACAAAGCAGGAGGAGAGCAACGCTGGTCTGACAAAACTTCATGTGTTGTTGTTGTTGTTTTGCTTTTACTAAAGAAAAAAGGGAGAAAAATTAAGAAATTCAGATTCTGTGTACCTGAGTCAACACACACATCCTTACCTGCCCCAGATGAGTATAGTGGTTGAATTGCTGCTGGATCTGACAGAGCTTATCTGTTTTCTCAAAAAAACATGGTTAAAAAAAACACTCCCTGGAGAGAAACACAAGTACCCTCAGCCAAATACTCCTTTTGTTTTCTGTGAGTGCACTCGAGTAAAGGTACAGCCACAGCTGAGAAGAGTTTTTATTCTCTCTCGCGTAACGTGAAGGTGACTCTTTCTAACCCAGCACTTCTGGTGTTTGTTTTCACTTGCAAATTTTACCAATCTATCAGGGAAACATCTTTACTTGCTTCAGGTGATGATACAAGGCACAGCAAAATCAGGTATTGTTTTGGAGTGGATTACGTGTGCGTGGCCATGGAGGTGTTAGATCCTAGCAAACACACCAGAAGCAGTATGCCACAGAGAAGGAAATGCCCTGGTGCATTTGCAGGGCAGACGAACATAGAAAAGAGTCCATGGACGGCTGTGTAAATGTTAACTGGTGTCCTGAGAAGGGAGCTGCCCACAGCCCCGTGTGCAGCATGCTGTCACCTGGAGCTAACGAGCTAGCTAAGGAGCAAGCTGTGCCTCGGCCTGCTTTGGGGCTCGCTCCAGGTGAGAAGGAGCCTCTTTTCTCAGGGTCCGCAAGTGAGGGCTGCTCTCTGAAGGGAGAGCTTACAAGGAGGTGGACGTGCCTGTTTGTAAAATGAAGATGAAGGAAAACTGGTAAGTGGTCCTCCTAGCTCTGTTCTTGTATGCAAATATATATTTTTTAATTCAACAAGCTGCTTAGCAGCTGAAACCTGAAGCTTCGTGCATGAGAAGGGTGAAATTTCAGCGGGATGCTTCGTTTAACAGGTCAGTCTTGGTGCTTCTCCTACATGTAGCACTCTGCTGCTAAGCTCTGTTCAAGGTACAGGGAACAAAACTAATTTGGGGAGAAAACTTAAGCAGTGCGTATTTGAAAGAATCCTCCGTTCAGAGTACATTTGGGGAGGATACACAGATACTTACAAAGGCAAGAAAATGAACAGCTAAAAACTGTCCTCTAGGTTTGAGCAAAAACCTAAAATGGCTTGGAAAAATATATGTCTAATGCAATTTTTTCCAAATAATTCTCCAAAAGCCGGAGGAGATGCAATCTTCAAGGGCATAATGCTAAATTAACCTCCTGTCTTGTTTATTTTCTGCATGAAGTTGAGCGTGTTAGCTAACATAAGGGCACACACGGTTGTGTGTCTTCTTACTGCAGCTGTTCTTAAATTCAGAAGCCCAGAAGGAGAGGGGAGGCTGTGCCATGCAGCTGATGTGACGCTGAAAATGATTTTCGGTGTGATACAAAGATAGATGGTGAGAGAGAAGGGGAGGAGCAGAGGGAGTTGACTGAAAGTGCTTTAGTTTCTTGCAAGTAACTTCTGGCAGGAGCTAGATCTCTTTACACAGAAACAGAGACTGCCCAAAATGCAGTGAACTTGTTTTGCTGTCTGCATGCCAGTGCTGAGCGTGCTGCCTGTTTTGAAGGTCAGTGCGCACTGAAAGCTTATTTCTGGGAATAAAATCAGCTCGAAATGACTGTGTGCCCATTCAGGCAGAAATCCTGCGGTGCTCTTTTCCTGCCTGGCCCTGGAGTCCCCTACCAAAACAATAGTATGGCACTTCCATGAGCCCACTCGATTTTAAACCCATGACAAAACCCCTTCAGTAGATGCTATTGGCCGTTCTTCAGGTCAGAGAAAGTTAGATTTTAGCCTGGGCTTTCGTAGGTTGCAGTTTCAAAGAGCTCTAAGATCTCCCATGGGTTTGTGACGACCCTGGGGTGGAAAGCAGTTTGCTGTAGGGGGCCAGCAGGAGCTTACCAAATCCCTGTGGCAGACGGGCGCTGTGCAAGCACGGCAGAAACCCTCTGCGGAGGGGTGAGCTGCTGTCCCCTCCAGCAGGAAGAAAGGGCTGCGGTGGCATCAATCCCTCTTGTCAGTGCCTGGGAACCTCAGAAGGAGGCCCGTTACACCAGGATGATTGAACCGGGCTGAGCCCTTGACAGGTTCAGCCTGGAGGCCACCTTTACAACTAACCTGCCACAGTCTAAATACAGGATATCTGAGTCCTTCTCTGGTACTGGATGAAGTGAAAGGAAATTCAGGGCCGTGCGTGGTGAAAATAATACTGGTGTTTGTAGCATTTGTTTTAATTCACCAAAGAGAATAACAGCACTGATGTGTGTGAGAGTAGGTTGTATTTCATTAAAAGCCAGTTTCAGCTACATCCAGCAAGATAAAAATAGGAAAACTGAAGTGCGTGCTCTAACTTGAGGTTTATATATTACCAGGTCAGTGTTAGTTACAGTGTATGCACCATGACTTAAACATTAATCTTAATGGGAGTATGAAGGGGGAACTTTGCTTTTTCTTGCTCGCCTGAGTGTTCCACGCCTCGTCATAGATGCTGAATTGCAGCATTACTGTTTTAAAATACTTCTCAAAAATGGAGCCAGATCTTTAACTGGGATAAATCAAGGAAGTACATACACTGTCTTCAAGGAAGTTGTAAATCGTTTTCATGAGCTAGGAATCCATTTCCCTGAGTTGATATTTTTTCCCTCAGTTACCTTGATGAGTGTTATGCTATTTGATTTTCTCTCAGCTGGGCCTCCTGTGTCTACAACAACTGCAAAGCAATTTTCTATTAGGGCAGTGGAATTTTCTAGGTAATTTAGAGGCGGCTGGCTCATCCCAACTACCAACCTGAATGTGTATTTTAAAACTCAGTTTCACAGCAGAAGAAAAGCCGCTTCCCCTTCAATGATAATGACATGGGCTGTGTGAATGGGGAAGGTCCTAGCTGAAGAATTAAAGGGAAGTTATAAAACTCTTCTTGTTAGAACTGAGATGCTCTAAGCATTTGGAACAAGAAGCAACTTCATCTTGTTCGGTAGCACTGTCATGGCAGATAATTTGAGTCTGACCAGAGGTAACTGGTAGTCTATAGAAACTCTTTCCTTCTTTATAATGATTAAGAGTTCTAACTCGCATAAATAAGGATGGTGGTCTCTTATCTGTATTTTTGCTACTTTAAATTCTAGGCATTGTTTGCAACAGTGAGCAACTTGGCGATGCAGTGGTGATTTGGCATTCTTGCTTTTGCGTGGTGTGAGGTAATGGTGTGGATAAGCCGTGCATCCTGGCGGCTGTGAGCTGTATTCAGCTGGCCTGCAGCTCTGCAGGGGGTGCAGGGATGCCAGGCGTGTGAGTGCCTCTTCTGTGGTGCCCCTTGCTAATGTGACACGCATCTGTAAGAAGGGTTGTAAGGAGGACCCGGGGAACTACAGGCTTTGGAAGTGCAGAACAGGCTCAGATCAGAACCATGAGAAGATGGAGGCTGCACAGAGAGGGTAGGGCGGGTCATTTGCTCATCAGGCTCCTCGCCTGCTTACCGAGGGGTAACACGCTCTGGATTGCTGTGAAGAACAGCAGAGCTGTATGCTTATTGCTGCTTTCTCAGTCAGAATATTTTTTTTTTAGAAATTGGAACAGTATTTTCTGGTTTTGAGATGAAGCAAGTCCCCTTCATGAACTCCTTGTCTTTATCGGTACGTGATGTTCTGGTTAAAACCTATTTCTTGTAGGAAGCCAGTCCTCCTAGTTTCCAAGCTGAGGTCTCAACTGATAGCTGTTACTGAGTTGGAGTTACCTGCCTCTGAACAGCACGGAAGGGATACCAGGCCCATCCATCGCAGCCCCTCTGCCAGCTGCCCTCACACGTGTCATTTCCACCAGCAGTTTGTGTGCAGGTCTGTGCTGTCCCTGCGGCCCGGGGGCGCACACAGTGCCTCCTGATCTGAACTGGTTTGGTTCTCGCACCAAGTGCAGGTGACACAGCTGTGACAACAGCAGTTCTGGGCTTTTCATCTCTTTTTGAGGCTTGCTAAGCCTGTCCTGCAGTCGTGTATCAGTGGGATGGTCAGCAAAACCTGAATGCCAACCACGGCAACTCTGCCTGCCTTGGACTGAACTGTGACCGTTTGGGCAGGAGTGAGGTGTGAGTGGCTGCTTCGCACCTGACTGCAGATGTTGGTGAGGGAAGCTGGTACAAAGACTCCACATCGATACTTATCATAGGTGCAGCTCACGCAGTCCTTGCTGCGTTGGCTTCTCATTGATCCTCCCCAAGTCCTGCTGGGACAGGAGCATTGTGCTGGTGGGGCTGGCTGGGCAGGCTGCTCGTCTGCTGCTCTCTGACATCTGCTTCACAGCAGTGCCAACCTTGGGTTTCTCTTCTTAGGAATACGAAACTCAAAACAGCCCTCCTGTGCCAGAGCAAAGGGCGTCCTACAAGCAGGCGGGGAGGAAGTTCTCTCCAGATCTCCGTCTTCAAGATGTGTGGGTCTGGGGTACACAACACCTGCAGCTGGGGACTGGGCTTTGGTGCGGGCGTGTTGCTCCAGATTTCGTGGTGAAAAGTTCATCCAGCTCTGCAGGCCAGTCACTCACCTCCTGATGTCCTCCCGAATGCGTGCACCCAGACTGGTGCCCTGCATGTAACACAGTAATGTTGTATGTGGTAGATTTTCAACTGTAGTAGAAAAAAATAGCAAACGCATAGCCTTGATGATACATTTTAAAAAGGAAGTGGCATATCAGGAAGTTAGCTATTTTTATCACTTTTGCCATAAAAGGGACAATACAGGAAACAACTTTAAATTCAATCCAGTTTTCAGTTCTATGGCACAGCTATTAGTATTAAACCTGTGTTACCCCTGCTCCCTCTGCCTCTTTCTTGACCACCTCCTGTCACCTGAGGATTGTGCACACACTGTGAGAGGATGGAAAGGTTTCCTGTGACTCAGTGGGTTCTGGACCAGGCCCTAAAGCTCTTGTGATGGCCAAGATTTGGGACTTGGAGAAGAAATGAATTGCTAGCATGTAGGGAGCATCTAGCTGTATTTTTTCCATTTGTACTAGTTCAGACAGCACTTATCTAACTTGATTGGAAGTGTATTTTCAGGAGAATTCAAGATTTGGCCACATGATAGAGTTTTGGGAGAAAATGTGAATGCACAAAGAGAAAATGTGAACCACAGCTGATGGCAAACAGCATCTTCTAGCCTGCCATTGAATTCCCATGTCACAGCCCTCGTGGTGGGGTGCTGCTACACCTAATCTTGTTATATGACTGGGGCTTATTTTCTGTGAGGTTTGAAACTGGGAGCCCAAAGCTGATTAGCTTTTCAAGCTATGCAGCTAAAGATGCCTCTAGCCTGGTGCTCTGGAAACAAACATCTCCACTGTGTGGTGTGGTTAGAAGATAATACAGAAATATAATTTTTTTTCAGCTGACTGCCTTGAAACCCTGAAGGTTTGTTGCACTTGGATCTGTGTTGAGAACAAAAGAGCCTTCAGAGACTGGAAGCTGAAAGGCAATTTTATTCTTGCATTTTTTTTTTTTTATTTTAACTTGAGAAATCAAGTCCATCAAAAAGCACGCTTCTGTGCAGTTTCTGAAGTTAATTGTGAGTGCGTAGCACCTTGGGCATCTTTTAGAACAGGTCGGTAGGAGATCTCTAGAGATGGGCCGTGTCCTGCTTCTGTGTGGCAAAGAAGTAGCGCGCAGAGTGCCTGCTGTTCACTCGTAGAATTGGAGGCTCCGTTCTGGGGAAGGCCACAGCAGTGCCCTGCTCCTGTCAGACTCATGCAAACAGCTTTGAGCAGGAATGTGTTTGGTGTGTAGATGTGGTGCGGGCACTGCTCACTCAGGTGATCCTTTGTCTCCTATCCAAAGCGTGCGTGCCGTGAGCTGCAGCTCACCTTCCCCATCGCCCTACGGTCCCTTCCTATTCTCCTGCTTGGGGCAACACCGGGGAAGGAGCAGTCCAGCATGGCTGCAGCCGTGTGAGGGTGGCACGACTCTGGGCAGGAGTCAGTGAGCACTTTGCATTTCCCAGTCCCTGCAGTCCCCAGGGCCTCCTGTAAGGCTGGGGGACACGGTGTATGTTACAATTCTCTGTAGATAGTGGTTTCCCCGAAGCTGGACACAGTGGCCTAATTCCATCATCACTCGTTATCCTTCCCACGTTGTAAGTGGGTGGTTTCTGTAGGTCTGTGCTTGGAATTTCCCTGGGTTAAGCCATATGATAATGCTTTGTTCAGTAATCTTCCAGCATAAGCAAAAAAGCATCTTTGGAAAAGATGATAATGAAATTAATAACAGCTGAGCTGATGCCATCACCTGAGGTAACGCTTGGTTTTTGTAAAGTGTGCTTTGCTAGCATACCCCGCTGTGCCCAGCTGCAGCTGTGCGGTCACAAGGGAGCTGAATAAATAAATAAATACAGGAAAGTTCCAAAACCGGGCCTGTAAAACCATCTGCTGCAGAGCCATCATTAACTCAAACGCTGAATTCAAAAGCAGCTGTGAATGCCTGAGTGTCTCCTTCTGAGGTTTCTGGTTGCGGTGAGGTTGCATTTCAAAGCTCTTCTGCAGATCAGCAAAAACCAGAAACTTTTCACTTTTTGTTTCCAAGGTGAGGCTGCAGGGGCCCTGCTGCAATGCCGTGCATCGCAGTACTTCGGTGGGCATCAGCCGTGGGCGACAGCAGTGTGACCGCTGCACCAGCGCCTCCTCGGGAGTCACTTCGAGCTTGCTCCCTCAGCGTGTGCTCTGCACAGTCCCATGCCACTGCTTGCTTAACTTCGAGTTAAAAATTTGCTCTCTGTTTACCTAATAATGTACCTCTTGCCTCAAGTGTGAAGCCCCTGCTGTGGAGGTTTCCAGGAACCCGGCTGAGCTGGGTGGCGTTACCAGCAGCTCTTCCTTTGAAGTTGGAAGGTGTGTGCCCCACCAATGGCAGGCTTCGGCTTGTGTTTGCTTGTCAAACAGTCAGAACAAAAAATAGTAATGAGCATTCTGGAAAGTAACCAGGAAATGGTGTTTTCTGTAAAAACGGGAGAGCTGTAAGATAAGCTTCAGGAAATTATATTCAAATAAGTAAGTAAATAAAGAGCACCAGTCAGATACCTGATGGCCAAAGTGCCTGCTGTGCCAGCTTGGAACTCCAAGTCCTGGTTGGTCCTCGTGAGTGTCCCAAGTCGGTGCAATTTTGCTGTAATATAAATATTTTAAAGCCATTTTACTGAACTGAATACACTTCAGAAATCCTGTAGTGCTACAGAATTTGTTTCCACTTACAAAACTGAGTAACTCCATGCCCGATGTGTAAACCTGAGAGGTTCCTCTCGTGTGACAGATGTGAGCACGCAGCGCTCCACCAGGAGATTGCAAGAACCGATTTTGTGCTGCTTTGCCAGCGTGATTCTCACTTACCAGATTTATGGCATTCAGCAGGATTTAAGAAGTTTGTTCTTGCTCTGCTGGGACTCCGCTGGCTTTTATTGCCGTGTGCTATACGCTTGCACAAGGGAAGAAGCAAAAAGCTGCACGGTGCTGCGGTGGTGCTTAGAGCAGAGAGGGGAGCTGCTGGGGGTAACGCTGTAGGGCTTTGCTCTTGTGAGCTCTTCCCACAGCACGCGCTTTGCCACAATAGTGCCGTGTGTGAGCAGATTGCGTGCTGTATTGTGCTGCTGATGTTTGTAAGTCTGATGCATGTGTATGTTTTAATTTGAGGTCTGAGAAAGTTCATCATTTTTTATTGGTAATAGATCAGAGTATGTTGTCAATGCATAAGAAATTATGGGTTTGCTGGTTTATGTAGTCTCTTTCTTGTCTTTTGGGAGGTGATGGAGTCTCCAGGTATTTTCCTCATACCTGTGGATTCAGAACTTCTACCAGCACAGCAATATCCCCTCCGAGGATGGGGCGCAGGCTGCGGCTCAGACACTGTAAATGTTTGCATGCGCTTAAAAATACAGCGGCCTGTACCCGTGCTGCAGGGTCTCTCTGGGCAGGGGCTTCCCCTTGCAGGAGATGAGATAGGTACGGGGCCAGGAGCCTGCTGTTCCTGTCTGCTTGTCATAAACTGGGGAAAAAAAAAACCACCATTTTTTAAAATTCATCTCAGCCATTTAAATATGTGCATGTGGCCGTCTCCTGTTTGCACTTCTTTTTTCCTAATTGTAATTTTCTGTCATGCTTTTTTCCTGGAAGCCAGAGCTATTAGCATTTATTCTCTCAGGACTCAATGCCTCTGTTGATCTCTGAGTCACTTTCCCAATTACAAATTAATTTATCCAGTATTGCTCCTTGCTGCTATGAGCAGTAACGAGAAACACTCCTCTCTCGGACTGAAATTTCCCGAAGGGAAGAAGAGACATGGCTGTGGTGTGTCTTTGGGCTGTGACTTCTTTCACAGTGCTGCTAGACCGGTGTATTTATTGAAACATGCTGCATGTTTCAAAGGGCATCTGGGGAAAGTGCTGTGGCTCATTGCCCACAGGGGCCTCTGCAGTGGGAGGGTGCCAGGCCCCCAGGGTTGGGGTGTTTTGGTGTGCATCTTTTCCCCCTCGCCTTCCCTGGCCTCCTGGCACACCAAGCTTTCACACCGGCCCCGGTTCTGGCTCTGCAGGCACGGGGTCAGCCTGCTCAGGAGAAGGTCATTGAGAAATGCAGGTAGTTATCTGTTTGCTATTCAGAGCAGGAAATGCTGTTAAAAGCATTCTTAAAAGGTGTTTTTACCACAGTGAAATCCGCAGCATCTGTGGCCCAGCCCTTGCACCGAATACACTGGTGTGAATCCCTGGCGGGGCACCCGAGTCTGCTGTCCTTAAAAAGCCTGCAGGGAAATCACACGCCTGAAAAACGGGGAAATGGTATTTGCTTTGGGGTCGCTTGCCAACACGGAGAAATGTCGTGAGTCAGTAAGTCAATATCTAAAGGGCATCAGAATGTCAACCAGCTGTGCCACTGGGTTTTCAGAGAAGAGACAAAAGCAGCAACCTCTTCCGAGCTGCAGGAGCTGCAGTGAGGACAGCCCTGGAAAGGAACAGGGGGATGGCAGGTCACCCCAAAGCAGAGCTGGCATCTGAGCCAGGGAGCTGCTGCTTCAAAGCTGGCCATTCAGCAAGTTGCTGTGTCGCTTGCCTGGATCTCATGCTCATCCTGTAAATTAACCTCTGCCTGGATGGATGCCAGTAGTGGGTTCTGCCTTGAAGCCGAAAGGATCAGACCCGAGCCCCCTGTTTGGGGGACCGGGTCCCTTCATTGGGTTGCACCTTCAAGAGGCGGCAGCCCTATGGCCCGCGGGGGTTTCCGTAACCCAGCTCCCTGCCCGGTGCCTCCCACCAGGGCTTTTTGTGCCCTGTGCCCTGATTACCTCACCCTTATCTGGAAGCGAGTTTTGAGAAGTACAGCTAAAATAAACACCGCATCTCTTCTCGGAAACACGGAGGTCTGTCTGGCAGAGATGCCTGCAGCCTTCCAGGTTAAGGAGCAGCTCTGGTGCGGGGCGGCAGCGCTCCTCCAGCCTGGCACCGGGGGGAAGCTCGGGGCGTGGAGGGAGAGCCCCAGCGAGGGAGGTGCCACAGTGCACGGCGACGAGCAGCCGTGGTACAGGTGCCCACCTTCGGGAGCATCTTGTCAAAAGATTGAATGAAGCTCCTATTTTTGCTTTGATTGTTCTTCTGTTGTTCCACAAGATATTTTTATTCCAAAGTCTTCTGTGTTTTTTCTTTTGCAAAGTGAAATTATTTTGTGATAAAGTGCCGTGCTGCATTAAATAATTCTGGTAATCAAGAAATCTTGGATGTTTTGTCCTCCTAGCTGCGTGCTCTCAAGGGTTTCCATATCTTCCCCAGAGCTTGTATATCTTACGGTACTCCTTTGATACATATCTTACATCTGACAGAACAGCTAGCTAGTTGTAATTTTTAATTTTTTTTTCTTTTACTGCATTTGTAAATCCAGCTATCAGATGTGACGATGGGCTAATGTGGGCAGGCTTACCCTTTTTCATACCTTGCAGCAGAAGAATCAGGACTTTAATTCCATGTAGGCAGAGGTGGTAGACTTAAAGTTGATCATATGGAAAGGCTTTTCCACAAAAAAAAACAAGCGGGACTGAACAAAAGGCTGGCAAATGCTGTGGCTACCAAGAGCTCCACCCGGAATGAGTGGGCAGGCGTGGGGCAGTCTGTGCAGACCTGCTCCTTCCACCTTCAAAGCCCAAGCCCAACAGTACATTTTGGAATAAGCTTTGCTAAACAAATCCTTCCTATTTTCTGCTTCAGGAAGAGTCAATCAAGTGAGCCAACATTTACCATCAACGTGTTACGTAGTAGATTAACATTATGGGTTTATTCCGGTATTTAAACTGCAAGTTTGTCGATACCTGGATTAAACAGCCCAGGCAGTGGGGTTTATCTGAGTTTGCCACAGTTGGTTCTGGCAGATGGAGTGGATTTGGCTTGTGACTGCTTTAACACAGCAGTTCTACTCCTTGTTTTCTTTGTGCTCTAAAGAGAGTTGTTGCTACCAGGTTGAAGGAAATCAGCAATTCTGACACGTTGGTTAATCAAATGATTGTTAACATCCAGGAGACTTTTCTAGTAGCAGTCGAGTTTATATTTTAATAATCACTGTGGTTGTTAGCAAGGGTAAAGAAAACAAAGTCCTTCAGCAAGCGTTGATGTAATTTATTATTTCCATGCTTTTCTTGGTGGTCCGTAGACAGCCACCTGCAGCCACCGTTAATTTTCCCTTAAGCACTGCTCATGTGGAGGTGTTGCAAACACCTTGTTCTCAAAGATGATATGAGGAGAAAAGCATTAAGACTTTTTCCCTTCCTGCCTTTGAGCCTGGGATGGGTTTCCATGGTGTCTGAAATCCTGCTCTAAGAGGTTTGTGCCAGTCTGAAGTATGATGAAACTGCTACTTAGCTGCCCCCTGGGGTGTTTGGGTGGAGCTTTAACAGCAGCCCCGAAGACTTTAATAGCACTGGGGATGATTTTACCAACTCATGAACAAACATGGGCTTATATAGTAAGTCATAAAAGCCTCTTAGACCCATGATTGCTCTCTTGTAAGGAATAACTAAAACCTCAATTTTGAAAGAAAAAAAAATCACACCACCCCTCATCTCTATTTTTACTAAAAATAAACACATTGTTACAAGACACTCTTCTTTTGGGATTGAAAAGAAAAAATCTTGTCAATTACCATATTTGAGTGAGTTCTCTTGGCTTTTTTCCCATTTTCTTCCACCTCATTTGTATTTCAGTTGTCAGCTGGCCGTTTCAAGGTAAAAAAAAATAAAAAGATTTTTTTTCAATAGAAGCCGTGACTAGAAAGTACTTGCTGTTCCTTTGCCATGCACAAAGACATCGCTTGGGGCTTGGGCACTGGTGTGCCATCCCTGTGCAGAGCGCGCACCCTGCCGCAGCCCACCCGGGCAGGCTGAGAGCGGCTGCGAGGGGTTGCTGGAGCTCTGCCTGGCCGTGGAAAAGCCCTGGGGAACCTTCTTCTGAGACATTTGAGACCTCAGTGGTTTTTGTGCTAATTTTAAACTCAGAGATGTTTCTCATGGAATATTTATAGACCCGCTGGCTCTTAAAAGGCCCAGAGGGCCCCCTCTGTAGAGCAGGCCAGAAAACTTCACCCAGGACAACAAATCTTTATTTTTTTTTCCTACTCACGTGCAAGATCCGGCCTCCCTAGTTAGCTGCACAGACTTACTGCAGCTTCCTACCTGGTGCGCTTGGATGGACTGTGCTGGTGCGAAGGGAGCGGCTGGGAAGTGTTCAGGAGGAGCTGCCTACGTGTGCGGGGCGGGGGCCAGCGATGCTGCAGGCAGTCCTGTCATTGCACAGGCCTGACACAGGGATACCCTGATTTTCTGACTGTACACGTGTGAGGTGGGATCTTTGCTCTGTGCAAGAGTCGCTCCAGTCTGGTGTGAATAAATGACGGCACCCAGGCAGTTTCCCAAAGCAAGGGCAGGTAATTATTCATGGGGCCGACCTGAGATGTTCTGAAAGGACCACAACATGTGCTTAAAAACAACAAACAAGCAAAACCAAATGCAGAGTGGGGATGAAGGAAGGGTGAGGATGTACTAGGAGGTGGACTACCCTCGGAGGAGAAGGGTTTGGGACAGAGGAGAATTGGTTTCAGGCTGGAGGCCACAGTCACTCGACTGTCACTTCAGCCGGTCGCATCCCCTCGTTCCCTGATTGCTCCAGTGGTGTGAACAGATCTTAAACTGGTGTCGCAAAGCCATCAGTCTCTGTACAGCCAATGTGGGGTACAGGCGTGGCAGAACCAGCCACGGGGTTTTAAAAGTGTTAGAAATACTTGTTTGGGACAGTTTTTGCTGTTATTTATAACTGCTTGGCTAAATCTGTTTCCCATGTTTATGATAAAACAGGATTTTGTTCTCTTTGACTTAAACCTCTTGTACCTTGTGCTTTATACCTTTCTTTTCATAGCTACTGAAATTCACACTTCATCCACTTCAGGCTGCATAAGTACGTTGGCAGGCAATTTGGAGTGAGCAAAATCAGATCCTCTGCATTCACCCCTCCTGTGTTTCCTTTCAAAGTATGTTTTTCTTTTTGGCTCACGGTGCCTGTTGCTAGAGCTGTTTGTGGCTGGTACCAAGTGCATTTTAGTGCATTTGGATCGCTAGTATGACACTTGAACCCTAATTAGTGGACCTGTTCTCAATTTCTTTGCCTTCAGAAGCACTTTAGGCTTTTAAACCTCGTATTTGGGAGGTATTTTGCAAGGGCTCATTAGTTGTGAGTCACAGGCTTTGATTTACTGGATGAAAACACAGTTACTGTGTCTAATGCTGGCTGCTGCGTGGCTGGAAGCACTGGGAAGTCTCCTCTTAGCAGCATCAAACGTGATGTGGCAAATGCATTGCCATCAGGATGTAGCAGCAGGCATCCCTTGAGCTCGTTAAGATCCTTGGCTTCATTTTCATCTTTAATTATAGCTGTAGCTTAGGGTGCTGGGGGTACATAGCTGGGCCAAGCTGCCTTGTGCAGAAGCTTCTCGTTGTGGTGCCTCATTAAAGAGGAGGCTGTTTGGGTCCCGGGCGGTTGTACCAGCTGGTTGTACCTGGGGCAGAGCCCCTCTTCACACCTGTGTGCCTGTGTCAGCACGTGGGACTGTGCCAAAAAGGTGAACTCTGTTTTATCTGACCCATTTCTCATGATTCTGGGCCCAGTTATCAGTTACTGGATCAGGGCAGGGCTGCCGTCCCACTGGCCTGTCACAGCGCTGAAGCTGGAGATCAGCTTTCAACCATCTTGGCTTGAATTTTCCCTTTTATTTTACTCTCCCGTTCCTGAAAGCACTTCTGGTTAATGACAAGAGCAGTTAAGCAGCCTGGGTCAGGATTTCTGCCAGTCCTGCATGCATTTGGGTCAATGCAAGCCTGGAGAGGCTGTCCTAGTCCAGGTTGTTTAATTAGGGCGCTAGAATCCAGGTTGGGTTTATGCTGCAGATGTGCACTGTCCTCATCCCTTATTAGTCCTGGCTAATGCTAAGAAGGGAGACCTCTGAAGACAAGGGGTAGTTGGAACTGCTTGCTATTAATTTCCTCTTGTACTGGTTTAGCTTAACCATACATCTGATTCTTTGATTTGCGCCCAAATATTTAAGCAAAGTCTCTTTTGGGACTTCCCAGGGGTGGTCCAGGGGTTGGTTCTGCATGCAGTGAAATGTCTGCTTTAAAGCTAGATAGCATTTACTAGGCACACAAAAATGGGATGCAAAACAGTTCCAGGAGCAAATTTTCAGTCATTTGGCTATTTTTCAGACATTAAAGGTTCTGAAGAGCAGATAAGAGGTGGCTGAATGCTTGCCTGCTTGTTGCCCATCCCACAATACTGCTTGTCACACTGATAGGGAACACTAATAGCAATTTGGAGTTGTGTTCTCAGTAATTAAATCTGCTTCCAGGAAACCACTGCTGCGTGTTCCTTTAGAGAAGTAACTAATTGCCATCTGTTAAGATGTTCTTTCCCTGAAACAGTGATGGCAAGGGGATCTGGGGCTGCCTTTCCAGCCCCTCCTGTGAAAGGAGAGCACGGTGCAGGCGAGCACCCCAGCCCCTAAGCTGCACCTAACTCTCTGCCTCGGAAGAAACTGGAGCAGTCCCCGGCACCTCAGCGATGCAGCGAGTCCCTCCGGGCCTCACAGTCCCCTCTGCTCGCCTTAATGCCCTTAATTTCACTTGCCCCTTGCCTGGAGGCACTTACTCAACGCCGTTGTTGTTTTGTCCAGCCTGTTCTCTGGATCAGAGATTTCTGAACATTAACAGGAGGGGACAGCGGGGTGCTAGCACAGGCACAGAAATCGCTTCAGAAGTACTGTGAAATGGGAGGAAAACATCAATCACCTAAATCACCTAATCACCCTAAAGGGCCTAAGGGCTATGTTTGGCACGGATAAATCCAGTTGAATTTGTCTACCTGCTGCATTGTAATGCTGTATGTGATAAGAAATGAATTCAATGAGCACCTGTGGAGAAGATAACGCCTCCACAGGGTCTGTGTTGTTTCATGCAGCGATCCTGAACAATAACCTGCAGTTTTTAGGCAGCCCCAGCTGATTTAATTGGGGCCACACATGTTTGAAGCGATGCACGGTCGTCTTTGCAGGGCAGAGACCGCAGCCTTCGAAGTCTGCCACGTGTGCGGAGGACTAGCTGGACATCCTCACGTCTCTGCAGCGGGGCTTGGCCTCGGTTTGTGACAGCTTTCTGTAAGCAATGCCAGCTCCCACAGTTAGCTGAGGGCTCCCGACCTTCCCCTGGGTAGCGGGGTCAGCGGGTCGCAGTTACGAGTTTGGAAAGTTTGGATGGGGCTGGTGCCGCCTGGCGTGGGAGCAGCGCTTGTTTTGCTCGGATGCTTTTCCCCTGCTAGGCAATGGGAACGTCTCTTTGATGTTCCAGGCGGTTCCATGGGAGAACTTGCATTAAAAATAAGTAAATAAGTAATGAGGAAAGGAAAGTGTTGCTCATATCACAGTGAAAAAGCCAGGGAATTCTCCCCGAGGCTGAGTGCAGGCACAGAAGTCAGCACGTCCTCCTCCGAGACGCGTGGGCAGTGAACAGGGCAGGGGAACGGGCCTGCAGAAACCTTGTACTTGCTGGGAATTTCTTGTGCCCCAGTAAGAACACCCCAGTTACTGCCAGGCCTAAAACCAGGCGTTTCTGTGAACATTTATAAAAGTTAATGCTTCTGTTCTAAATGCTTCCTTCAGTTTAAATCATCAAAGACAACACAAAAGTGCTACAAGGTTAATTTCAAATAATTCCAGCTCTTCAGGACTTCCAAAATTAAACTTATCAGAGATGAAGAGGTGTGGGGACTGCACCAGGAGAAGCAGCAAGCACTGCTCCTCACATGAGCAAAGCAGCACCGTGCTACAGGTGGCATTGGAGCCCCCAGGTGCCAGCAGTTGATCCGTGTTTTGCCATCTCTGAAATGAGCTGCTGCTGCAGGAAGCAGCCTGCTGCGGGGCTCCAGCCGGCTCTGTGCTGCGGAAACCAACTCAACCTGGAACAGGGAGCCCTTCGGCTCCAGTGTGTGTTGTGCCACACACAAACACCGATGCCTTTTGCCTCCCACAGGCTTCGTTTTTCACTACGCTTGGAGAAATGGCCCCTTTACAGGTTGTCATGCAAGCCCTTCTGCACAAGAAGCACCAACAATGCTTACGGGAAGCTCTGTGGGGAGTATTTGTGTGCTGAGTCACCCTGAGACTAATTAAAAACTGTTCAAAAAGCAGCACGTGGCTGTAATTGCCCACCGAGGGAATTCTAATACCAAGTACTTCATAAGCATCCTGCGAACGTGCACATTCAATCATTTATGACACTTGTCTGTGAGTTGAAAGAAAGAAGTGTTATTTGCCACGAGGCAAATAAAGTTGTTAATCACAATATTTCCATCAGTGGGAGGTGAGTACTTTGCTCAAACACCCACAGGCATCAGGAGCTCAGATTTATGCACAAATGTCTTGGAGAGAGAGAGCTCACGTTTATCTTTTCCTATTGTATTCCTTGCAGGTGATTTTGTATGATATTTTCCTAGTGTTCAGATCTTATTTTGTTTTTAATTTTCCACAAATTGTTGTGAAGTTTTACAGGATGATCGGGCTGCGTGGTGGAGCAGAAGCAGCTGGATTGGGCCAAGGGCTGTGGCGCTTGTCTGTGGGACGCTGAAGGAGGGAGAAGAGGGGCATTTTGCATCGTAAGTGCTTGATTTTGGGGCTCTGGTGGAGAGGCACTGAATGGAGTTTGTTTGTTTGTTTTCATTTTACTATTAATTTTTATTATTTATTCAAAGGAAACCCGTACGACCCTTTCCTCTTGTTTCAGGTTAAGGTCAGAGAAGACAGACAAACCTGTATCACGTGATGCTCTTTTTAAGTATTTCCTCCCTTCCTAAAAAATACCTTGCACTTTTCAAACTGATACTGCCAGAGAATGGCTTTACAGGTAAGAGGTAAAGGTTTTTGTTTATTTGCCAGTAGTCGGAAATGATTATTCCCACCCTACAGTTTGGGCAGAAGTGCTTCCAACACAGTGTTCATGTGGTGAGGCAGTGGATGGCACAGGCAGAAGGATACGGAGGAGAGACTGATGCAGCAAAAAGCAAGGTCAGGTTTTAAGGAGAGGTTACTGTGGATGCAGCAAATTCCTGGCTGATATTGCTGATACATACTGCGCAGAAATAAGAGTCGTCACATCGCTGTGAAAATAGAATGGGTTTTCAGCAGTGGCTCTGGTAATTGCTCTGTGATGTCCAGACCCAGAGAACTAAAATTTTTCAGACAGGTCAAGGTGAACACCACTGGTGTTAGAAATTAGCCTCAGAAACAGTTTCTGTGGCTTAATGAGCATTTCCATGAAGCTCTGAAACAATGGGCAGTGATATGGTGGCAAGTTTAGCAGGAGCTCGTTGTCTCTCGTAACTAAAAGAAAATTTTCTTGGGGAGGATATACTGACATTTTCCAAGGCAAATAAGTTGCTGATACTACCATTCAGAAGCAACACAGGATCAGCTTAGAGTTTATTTTTAGGGATGCTTTTGCATCCCATCAGAGTCTTTGCATTATGTTTAAAAGCTTACCACTGCCTTTGTAAAACCTGGGAACATGCTACCTGCATTTGTAACTGAAGTACTTTGACTGAACATGAAGTTGGCATTAATTTTGGGAGCAGAAAATGCAATTATTCTCCAGGCTGGGAAACCTTGCCTTCTGCAGGAAGCAAGGATGCCTGTGGACTGCGGGCAGGGGGCTGTGCAGGCCCTAGCAATAGCAGCTGCACGTTTCTTCCCTGACCACAGAAATTTTGGTGTTTGGTTTCTTTCCTGGGACAAAGTGTGATTTTATGGGTAGTGGAACACCTTACATGCAGGAAGAAATAAAACATCTGTAAGAAATTTCTTTTACCTCAAACTGCTAATTAATTTTAACCAGAACTCCATCTCTTTTTGCAGTAGAGATGTAGCCTGTAGGGAGCTGAGCCCTCGTGCTTGGAATCCACATGAGCTTTCTGTCTCTTCGCAGATGCTGGAGATCCATCACATCACCTGCAGCATCCCCGTGTTCACTCCTTGCCCAAGCGGAGGCTCCAGAGTGAATGTTTTTGGGTTAGGCAAGTAAGAAAGGGCACGCTCTCCTCTGAGGGTTTGTGAAGATGCAAAGAAATCATAGGTTGGACAAGACCCTTAAGATCACCAGATCCACCACCACATAACACTACCAAGTCCACCCCTAATGGGCCGTAGAAGGCTTTGTAGCTGTAAGGAGAGGGTTTTAATAAACAAAAGAGGTTAAGTAACCATCTTAAATATCAGAATATTAAAGTAATTCATGGTAGCTGGTGTTCGCAAAAGCTCGGGTAACCATGGTGCTGTGCTGCTGAAAGGTTTCTGGACTCTGCGTGTTGCTGTCCACTCCTGCATCTTTGGTACTTTACTGGGTAAAGTATCTGAACTGCCACTGACTGTGGCACGTTCTTCTCAAGAGTGTTTTTTTTTGGACACCATGTGATTTCTACGTGTAAAGTCCAATGTTAGCAGTACAGGAGCCCCGAGACATGTTCATCCAAGGCTGCGCAGTGTGCTTGAGCTTGGGGTGTCCGAGCAGGAGCAGGGGCAGTCCTGGCAGGTGGCAAAGCCCAGGCCTTGCTGCCAGCCAGGGATCTCCTGGTGCCTCCCTTCCTGGGGCACCCTGTGCTGCTCTCCCTGTACCTGTGCTCCTGGGTGGGCGCCTGGCTGCTGTGATGGAAAACCTGTGGTTTTGGTTTCATGCTCCACAGCTTCACCTTACCTGCAGGCGAGTCAAAAAAGCAGCCATTTACCACAAAAGGCTTTTTGTTTGCTGTACATTAGAGCAGGATAATGGTGCTGATGCTCTTTTTGCCCACTGCCACCCGGGCTTGGGCAGTGTCTGTGAGTCCATCCAGGTGCAGACTTAGGGTCAGTGCCTGCGGGGCTGGGCCAAGCCCTGCTGGAAGGGCAAGGCCTCGCTCCTGGAGTTGAATTGTTATGTTTTCTTTTGTTTGCCAGGCCTGGAAGACCAAGAACTAATGGGCGAGAGGGTATTCTCTACAGGTGACTGCTGGTGAGAGGCGATTTTACATCTGACCTGCTGACATGGGGGGATTTAAACCCATGATTCAAGGACTGCTGCAAGTGGAGCTTCTGGAGGACAATACAGGTGGGGTTTGCTCACTTGTTACACTTTTTTTTTTTTTTTTCCATTTTTCCTCCTGCCTTGTACTAAAATGGCTTTGTTGTTCCCCCCTCCCCCGCCCCCCCCCGATGTGGGTCGTGGAGACATTCCTTGGTGCCATCCCAGAGCAGGGCACACCTGGGCTGGTTGCAGACCCAAGCCCTCTGCTCCACTTTCCCTTCTCCCACGGCAGTAATGCTGATGTCCCATCCCCACCGCTGTAAGGTGAAGTGGTTTTCACCTAAATCCAGAAGATTTCAGGTGATGTGGCTGCAGGGGGCCCCCACTCACTGGGTTTGCAGAGGGGGCTTGGGTGAAGCTGCTGTGACTCGCCACTGGCTTCAAACAGGCATGCTGCTGTTCCTACAGGCGTCCTGAATCACACGCCTCACCTGGGCCTGCAAGGCACTTTTAATGTGATGGATGTGTCAGTGGGAAGCATGTTTAATGTTTTTTTACTTGTGCCTGTCTGTGCTCCTACCCAAGAGCAGCCCCAGCAGAAGCAGAGGCTCCTGCCGGCCCTGGCCAGGCGGCAGAGATGGCATTAACTCACATTTTTCTCCTGATTTGATTTGATTCTGCCCAAAGCCCCAGAGCAATAATAAGCTTAAGTTAAATGTTTGTCTGCAAAAGTGGTTTGTAAAGTGATTTTTAACTAATTCCCTTTTATCTTCCGGATGCTCACTGCTGGATCTGAGACAAAATCCAGACCTGTGGCACTGCCAGTGTTTGTGCCCAGCACTGCTGTGTTTATCTCTGGGAGCCGTGGCCAAACACAGATGCTATTCACAGCAAAGCAGAAACTTCTGCGTCAACCAGGGGAGCAGATATTGGACATGTCAGTAGGTGGCTTGTGACAAGTCAGTGTGACTGCAGAGGTGTCAGTGTCACTTCGTGATGGTTGGGATTTCTTGCTTCCCCAGTGGCTTCAGCCCTGCTTGAGGACCACTTCAGTACTGCCCGAAGTTGTCCCACAGACCCATGTCGTTCATTGCAGTGATGGCATTGGAGCATTTCTAAAGCTGAGCTCTGTGTGAACTCATGCTAGGAAGGGACCTGTTCATCCTCAGAGCAGCACAAAAGCACGCGAGTGCCAGTGAGCCCAGCAGGTGGATTATTTGGCTCATTAACGCTTTGTGCTTCCTGGCAAAGCCAGCTCTGCGTCACGGATTTTTTTTTCTTTTCTTTCTGTTCTCCTCAGCACCACAGCTGGTGCACGTTCTGTAGGGATTTTGTGCAAAGATGTCCAAAAGAGAGCAAGAGAGAACTGTTGTGGAAATGTAGCTCCCTTCATACTGCAGAAGACTTCTTGCCCATGCTGCCTTATGCTCCAGCAGCAACAAAGAGCATGAAAACCCACCATTTTGTTAGATCTGAGGATAAAGCTTAGCTGTTGATTTTTGAAGGCACCTTCACATGTGTGTTACCTTGCTATGTTCATCCTTTATGGGGTGGTGTCATTATGGGGCAATAATTGTGGGATCACGGTCCAGAGTGGTGCTCAATGAGATGCTTCTCCTGTGCCAGATGATCCAAACGCATGACTTGGTAACCCCACCTCATTCTCTCTGCTCTGGGTGGATTAGCACAACTAAAAGCAAATATCCCCTGGGGATAAATTAATGGCTCGTGGTCACCTACTGATTGGTTTTGGCTTGCTTTCAAGGGCTCAGCTTCATGCTGGGAGACTGCCTTTGGTTTGCTTTTGCTAAACTCCAGACCCTTCCCTTGTCTGAGCTCTGCCAGCAGCTGGATCATACATGACACTACTTTTTAGCACTTTTTTTTCTTCCTTCTGACACTGCTTTATAGCACTTTTTCTTCTCTCTTTTTTTTTTTTTTTTTTTTTTTTTTTCAGGGTTCACTCTCACACTTTCAGAGAGGTGAATCAGATTTCTGATCTGCAGAAACCAACGTAGCAAAATCTCAGCTCAGCTGGGAGCTGTTGATGGGGAGGCAGGGGAGGAACCTAAAAACCTAAGTTCAGCATCTGTGTTTTCTGCGTGAGAAACCGCAGACAGCAGATCACTGCACCGGGAAGGATCTGAAGGGGGAGAGGTCTCCGCCAGCCCCCGTCGCAGCACGCAGGAGCAGCGCTGGCCATGCAGCAGAAGCGATGCATGAAGCCTGCGGACTCCCAGGACTCCCCTGTAGGCTCTTGCTTCGCAGCCCATGCAGTGCAGTGAGGTGCCTTTCTCCCCGCACCCGGTGCAGAGGGCTGTCTCTGTGCTTGGTTTTTGTGTTTCCTTGAATTGGTTGCAAATGGTAAGGACGGGTAACAGCTGAACAGTCCCAAAGTGGCAGTGAAGGCAGGATGGGGAGAGGGTGACGACAGGGCCAGTTTGCTGTGAATAAGCCTTCTGACCTCCCTGCAGCTGACTTAGGGCTGAAACTAAAACTCCAGCTGGCTGAGACCTGAGCGATTGTCAAAGTCCAGCAAAACCAGAAAAAGCACACTGCTTGGTGCCGTTCTTTTGGAAAGTGGGGAGGAAGCGGCTCCTCTCTCATGGGGTGCATATTGATTCATTATGTCTTTAGCATCAGCTTGGAATAACGTCCTCTTGGCAGCCTCTGCTCGGCCATAACCCCGCCGGCCTTCTGGAGGGCAGGCTGCCGGCAATAGGCAGCTGTTGCAAAGTGCAGCTGAAAGGCGCTTTTCGCCTAAAATTCTTCAGTCTTCCGGCTCGGCTGCGAGATGAGCTCCTCCGAGCCCTCCGCCTGCCTCGGCCCGGCCCCGCTTTGCGGCCGCGGAGCTCCACCGCGCGGCCGGCCCCGCACCGCCGGGGCTGGGGGCCGGGGGGGCACGGGGGGGATTGAGGGGGGTCTGAGGGGGTCCGAGGGGGTCCGGGGCACCTCCGGCACCGAGGGCTCAGCCCCGCGGACCCCGAGGCTTGAAATTGGCTGTGCTAGAGGAGATAGGGTGCTAGCATCGTGCTTGGGGTTTGTCTGCTGGGTGCTCGGGAACAGGAGGGTCTGGGTGGCACGCTCAGAAGCTCTGATGTAGTTACAAATACATAGTCATACAAGGAACTCTCAGGACCAGCTTGTTTAAAGAGTAACGGGGACAAAAAGAGACTGCAGCCCCCAGGGACAACAAAGCTGAAAAGATCATTCCCACAGGCTTCAGTTGTTTTAGACCATTCACTGAAAATATGTAAAATAATCATTTTGATAAAGCTCTGAACTGACCATTTTGTTTTGTGATATGATTTTCAGTTGAATATTGTGGAGCAGTTCTCCCTCCCTACTAAAAAGAAATGCAGCGCTTACCGTAAGAGGACACACTTCAGGTGAAACTGTGTTCTGAAAAGTAATCTATTAAAAACATCTGTTGAGATTTCGCATTTAATTGTACTAATTTTTCAAAGTTTACCCAGCATCTGTGCAAATTCAGCCAAGTTACCAGATGATCAGATAAACTGATACGCTGCTGTGCAGCACTTTGGTTGCAGATCAGATGCCAAATCCCTTTGCTGTGTTAAATAGTGAGCGACAGAGCAAGAGAATGAGAGATTTAGGCAAGGCAGAAATAGCAAAGAAACACGGTGCTTTCAGAGGTGGCGAGCTCTGTCCGTGCAGCTCCTGTGGCTCAGCGCCCCGGTCATTCCTTTGGGGTGTGGTCTGCATCCCTGATCTTCTGATGCTCTGATCACATCTGGCTGTGACACCGCCTGGGGGACCTATCTTCCTGAAGTCTTTTCTTGTCATTGACTTGGGTACTTAATCGTTTAAAAGTTTAGAAATCTGCTCAGGGGTACCCCTTAAGAGCCTGCAGCTTATTGATTTGCAGCTGGATGAAAATATCGAGGTGTTAAAGTTCCTTTGGAGAGCAGGACCTGGGCTTTGAGGGCAGAAGAAAGGAACTAACAATGTTGGATGTTTTTGTCCCAGTGGCAGTTCTCTGAGGATTTTTCAGAAAAGGAGATTTCTAGTCTTAAAAGAATGCAATAATAACAGTAAGAGGGAATTGTCATTTGTTCACACACACACAAAACAAACAAAACCCACAAAACAACAGCTTCTGTTTATGTCTTAACAGCAGAGTTTCATCCATTGAGGCAAGAAGGACAGGCTAGACATCCCCTGCTGATGATTTTGGAGGCAGGTGATGGCCATGGTACCTACTTATGGATACACAGTCAGTTTTCACTCTCTCTCTTCTCTCCCCTTCTGCTTGCTTGCATTTACCAGTACTTTATCAGTAGCCACAAGATGGCACAGGGCCCTTCCCAGTAAAATCTGAATGTGATTACAGGACAAATGTTTTTTTTCGAGTAGCCTGAATTCAGGCTGAGCCATGGTGCCCCAAACTAAAGCACAGGCAGACGATGCCCATGGGCATCATCTCGAGCTCTGCTGAGGATGTGCCAGGTGTGTGCCTGCTCCCCACCTTGCTCTTCCACGTGCAGATCCTTGCTGCTGCAGCCAACGCTCTGGAAGAAAGGAGGTGGTTTCCAGATTAGCATCTTGTAGGTTGGCTTTTTTTTTTTTTTTGGTTTGGTTTAGTTTTTTTTTTTTTTCTTATGCCCCAGGTTGCACATACAGATGAGTAAATCCTTCATGAGGCTGGGAGATGCTCGGCAGTGTCTGTCTCTGCAGAGTGGATCTCGCAGGTGGCTGGGTTGGCAGGCACTTGGGTCCTGGGCAGCAATGTGGGTCTGAAGACTTGTGATCACCCTCCGGCAGCACTCACAGATGGTCTTTGGGGTCAGGGATGCACAGGGCATGTGGGTGCTTGGGGAAAGTGGTAAGAGTGTGTTGTGGGGCAGTCCCTGAGGTGCTGCAGCAGGTTAGAGAGCAGTGTGCCGAGGGGTAGCACGGTGGGATGGCGTTCCTGTAGGTGAGAGCACAAGTGGTCGTGCTGCCTCTCCACAAGGGGTGTCAGCAGCTCGGCTCTGTGCTGGCACCACGAACATGGGTGCTGGGCTGCTGTCACCACAGCTTTGCTGGTGTGCTGCTGTGCTGAAGATTGAATATCCAAGTCCAGGCAGTATCCCAAAGCACAGTCATTTATCACAAAAATAACTCCTGTTGACAGTATTTGGAGAGTTACCATTTACATGGAAAAGAGGTTTGTATGAACAGCAATTATTTTCTACATGGCTCTCTCTATTCTGATCTCAGTAAATCTCATCACAGTGAATCACTGAGGATTAAATGCTGCAAGGAAAAGAGTGGAAAATGATGTAAAAACAAAACTCTGGTTGGTAACTTGAGTTACCTCTCTCAAGGAACATAATACCTACCCTGCTTTCTACCGAATAAATCTGCCCCAATGCATTCATTTCCATAAGAACTGGGCAGACAGGGAAGAGCAGACCAGGGTTGCTCTTCTGGATATTCAAGAGGCAAACAAATGCAAGCAGCTGCCTAGGAACTGTCCCAGGTCCCGAGAAATGTGCGAGCAGACAGGGTAGTGTCTGGATGCTCACCTTTACAGGTAAGAAGCAGACTTATGGTAAGAAGCTGTCCACTCCTTCCCCCTGCCATCAGCACTGAATGAAATTTCCCCAGACGTCTGTCGGTCTGACTGCTTTCTGGGTGTCTCCCTGGCATTGCATGGCTGGTTTTGTGTGGATTCGGAGACAGCCCCCCAGCTATTTGGGACAAGTGTTGGAAAGAATGGGGGGAGGCTGGGGGACTCTCCTGCCTCCTCTGTCCTTGCCTGCAAAGCACTAGCAAGGGACAAGGAGCCAGATGTGTGTTATGTCGGGGAATCTGCTGGGAGGTCATCACTGCGGTCGGAAATCCTAACGCATACCAGGATTTCACTTGCCAGAACTGCAGGTGGTTGGCTGCCAGTAATGTGTGTGATAAACTTTTATTACCATTAATTTACCTTGTACTGGATGCCTGGACTCTGTAGTTCCAATTACTGTGACAAAATCTAGCGTTTCTTACCCTACATCCTTTGGGTTTGGCCAGAGGTGGCAATGAAGACCTATTTTTCCTGGCAGACAAGCTTAAGTTCCCCCAAAAGCCACCCATCTAACCACTTGTGGTTGAACATTTTAGCATATGGGTGAAGGATCATTTGATATTATCTTCTTTTTCCTCTTGCCTGTGGGAATAAAGATGAGATATCATCAGGGACTGCAAGCATGTTATCTGATGAGTTTACAAATTATTGTGTAATCCCTGTGTGAGTAAGTGCTGCTCTTTGCTATACAGGGGCAGCTTTGGAACAGACTTTTGTATTTGGTACTTAGTCTCATTTCCAATTTGGGGTTTATATTTTTTTCTTTCTTAAATATTTTTTCTTTCTTAAAGATTTTTTTTTTTTTTTTTTAAAAAGGGCTTCCTGTGAACAGTGAGCACAGAGCTATTGCTCCAGCTGAGCCTGGAGATGATGTCCTCCTCCATGCAGGGCCTGGGCCAGGGGGGTGTGACTCAGGGAGACTAAAAATTAAAACTGAGGAGTATCAAACTGCAAAGACAGTGTTAATTTAGCCCTGAGGGCTATTAGACACCAGAAAGACAAAGAAAAGAATATGTATTGTAATACAGTAGTAGAAAAGTCAAGGTCCTTTACAAAATTTCTAGTCTACAACCAACCTTTGTGCCAAGAGGACCCACAGGAGAGCCCCAGGGCTTTACTGAGCAAAGTACTTGCTGGTCATTAAGCCCAAGGCAGGTCTTTGCAATGAGAGCCCCATGTGCTTTAGGACGCAGAGCAGGTCCCTGCTCGGAGCCCAGCCCGCTGAGCTAAGCTCGCTCCACGCAGCCCCGCCGGGGCAGCAAGCAGTGCAGAAGATGACTGTCCTCTGAGAAAGTTCGTTGCATTAGTTTCCCTGTGACAGGTCACCACACAGAGCATCAGAGTGGGTAGATAATAGGCTGTGAAAATAAAGAAAAAAGCTAATGGCTTTTTTTTCTTTCTCAAAGCCTATTAAGGCTTCTCTAAGTGTGCTAAAAGCCAGAGCGGCCTGTGCACTCGGGGCTGCAGCCATTTACAGAAACGATTTCTCCAGAACTGGGAAAGGATGAGCATGCAGGGAACTTCTGCCCGCCAGCCGCCCAGGGAGGGGGGTACCAGCTCGACTGCTCGCCTCTTTGTGCTCCGGGCCAAAAGCCGGCATCGAGCTGCCTCCTCCCTGTGTGTGGCAGCCATGTGCTGGGCAAGGCTTGGTATCCCGAGGGTGGGCAGGGGCACTGCAGCTACTCACAGCTCCAAGGATAGCCCTGGACCTGCTTTTAACTTATTTTTGCCTATTGTAAGTATAGAAACTATTCTTCAGCACATCTGTGCTCCCCAGTGTGATACATGTGAGTGCAGCCCTGTGATAGCTCTTTGACTTTTAGGACAGCTATTTACAATTTACTAATTTCATTAAAAGCAGGGATTTTCTCTATATATGTATGTGGACTTCTTCTGGGGAGCTTAGAAACTTTGCAGCGGCCATAGAGCTGCAACCACTTTCCCTGGGGCGAGCAGCTGCAGATCCATTGCAGCCCTTGCTCAATATTGTGAGAAACCAAGTATTACGGCTTAACAAAGTATTAATACTTAAACTAAGTATTAAGGAGAAACAAGTATTAAGGCTTAAATTAGCTAATGAAACCCTAAATGTGATGGGAGTAGAAGGGACTGGGATAACAGTGCCACTTTTTGGGGACGCCAAGCTGAGACTAGGGATAGAATGATCACTGGGCAATTGTTGTATGCACCCGAGGCAGGGGCTAACTTGTTGGGAAAGGACTTGATAATGAAATTGGGTATTCAAATAGTAAATTGTTAGGCTGGTGTAACAGTGTTACTAATGGGGTGCTCTCAGACCCTGAGAGCAAAGATCTATTTGCCTTTGAGTGGAAGGACTCTGAAATGGGGCAGAAGCAGCAATACAGATGGACAATTTCATCTCAGGTGTTTACAGGGCCACTAGTTTATTTGGGCAAGTTCTAGAACAAATTTTGGAGTAATTCCAACCTCCAAAGGAGGTGTTACTGTTACAGTATGTGGATGATCTTTTATTGTTAGGACAGAAGAAAACAGTTGCGAAGGAAGCCACTAACAAGCTATTCGACTTTCTGGGAAAACAGGGCTTGAAAGCATTGGAAAATAAATTAAAATTCATAGAAAAAGTAGTCAAGTATTTAGGGCATCTAGTGTCTGAGGGGGAATGAAGAATAAATTCAGAGAGGATTCAGGGAACCGTTGAGCTCCCCCTACCCAAAACTAAAAAGAGCTAAGAAGTTTTAAGAGAAAGAGGTTTTTAAGGAATTAGGAGTCACGAAGTCCAAAGGAAAACATACTCCCTTATGGGAGAGAAATGCTGAATAAAGTACTAATGACACAAATATTCACTGTTTTACATCAAGAGGGTCATTGGGGAATGACGTGTAACGCTGTGCTATGGATATATGTATGTGTAATCGCAAATTAAATCGCATTGCAATCATGAATAAAATAGCTTCACAGAAAATCCTGTCTGAAGAAAATTATTTGAGATGTTTTCTCACACCAGGCATCACATCCACATGTCTTTTAAACACCTCCAGGGATGGGGATTCCACCACCCCCCTGGGCAACCCGTTCCAATGCCTGACCACTCTTTCTGAGAAGAAATGTCCCCTATTTGTTTTAATTGTTGAAGAGTAGTGCTCTTTGTTCAATTCTTTGTTTTAATTGTTGAAGTATAGGGGCATGACGTTTCCATGTTTCCACTCACCAGGGACATCGCCCAATGCCAGGACTTCTCAACTGTGATGGAGAGAAGCTTGACAACTACCCCGGTCAGTTCCCTCAGGACGCTGGGATTCCTGTCATCAGGTCCCACAGACTTGTACCTGTTTAGATTCATCAGGTGGCATTGAGCCTGCTCTTCACTTACAGCAGGTGGGACTTTGATCCCCCAGCCTCCATCTAGGGGTTCAGGGAAATGAAAGACCTGGGAAGCCCACCTACCAGTGCAGACGCAGGCAAAGAAGTTGCTGAGTACCTCAGCCTTCTCCATGTCTGTTGTTACCAATTTCTCAGATGTAAAATCTCATTCCTAATACAAGAAATTAGCCACCTATAATTGCTCAAACACTACCATTTTCACCCCTCAGTCTATTTTCACAAGTGCTAAAGGTGCAGGTGGCCCTCAGGGACTCCTCTGGCAGCCCGAAGAGAGCTGTGTCCTCTCTCGTGCTCTTCCTCGAGGCTCTGTGCAGGAGATGCCACCTGTCACATGAGGGCTGGGATGGGAAAGAAGCACTCACACAACCCCTGAGAACTGGCAAGAGCTGTTTATTGCCGGGATCTTGCAGGCAAGCCTGCGGGATGTCCATGAGATTTTGGGGCTCCAAGCTAATACTTGGGATGGGGCCTGAGCAACAAGAAGGGAGCTGGCCGGGCACTCCTGTGCTGCAGTTTGTGCTTCCTGATGGCACAGAGTGAAGACGTGCCAGGGCAGTCCCAGGTCCATTCTGGCTGCGGTGGATCCACTTCCATTGCCTCCTCCGTATCTTCGTGGATCCAGCTCCATGGGCTCCCCAGTGTTGGGCAGGATGATGAGCCAGTCTTTGCCCGGGACTGCCCGAACAGGATGCCTTCGATTTGGCATGTTTTCTGGCCAGGGTGCCGCACCAGGGGGTCGACCTGTTCCACCCTGAGGTCCCATGCTGCTGTCAGCTTGATGTTCATGCCTGCGGTGCCAATGATATTGCTGGTATGTGTCTGTGGGCTGAGCACCAGATGTCCCTCGAGCACTGCTGTACCTGGTGCTGCTGGCACGCTCTCTCTGTCCATGACACGTTTCCTGGCAAGCTGCTTTCCTTCTTGGTGCTGCTCTGGACGGCATGGCTGTCCTCGCACACCAGGCAGAGCCGCTTCTCACCTTGCTGCCTCTAGTCTCCTAGTAGCTCAGCGAGTGGCGGGCCAGTGGCAGGGGGGGCTGCTTTATAGGGCCCCCAGGCAGTGGTGGCCACTGTGACCTCAGCAAGCCTCTGTGATGAAGTGGCCCATGCATGACCAAAGGCAGCTGTGTTGGGAGCAGCCTGGGAGATGTCCTCATGTGGGGGAAGGAGGAGGGTTGGGGGGGCTGAGGGCCCCTTTTCTGGCGCTGGCTCCCCCGGGCCATTTGGCTTGCCTGAGAAAAAGGCAGCCCCTTGGCCACAGGGACTGCCCTGCACCTCCCCTGTTCCACACGACGTTTTCCAGCTCAGGCTCTAGCCTGTCATCAGTCTAACATAGAATCACAGAAACGTTAAGGTCAGAAAACACCTCCAGGATCAGCTGGTCCAACCACCCCCCCTACCACCAATGTCACCCAATAACCCATGTCCCCAAACACCCTGTCCAAGGTTTCCTTGAACAGCCCCACAGAGGGTGACACCACCACCTCCCTGGGCAACCCGTTCTGGTGCCTGACTGCTCTTTCTATCTATTATATATTATCAATATTATCTATAATATATTATCTATTATTAATATTTTATTAACATTTATTACTTTAATACATTTTAATATTTAATATATTTTCTAAATATCTTTTCTAATATCCAACTGACATCATTAAGATTTACTACTTTGAAAATGAAAATTAATTCTGCTTTATGTAGAGACTTGAAAAATTAGTGAGCCTGGGGGGAAAAAAATGAATGGTGTGTGAATTAGAAAACACTATTGTAAATATCTCAGCTGTAACTGAAAAACTAGAAAATAAGTTTGATAAGTTTGCAAAAAATAGTACTCTAGAATCAAATAGTGTTAGATTTATTAATAGCCTCAAAAGGAGGAGCGTGCACTGTAATTATTACTAGTTGCTGTATATATGTAGGTCAAATGGGACGAATTTAACTGATCTCAAAAATATTTGGGAAAAAAAAAAAAAAAAAACACAACAAGATCCTACATAGAGTAACTCAAGATGACAATTCCTGGGGATTTAGAAACATCTGGGAGAAACTAACTTTGTGGTTACCTGAATAGAATTGGCTCAAACATTTCTTTGTTGGTATTGTAATAATAATGGCATTGTACATCTGTTATCCCCCATGACATCCGAAGAATATTGCACCTTAGTGTTGGAAAAACTCAAGACTGCGGTATGTGAAGAGGTGCAAAAACAACACTAGGAGTAAGAAAAGAAGAGGGGGGAATTGTGAGAAACAAAGTTGTGTTTTTGCAGTAATTACTTTTCTGTATTCCAAGGTAGTTGTGTAGTCATAGTAAGGAGAAATGCTAAGTAGGTAAGTGGACAGCAGAAAGCCTCACTGTTCCAAAATAAGGCTGAAGCTTGAGAAAAAGAGGACAAACAGTGTGAGAACAGTAAAACAAAGATGACAAGTTCTCAAAACATAAGAAATGAGAGATTAAAGGGTTGAAAAAAGAAAAATTGTACATATATGGTATAGAGGAAGGTCGAGTAGCTTGTGTACCTGTAGTACTCAGCCGATGAGGAAACAGGGGAAGTGATCAGGCGTCAGATAATAGGGAATAAAAGGTAATGTTTTGTTTACTAAAATGCATTCCTGATTGACAGCACGCCCGGCATTGCAATCGCGAATAAGCTTCACAGAAGATCCTGTCTGAAGAAAATTATTTGAGATTTTTCTCACAATATTGTTTGTGCAGCAATACTGATGCCATCGACAGAGCAAGCTCAGTCGAACAGGTGGGGATGCTGTGTGCAGGAACCACAAGGGCAGGTTCCCAAAGAGGGTGCGCTGAGGGTCCCATCCCCAGAACTTGTCCTCCAGAATGCTGCACCTCACTGCAGCCCCCCAGCAGCTTGTCTTCTGCGCAGGGCTGGCTGAGGTCTTTACAGCTGGGCTTGCCTGGAACATGGGCACCCCCTGAGCTGGTGGCTGTAGGACGGGGCTGCCTGAAGCTCAGAAACCAGCAGGGTGTGGGAGACGAGTCAGCAGAGCCAAGGCTCTGGACACACACCAACATGACTACGTGCAGCTCTGTCATGGTATTTTCTAAAATTAACAGGTTGCATACGTAGCCACTCCTGAAAGCCACCCCTGGGGCTACCAGAAGAGGATGTGGGTGAGATGCAGTCGTTTCTCCCCTTGGCTCCCCCAGGTTGTGAAGCTAGGGGGAGTGTGTTGCAACTGCATCTTCAGCAGTTCCTAAAGACAGCCAATAACTCTTTTGCTTGTGTGAACAGCACAGTGCCATCCTGTAAACCTGGCATCCACTTTGGAAGGGTATTTTATGGAAGTCCGGCCCTGAACACAGCTGCCTAAGCTGGAAAGCATTCAGTGTTTAAGCTTTCATTTTTTTCATACTCCTTCTCAGGAGTATGGAGATCATGTCCTTGCCACGTAGCAACTCCAAGTCACATCCCACCAGCTCCCCCCATGCATCCAGCACTTGGGGGCTGTCGGGTTAGGAAACACCCCCAAGGATTTATACAGATCCCTGTGTAAATCCTGCCTTCAGTTTGAGCAGGAGCTGCTGCTGCAGGGCCCAAGGAAGAGCTGAGGCTGGGGCTGTGCTGTGACCGCAGGCACTTGGGGCTCTTGTGGTGGGGCTCTCACTCCCTATTGGCTCCTGGCACCATTTTACACCCACACAGGTCTCTGTGGAGATCTGACATTACAAGCTCTTGACTATACGAGCGGGTCCCGTGGATATCAAGCACTGACACTGAATTATACTTATTTATTTATTTGTTACAAAGCAAGAGGTTTTCTGTATGTGCCGGTGGCTTGTGGTGTTATCCAGAGCACAAGGGCTGGCTCAGTAGTTGTGTGCGCCAGGTGTGAGGAGGGTGCAGCAAGGGCTCAGTCTCGCATAAATACACGCTTTAATGAATATGAATGCTCCAGAGCTTTTGAAATGATGGTTCCTGAGTTTTAATTAGTATCTCAAATGAGCTAGTCTCCCCACTTTGCCTGAATTAAAAATAATTTGCACTACTGCTTCCCCAAATGAATTAAGCCTTCATGGTAGCAAGGTACTTTAGCTCAAGGTACAAGATATGACCTGGCCTGCTGGATCCAGGGGTCTGAACTCCAGCATTTCAATGACCTAGCCTGAAATACCAAGGAAAGCAAGCAGAAGATGTGTTCAGGATGCTGATGTGTTGGTGGGACTGTGGATGCAGCTAGGGTCAGCGCATCACTTTCCATAGGCACAGGAACAAAGCCATGTGCTCCTTGTGGTGGGGAGGCTCCGCTGGGTGCTGGCTTGGCCCTGCTCTGGGCAGCTCTGCTGGCCTGCCACCATGACAATTCCTGCATGTGGCTCTGATGTCTGGCCTCTGACTCAGCTGTGGTGGTTAAGGTGAGAAGCTTCTGAGACATTGCCTCTTCAATGAGGACCTGGTGCTCTCATTTAGCATGGGGAGCTCAGCAGCAAAAGTCCATCAATAGGCTGAGGAACCCAGTTGCTGAGCTGGAGAAAAAGGTTCCTCAAATGAGCCACATTTTTCCTCTTATGCTACAAAATCCAGCAACCCTAGAGGCAGTATTTTCCTTGTGGTACAAGGTGGCCATGTGTTTGTAATCCTCTGAAAGCCCAGGGCTGCAGCAAAGGCTGGTTCTGCTTCTTGTGCCAGGTTTCACCTGACAGCAGTGATGCCAATGAGTCTGCTTTGAGAAATGGGAGGTTTTGACCTTCAAATTGTTTCAGGCAGGAATGACTTTGTACCTGTAGATCCCATAAGTGCCCCCGACCTGGTGTAAGATGTGCAGTCCTCCTGCATTGGTAGGGTCAATATTCCCCTCCCAAGGATGTGGCTGAACCTTGCCCCGAGCAGGGGCTTGAGGCCAGGGGAGCAGCAAGCATCCAAATGTCAAAAAGAAACATCACACCTATGAGCATCTGTCCACACACTGTGGAGTTAGCCAAAGTTTTGGAGAGGGTGCAGGCCCAGACAGAAGAACTCTAAGCTGCTAATGATGCTATTTTCTTCTGAATGGGGCTTCCTTGTTGTTAAAGCATCCAACAGATTGATTAGAAAGGTAGTGTTAATTGGGAATTAACTGGTCCAAAACAGACTGAAAGCAAAATTAAGAGTCAAGCAGAGACTTCCTGTGACAAAAAGTTTGTGATGAAATGCAGCTAAGTGGAAGGGAAAGGAAAGAAGGAACCACAACTTTTTGAATTAAGCATGTAACGAGGTTGAGAGAATCACTTCCCTGCATAAGCTTGTGATGTTGGTTTTGGTTGGATTTACTGGCACCAATTATTTCTTTATGAGCTGTAAGCCTGTCAGACTGTGACAGTGTCACTATGGATTTAGATTAGTGCAAGAGGGAACAAAATGCAGCCTGCACTTGGTGCAGCTGCATGCATTCTGAAAGGTCAAAGGAAAAAGGGTGCTTGGAGTAGCCCTGGTGAGAAGGGCAGTGAATGTCAGGGACAGCAGTGCTCTGCTGCTCAAAGGCAGCTCAGTGCCCTGTATCGGGGTCTTAGCCTGCTTGCTGAGCATTTACCTTGAAGGTGCTTGTTGCTTTGGCGCAATTAAGAGCTGACCCAAGAAACCTCCCTCACTGCCCCCCTCTGAGCCTGGCCCCCACTGTCCTTTTGCACAATAATTCTCCTTTGGCCTTCCCCAGCCAGGGCTGTGTCTGGGGGCCGCTGCCCTCATGGTACACCCTGCTGTGGTGTCACTGCCAAGAGAGGGCAAGCAATTAAACCAAGCAATTAGGGGCAATGAAATGCCGAGCAACCTGGCATCCGAGGAGGCCGCAGCACTGAGGGGGCTGCGCTATGGGGCTTCCGCAAAAGGCCCGAAAGAGGGGGCAGGTGCTCCCAGCATGCTGGAAGGCAGCGTGAGGGGAACTGAACTCAGAGTCTTGCACTGCTTTCGTTAAAGGTGGCCTTGGGGCAAGGCACAAGCCTGTGCACGGCAGGCCATGAGGGAGGTATGGCGGGCAGTCAGCCGCTGAGAGCAGAGGAACAGGCCATGCCTGGGGGGCTGCTGCACTGCCACATGAGATGGGAACAGCACGGGGGCTCGCCGTCACTGAGGAGCGGTGTCCAGCCCTGCAGTCCTGCCTCTCAGTGCAGGCTGTGCTCGTCCCAGGTGAATCTAGTGCTGAGACCCTCGCTGTCCCCTCAGCTCCTGCTGGCAGCCAGCAAGGTCCTCCCCAGAGCCGGAGGGGAAGGTTGTGCCCACAGGGCCACTCTCCTCTGGCTGCTGCCACATGTCTGTGGCCATCTTCCATCGATACTCTTCTGATGTGTGCGAACAGCAGCTTATTTGCACATGTTGTGTGTCCCCCCCCCCCAAATGCCCTGAGCTAGGGCGATGGGAAGTGCTGAGGAGCTGGGAGGTGAAGGATGGAGGCTCATGGTGCCTGGGCACAGGCGCGTGGTGTCTCTCAGCTCACTTTGCCTCCCCCGTACCCCTCGGCACTGTGCTGCCCATGGGTGAGGTTGGTCCAGGCAGGGACACAGCCCCACAGTCTCTCCTGTTAGCCCACTGGCTCTGGCCTCTCACAGGAGATTTCCTTCCCCCAGACCACCAATACTGCAATGGATACTTTAAAATTATTTTAAAATATTAACATTGAGGTAAAGCGGTTGGGAACCTGATTATCAGGCTGGTGTGGCTATTGTAACCACAAAACTTGGGCTGATTTAGATGTCACTTGACTAACCCCAAATAAAACCCTGCCCTAATAAAAAAACTAGGCAGAAGATAGAACTGAGGTCATAGGAAGGTGTTTATTTATCTGTAAGCTTGGGGTCTGTATCACCAGCATCTGGAAAATGTGCTGTGGTCAGATGTTTGCAGAAGGGAGCTGTGGGGAAATTTGCTTCTTTCCTGAGTAGGAAGTTGTGGTCAAAGGCTCTCACACAGATGAAATTATCACAGAGAGAAGCAGGCAAAGCCCCAGCCACCAAATGAAGTTCCTCGTTCATTGGGTGCAGCTCAATGTTATGGTTTGTTTGTTCTCCCCCACATTGCGTGCTCCCTGGCTCCTGCAGCTTGCTGCTTGTGGAGGGCAGCCACTACAAGTGGGATGGCGTCTTTGGGGTCAAATTTCCTGTCTGAACTTGGTTTCTTCTGTCTAGAATGCACAAATGTCTTCCTGTGAGAGGCCCATGGAGGGTATTTTGGTAAAACTGTCACGTTTTCAGCAAATGCAGGAGCAGGGAGAGCAGGCCACCTGTGGCGTGAGGTCAGCAGTTTTGCTGCTTTGAACTGTCACCGCCGACGATCGGTGGGATGGGGCAGAGAAGCCAGTGACTGGGTGAGCGTGAAAACCCCTCAGTGCTGATCTGTGCACACTCTGTGGATACACTGTTTGCAGCTCCGCTCCATCACCTGGGTTTTAGCAATGGGGGTGCTGGAAGTCAAATCGTCCACGATCAACCTAAACGTACATCAGCAGAGCTTGGAGCTGAACTTCCTAAATCACATTTTCCTCACTTCCAATCCATGCAAGGGAGAAGTGTACCTGCCTCCTAGAGTCTCTGCTGATCTGCCAGGTTCATGCTCTGCGCTATTCTGCATTACTCGCTGAGTGTAGTATGTCAGCACAGCTCCAGAAGAGGGAACGGTTGATATTTATATGCATGCTCATGCGTTTTCCTGTGCTGAAAACCAGAGAAAACATGAACAACCTGATTTGCTGAATCTAAGAGGCAGTTCTGCAAAGGCTAGCAGGCAATCTGATCTCTGACGTACTGCATTTTACACAAATGCATGCACAGATCTTAATCTCATACCACCCAGCAGGCTCAGGGTAGTGCCCATTTGCTTTCCAGTTGTTCCCATTGCACAGTTTGATTTTATTGACTGTTCAGTAGCATGCAAAGGAAGGAAATAACCATGTGCCGTCACTGTCTGGTATCATTCAGACCTTCCTGGGAGCTGTGTAATGTTACTGACGTAGTTGATGTACCTCTGGTAGAAATCAAGTATTTGGCCACGTCGTCCTCAATGAGATAGGGATCTTCACTGCAGCTGGGACAGGTGCTTGCAGCACTTGTGTGCTGTGACATTATCTATCTGTTATTGGAGAAGGGATAACAGTGTGCCAAAGACCCTCAGGACAGTCCTGTCACATCCACCCTGCTGCCAGCTCCCTTGATGTGCTGGGCATAGCTCATGCATACAGTTTGGAAACCTTTGGTGTGCTTGAGCCCAGGTGGGACTTCAGGTGCTGGGTGTTGCAGTGACACCAGCACAGCTCACCCATGACACTTGGGGAACCAGGTGGGAATCACCTCCTCCATGGTCTACCCTGGTGGCACTTACCCAGTGTCCCTGGCTGCCTGGGGACACTTACCAAAAGGTACCCTTGCCCTGTCCCCACCGGCATTTGGTGCAGTCTGTTGAGGGGACCAGCACCAGCCGTGGCTCAGCGTGCAGGCAGTGCTCTGCGTGACAGCAGATCGGATGTCACCACCCTATCGCTAACATTGGATTAGGTTTTTCATGTGCTTCTGCAATTTTTTGCTTATCTGCTACCTTTCCGTGTGAGGCTCACTTGTCCAGCAGAAACATTTCTTTTCTGGTAAGCAATAATGAAAAAAAGAAGTAAAATGTAACTCCTCGGCACTAACAAACTGCTTAACCTTGCTCTCCATGGTCACTTAGGTCATTGGGCCTTCTGAAAATATTGAATCAAGCGTAAGTGAGTTATTCCTAAAATTTCCTTTATTAAACTAATATTAAATTGTATTCCTAAATTTATTTTCCATTTCAGGATGGTTGTTGTCAGATGAAATGTTTGTTCACAAATCCTTTTGGGCTTTGCAATGTAGAACAGCTTTTTGGTACCGAAGCATCGTTACCTTTCATGAATGCTGTGCAATGGATTTGAATCCAGTCTGTCACCTCTCCTTTGCTGGTGTATTGCTAGTTCTTAACTGATGTAGTAACTTGCTTTCTAAAAAATGTGCATGTTTATGAAAAACAGAACAAAGTGACCAAAGTGGAGAAGGTGTCAGTTCCTCAGATTATTCTTTTTTAATCAAAATTTTAAATAAAATTCCGCTGCCATTCCTGGTAGTTGCCTGGTCTTTAGGGCTGTGCTGGCACATCTTCCCCCCGATCTTTGTGAACCGGGCTGCTTTCCTGCAGCTGGCCTCCCATGGCATTGAGTTTCACAGTTTAACAGTGCACTGCGTGAATAATACACGTCTGTACGCAGGGTAGGGTTGTTTGTCTGTGAAGGCAGAACCACTGTAGGACATGGGGACCCTAAGGGGTGACTTTGAGAATGAGAAAATGGCCCTACATCATTAACTTTAGATATATCTTCCTGCACTGCCTCTCTCTGTTCTGTTTTCTTTGCATGTGGGCCCACTATCTCGGGGCCCAGTGCGCGAGTAGAGCCATGCCATGCCACCTGGGGCAGCCAAGCCATGTTTGTGATGGCAGGGGAGACCTCACAGCTCAGCTGCACGGGCTCACTGGCACCTGTCAAACCACAGTGGAATGTAGTCTGGAAGACAAGTGGAAAAAATGGGCATGGGAAGATGAGGGCAATGAATCCAGAGGGCCCTGAGCTTTAAGGACACCTTTGTTTTTAAGTCTATCTGCCTGTCAGTATATTCCATTCCAGTAGTGCTCAGAAGACAGCAAAGTCCAAAAATATAAGCAAAAGCCTCTAGTTCTCACATGGGCTGTATTATAGGAGTGATTGTTCCTCCTAGGCTGAGGAGAGATCAGCTTAGGAGGAGCTGATTTTTAAATTTTATTTATTTATTTTTGTCATGCAGTTGAGAGAAAGAGGGAAAAAATCTGCTGGATCTCTTCAGCTCATCAGCTGTCACCAGCCTAGCACTTGGAAACAAAATGAGACAGAAGTGTTTTTAATGGGTGACACATGGAGATCACTGCTTGTAAACCCAGCTATGCTTTGTTCAGAGGGCAGCTCCAGACATACCCCATGGTGTAGCAATGCATCACTCAAATGCCTCTGTTCTGAATTACTGTTAGGTGTGACTTGCACACGTACGAGGACTGATCATCAGTGCCCTTCAGGCCGAAGTCCTTCCACACCTAAATGACTGCACTGCAAAGTGACCTTTCAGATTATAAACACATGGTTGAGGGGTGGGAAGGGAAAAATAATAATTAAAAATAAAACAAAACAAAAACACTAAGGTTAAGAGCATGTTAGTTCTTAAATGGTATCCTCAAAGGTCACCCAATCTGTTACAAGAAGGTTTGCATCATCCCATATAGGCGTTCCTCCCATTTCACACCACAACTAAAACCACACAGTCTAGTCCTGTTCAGAGCATTATATTTTAGTAACACAAAAACAGATCTCTCTGTTAGTTTTGCAATTTCCTGTGCTGGGATTTGCTAGGAAATTGTTGTAAAATGCCAAGAAAATGTAAAGATGAACTGAGGAGCTCCCCTCATCTCCACCCAGAGAAAATGAGAGTTGGATTTTCCTGGTTTTATTTCATGCACTGAAGTTCCCTGTATGTTGGAGCAGGCAAACTGCTCCTGGTGAAGCTTGCCCGAGCCCTGTCCTGCGGCACCATGCCGAGCGCTGGCAGGGCTTGCTGAAACTGCTGCCCTGCTTGGGGTGGGCAGGAGGTGTGCAGTGAGACATGTAGGTGGGTGGCAGCCCTGTGACTCGTGAGTCACCGCTCCCCCCATCCTGCCTCGCACGGCAGGGCCATAAATGAGCCTGCACATCGGGGTGAACATGGGTACCATCGGCACGGGGAGGGCCAAGGCTGAAGGCTTCACTTTCCCCACAAACACAGGGAGCAAGAGAAACCAGAGCACTTGTGCCCACCTGTCTGTGGCAGTGACAGGCGGTGGGCATGGCTGCGCCAAGCTGCTCGCTGCAGCCTGGTTTTGTTAGTCTAGCACCAGCTGAAGTGACAGGACGTGGTTGTGGATGCATATGTGGGACAAGCTGGCTATTTCCTGGCCCCTCTTGGACTTTTCTGGCAGAACAACTCTCTGTGCTGCCAAACACTGCCCGGGAGGCCCTGTGTCCTCATCCTGGCAGTCCTGAGGCAGTGTCCTCACACAGGTAAGTGACAGGCAGGACGGGAAGGCGAGCTGAGCAGAGCTGAAGAGGAGCTTGAGGGGTGATTTCGGCCCTGTCCACCACAGCAGCACCCCCCGACGTGTCTCCATGTGGGTGCCCAGCACTGCCACAGCAGGGCTATGGGTGCAACCCTCAGGCAGGGGCAGCCTGGCTCCCTGGGGTGACAGCCAGGATTCTGCAGAGCCATCACTGATGTGACTCATCTCCACACCACCTTCTCACTCTGCAGACACCAACAGGCTTATGTGCAAGTTTCCCCTGGAAGGGAAACACCCTGCTGTGATGGTTTCCACTGCCTCGTTTCCATCATGACATTGAAGCCCACTGTTACCCTGAAGCATCACCTCTCACAATGCCGCAGGGAGCTATTACTTGTACCCTTGCCCACCAGCCTGTGGCCTTTTTCCTCTCAGCATTTCAGAACTCACAGCCTTGTCTACCAGTGACACGTGTCATCACCTTTCGGCTTCCCCTCCATCACCAGAAATGCTCCACAGCATCAAGAGGCTGCAGCATGCAGACACTAAAAGTGCAGCATTTCTATTTGTATCTGCTCCCATCCCAGGTACAAAGTACTGCACCATACCCAGATTTTGGGGGACAGCAGCATGTAGAGGTAGAACTAGCATTTTCTACAGGAAAACTTAACCTGTTCCTTTCTTCTTCCCTGCCCGAAGGCATTTTCTTCTGCTGCTCTTCTCCTCTCCTTTTCCAGCCAGGTGTGCTTGTGAGCAGGCAGTCCCCATGTGCCCTTCCCTCCGGCACTGCTGACTTACTCAAATGCTCCTCCTCTCTCCGGGAAAGGCAGGAAACAGCATCCAGAGAACCAGAGTCCATCTCACCTTGATCTCTGGTAAACAGACAGAGGAAATCATCTTGTAAATAATTGCAAAACATACTGAGGACAAGAAGGTGATTGGTTTTACAAAACCATGCCTGATAACCAGATAGCCATATCTGAGTAGGCAACATGCTGGTGAATGTGAGATGAAAGCAGTGGCTGTGCTTGTTCTGAACATTGGTGTTGAAAGCCTTCCTGTCTCCCATGATGTCCTCACCCCATGGTGAAGTGTGGGCTGGAGAAATGGGCCGTGAGGTGGACTGAAAACTGCCTGGACTGCCGAGCTCCAAGCACTGTGGTTAGCAGCACAGAGACCAGCTGGAGGCCAGTCCACAGGGAAGTCCCTCGGAGGTCAAAGCTGGGCCAAGTTATGAAGATGCCAAATCATAACAGCCTGGCTGCTGGGACAGAGCGCACCCACAGCAGGTCTGCAGATGACACAAAACCAAGAGGAGCAGCTGCTAACACAGGAGGGTTGTGCCATCATTCAGAGGTATCTGGACAGGCGGGAGGAACGGGCCAGCAGGAACCGCATGGGGCTCAACGTGGGGAAGTGCTAGGTCCTGCACTAGGGGAGGAACAACCCCAGACACCAGTACTGGCTAGGGACCAACCACTTGTAAAGCAGCTTGTAAAGCATTACAGCTGGCAAGCAGGCAGTGATCGTCTCCCTACATGCTCTATTGCACACTGATTATTGGTGAGACAGCTCCCTACCAGCTCTATTACACACTGATTATCCACACCAGCTAAATAGCCTGTTAGCGAGCCCTTTGGGGCTTACAGCCCTCTCTCCCTCCTCCAATTCAGTCAAGGCATGGCCTGGCAAGCGAGGCTCTTTGCCACTCATGTGAGTCTCCAAGGCTGTGGTGAAACCCCATGAAGCTCTCGCTGCTCTGGCTGTGCTCAGACAGGACTGAGGCTGGAGCCCCGCCACCAGCTCCTGCTCCACCCCTGCTCCAGGCACCAAACCCACCCCAAAGGGACCTTTGGGTGCAGACACCTCCATCTGAGGAGGGCCAGGGAGAATTTTTCCACCCTAGGACGCAGCTATGCCACGCACTGCTCGGTGTTTCCACCTCCCTTCCCAGAGCTGCACAACCATGACTCACTTCAGCACTTAGCTGCAGTGCTCTGCACATCCAGCTGCACAAGTGAGCTAGCTATAGGTAGCGTGTCTTCATGACCTTACCTAGCTAAGGTTTGACCACAGCATTTCAGCTCTGCACTCACGCAGTATCCCCGCTAACCAGTGAGCACAGCTTTGTAGGCAGCACAGAATGAGGCACGGAGCCCATACTGGAAAGCATTACAGACCTTTGGTCAGCAGACTGATGTTCAAGACCAAGCTGACATAAGATCCTTTCCCACACAGGAGGAGGAGGTGCTATAGAAGCCTTCAAGTACTTGTGAGCCCTTGGTGCAGTCATCTGCCTCTGTGCAGCCCGTGCCTGGCCTCCCACCCGGCTCCTCCAGGCGGGGATGCGCACACCCCACCTGCCCTGCTACCAGCGGGACCTGCTGCTGATTTTGTGGCATTAAACCCACAGGTAACTTCACTTTTTGCTTCTTTCTCTCTTGCTCAGGGGCCTGCTGTGGCCAGGAGGCAGGACCGGAGGGTGGAGGAGGCACCCTTTGGAGGACCCATTTCTCCACACCACTGCATTCCCTTGTGCAGACCTGTTCAGCAGGTTGCTGTCACTGAGACTTCTCTGTTCTTACTGAGGTGTTCAGGAAGATCACAGCATGTTACTTTCCAACAGCATCTGGCAACTGGAAACTAAAGTCTTCCCACCATGGGAGATAAGTAATTCCAGAAGAGTTTGTTTGCTTGCTTGCTGGCTTGCTTGCCTGCTTTTTTTTTTCCTGTCTAAATGAACCCTTGCATCCCCTTTCAGGGTCTTTTGAAGCAGTTCTGTTTTTTATGATGACTACCTTGTTGTTTTCCTTAGTTTGACTTACCTCACAGTATCCTTTTCATGGACCAGTTTGGGCACTTCAAACCAGTTGGTGAAGTCACAGAGGATGAGGAGGTGGGGAGGAAGGGACTGTTAGTTTCTCCATCCTGGGTAGGAGCCATCAGAACTAGCCTAAGTTAAACAAATTACTTCCAGAGTTAACTACAGGTGGGAGTCCTCAGGACTGTTCTTGCAGAGCAAAGCATGGGTTTTGGTGTGCTCTTCTACGGCTGCAGAAGGCAGTCACATGCCCAGCCCTTCAGGTCAAGGGATTTACAGACAGATAAGCCTGAAAGAATATGGGTTTCACAAGAATTTTGTGGCTCAGCTCATCGTGTTCAAGAGAGCTCTGAACAACAGGGTTAGCTCAGTGCCCAGGTTTCTTTATGCTATTTGAAAAAGAGAGGAAAATCCCTGCACCTCAGTGCTGGGGCAGGACCCTCAACTAGGGCTCTTCTGACACAGAAGCAATTTCTCTCTCACTCCTTCTGGCCGTGCTTCCCCGCAGTGCCCAGGTTACATCAGCACCCTTCTGAGGTGCTGTCCAGGCCAAGTCTAGCCTCATGCCCATCTAGCACATTTATTAAATCTTTGCTGACAGCTACTCATCCAATTTATCAGGAGAATTGGTCCAATTCAGGGCAGTTGCTGCAGAGGTGGACAGTTCTGGTTACAGTTGTATTTATCATCCCTTCTCCCACGAAGGCAGAGGTGTAGCAGAGGCTGAGCTGCACCCTATCCTTCCCATCCCGTCTTCCTTCTTTCTCTCCCTCTGCCCAGTCCCAGGTCCCTTCCCTCACCCACCCCAGCAGACCCCCTCAGCCCCTGTGCTGTCTTTACTCATTTCATCCACCACATTCACCCTTTGCTCCTCTGCTACCCACTTACTTATGAGCACCCCCTGCAAGAAGGGAGGAGGATTTTACATGCAAGGTGCATGCTCCAGTGCTGCTGCTTCTCTGTGGGCATCCCGCTGGGTGCTGGCCACTCCAGCGTTGCAGTGACACCCACTGGGTCTCCAGCCTCCAACTCACTTCTCTTCCTCCAAGCTCCCTGTTTGAGGTCTGGAAGGAGCTGGAGAAAAATGAGGCCAGCTCTGGCCTTCTTCCCCAGGCAGCCACCAGTTCCCATGGTGGGGGACAGGGGCTGACCAGCTCTTCACAAACCATGGAGGACATGCTACACTGTACTGGTGGCTTTGTCCTGCCAGCCCCAGCCTGCTCCTGGTCCTCCAGCAGCACTGAGATGCTGTTTCACAGCTGTCTCTGTCCTTTTCTCACAACTGTAGGTTGCTCTGTTACTGCAGTCATCTCCTCCCCCCCACCCCCCAGCATTTCCAGCAGCCACAGGATATTCTAGCTTATCAAACAGCATCTCATTGAAGACACGTCATGCTCAACCATATCCCATCTGTGCTGATTTAAAACCCTCTGCTTGTTTCCTCCCTCCTCCCCACCAGCCCTGGAGTTCCTCCTGGCAGGGAGCACTTGCAAGCCCTGAGCTGCAGGGCAGATGGCAGATGCTGGGAACTGCAATTGGGCCACATCTTGAGCACCAAAGCCGGTGTCTGCCAGAGCCCTTTCACACTGCAGAGCACACCAGCATGGTTTGCCTGCATCATACTTTGGCACAGAGGCTGCTGCAAGCAGTGTGGCAGCACCAGGGCCAGTGCAAAGCAATCTGGGCATCGGACACACCAGCAAAGCCACTTAGTGCTCGTGCAGGTAGTGAGCATAGTGGTGTGGCAGCTTTATCCCGGGATGAAGGTGTTTCCCTGCTGCTACTTGATGTGGTTCAGAGAGGTTTTCCTTGGGTGACAGCTAGCAGCTTGCTCCCAGGGCACAGGCTGCAAGCAGCGAGGTCTGTTGGGACACCCAGACCTCAGCATGCAGTAATTAGTTGAGAGCTCTCTGCAGAAGTCACATTAATGTCTGCTGGTGTCCAACACACTTGTCTAAGCCCCCAGCATCTGTGTTATTTGTGAGTCAATCAGTTACATCAGAGCAGAAGCCTGACCTGACCTTGGAGGCAGTGCCCTCACCATCTGACCACAAGGTCTGCGTGGCTTGCAGAGGCAAATGACTGCTTAACTAGGTGTCTTCATCTGCCTGAGAGCTGTAGGATTTCACCAGATTCCTCACCCTTCCACTCTCCCATTAGAGTGACAAATACTTGAAATCAAAAGGTTGCATTCTTTCCAACGTGCATCGAGATGCAAGCAGAAATTCAGTGACATGCCCAGAATCACCAGTTCAGAGAATGTGTGCACATTGCACGGAGCTACTCTGCACAGGATGGAGCCTGATAGAAACTGATTTTTATCAGCCCCCGAGATCATACTCTTCACACAACCAATGCTCTTGTGAAGCATCTAGTAGCTGGTGTGACAGAGGCTCTGGACCTAATGCTTATAGGTTTCACAAGGCAGACTGGATGCTTACCTTGAGAAGGAACCATCTATAAAGCCCTTGTCTGTGGCTCCTTGTTCTGCACCAGCATTTCCTCTTTTGGGTAAGTCTTTCTGCTTTACATCTGTAGACTCGTACTCTCTCCTGGAATGAATGGGCCTAAAATTATGTTAATCTTTCCCTCCTTGCCAAGAAGGTGGAGAGCAGCATGTCTCACTCACGCCTGTAAGGTTTTGAGCATGGCTCTGGGATGAAGGACTCAGATTTAGCTCTGTTTTCCTCAGCTTGGAGCAGGAGCACTGGGTTCACAAGGCAGCCCAACGGCACAGAAACCTGCCCAATAAGGGCCAGAGCACGATGGTGCCCACTGAGTCTACCCCTTGCCTCCCAAGCCAGCTGACCTGTTAGAAGAGCTTTTTGCTCACGGATCATGCTAGACTCTTGCACTGGTTGCTGCAGACCCTGCCTAGCTCAAAACCAAGCTGAGTCTTTTTGCCTCATCTGCACAGACTGGCTTAAAGAATTGGTGCTCCCGTTGTCACAGCGTGCCCCTACTATCTATGGGTTCTAATCTGAGTGCTATTCCCCTCTCCCATTCAAGAGTCCACTATTTAATAGGGGCTGCCTGCCGTGTCCTGCTGGAATTGCATCCAGAAATATTTACTCATGAACTGAGTAAGCATAAGCAGAGCCTGACACAAGGCTGCATCCCAGTTACAGGCTGTCTGAGACAGCCATTTGTGTAGACTCAAATCCATATTCATAACAGTGTAGATATTTAAATAAATACCCTTTGTTTATAGAAGTCATGCATCTGTTGAGAGGTAGGAGAAAAGTCTTAACCATTTTTTCCCCATTTCAGGTCTCAGAACATCACATGCCATCCACACATCAGGACAATGAGTAAGTCCAACAGCTGCAGTGTAGCAGATGTAGAAGTGAATCGCCACGTTCGTCTCACTGAATTTTCTCTGTATATCATCATTTTCTCTTTTGGAGCAATATTTAATGCCCTTGCCCTGTGGGTGTTCTTCTGCAAAATAAAGAAGTGGACAGAAACCAGGGTGTACGCAATCAATCTAGTTTTTGCTGACTGCTTCGTCATCTGCATCTTGCCTTTCATGGCTTATTTGATTTGGAATAAGTCAGTCCGAAATGAACTCTGCCAGTTTATAGAGGCAATGTATTCTATCAACATGGTAGTGAGCATCTACATAATTTCATTTATCTCCATTGATCGATATATTGCCATAAAGTACCCTCTGAAAGCTAGGACCTGCAGATCTCCATCCAAAGCTGCCCTTCTCTGTGGGCTTCTGTGGGTCTCTGTTATAATCGGTACAACCTTAAGATTTCAAAAGAGACATGCTACTTTCTGTTTTCAGAAGGATGCCACCGTATCTACTGCTCAGTCCATGCTTTCCATTTTCTTCGTTTTCACTCTTCCATTAGCAACCTTGACCTTTTGTTCCATAGAAATCATCAGGAACCTTAAGAAACAGCTGAAGACAAATTCACTGGAAAAGAAATTAATCCAGAAAGCTCTTTACATTATTTATGCAAATCTGATTGTGTTTCTAATATGTTTTCTGCCAGCCTGCATTGGGGTACTTTTCAGGTTCATAATGGAGTACGTTGGAACTAGCTGTTTCCTGATCCAGGTCATGATGGACTTCTTTGCCCTGACGAGGTGCATTGCCACGGCCAACTGCTGCCTGGATAGCGTCTGCTACTACTTCGTCACCAAGGAATTCCAAGAAGCCATTCTGCTGCCCAAATCCAGCACTGACAAAACAAATCAGACCCAATCCTGGCAGACAACCACTTGCTAAAGGAAAGGAAGAAGAATACAAACCAAACCACCACCACCACCACAAAAATGCAATGCCAAGAGAAGGTGCAGCTTCAGTGTTACTGGATAACCATCGCCCTTTCGTTCCAGGGACAGCCTTGTTATGTCTATCATTACCAAGTTAATTGTAATTTTTATTATACGTGTCTATTAAACAAATCAGTTGTTTCATACAGAGGTGACAGAGGTGTAAAAGCAAGTATGTGATGGCTGTTCGGTAACATGGCTTCCTTCTAGCACCTATCTGTTACTCTTACAGGAAGACAGGTGACCAAGTATGTCACCCTGGTTTATTTCACTTTGCAGCTAAAGACAACTTAACCTTATTGCCAGCACAGTATAATACATCGTGCAGGTGGTACCACTGTATTCCTAAGTGCATGCACCTACAAAACAGCCCAGACTCTGCTGCCTGCTCATCCCTTTCAAGATGACCAGTCAGATTGATGTGCAGCAACACTTTAAGGATGAAAACAAGCCATGGCCACTGCCATAAAGGCACAGAGCACAGATCTCAGACTAGGGTTCTCCTGCTGGCTCCGCTCCTGAGCCCAGCCCTACAGTGGCTGTCCCTGGGGGGCTGCTCCTCCCCACCATAGTGGAGAAAGGGCCCCTTTGAGCCCTGCCTGGACCCTCACCACCCAGGCACCGCTTTTCCCTGGGTTTGTGTTGCGGTGCCAGGCTGGTGCCCAGGTCCCTGGCAGCAGCAGGGGGTCACAGCTGTGTCCAGGTTTCTGCAGCCTACCCATGCTGTCACCTTTGGGACCACAAGCTCAGATGACACAACTGCATGGGACAAATCCTGGGGCATCAGAGTCTGTCCCTGGGTAAGCAGGGCTGTGCTGGCCACTGGAGGAGCTGCCCTTGCTTTGGCTGCCCCAGGGCCAGGTGCTGACATGTGTTGGCTCAGGTACTCGACATTTCGGGGGAAGATGCCCTGTAATGCATTGCTACCAACCTGACAGTCAGGAGGGAGGTGGGCTGGAGGTGAGGGGTGTTCACTGTGCCTCTTGCATCCTGAGCAGGCACACAGGTGGTGTAGGTGAATGGATTTGAGAGTCAGACCTTCCTTGCAGCACCAACAGATGCTAAAGGCCCATGAAGTCATCACAAAGACTGTAAAAATACCCCAGGGATGCTGTTAAACATGCTTCCAAAGGTCATGACACCTTCCTCATACCTACAGTTCACTCTTCTCTCTCTTGCCTGTGTCTTGGCGGGGACTGTCATTACTGGCAGGGGCTTTCCCATGACACCAATAAGCAGCATTTAGAATCAGCGGGCAAAGGACCAGCCTGTCACACCCGCCCCCATCGTGCAAAGAAACCAAAGTCAAGCACGCTCTGACCCTCACCATGGGCCCAGCACCACAGCTATACAAGCACCAATGTGCCCCCATGCCTCCCTCAGAAAAAAAGAAAAAAGAAAAAAAAAGAAAGAAAAAAAAAAAGCTGCTGCCCTCCGTGCTGCCCAGGGCTTGCTCCACGGCCGCACTAGAGGCTGCACAGGATGCTGGGCTCCTGGGGGGTGCTTTTGCTGCCAGAAGGGCAATTTGCAACCATTATGGGTTTGATGTTAGAAGGGATTTGTTTTCCCACAACTGAAAATATTAAATTTTAATTGCTTGTTGTTGGGGAGGGAGGGCGTAGGCTGGGTGCAAAACCAGCGGTGAAGCATTGAGTGGATGCGAGAGGAACAACAGAGGGCACCAGAGATTTGACTGTCCCAAAGAGGAGGTAATAAATGAAGCACTTTGGGGGAACAAGAGTTCATTGCTGTGCTTCAGCTCTTCGGAGCTGTTGTCAGCAGCTTCCTGGGTGGCCGTGCCCTGCGCAGAGCATCATCCTGCACCCACAGCCTCGGCAGATCTCCTGTGCCACTGCGACCTTCCCAAGGACCAAACCCAGCAGGCAGCCCCACGAGAAGCAGGTAACTTTTCATTCTTCCTGCACAGGTGTGTGGCAGTGTGCTCTGTTTCCTCAGCTCTTGAATGAAGCGCTCCCCAGGGCTGCCCTGGTTATACATTGGCACACAAGCACCTCGGATTCCTCCTGCCTTCACAGATGTTGTGCTTTCCTGTTTGGCACCCACATGTGCTATTCAGGGGGGTTTCCATCCCTTGCTGTGGTCTTGTACCAGTGCTGCTCACCACGCACCTTCTGCAAGCATAGGGACACTGCTCCAGGCATGCCGAGGCACGAGACCTGGGAGATTGTCACAGGCTTAGCAGGCTCGTAACGGAGTTGAGGGGCTCAGCTGCTACTTGGGGCAGCTCTGTGCATGCAGAGAGTGGCTTTTCCACTGCAGGGTGGTTGCAGTAGGCTGGCAGGGAACAGCTGGAGGGTATGTGGTAGCACCTGGGAAGCTGGCAGCTCAGGAGAGCTGGTTTCATGGTAGTCCCTCCATAAATTCCACCCTGAAAATTGCAATGTCCCGCTATTTCTGTAATGCCATGCCATCTCTGGTGCTCGGGAAGTTGCTGAGCTTTCTTCTGATGTTGCTGGATCCGGCTTCCAGTCACAGATACTAAAAACATTTCACTTAGTTCATGCAGTCATATGCTTGCTCTGCAGTTTAGATACTAAGACCCAGAAAAAGCTGACTTATAAGGCAAAGTATTTACAAGAGATGATAGGAATCTGTGTGTTTTATTTCCCTGCCTCACTGTGTAATGTTTCTTACAAGCTGCAGACTGAGTCTGATTCATCCTCCACGGCATCCTTGCTGCTAGCAGCTGCCCTGCAGTATTTAAAGGAATACCAGATGGTAGGCTAAAGTCTTGGATTCGTGTCTTGCTCTGGTAGCGTTTTGGCTTCCTGTTCTGAAGGTTGAGATCAGACAGGCTCATTTTCCCTTCTGTCTTTTGAGACCAGCCGGCTACCTGCCGGGGCTGGCGGTGCCCATGGGGGGCCATTCCTCCCTGCGGCCCCCAGGAGGAGCAGGCAGGTGCTCGGGGCCACCCCCAGGAACAAAGCCACCAGGGCTATGCCTCGGCTGGAGGGGCTCGGGTCCTGTGTGGGTCTGTGGGCCTGACAAGACCCACTGAGCCCATGGGGTGGCTTTGGCAGCAAGGCAAGGGTCTTGGAAAGCGAAAGGGGAATGCTGCCCAGCTCTGCTGTGAGCTGCCTTAATGCAAGAGAGACAATAGTTCGCCAGTAGGGACTACGAAATTGTCAGCCTGCTTTGGAGACTCTGCTGTTGCCAAAACCCTGAAAGGAGGCTGGAGGGAGGGCAAGACAGCCTGAGGCCGCCACCCCGCAGCAGTTCAGGAGGGGTTTGCCTCTGCAGATTTTTGTCAGCTGGTGGAGAACAGTGCTGCTTTGGTGGCTGAGGGTCCATGCACCCTCCCCAGACACCCCTGTGTGGTGTGTGCAGGGCTGTGGGGAGTCCTGCGTGGCACCTCGTCCTGCCAACAGCCCCCGCGTGTGGTGCAGGGGGGGCAAGGAGCCGCAGGGCCATGAGCGAGGGCAGTGCAGCGGGACCTGTCCCCGAGCTCGGTCTCTCACCTGCACCCTTCTCTTGCAGGGACAGCCGGCCATGGAGAACTGCACTGATATCAACAGCACGCTGCAGAACGCTATTTTGCTCTTTCAGCTGATCGTCTACATCCCAGTCCTCTCCTTTGGGCTCCTGCTGAACACAGTCGCCTTCTGGGTCTTCTGCTGCAAACTCAAGAACTGGACTGAGACCAGGGTGTACATGATCAACCTCATGGTCACAGACTGTTTCCTGCTCTTTGCCCTGCCTTTCATGATATATTTTACCAAGAACAAGCATCCCATAGATGACTTGTGTTTTGCTGTACAGATGATATATTTTACGAACAGGCCTATGAGCATCTACATCATCATGCTGATTGCAATCGATCGATACATTGCAATCATATTCCCTCTAAAAGCAAAATCTCTTCGATCCCCACGGAAATCAGCTTATGTCTGTGGGTGTCTTTGGATAATACAGATAATTTATTCCTTCTTCCAGCAAAAATTTCAAAAAAGTAAAGAAAAATTTTGCCTTCAGAGACATTCTACTGAACCTAAGTATTTAACATTAGTCTCCATTTCCTTTGGATATTTTATTCCTCTAGTGATTATAATGTTTTGTTCAGTAAAAGTCATCAAATGTCTCAAAAAGAAGATGGCCAGCAACCTTCATGACACAAAGTTAATCCAGAAAGCGCTCCACATTGTTTCTGTGAATTTGGGTGTGTTCACCTTATGTTTTTCACCTATCTACATCACACTGCTCCTGCGGTTCATAGCAGAGGTTGCTAAAGCTTGTTTTCTGCTCTCAAAACTTAGAGTCTCTATTCAGATTTTATCATGCTTGGCAAATATGAACTGCTGCTTGGATGCATTTTGCTATTACTTTGCAGCCAAGGAATTTCAGGAATTTTCCTCTCTGCTCCCCAGTTGTATATTGAAGAGGTCTAAGGTGAATCAAAACCAAGAGTCACAGCAACCCACTGAGCAAGTTATGTTATAAAAAAATGTTTAATGCACTATAGATGTCAAGAGCCACACTGCTGCTGAAGTTTTGAGGAAATGGGGCTACCTACAGTATTTGCAATCCTGCGTATAGGCATACCTGCAAAAAGGGGTCTCCTAGTCAAGAGAGAGCTCCACATGGTATGGAAAACAGATGATAAGGCCATTTTTTTTGGCCACACGCTTATTTGTACATATCATGCAGCTAAACATAAGAAACTTGGCACCTTTACAGCAATGCATAAAACCAATTCTACTACTGTAACTTTTGGTCATTGAGGAAAAAGGAAAAAAAAAAAAAGAAAAAGAAAAGCCACTGTAATACAATGTCAAGCCTAATATATCTGTGTCACTCACACCAAAGAAGTTACCTGTGCAGTGGTAGTTTCCTCGGTATAAAATGTCAATGCCTACAGCTATGACCAGGATGCAACTATCACTGTGCATGGGGTAAAACACAGGAGTCAGGTAGTGGCAAGACACTACTGTCCTATTCCTGCCATGTAATGCTTTTATTAGCTTACAGCAACACCTTGACATTTGTAAGACAAAAATCATTGTGGATATAAATAAAGCTATAACTGCAAAGTATTGTGGGCCACATAACAGACCCTTAGGAGCACAATATAGCATGTGTGTATCAAGTATAAAGCTGTGAAGACCTCACATCACTTAAATGACTTCCATAAGCCGTGGTGAAGGCTTTCTGCTATATTTCAACAGGGTAAAATCTTTAATTAGTGTCCTGTCTGGTTAGAGGTGAGCGTAGAATCATAGGATCATTTATGTAATGAAAGGAGAAAAAAACATTAAGACCATCAAGTCCAACCATCGTGTAACACTACCAAGTCCACCACTAAACCATATCTGTAAGTGCCACATCCACGTGTCTCTTACATACCTCCAGGGATGGCGTCTCCCTGGACAGCCTGTTCCAATGCTTAACCACCATTTCCATGAAGAAATTTTCCTTACACCCAATCTAAAACTTCCCCGGTGCAACTTGAGGCTGCTTCCTTGCATCCTATCACCTGTCACCTGAGAAAGAGCCTGACACACACCTCGCTGTAACTTCCTTTCAGGTAGCTATACAATGTGATGAGCTCTCCCCTCAGCCTCCTCTTCACCAGTCTAAACAACCCAAGTTCCCCCAGTTGCTCCTTCTAAGTCTTGTTTTCTAGTCCCTTCAACAGCTTCGCTGCTCCTCTCGGAACATGTGCCAGGAGCTCAATGTCCTTCTTGGCACGAGGGGCCCAGAACTGAACATAGTTCTCGAGGTCCAAGCTCACCAGTGCCAAGTGCTTTGCTGCACTTTTTGTAAAATCTAAGTGCTCCGAGGCTTATAACTAGGCAGTGTACTTGTTGGTACAAACAATAAATATTCTTTTGCCAGAAGAAAAACAAGATAGAAGTAGTGGAAAAAGTGTGCAAACTGCTCTTACTCTGTAAGTGATGTCCACTAAAGTCAGCAAGAGCCCTTTGCATCAGACCTCACAGGGAAAGGCCTCCTGACTTCAGCTGTGGATTTTCGACTTGTTATCATAGTTTCATATGTTGCTTTTGTAAGTGAGTTGGACCCAGCAAGACCACACAGCCTTTAAACAAATTTTAAAATCTCTTTGAAAACACAGGGGTCCGCATGCATTCCTGCATTACTGTCTCATTCCTAAAAGGTTACCAGCCCTAGCAATGCCTAGGAAAGGGGCCAAAGTTGGATGTGAAGGGCCTGGTGGAGCCAGCTGGAGGCAGTGCTGAGGGAAGAAGAGGTGGATGCAGCTGGGAAATCTGGGCTGGCTCTGATCCTACTGTGTGCAGGTCCAGCCAGGACTGTCCTCACCTCCTGTCTGCACAGCTGATGGTTCTCAGTTCACCCAGACCCTCCTATTCACAGCCACTAACTCTGACACCCGCACACTGCACCTGAGTCCCACTCACTCAGGCAGGATCCTGTGGTTTTGCAAGTTTTTTTGTTGTTTGTTTTTTTTTTTTTTTTTTTAGAATCAACCCTCCCTAAACATCCATGGGACAAGGTTTTTGAAGGTAAAGAGGCCCTAGATAGTTGGTTAGCATTCAAGGACTGCTTCTTCCAAGCTCAGGATCAGAGCATCCCAACAAGTAGGAAGTCAAGAAAGAGAGCCAGGGGACCCGCATGGTTAAACAGGGAACTGCTGGGCAAACTCAAGTGGAAGAGGAGGGTCTACAGATCACGGAAGGAGGGGCTGGCCACTTGGGAGGAATGTAAGGCTGTTGTTAGAGGATGTAGGGAGGCAACCAGGAAAGCTCAGGCCTCCCTAGAATTAAACCTTGTGAGAGGGGTCAAGGACAACAGAAAGGGCTTCTTCAAATACACTGCAGATAAAACTAACACTAGAGGCAATGTAGGCCCACTGATGAACGAGGTGGGTGCCCTGGTGACAGAAGGCGGAGTTACTGAATGCCTTCTTTGTCTCTGTCTGTAATGCCGGAGGCTCTCCTGAGGAGTCCCGTACCCCTAAGGCCCTGGAGGAAGTTGGAATAAAGGAGGAGTTTGCCTCAGTGGATACGGACTGGGTTAAGGACTGATTAAACAAGCCTGACATCCATAAATCCATGAGTCCCGATGGGACACACCCGCAGGTGCTGTGGGAGCTGGCAGAAGTCATTGCTAGGCCACTCTCCAACATCTTTGGGAAGTCATGGGCATCAGGAGAGGTGCCTGAGGACTGGAGGAAAGCAAATATCACTCCGGTCTTCAAAAAGGGCAAGAAGGAGGACCCAGGTAACTATCGACCAGTCAGCCTCACCTCCATGCCTGGAAAGGTGATGGAAAAACTTATCCTTGGTGTTCTCTGTAGGCATATCAAGGATAAAAGGGTCAATAGAGGCAGTCAGCATGTCTTCACCAAGGGGAAGTCATGCTTGACCAACCTGATAACCTTTTATGAAGACATAACCAGGTGGATAGATGATGGAAAGGCAGTGGACATGGCCTATGTTGATTTCAGTACAGCATTTGACACTGTCTCCCACAGCATCCTCACAGCTGAACTGAGGAAGTGTCGTCTTGTATCTTCCACAGGTGCATGAACTGAGGTACATACACTGTTATTTCAGGCCAAAAGCTACTGCCTTCCACTTACATTTAAACCTTCAAATGCAAGCTTTGCCTGGCAGCCTCCGAGGGACACCTGCAAGCACCAAGTCAGTCAGGAAGCACCGGCTTTGCCGTGCCTTCCCTGCAGCATCTGCACAGAGATGCACAGGCTGAGCCCTTGGGTGCTGATGCTGCAGCAGAGGCCACAGCACAGAGCCCCCGTGAGCGCACTATCTGCCGCGGCTCAGCTCCTGTGTGGCTCTAAGGAAGGGGAAAGGGGAAACAGGCTCAACAGCCAGGGTCAGTCACGCCGTGAGTCTAATGCTGTTAACCTAACGCTGCTATTTCACAGGCTTTCCATGCTAAAAATAGGACCCATGTGTTCTGCTCCCAAAGCCGTAGTTTCATCTTGGTCAAGATCTGCTGTCGCAACACTGCGTCTTCCTGTGAGAAAGTGAGGGAGGAAAACACAGCAGATGAGGCTCTGCGGGGCAGGGTGAGGCAGTGCCCTGTGTCTCAGCCCATGAGGAATGGGCACCAGTACCTCCCTCACCTCTCCTGAGGCCCTGTCCCACCACCACGTGCCAGCAGAGGACACCAAGACCTTCCCTTGCCAGGGAGGGAGGCAAGAGCCCCTCCAACCTGGGCTGTCCTGGGGGGCTTTCCCGTGCTCGCTGATAGACATGGACAGCCCCATGGGAAGGGCTTTGTTTGGCTTCAAGCAGGACATCAGGCAGAGCTTACAAGGGACAGAAGAATGATTGTGCAGTACAGAAAGAAGTCTTAGAGGTCAAGAAGTGAAAAAATCAAATAGCTCTTAGCAAGAATCAGGCTGATGGATATTGAAACTGCAGGTATTCTCACCTTAAATATAAAAAGCTTCTTACACATACAAATTGCAAGAAAAGAAGTGAAATCACCTAGTACAGCTGCTAATAAATACAACAAAGCTGTGCAGGTACGACCTAAAATCTACCTGGCTACTTTGTCACAGCTTTCTGTAAAGACGAGGAACCCAAGAAGTCCAGAATTTTGAATAAGTTGGCACGTGAAATCTCACAGCAGAAACAAGGCTTTCAAATAAGTCAGCCAAAATAGGGTCTGAGCGCAGGGACTAGCAAACAAAGTCCCTTCTCTAGGAGGGGGCAGGTTAGGAAGGATCTAGCCAGTAGCAGCTCTGCTATGCTCAGACCTGAAAACTGCAGTTTCACATGTCTAAATAACAACAAAACGGCAAAAGTGACTAGTGCTTCACCTTAGAGGAAGTATTTTGCCCCACTGTCTTCTTTCAGTAAGAAAACCCCTCTTCCAGCCAAGCCCTGGTAGGCTGGTGTCAGTAAACATCCCTGGGGATGCAGCACCATGCGAGCTGCAATGCATTTCGCCCTGGCACGGCTCCTCAGCGATGCCCGGAGCCCCCCGAACACCCTGCTGGAGAGCTGCCAGCGAGGAAGTGAGAGAACAGCACGAGCGTCATCGGTGCCGTGCCACGTAGTGACGGCTCGCGGGGCCGAGGCAGGCTGAGAGCTGTGGAGGCAGGAGAAAATGCCAGGCAAGCACATTGGGCTGTGGCAGAAGTGGTGGCACCTGCAGGGGGACGGAGGAAGGGCTCTGTGAGCAGCCATGTGTGCCATGGGGCAGCTGATGGGTGGCTAGGGCACGGGGCAAAAAACTGCAAGGATCCTGCCCTGGTGGTGTTCAGGAACCACCAGGAGACACGCGAGGTCTCTGCAGATCGCACTTCGTCGTAGCTTTGCCTACCAGTAGCTGATGTAGAGCCGCTCTGCCATATCCTGGTGAACCGGCGCATCGCAGCCACCTGCTTTGTGCCTGCTGACACGGTTCCTGCCTTGAAGCCTCTTGGGGCTGACGATGGAAGTAGCTGCTCTCACCTGGTGTAGGGTGACTGCAGCACTGAGCTGTGAATGGAAGTGTGGTGCTGCAACGATGCCACGAACTGAGCGACCTCCAGGGTTGATTTTGACTGCTTGTAGTTAATAGTGGTAGCGATTGCCTTGCCATAGACCATAGGAGTGTGCATCATCCTCAAACGCTGTCTGAAAAAATAAGTGGTTTCTGTACATTGCTGAAACTATCAAAACTCAGGAACTGGATCACTTTGAAAATGACAGTACTAAGAAGGGTCATGACATGGAAATGATGGTGGTTAGGGATCAAAGAGCTGGGTGTACTAACAGGTCAGCAGCTACCTATAAGCATTCTCCAAGGGGCAGTCACAAGAAAGGCAAGAGAAACCTGGAAACCTTAGGAGAGGTGTTCAGCCAAGCTCTGTGCTGCCTGTACATCGGTAAGGAATTAATATCAAAGGCTGGGTTGTAACGTGCAGACTGACGGTGCACAAATACCCCCAGAAGCTGCTCTTAGACCTGGAAGCAGATCCTAAGATCTCAGAACCAGAAAGCTGGAAGCGTTTGCCCAAGACAGCTGGTACCAAGAGCAGGACCTTAGAACTTGCTGAACAAGAGCTCAGATGAGCTTTTCTTGCAGATGGAGTTGCAATAGGATGGCCGTCGAGGAGCCCCTGGCCAGCAGGCACCTGCACCCCAGGGCAGACACAGATTCGGCAGGTCACAAGGTCACGGTGCCACGTTCTCTCAGAATTGCTGGCTGAGGAGGACTATGGGAGACGAGACTTACCGTGATTCAGACTGAAACCGAGTTATGAAAAACTGTCTGCAAACCACAGCCCTCACCTCTCCAACAGCTCTGCGAATGGGATCAGGGGCCAGCCGAGGCTGCTCTGTCCTGGGGCTCAGCACAGCGATGGTGTGTGGCAGTCCAATGGCAGAGAGAGGACCTCAAGGGCCCTCCAGGACATTTCCCTTCCAAGTGGGTGAGGAAGGCTGATGGGCATTGCCCAGTGAGGCGTCGGGCACTGAACGAACCCAAGAAGAACTCAAAGCCACTCCATCACCAGAAGAACTGCTGCGGGGCCACATGGCAGACAGGCTCCTCCATCAACAGGGGGTGGTACAAGCCATGGCACTGGCAACAGAGGAAGCTCAGCCCTGGGGAAATGCGTTGAAGAGGGGCGGGGGTGCTTCCTCCACCAACCTTGCTGCTGCCACTGCCACCAGCGAGTGGTCATTGCAGAGCACCTTGCTGGTCCCATGCCAGGAGCATCACTGCAAGGGCTCATCGCACCTGCAGGCCACCCCACAACGGGTCAGGAGGAGCAGTCAGCCTCTCCGAGGACAGCGAGCAAGCAGGTAATTCCTCCTGGCTATTTGCTGACACGGTTATTCGAGCGCTGCAGAAGGCATTGCCTATCCCTGTCCATGGTGAGACACCTAAATGGTGGCAGAGAAACTGAAAGAGGGCTGGAGACTGTGTATTTGCAAAGGCTCCTTTTGATATTGGCCACAGTAGACATCCTTTGGATGCTTAAGGGCAGTCTTAGCCTTTGCTCAAAACTCATTCCTTGCATCCAGAACACAGGGCTGCTGCAGGTATCAGCTGTACCCCATTCCCTCACCTCTGAAGAGGAGGTTTCACAGCAATACCGCTTGGCAGCACAATTGATTTTCAAAGCTGGTCGAGAGATGCAGCTCTTGTAGATGCTGCAGCACTACCCTGGAGATTTTTAACCCAGGATATTTTTGAGCCCAAAGAATCTGCACATATGGAGCCAGGTTTCCCTCACAGGAAACTCCACAGACAGCACAGAACTCCCATGGTTTTTCTGACTGTGAGGGGTCACACCTAGAATATACTCCTGCATTAACTCCTCTGCAGCAGGCAGGTCAAACAGCCCTTACATGCTGGGTGAAGAAAACACCCAGCAGACCAGATACGTACAGCTCACTACTTTATTTCACATGGCTGCTGATCACAACCCTTGCTGTCTTCCCTCCCCCCCCCGTGGAATTTGACAGATTTCTCTAATACTTCTGAGATTAAGACCGATTTGCACAGTCCTCAAAAGCCAGCATGCAGCCCACGGTACTCTGCTTCTTCATGTAGACTACTAAATATCGCCACCGAATTAAGGATGCAGTGGCAGCTGAAGTAATAAGAAATGTACTAACAATTGTTCTTACCACTAATAAGAAGTGATGACAGCTCAGGACTGAAGGAGAGGACAGTTGTCCCTTTGCAGCATCACTCCCAGAGCATTTTGAGTGGTGAGGATGCCAGCTGGCTTCTCATGAGCACCGTGATAAGGGGAGGGATGAGACCCAGGTTTAAGCATACCCTTCTCATTAAAAACAGGCTGTAACAGCCCATGGAACTCCCAGCTGCAGGATCCCTGTTTTCTGGCTGTTCTGAGTCTGGCAAAAACAGGCACAAGCATTTTCCAGCATTGCTCTCTGCAAGCAGTTTACCCTGCACAGGATGCAGAGCCTGCTTTTCTCTCCTCCGTGGCTGAGGTCCCTCTCCTTCTTTATCCCACCAGGTACCCTGCAGACAGTTCTGCTCTGCAGCAGCATCTGCACAGTCTAGTTTTCACTGTGGTAAAGTTCTGAGGCTCATGAAATACTACCCAAATTAATCACCAAGTTAGACAAGAGTCTAGCATCTAAAAGGTTTAACCCGCTTTTCCAGGAACTGTTCCTCTTAATACCACCACAATGAACCAGAACAGCTGCAGCATCACAGCCTATGAAAACTTTCCACTTGTCCAGCTGTGTGTTTACATTCCAGTTTTGATTTTGGGCATTTTTCTGAACGTGTTGGCACTCTGGGTGTTCTGCTGCAAGCTCAACAAGTGGACAGAAACCAAAGTTTACATGGTCAACTTGGCTGTGGCCGACTGCTTGCTGCTCTTCACTTTGCCTTTTAAAACATTATCCAGTTTCCAACAGATGAAGGTAGGTAGATGGTGTCTGATTCTGGAAAGTGGCTATTTCATAAACCGCTTAATGAGCATCAGTATCATCACTGTCGTGGCAGCTGACCGGTACCTTGCCATCAAGTACCCTTTGAAAGCCAAAGCGCTGCGGTCACCACTGCAGGCATCTTTTGCATCTGGATTTCTTTGGATAGCCATCATCGGTGTGATTTTCCTTATTAAAATGATAGAGAATCGAGAGCAAGATGAACTTTGTTTCGAAAAATCCTCTGTTAAGCCCGCAGTAACCAGTCTGTGTGTTATTATTGGAGGGTTTTTCATACCACTGATCATTGTGATTTATTGCTCCGTACAAGTCATTGCAGAACTCTTGAAAAAGAAGAATGAAAACTGTCACGAGAAAAAGCTCATGAGGAAGGCTGTCTACATTGTGACTGCAAACATGGCAGTGTTCATCATATGCTTTTTACCTCTTTACCTTGGACATCTCCTTCGCTTTATAATGGACTCCATCAGCGCCAGCTGCCCTGCGATACAGAGGGTTAACAACTTTGTTCACCTTGCCTCGGTCCTTGCAAACACAAACTGCTGCCTCGATGCTATTTGTTACTACTTTGTGAACAAGGAGTTTAAGGAAGCATCTCCCAAGCTAGTGAGGTCCAAATCTGAATCCACTGAAGATGCTGATATTCAGCTTCAAACACATTAGAATAAAATGTACGCGGCACACATTTTTGGCATCTCCATATGCAGCTGGGACTCGATAAAAGGCTCAATATTAACACTGAAAGTGCTGAAACTATTATTTTTATGTGAGTGTGATGAAGGAACTTTCTGCTAATGGGAAGGATTCAGATAAATGAAAATCAGCCCTGATTCAGACAACCACAGCAGCCCGTATCATGATGCAACGATCTAGATTCCTACTACAATTCTCTGTCATATGCAAATTTGAGTAACATGGTAGATTTCTACTGCAAAAACTCAAATTTCCCCCCAAAACCCCAAACAAGTACAGACAATGGTAAAAGTTTCTTCTGTCCATCCCCCTGCCTAGGGCTGGCTTTTATGCAGTTGTGACAAAGAAACAGATTTTTTCAAGTATCAAAAAAAAAAAAAAAAAAACAAAACGAACTCAAAGTGAAACTACTGCAGAAAAAGGTGGATGTGTTTATGTAACAGATGTCTTTTCTTAGCAATAAATGCAAAATCACAGTAGCAGAGGCACATTTAGCCTGCTTTGGTCAAGTTTACAGCATAATTCAGAGTATAAAACAGCTACAAAATGGTCATCAATTACAAGAAGAGGTCAGAAGAAACTGCAATTACTTGTACTGGGAAAAAAACTTCACATTGAATGCATTTAAGTCAAATGACATTAAAATTACTATCCAAAGAGCTGGGGTGGCTGGGTGGGAACGAGGACACTGTAAATGGAGTCTGATCAACATTACAATGCAAATAGTTGTCTAAAGAAAGTAGCAACACGTTTTTCCAAAGTATCCAAGGTAAATAAAAATTTGTGTTACTGGCACAGAGCACCACCTCTTAATGAGTTCAATGGAAACAGTGGGGATCTAGTGGTTGTAGGATCTGCTTGGTCCCCAAGGAGGGAGCTCATTGTCTCTGCTGTCCAAGCAAAGGGCAAGGAGCATGAGCTGCTACAGAGACCAGGATCTTCAGAGGCAGTGCACTGCAGGCCACCCCATAACACATATACCTGCAAAGAGCTGAGTAGGTGAAATGGCTAACCAACACCCCCGTAATGATGCTCAGACAGCACACAGATGTCCCGAGATAGGCTGTAGAAACCAGGTGCACATCTCCACCCACATCTCCTGAACATGGGCCGGGCTCCCAGCTGCCTGTGGGCACTGGGCTGAGCCCTGCTGCCACCGCAGCAGCTTCACAGCCGCACACCCAGCACAGCCTACACGTCTCCTACTCAAGGCACATGCCGAAAGGAGGACACCCGTCAAAGAGAGGCCCTTTTGCAGACAACCGCTGAGCAGAGCTATCTGTTCACCTGAGCAGTGGCTGCACTGCTGCCCAGCAAAGCCCATGCAGGATGGGATCAAAGGCTTGGCAGCTTCTTGGGGGGGATGCAGGCCTCTCGTTTGGGCAGAAATGGGGAAATCTGCTCTGTCACCACAAAAATCTGTGAGCAAGGTCCAGCCTTTGCTCACAGCACAGCAGGGTGGGGGTTAATAAGAGGTTCTGATCACAAAATAGACCTTTTAAGGAGGCTGCTTTCTTACCTCTTCTACCCCCATGTTTTCTTTACAAAGATCAAAGCAGCAACAAACAGCTCTGTGCATGCACAGATGGGTATCTTCTCCTGTCCCAGCCCAAGGTGCAGCATGGCCCTGGCAGTGATTTCACCCCGCAGAGCTTGGTGCAGCAGGGCTCAGTCTTTGCCTCGGCTGGACCCGTGTGCTGATGGGTGACATATGCACAGAATACCTCTTTAATTTGATGCACTGTTTCCAAACAAAACTAAACACACCTTTAAGATGTCCACACACCCTGTATGGGATTTGTGCACAGAGGGAGCAGTGATTTGAAAGATTACCTGATTGCTAGCATGTCTTTTTCTGCACCTTCCGTCCCACCAACACGAGGTGAAAGTACTGCACAAACCAAACAGCTATTTTAGATGCAGCAAGAAAAATAAAATACTTCTCCTCCAGTAACTGCTAACTAAATGGGTGGAGGAGACACAAAGCTGCCTACAAAAAAAGCATTTCCGAGCAGATTCTGCTCACCCATCTTGCTCCAAGTAACACCCCTTCCTCTAGCAGCCACTCACACAGAAAGGCATACCGTCAACATTTGGTCAAAGATGGCCAAACTTCCTAACCACAGAAACCTCACATCAAAGCCTCCGTGCAGCAGCAAGCCCTCAGGTGCTCCCTGGGGGCTGGAGAGGGAGGAAGCCTCGGAGGGCGGTGGAAGAGATGGCTGGGTTGTGCTGCTGCAGGATGATGTTGAGCAAGGAGCACAGGAATGGTCTTCACCACCACAGCAGATCCAGTTAGGACCCCTGCCGCTTCTAATGACTGTCCGGGAGCGGCTGGTTAATGAGGGCAAACAGGAGGGAAAGCAGGTCTCAGTATCCAAAAAGATACTGTCCTTTCAAAATAGGAACAAAACCTCTGTTCACTACTTGAGCAGGGGCTATCCAAGTGCAGTAATGGGCAGTCATGGATTTGGTTGTGCTGGGGCTGCGATACCTGGCACAGACACCACGTGCACAATGGAGGAACCCACTCAAGCTCCCCAGAGAGAATGCTGGATTGTGCTGTTCTGTTTGCTCACCTTCTTGTGGTTGCATTTTGGTGGTTTTTTTGTTGTTTGTTTTTACTTCTCCCTACCTGGAACTTTTTGGCTGCCTTAGTAGAACTGTCCTCTAAATCCATAAGCACCTGGCCAAGCTCTCCAACACAGAAGGACTAAGGGATGTATTAAGCACTGAGGAAGCAGCAGCAATCTGCAATCTCCTGATGTTTCTGGTGAACTCAGCAACCTTCAGGAGACAAGGGGGATGTGAGCACTTGCTGACAAAACACTGATTCCTCCACCACCCCCTGGAAAGCAGCCAGCCCCACCCCACACAAAGGTAGACCGTAACCATAACGGTAGAGCAGGCCTTGCTTGGCTTGCCTTGACCTCTCTGTAAAAACCTGGCAATTTCACCACACCCACCGAGCTTTCAGATATGTGCAACTTCACCTCCCCAGCACAAGATGTGTTCTGCCCTATGGACTTGACAGATTTCTCCAGAGCCAAGTCTGGACACCACCACCCCCGTGCTTCCCAGGCGGTGGGGGCACTGGTGTGAGGCCAGCAGCTTGTGCCATGCACGACCACATCCTGCCCTCGGGAGGCTGCCTGCGGTGTCCCTCCAGCAGCCGCAGGCAGGTGCCAACATCTTCACTGGCATCTCCTACATGACACTGATTCCGATTCTACGAACCGGTGACAGAGCTGGACACAGCCAGTTGCACCCCCTTCAGAAGCACTGAAGGGGTTGGTTACAAAAAAAAGAAACGAGTCACCTGAAAGCGTGCACGGAGCTGCTGCAGTGCGCAGGCTGGGACACAGACACAGCGTGGGAGCACATCCAAAACTCCCTCCGGCACTTGCGCTGTTGCTCACAGAGATTCAGTAATGTCTCACAGCAGTTTTCCTGCCGGGGGCTTTCCGTTACTGTTACACTTAAACTGAACCCCGCTGCCAAGCACTGGGTCGGGACAGCTGACTGAAAAATGAGAGTTCAGTTGAATGTCAGGTGGGGGGAGGGAAGTGTGAAAGCTCTCACCAAAAAGCTGTGACATGCTCCAAGACACTTTCATCTAAGAAAGAAAGAGGGCACTTCTGGGGAAGTGAAAATCAGGGTGGCTCACAATTGTTAGCTTGTGATGGGAGCATTTCTACGTGTCCCGAATGAGGGCCCAGAAACACCTCCGGGTTACTCCGTGGGGATGAGCTGTCCAGGGCGGTCAGCGCGCACGGGCTGGGGACAGCGCCTGACCCCACGTACGCCTTCCCTTTGGTGAAGGTGCTAAAAGGTGGCAGCAGCTGCAGTCCTGTATCTCAGAAACGCTGGCAGTGATTTGTCGGTAGCTTTACCGATGTCAAAACTCTCCTGTAGCTTCTGTCTGGTGACGTTTTCCTACCAAGATGAACACTTTATGCTGTTGCCTTTCTGGCCCTCCTCATTAAGTCCAGGCCCCCTGCTTCAGGTTGGGTGGAAGTTTGGCACAGATATTTCACGCGTAACTTTTATCAAACTCAAAAATTGCAACAGCAAGTTTGTAGGTCTTTTGCCCTTGTGGGTAGCATGCCCCAAAGTCACGGGGTTTAACCCTTGCCATGTATTAACGCATAAAAATGAGCTCAGAAACACCACATTTCTACCAAAGTCGTGTCGCACCAACCACGGACCGAAGGACCAGCCTTTCCCATCAGAGAGGCTCTGTATCACAGCTCCCCCATGGAGACAGCATGTTTCAGGAGGGCAGCGCAACAGCATGCACGCTCCACGCAGGCACAGCTCCTCCGCATTGCCAAAGCTATTTTATGACTCGCTTAGGTTAACACATTTACACTTCTGCCTGTTACAAATATTATTTATTAATTTCTTCTGAGAATAGCCCTAGGGGGCGGAAGGAAGGGGACTGCACAACCTTATCTGGTTTCACAGCACGGAGGCACCAACGGGTGACAGCAGCCATCACAGGCAGGGCAGCCTGGTCAGGAGAGCTGTTAAAGATCAGGAGTGATCTTGGGGCAGGAAGGAAGAGACTCTTCTTTAACCTACAATTTTACGGTAAGTCAGATCACTATTACTTCCCCATGCCTGTCCTGCCCCAGGGTGCTTCTGCAAAAAGAAGCTGCCTATATGCCTTATATCACTGTCACAGAGGAAAGAATTAGGGGTACAAGACCCACAGGAATATCTAACCCCAGAAACTGCTGCATTAGCGATTACCCTTTCCAGAGAGCTAACTGCGCACAGCTTTGCTTTCTGTATGCCCAGCATTTACTTCTCAGAAGCTTTCCTTCCTCAGGTGGCTCTGTCCCAGCAAAACCAGCTCTCGGCAGGGTCACCCAGGTTGTCTGTCTGTCCGACATCACCACCATACACCGCAGGCTGGGCTGGCCTGCCTGTGGATGGCCACGCACGATCCAGCCTCTTGCCAAAACCACACATCCTCCCCTGCCGAACGAGGGGGATCCCCTCCCCAGGAAAGGCTGGACACAACCAGGGGGAGGAGGCAGCACAGGCTGCCGGAGCTGGAGGAAGCAGGGAAGGAGCCGTGCCCGTGGGGCAGCCTTTCCCAGCCCGCCATCTCCAACCCCACCCTGCCCCAGGGTGCCCAGCGAGGAAACACACACCACAAGAATTTCTATGAGCGTGAGGAAAACAGAAAAAAAATAGAAAATAATAATAAAACCAAGAAGACTAACCAAACTTCTGCCCACGGGAAAGGTGATCCATGTGCGTGGATCAAGTTCTTGGGCACGCAGAGATGTGGCCACCAAACTGGAAGAAAAGTAGCATGCTTTACAAGATGCACCAGCATTTCTACCAGGCTTTTGGGCCCATCCTTTCTGCATCCTAGGAATTCCCCTCCCCATCCCCTCACCCTCTATTTATTTTTTTTTTCTATAAATGACCCCAGAAACAGTTCAACCTTTCAGTACTCATTTCAGTGCACGTTTTGGTGGCCAGACCTGGTCACTGCTACTCGGAGTTATCCTGAACAGTGCCAAGCATCCAGTCCCTGTGGGGGCCACACTTTCTTGCCCAGGACATTTTTTTGATGTGTTAAAGCTGCAGCAGAAAATGAGCTGATAGAAAGCAAAACACACACACAACAAACCCAGACACAACAAAAAACACTTTCTACAAGAAGTACCCAACTCTTACCTGCCTTTAGTACGGACTCTCACATGCGTTTCTTTCCTAATCTAAAGCCGAGATGTAAGGGTCAGATTAGGCTTATTAAGACAAGGAACACCACAGTCAGGGAGCTTTTCATGAGGCCAGACTGCTCTGTGAGCCTGCTACCGCAGCTGTTAAATGCATACGGGAGGTGTGAGCATGCTGACAAACAGAATCAACACAGTGAATTTATGCCAGGACAGAAGTTAAAAAACGTGGTCATTTGTTTTAAGCTGTAAACTTGCAAAGGGCCGAGCTGTGCAAGGCCTTTCATTTATTTATTTATTACCAAGGTGTGTTCATGGAACAGAGCAGCAGATGCCAGAGCTTTTCCTCAGGACTGTGTTTACCCCTCTTGTTAAACATGTTTATAAACCATGCTGACACCGGCACTAGTGAGCCTTGGTTCCATGAAAATCCTGTGCTTTTCTCTAAAAGCAGCATTTAGTGCCATTTCTGGTGCAATTTCACCCATCCCTCCCATGTCAACAGGGGTTCTTCACCAAGAGGGTGGTTGTGCACTAGAACAGGCTCCCCAGGGATGTAATCACAGCACCAAGCCTGTCGGAGTTTACGAAGCCTTTGGTCTTTCTAAGTGACCACTCAGTCACATGGTCTGAGGTTTTGGGTAGACCTGTGTGGTGTCAGGAGCTGGACTCAATGATCCTTGCGGGTCCTTTCCAACTCAGGATATTCTGTGGTTCTATGCTACGTAAAAACACTGACTTGAGAATAAATATTATGAATGCAACCCTCAGTCTCCAAGTAAAAAGTAAATAACACATCAGTCACCAAAGACAAAATATACTGCCTTTTTCTGCTTTCTTCCTTGTGCTGTAGCAGACAAAAAGTAGCAGTGTGACATGAGGATGTAAAGGGAACAGAAAGCAAGTAAGCATCTATGAGAGACACAGTGATGGAGAAACAGCAGTGGCTGTGGCATGGAAAAAGGGAAGGACAAAAAACCTCTACATAAATTCAGTTCCTGATGCATAAGATTTGCAATACTAGAGAAATTAGGAGTTCCTCATGACTAATGTTTCTGAACAGAGGGCATAGGTAGTTTAATATACACCTTATTTCATATAAATTGCTCAATTTTCTGGAGCTCCTGATTCAAAAATGTTCTGCAGGCGCCAGAAGGTCTAGTAAACGTTCACCAGCTGGAACTTCTGGACTTAAAGTAGGCTTTGCATTTTTTACTTTGCTTTTGTTCGGTTTATTTTGTTTTCAATGCAGTGATTAATCACTGCATAGGTCAAGCTACTGTTAGAAGTGTTTGAATGGCCTGTGCCCTAGACTTCTTGTTGTTTGGGTCTTTCAGGAACATCTGCCTCAGCCCCTGGTAGACAGAGCTTTTTCCTTTGGCTCAGATTTAACTCCAATGCACAATATTAGTCATCTCTGGGAATACGGAGGTCTTGTTTGTGGGCACCCAGAGAAAAAGCTAAGTGCATGAACCTCGTGCCTCTCCTGTTCACTGTGAGGAAGAGGGTCTCTCAGGGGAATCAGGCTCTCACAGTACAGGTCACCTCCCCACGAGACTTTTCCAGTTTCTATATGAACACTGGTGTAAGGAACAGCTTCTGAGCCCAGGAAAGGTTGGATTTGCAGGGCCAGGAACTGTACTGCAAGGCTGGAAGAGAAAGCCATCCTTGCTGTGAGGGGCTGCAAGCCCACCAGATACTTTTCCAGGTTACTGGGGTCTGTGGGTTAGGAACCTCCTAAACCAGAGATCGTGGATTGTGCCTTTGCATATAACAGCCCATCAAGTGTTTGTTGGTTAGTTGGTTTGTTTTCCTTCAATGAGCAAATGGAATCGCTTTTTAGACAAAATTATTTTAAAAATTAAGAATCCAAACACACTATTGACTTTCAGCTTTTGCAGCACAGTCAGCACACACTCTCCCTTATCTGCCAGAGCTTGGTGCAGCATCACACCAGGCAGAGCACAAGAGGCCGGCTGCAGCCAGCGCTCATCAGGTAGATCCTGCTGAGCTGGAAACTGCTCTGAGTGGGAAACATCTGCACCCAGCTGCAGCTGTCAAAAGCTACAGACGGCTCTGAAACCTGCAAGGCCCAGGGTAGAGTTGTGCTGTGGGGCTGCACTGAGGGTGCCAGACCACTAGAGGGAAACCTGACCTCTCTCTGCAGCGGTCTCCGGCACACCGGGCACAGGAAAGGCAGAGGCTGGCTTTGGGAAGCTGGAAAAGGCATTTGGGGACGAACTTCTGCTCAGCCCACGGAGTCCCTGGGAATCTGCACTTTTACTCAGATGTCTGAAATGACACTTAGAGGCACTCGTGCAGCTAACCCCATGATCTTTATTGAATGGATATATCTAACATCTGTGGAAGAGAAAAATAACTTTAAAACTTGCTTATTTCTTAAATGGTCTTTTTAGGCAGTTTCTTCCCTCCCACAGGTGTTTGCATGGGTGACTTGGAAGACCTTGGCTCACCACAAAGCAACTGGATTTGGGGAAAGAAAGAAACCCAATTTGGGGTTAAATGAAAGGGAGGGGTAAGAGAAATGTGTGTGAGAGACAAATTATCCATCAGTTTCAGTTTTGATGCATGAAACATTCAGTTCCTCTGCAATGCTTTGTGCTCTTACTCTGCTCACTTCCACGAGGGACACGGTGGGCAGCAGGGAGTACCCTTAAACAAGAAATACCGTTTTTCAGAAGAATTACCGTCCTTCTCTGGAGTGCTGCTCTAAACAGGAAATTCTCACAGGCATGTTTCTACCCCCAGTGATAAGGATGTGTTTGCTGGCTTCTGGAAAAGCTTTGTCTGCAATAGCAAACATTCGGCCTGCATAGAAAAACAAACAAACAGAACACACTGAAATGGCTTTGGGAAGGCCTGGTGTGTCACTGTACCTCAAGAAGAGCCTCACAAAAAAGTCACCTGTTACTGTCTGTTACGTGGGCCATGTATGCTGTTAGAGATGTAAGGGAGGTATTGGAGAGAATGAGTTTGAAGACAGTATTTTCATCTGGCTGCACTCCTCAGCTGAAACCACTGCAGCAGGCTGATGCGATGCACCCGGCCCTCGGCTAGTGCCCACGCCAGCAGCAGCACGGCCAGCTGCTGAGGGCTGCAGCCACCAGGCCCCGTGTCCTGCCAGACCCAGGTACCTTCAGCCACTTCGAGTGCATTGAACCACAAAAGCATACAGCCGCCCAGGCACTTTGTGGCAAGTGACTTCACAAGGATGAACCACGAGCTGTTTGAGTGCCATTTCCATGGAGCTGTGTTTCCAGCAGCTCTCACGTTTTCAGGCCAGTGACTGCTGCTGCCAGCTCTGGCCAGCCTCACCTGCTGCACCCTTCTCCTCACAAACACCTGCCCAGCCCTAGGTCTTACCCTGGCATTCCCATCCTGCAGCGAATCTCATTCAGTTATCAGCACCTAGATTAATATATATATATATAATGTGCAGGCAAAGCCTGTGTGCCTGTGTGTGAAAATAAGCAAATGAAACTCGGACTCCACTGCTGTCTCCTGCCCAAAGACATCTGCAGTGACACGAACCGGTGTGTGCAGCACTGCTGGCAGCAGTGCAGCCGCTGTGGCTCTGGACGGAGCAGTTGCCCTGGCCACAGGGCAGGAGGCTCAGCTTCAGCACCAGGCTAAAAATAACAACTTCTGCTTTGCCTGTCTGAAGTGGGTCACTTTCACATCGTGCCAGCAAAAGGGCGTCGGAAAGAAAATGGTGTGGTTAACAGAGCTCTGGCGAGGCTGGGCGAGCTTGCCCTAGCTGCTACTGCACATTTTTAAATGGGTGCTAGGAAATACGAGGAAATGACTTTCAGTTTGTGCTATCTTCCTTGTCTTTCTTTTTATGCTTCTTCCACTGTGTTGCTAAAGTTGTTGTTTTTGTTTTTATTTTTTACAGTCACATGTCCACACACACACAAACCTTCCTTCTGTCAACTGTCTCTTCCCCCTGCGCACGACAGACTGCTGTACTGCTGCCTCAGCTTCCCCTTGCTTGCAGGCAGTAACACTGACTTTGCCAGACTCTTTCTAGGCAAGCTATAGCCACAAAAACTGCCCTTTCCCACAGCAGACAGCTCACTCACACACAGGAATTAGAGACAGGGAAACCACAGCAGGTGTCTCTGACTGCGCCTGGGTTTCACAGAGGTGTCCTGGCCACAAAGGGGAATTTCAAAGTGCCCGTCTGCCTTAGAGCTCATGCCTACCACACATCCTCATTTGGTCTAGATCAGGGGGCTGATGTGATGATGCTGTTCAAATACTAAGAAAACACTAGATGAAGCGACAACAGTTAAAAACAACGCCCTGGCCATCATTAATTTACTTACAGCGCAGGCAGCACAACAGGGCAAACTGTTAATATTTATTAAAATTCAGTACGACAGAGTAGAATCACAGTGTTTATCCTAAGTGGTTCTCCTAAACAGTAAAATTTACATGTTTCTTTTACTGTTGAGCAGGTACCTTTTTTGCAACTATTGACTAGATTATTATCCATGCTAGATGAAATATGGACAAACGAGACGAGTGACTTAGTCAACAATACGGAGCAAGCCTCAGGTTTGCCATCTATACCTACAGTAGCTGCATGGTATTTTAACCCTTACCTTTTACAGCAGTCGTGCTTTTCACAGTAGAACAATATACTTACAGATGTTTAAACAGTAGTTAAATGATACAAGATGATATAAAATGACTGTTAATTCAATTCATTGTTGGATTTATATGATCTTTAGGGTCCCTTCCAACCCAAACCATTCTATGATTGTTATCTCTTTGGCTTTTAAACCAGAAAAAGCTCCATGCAGTGGATATTACCTTTCCTTTTTAACCAGGCAGAATAATCAGTGAAAGTTAGAGCTAATACCCTGTAACTAACTCTTCAAAATTATAACATAAAAATAAGATACAGGCTCCTTTACCTCAATTTCCAGTCAGTAGCTCAGATAGGACTGCTTCAGTGGAGCACACTTTCATCCACAGACGGCACATGGCAAAGATGTATCTGAAGAAAACTGACATTAATTCATTGCTGCAGCCTCATTGCCTCATTCCCTCCTCCCCCCCCCCCCCCCCCCCCCTTCTTTTTTGTAGCCCTCTGATACTGCGTTTCTTTTCATAAAGTATATTGGGGGGAGGGACTGACTGCTGACTTCCAGTCAGCTGTAGCCAAGGCTGAGATGAGGGAGCAGATCGGTGCTAAATTATAATTTATCGCAGTAAACCAGTGATTACACCACCTGGTAAAAGCCCATTGCCAACTTGCAGAAAATAAGGAGGACTCATACCAAGGTTAAGAGTTGATGCTGCTCAGGGATTACATTGATTTCCACTCAGTGTCTAATAGTTAGGGTTTCCCTGCACCCCTCAGTACTAACATGTGCAGCTGTCACATTATGCAGGGAAATATCTCTAATTCAACCCACTCTTTTGCATGTGAAAGTATAGACTTGCAGAAAAAGGTAGGAAGAGACCATCTAAGGAAAGGCCAGCTCAAGTATTCCCATGTTATAATTAAGAAGTTTGTCTAACCTATTTCACTAACACCTCACAGCAAGCAGTGTTTCTACTGTTCAGCTGAAAGGGTTTATTTTAATTTCTAAGCAGAGTGCTTCCAGCTGCAGCATCAAACCATTACTTCTTTTCCCATCTGCAGTGGATGTAGCAAACTATTTATTCCCTTCATCTTAATAGCTGCCATTTATGTATTTGAAGACCTATTGAATGCCCTCCACACTTCAACATTTGTGCTGTAAGTACACGCAGCAACTTCAGCGTTTCAGAAGTAACTCGCTGTATTTGCTCCTGGTTTTCAGACTTTCTCCTGAATTGGGCTGCTTTTTTATTTATTTATTGAGCGTGACCCAAGACTGAATACAGTTCTCTAAAACCTTCAGAAACTGTATATTATATAATCATGTGGATTTTTTTTCTACATAACCTTCCATTTCATTTCCAGTCACACTCAATTTCCAAGATACTCTAAGACCCAGATCATGTGTGTAAAACGATGCATACATCTTTATGCTCCATTATGTTCTGCCTTTCCCAAACCATTTATCCAGCTTGTCAACACCATTTGAAATACTTATATTAGGAAGCTGCAGAGAAAGCGATTTTCATAACACATAACAACATAAGGAAATATTATTATAAAACAGTATGCTCATGCATTCATTAACTACATCCATTTGTTTTGCAGTATTATTAATTATTCTAGCCCCTATCAGTAGACAGACTACATAAAAATCTGGAAATACTACTGCTTTTTCATATATTCTTTACATTTGTTCTTTTATGCACTGATTTCTTGACTGCAAGCTCTCAGAAATGCATGAGAGGCAGGGGGAGGGAAAAGCCCCTTCCCACAGGTGGCAAAAGCTCAGTGTTTCTACCTGCCACTGCATGGGATCAGAGAAACACAGCAGATGCTGTACCACGACTTGTGCAACCACAAGCAATACTGCTGCCTTTTTCATACCAAAGCTGTGAGGCAACAGAGTTTGGTGTTAAATTAACTTCAGTTTAAAATTTGTGTGTTGAACAATGGGGAATGACAAGCTTCACACAGGTAGAGTGTACGGTCACAACCGCACACCCCAGGGCCTCTCAGGTGGCTCCCATTTCACCAGGAAAACTGTCAAGGCTAAAGTGATGACCAAATTGTGCTCTTGTCTTTAATTAGTGACTGATTAACAAATCTCCTGTGCCAAAACTGACCTCTGCAGCTTCGTTCCAGAGGAGCAGAGGGTCTAGCCCTGAGCTGTGTCCAGGCTCCAGCTGGCTGCAAGCCCCTGTCCCACTTGCTGCAGGCATCTCAGGGAAGCCCTGCTCCTTCAGGCTGGGAGATGACTCTCAGGTTGTTTTCTGGGGTGTAAAGGCTTGTGTGCTTGGCACTAGTGTTGAGGAGTACTGCAGATTTAAGGTGTATTTGCAGAAATATCTGCATGTCTGCCCAGTTGCCATTGCATATCTGGGTGCTGCAAAACAAATCTAGTTGTAGGCTTAAGCTCAGTGAAATGGTTTGCAAAGGAACATCTTCCTCTCACCTAGAAAAGTGAATTCCAGCATCACATCAGCTGGAGATTGCGTTTTCCAGCTGTCTGACTTGCCTTGACTACACTGATGGCTGAAGAGTGCTGGTCCATCAAGTACCACCCTAAGAACCTGAAGACCCTTTTACCCAAGACCAAAATATGTCACTCATGGTGCATTTATGTAAACCCCTGGGGTCAGCAAGGAGTCCAAAAGCACAAGACTTCAAGGCAGCAATACAATTACATTCTTGGCCTACGTTCACAAGTTTCTTGGTCACCTTAGAACAACCACCCTGGTCTTAGCAATCCTCCTGTGGGAGAGACCAGCAGGCAAGCTGGATCACCATGGGCTTCAGATAGTTGCTGGGTCTTTCAGAGACTGCCCATCAGACCTGCAGCTGATTGTGTTCACAGAAATTCAAAAATTGTCATCTCAGGTGAATATTTCAGTCACCTGGTGAAATTACTTGCCATTTTTTTCCCCTAAGTTTTATTTGCTTTTTTGTTTTTCTTAGCTTTACAATCTTAAAAAAAAAAAAAAAAAAAAAGTCTGTCCGATTGTGTGATAGTTTCTGGTTTCTGCCATTCTATCATTGGATAATTTGAGAAGTTCTCCTTATTTGTTTGAGGCTTTTCACTTTCCTGCAAATTACCTTCTTGATCCCTTTCATGTTATGAGGCTTTTCGACACACACTATTTATAGGAATGCAACTGTGCTAAAGGGAGCAAACATTTTCAGAATTTCAAATAAATCTCTAGCACTTGGTTTGCAGCAGAAAGCTGGAAGGTGATCATTGTAAGTGGCATGATTAAACTCAAATGAAGTGCAGTTAGACTTCTGAAGCCATTTGTTCACACTAACTTTTGTGTAAAACACTTGTCAGTGGCAGGCAGCCAGAACAAAGACAATTTATCAACTCAGCTACACTAACGTTACAAATCAGAAGGAAATAACTATCTAGCTCCCCTGAGACCAAGGCCCACCAGTTATATTTTACTTACTAATCATGTGTCTGACAGCAAGGACAGATATCTAGTTGCATACAGAAAAGACATGAGCTACAGCTTACTGAAGTCACCTCCATTGCTGTTCTCTTCAGATCCCAGATTCAGAGACTGCCAGATCTTTTCAGAGTGAAACCCCTTCCATGCTGGAACAAATAAGGAAATTAGCTCTGTTCTCCCTTTCCATGGGAGAACAAACAAATACGTGTTTTCCCAAAGAGCCATTTTTTTCCAGAACTTCCTCTATCAAAGACTAGCAAACTTGTTAAAGAACAGTGAACTAAGGCAGATGAGGAGATGAGATCAATACAAGGTCCATAAAGTAAATGTGCATGCAACCTGCGTGCACAACACAGTTACTACCATTAATAAGTAATTACAGCATTGGTACACACACACACATATATTGCTGTGTGTAAATATACATCTGGGGAGAAAAGGAGAACCACACAAAGGAAAAGTCCCACCGTGATGACTCTTGTTCAGCTTATAGGCATAAACTACCCCAAGATGGCACTGTTGGGTACTGTTTCTGCTACCAACACAGGCAACCACCCAAAACTGTCTGTCTTTCAAGTAAATGAAAGGAGCCCTGTAAGCATTTTCTTAAACTTTCTTCTTTTTTTTTTTTTTCCACATCTGACTAGCTCTTCATGGACACTTTCTATTTCTCAGCAGCACTCCCTGCATCTCCACGTTAAGTAACTCGGTGATTAAAGCCAGGACTCTGCTGGAGAGATCGCAGAGATGATGCATCATAGATCAGTTATGGCAGCAGCAAGGTTGACATTTTCTTTCTCATACCCGTAGATCTAAATGACATGAGGAGGCGACACAGACTGGAGTGTCTGCACTGACAAACACACCCTGGCAGTGCACTCTGGTTGCAACAAAACAATTTGTGCAGAAACTTCAAGAAAAGCACCAAGCTAAGCCAACATGCGAGCCATGGGCACGCTAATTGCCATTGTCTGGACGAGACAATACCAGTATGAGAAACAAGACCCAGCTCACGTCTCAAACACCCTTGTCCCTGGGACAGTGACACTCACGTTAGCTATACTGCGAGGTGCCAGAACAGGTCTCCCTTCTCCACAGTCCTAAGGCATGGTCAGTCAGACATCAGAGCACAGTTCAACACACACTGGTCTGAAAGCAATAAAAGTGCAGTGGCAACTTGGCAACACATAAGTTAAAATGGAAAATATCCTGAATGCAAAGATGACACATTAATGAAATATTTTGTATCATTTTAATTTTTTTCCTCCCACAGAGTGACAGAATAATTGTCACTTAATACCCACTGAGTTTTTGGAGAACATCATTTACACTTTATTTACTGCCTGCTTCTTTCATAGGCATTTTTGCTCATCAAGCAAGCAGCAGATGAACACACGAGGTGTGTTCTTCTTCTTTCTCTTGTAGCTGAGGAATTTCACATGTCCATAGGGCAGTGCCAAGGCAGGATGGGAACATTGTGAGCAAATGTGCTCAGGGACAATGAGCTTTGATGCTTCCACCTAGCTACACACATTGCAATGCCTTGGGAAATGAGTTGGGGGTTTTGAGATGATAGAGGCTGCAAGCTTTGGTTTCACATTTGGACTTGCGCTGCGTCAGCCGCTGTAGACCTTCACAAACCTTCTGATACAGTGACCAAATTGCCTTAAACAGAGTACAACAACAAAGAGACATTTATAACACAGAATAACATTTTAAGTGTAATGGAGGCAACATATCCTGCAATGATCTAAATGCATTTTGATGCAGATAGTTTGAGTGATGATCTTCAAAGTATAATAATATCTATTTAATCTAGTGCTCTTTTGCTGAAATCAGCCAGCTAGTTCCTTTCAGTGGCATTGCCTCAGAAGGAAAGAGATAACCATCCATTTTCTAGCTATAAAATACTTTACACTTTCATATCACACAGGTACATGGCAGATGAAAGCGCTCCTATTAAATAGTTTTGCATTACTTTAGTGACAGGTTTCCTGGATTACTGTTAGAAGAACGGTAAATTTGGCTTCTGCTTCCTCTACGTGCTGTTCAGCTTGAAGCCATGAGGCTTCTTCAACCAAGTGATAACAAAGAACAAGTCTAATTTTCATGTTCATGCTCTTGAATGCCCGAGATGGGTCCCAATCTGCTGTGTCATCACTGCTAAGAGATCAGTATCAGTTCTATTAGTCACAAACTTGATCTCTCATGTTTTCATACATCCCTCTCACTCTGGACAAGGGTGGTGGTAAACAGTGCGAATGGCACACACACACAAACACACACTTTGCAGTATTGCTGAGATAAGTCATTGCCTTGGGCCAGGGCTTTCATCAGGGCCCACTCTTCTACAGCATTGAGTGATTCTGGTGGTCAGTGCTTTTGAAAACATGAGAACTGTATCTGAGGTCCTAAAAGAAGCACTTGACCCTCTGACCCCTCCAGACTTGAGGTGAACCCAGTGTGAGGAGAGGGGGATCCGAGCCACCCTCAAGCAGCAATGCTCCTGCCCCTTTCCATCAAACACAGCAAAACCTGATACCACAACTTTAACCCTGTCCTTGAGCTGTAGCTTGCTGGCAATAAACATTTGAATACTTCTAGGATGGCACAGCACAAAATGCCCAAGTGGAACCCTTGCAAAAAAGTTCAGAAATGTAAAGATAGCAACCTTCACTACACCTGCAATCACCCAGGGCACATCTCCATTCTGAGAAATGTTGCTTTTTGGCCAACTTGTGATTTTCATTTGACTCTAATCCACTGCAGTTATAGAGTTGGGTGTCTAGGGCTTTAGGTCTTGAAATGCCACTCTCTGCACTGAGGAGATATGGATAAGCTAAAGGTTACAGAAAACAGAAAAAATGCGGTTTCCATAAAAGTCAGCACTTTTTCAGTCCAAGCCATTCAACAGAAATTTGTATTTCAGGAAGTCATAGCACTGAGAGTGTATAAACACTGCAGACAAGGTAGCTCCTACCCCTTCATGCAGGGCCCTCTGCCTGAAGGTACAGGAATGACTGTGCAAGGCAGGAGCGTGCAGCATGGCTGCTGCTGCTTTCCTTCACTGGCATCCCTCTGTGCCCGACTGTAGCAATGGTTGTTGACTTCCACCAGGTGATGTTCGAGTCAACAGCAGAAATAATAATAATGGAAATGCAAAGAAAAATATTTTTTGCTATGTGTCATTATTAAATGCAATGCAAGGGGTGAGAAGAAAATGGTTCCTTAGGTTCTCTAAGGAAAAAAAAAAATCTATACACCATTTATCAGAATATTGTGTTATATGATGTAGACTAGTGAACATAGCATGACTCTCTGATCTGATCAATCTCTGAGTGAGGAATAAGAATAATGTGTAATAAACACATGCTGCCAGCCAGGAGAAGTATCCTATTTCACTGCTGTAAGACATTATAGCCCGTGGGAGCCTGAATGCTCAGAGGCCTGTTAAGGAGCTGTGTGGTCTGCCTTCTCGGGTCCCAGGTTTGTGTCCCCCAGGTTTGTGTCCACACTGCTGATAACTATTAGCTTTTTTTTTTTTTTTTTTTTTTTTTTTTTTTTTTTAACTGGATGACTGTGAAATCAGCCATCGGCTTCCTTTGAAACCCCGGTTTTGCATGCACCTACCATTTCCTCTGGTAGTGCCACTGTTCAGTGAGTGCGGCATATCATTAAACAAAATGCTGGTGAATCTCGCTGGAGCAGACTGCAAAGCACATTCATGCAGGAAGCTCTGTGTTTATTTTTATACAATTTCAATAAAGCTAGGCTCGCAGCTTGGCTGGCTACCCCTGGCTACGAATACCCAAGAGAAGTTATACCTTACTGGTATGTCCACGACCAGAAGCGTTTTGGACAGGTGCAAGCTGCTCTGTCCCTCAGCTGTGGACTGTGGGCCTTTAAAGTTATAAGGAAGATGCTATCCTTTGTGCTTGGTGTCCTGTTGGTGAATTTCTGTATCAGATACTGCTGAAGATATTCTTTTTACCTCAAAAATATTATTCCTGTAGTTCTGCTCAGCCAACCATTCCAGTATGCGACTGACAGCTCACCAGGTTGACCAGTTCCTTTCCTTTCAATACTTTCTTTGTAAGGTTTCTTAAATGAAGTCAGGAACGAATCTATACTAGTAGCTGGCCAGCTCCAAGAACAACTGCATTTATTGCCAGCAAAGTCTCTGTCTCATCTTGCAGGGGCTGAAAGTGGCTGCTCCCCATAAAGGAACAGTTGCCAGGCTTCCTGATTTCCAGTTTTGCAGTTTCCTGCACTTGCTGCAGAAAAGCAGCCACATGAGGCCACATAACCTCCATCTACAGTTCCCAGCAGTGCAATTAAGATAACTTACTGTGAGCCAGACTTTGAATGATTATGAAGGTCAGAGAAAGAGTGGTGAGCACTAGTGTGAAGCAAAAGGCCTCTAGATAAAGAAGACACTGTGTTCCAATCCAAGTACAAAGAACAATTTCTAGGTCGCTATGGAAAACTGATTTTGTTCCTTAATTTACCTGTTCTTTATAGAGAAGAAATGTAAAGGTATATCTTCTGGGTAGGAGACTGCATCACTGGCTCTTTGGGTAGCCCTCCTTTCCGTGAGTGTGCTGATTATCTAGAGTTAGAACATCTCAGTGTTTTGTGGTAACAAGAAGCTGTGGTAGCCTGCCCAGAACAAGACAACTTGTTAGCTTAACTCGGTTTGTCCATCCAGTTTTTGAAACCTTTAAAAACACATAAAAATATCAGACACCAGTCACAGCACGATACTGAAGGTGACTTTGCGGTAGACTTACACTCAGATCTGGGCTGATGAACCTTCTATTTCTTCACAAGGGTGAAGGAAGTTTTCCACTCACCTCCTAGCTCTTCACTGGGCAATGTCTTTCCCAGAGTCTTTTTGCTCTAGATGAAATCTATGTTTTGCAGAATCTATCTGTAAGTCTCTGTTTTACAGTTGCCTGGGAGAACAGAAAGTCACACATGCCTTTGGAGTGGCACAGAAATACATCAGACCCCACCTTTGAAATTTGATTAATTTGCTCTCGAGCATACTAATTCTAGATCTGAAACCCAGCTAAATCAATTCTGGCCATTAAATACAAGCAAACATGTATTTTAGGCATTTATGAAAGCTGAACTGCAAAGCTGTTTTGATATATAAAAAGAACAGCAGAATTCAAGCTGCTGTAATGCAAATGTACATGGTTTTGCACTGTATGAACAAGTTTCCTCTGAAAACAGTCTTTGATTCCTTGAAAATGACAGGTACTGCCTGGCTTAGCAAGAGCAGCACTTGCACCAAGAGAAACACGGAGAAAACTCATCAGTCTGTACAAAACAAAACAAACAAAAAACCACTTATTTTTGCCGTAAGCTTTGTAAATTGTTTTCTCGTATACTTCCCTTTTAGTTACGCAGACTTTTCTTTAGGTTCTTCCTTTTCCCACCAACCACTATTTGTTTGCTAGCTGAAAGGCAATAATGGCAAAATGATAAGCTTGACAAGACTGTTGCAGGACAAGCAATATACATCTACCACATTTATGCAGTTAATTAAAAAGAAAAAAAAATGAAACAAACAATACCCTTCCATCTCCTTGCCATTAAAAGCCTCAGAGCCATGTAGCTGTCTGGGTCTCTAGAATTCAGCATTTAGTAAGCAGGAGGGCTGTGTGAAAAAGCACTCTGAACACAGAGGACTCACAAAAATATTCCCTGCTGAGCATGTTCATGTATACAGCACCTGTTGGGAAATATTTCAAAAGCAGCCACCAAAGAGAAGGGGAAATGGGCTCTAATTTCTTAGCTGATACTCTGTCCGCAGGTGTGGGAGTGACTCATTCATAACTTGCCCTCATTAAACATGCTCTAGATTAAAGCTGTCCTAATTCTAAACAGTGAAGAGCCAGTCTGCAAAAGGATAACTTATCTGCCTACCACCAAATTAAATGCTTACATACAAGCGATGAACCCACACAAATCACAAGCAAAGTGCCAGCTTAGCAAACGTGTGGTTGATGTGTGCAGAAATGCTGACTTTTTTTTAGCTCTGCTTCTCCAAGTGACACCAAATGGAAAGTTCACAGAGCCATGAGGAATGAACCCAGTCCTGGGAGTGAAGGCAGCACTGAGTATCAAAGTGCATTTTTAATATCGAGTTGCACTCAGATTTTTTTCATGCCTTCAGATTCATTACAAGCTGCTGCTGAGACTTACAGCTACCCCACCGCTCTGAGAAGACAGAAGTTGAAAAGCCCTTCAGACCTTCCAGTTCTATAACCCATTTCCCAAATGATATGAATCATGCTGGCTTCGTTTCCTCTGCCACGTGATTTTGTTACAAGGTTAACCCAAGCTTTGTTTGAGTTCTACTTTTTTTGTCTTCAAATCTCATTTTCAAATGAGACAGGTAGAAAACAAGTGTTAAGAAATTTTTTTTTTTTTTTTTTTCTGTCCAAGTCCTGCGGTACAAACACTAGTGCTACTATTCCTGTGGGAAGAGCAGAGCTTTCCTATAAAGATTAAATTACCTCCAAAACCAGGTGTCAATCTGAAAAATGTCACCTAGAGCTACTTAGAGCTATTTTTTCCCGTATTTGTTGTCTCAACAAAGGATTGCAATGTGTAAGGTAAACGAACAGCCAGTTTTTATCACAACTCAGAAGAGTGGCTCTCAGCAATACCAGATGAGTTTCACACTCCAACCACAGGAGGTCCAGAAGTAAACTACTTGCACTCATACATATGAAGCGTCCATATGACATACATATATATAATTCCATACTTAGTGGGTCAGTTTTATTGTGTGGAGATAGAATTATTATTTCAGAGAATGTCACTTTATCACTGAGCAACAATAAACTTTTTTTTTTTTGAGTAAGTTAATTCACTTTATGTAACCATTTGACACCAATTCCCCCAACCACATTTGGCCAGGAGCTGAGGAGACCAGAAGCTTTGTGTCCTTTTCAGTGCTCCACCCTTGTGCACAATCTCCTGAAAACAGCATTGAAGCAATGCTCCCATATTCCTGCTGTTCACTCTTTGCAAACACAATTACGTCTCCCCAAAGCAGAGGAAGATCTTCAGGCTCCATCAGGAAAGTGCTGCTGGTGCAAAAGCATATAAGTCACATATAAGTCACTAGTTTAGTGCTCTGTATACCTCACTCCTCTTGCCAATAAGCGTTTGTTTGTCAACTCCCAACTATGAATGAAACACCAGAATTGGCTAAAACTAGCACAGGCCCTTTAAATAGTTTAACAGCTGCACATGTGTAAGTAGTTGAATCTTTCACAATCATCTGAGTGGAGAACTGCTGATCTCCACTGCTCTCCACTATGCAAATTGCACAGAAACTGGGGGGAAGAAGCCCTATTTGTATGACAGTCTTCCCTACAACTTTTCACTCCATGCCTCCTCCAGCACAAGAAATAATCTGCAGTTCAGGGGTTGCCACCACAAACCCATAACAGGTCTCAGCTGCTTCACACCAGATAAAGGCTAGTCCGAAACCAAATCTGGCTTCAGAGACAAACTGCCCACACACACCCACATAGGGACTACTGACTGGAGACAATTGAGGACTAAAACCACTACACTCTCTCACCTTTGCTTTTCTGTATGAAGAAGCACAGGGCAGTGTGTTTTGAAATAGGAAAAAAAAAAAAAAAAATTAAAAAAAAAAAAAAAAAAAGAAGGATGTGGTTATTTGTGCCATCTACAGAGCCTATGGTCTATAAGCAGATGCTGTCATGCTCTATACAACAACCTGGACTGAAGCAATGCTGCTGATCTCCTTGCTAGGGTTCAGGTAAAATAATTCATATTTTAATTTATAGCAGTAACCAAATAGTAGCATAGACCATTGAGCACTATTTTTAAGCTAGTTTGATAAGTATTCATTATGAAGATCAAAAGTTAAGACCAAACGTAGTGTTATTTGTCTTAGAGCAGAAAGATTTTCAGCTTTACTGATAAGCATTAGTATATTCTGTTGCAATCAAAATCTTAGTATAGAATGGTAAGAAATTACCCAGCTACAGATGAAATATATAGCAGATGTGGGACCGACTACTTTTTATCGCCCCCAGCCATCTTAGTCTTCTCCTGAGCAACCATAAGAGAATAATTTATATCTAACATGAACAGTAACACAGAGGACAGAAACAAAGTCAGTGTCATAGCAGTGACATTACTTGGTTTGAATCGATTGGAAGGGTAATCATGGTAAATGCTGTAAAAGTCCCTGCTTGAAGCTGTGACCTGATTTTTCCTCATTCCTCTTTTGTATTGTAGCTAGATTAAAAATGATTCGTTTGCTGTGTTCTGTCATACGATTAACATTTCCTTATTATTAAAGCTACACCTATACTTAGAGAAAGTTATAGATTTTATGATGAGGATGTTCCTGCCAATGAAGCTCTCCAGGATAACCATATGCTTAATCCATCATCTCCAACCTAACATCAAGATTTGTGGGAATCCCAGGCTAGAGCGAGACAAACTCAGATCTGAGCTACAGAAAGAAAACGACTCATGCAGCCCGCAGCATTGCACAAAATTCAGCGAATCTGATACTATAAAATCTTGGTATTCCATTTCCTAGGTCAGTACATTTGCTGCTAGCTTAACCACTAGCTTCTGCTCACTGGTAAACCATTAATTTTTACCCAGTCTGTAAGAAGTGCAAAATCCTCACTCAATAGGAAGAGTCAAGAACAAACGGAGCAGTGACGGCACTGGGTCTGCACCAGCTAACACTCCCTTCCTTTAGCAGTGCTAAGCACAGGCTCTACTCTAACATTATCTTTTGACTTCTAGAAGCTGTCTGAAACAATCCTAGAGCTGCAGGCAATTTCTTCAGGAAGCTCTTGGAGGACAGATGCGCTTTTTTCAGAAGACTGGAAAAGAGCAAACACGCTGACTGTCTCTTAAGAAGGTGGAAAAGGAGAAGTTGGGAAACGGTAGATCACAAAGGCTGCCTTCAGTATTTCGAAAAATATTTGAATCACCCACTGAAGAATCTGTTGCAAGCACCCAGAAGACAACTCAGCAGTAAGTATCGATTCACACAGATTTGTCTGAGAATAACTGAAATTGAAGTAATTTGACTTTCTTCTGTCACAGACAGCACTGGGAGATGGTGTGGGAGGGGGAGGCAGGCTTCAAACACTATCTCTAAAGAAATTCTCATAAGCAGATGAAGGAAACATTGTCTGTATGAAACTTCTACAGAATGAGTAAGCAACATGCCGGTACCCACTATGGACTACTAATAGGTCTGTTGTACAGGAAAGATGTGTGAAGTACAGTCCAGTATCTTTCAGGTTCAGTATTTTTGTTAATAATTTGGTCAATATGATAAAGATGATGCTTATTAAATGACTGCAAGCTGTCAATGAAAATGATTATTCAGATAACCTTGGGCAGACGTATTACTTCACACGGATAGTTTTCAAACGATTCTCTTGGCTTACTCATAACATGAAGTTTGAGTATGAGGTGGGCGAAAGGATTAAAAATATCGAGCTTTTGAGAATCAGGAACTCCAGGTAGATACTTGAAATTGCCACTTTAAAGGCTGGCTAACATCTTCCTGAAACCATTTTCAAGAGCAATGCTATCTGTAATTTTGTACTAATGAATTCTGAAGAACAAGCATTTGGTGAGACAGAAACCTGGTGGCAGTAGAATCAAAACTCATACTTTTAAGAGACACCACGAACAATTTTCTGGTATATTTATGTAGCACGTGAAGTGTTGGATCAACAGGTGTTGTCAGTCCCCCAAAATGTTTCATGTCATCAGATTTTTCCCCATCTAAATGGGTTCTTCAGCTCGCAGGACACACATGCTCACACAACAGCACGACACCCCTATATCCTCTTACCCGTTCTGGCCCCAGGTGACAGCAGCCTCTGTCTCTGACATTCCCTGGTATATATGGCATCGATACATCTCCACCTTTAGCAGAGTGTCTCACTTCTCATGTACCATGATCACAGGATTTTCTGAGTAGCTGCCTCACATTGCTGGCTCAAAGGGATTGACTCAACCTCAGATTGAGTAACAAACCAAGGTTTTCTTTTTGTTCTCATTTCCGACATAAATCCACTGCTAGCAATCGTATTTCCTTTCGCTATTTCCTCAGGTCAGAGGAAAGCTACTATTTCCTCGGGTCTCTGGAGGTGCCAGCTGGATCTGGCCCCATAACCAATAGCACCTCCCTGCTTCATCCTGTCCACAGGTCACACTGGTGCCTGCAATGGGGTCACCAAGGGAGACACTGTCAAGGACTAGCATGCCTGAATTTGTGCATCTCCCTAGTAACCCTCACTCTCCTCTCCATAGTCCTCACCAGCCTTCTAGTAACCATTTCCTCACAAACTTAGCAGCCTTTGTTCAAACATCCCCAGTTTTTCTATTGCCATAGTTATTTCTGGTGCACTTCACCAAAGTGTGATTGCCCTCAATTTTTAGCCTTTTCCATGTCTGAAAAAGCAGACACTTCATCAAAGAAGTTAATGGTCTGGCAAGATCTGTCCAAGCCTTATTTAGTCTACCATGTTTTCAGATATTTTATGTATTTAAAAATCTGTAGAAAGCTTTGACCTAGCATTTACAGAATGGCTTTAATCAGGTTTGCCCCTATTTCCTTCAACAGATAGGCTAGACTGATCTTTTTCCAGATACATCAATAATATACTCCATAACTCCTGGGTTGGACGTTCAGCTTTACATGCCAGTTCTTTCAGTAGTTTGACCTTATTTCCCCAACGTAAGCATGTTAAGCTCTGAAAACATTCTCTGTTCAGATGCAGAGATATTTCCAGATTATCCATTTCAGATATTTCCATTATCCCCCACTGATGGCCGTAAATCACACCACCTCTGAACTCCAGCACAATATCATCACCTGCATGAAAAGCAGAGGTATAAGATTTGGCAAAGACCACGGCCATTTCCTCAGTTAGTATTTAGCTGATTTTCTTGTTCTCTATTTCTTTCTCTTTGTATTTCAGACATGTGACCACAGTTCTCTCAACAACTGTTTTTTGGTTTCTTTAGAAAAATCCAGCTCCATTTGGAAGTGCTTATCAGCTACCTGCCACTTTCTGCCCTCCCAAAGGAGAGAATCCTCTCTTGATTAGTTCATTTTAAAAACTCCTTACTTACTCCTAAATTTTCTTTTGAGCTACTTGGTTAGCTGAGCTGAAATGGAAACCTTAACTGCCAATTTTTTGTCCTTCATTGGGAATTATTTGTGATTCTATTAAAGCGATTATGAAAAACACATTTAGGACATAGTTTGTTAAAGCACGTGTATATTTTTAAAGAATGATAATGCTTATTCCACACAAATTATACTTTTTAAAGAAGTATTATTAAGACGCAATATCTTTCATTTGCTAATTTTGCCAGATTATCTGAGATCATTGACAACAAATTAAAATACTGTAAACCCCCAAACTGACCAATGCTGAAAGTTAAACACAAGCTAGAACATGTGCTTACTCAATTCTCACCTAGACAAAAGAAGTAGCGAGATATATTGAGGCATTAACTGTGAAACTCACACATTTCCAATGCGTTTTCTGTGTGGTTTAGGGGAGAAATGACCAACGACAGTGTGGGATGCGACTTTAAAGTCATCGACACGTTAGCAGTCACCATCCAGTTTGGGATCTCCATCCCCACCTTCATTCTCGGCTTGCCTCTCAACGTCCTGGCCCTCTCCATATTCTGCCGCTTTTGGAGCAGACAGACCAAAACCTCAGTCTACATGATCAATCTTGCACTTGCAGATATCCTGCTGCTTCTCTCACTCCCACTTAAGCTGTTCTACTCTACTAAACCAGCACCTGGACTCCTGTGTGCCTTTGTCCAGTCTCTGTACTTTGTCAATACCTACGGCAGTATCTTCATCATTGTCTGCATTACTATTGACAGATATATCTGCATAAGGCACCCATTTGAAGGTCGGGCTAACCAATCCCCCAGGTGGGCAATCTTGATCTGTTGCTTCATCTGGGCAGTAACTTGGCTTTGCAGCAGCCCAATGTATGTGTTTCAAGAGAAAGATGAATTACTTTGTTTTCACAACATGTCAAAACAGGCCTGGAACATTCCCTATATTGTTTGTGTGGAGATCTTTGGATTTCTGATCCCACTCTCAGTGATAATTTTCTGCTCTGCCCAAAACATCTGGATCCTTCTGAATCACAAAAAGGGTGCTAAAAAGAAAGCAGAAGACAGAGGCTCCTTATTAGTAATTTTCATCAACCTTGTGGTGTTTTTGGTGTGTTTCACACCTGTCCATCTTGCGATCTGCCTACAGTGCCTGGTGAGACAGCACGTGATAGTGGACTGCGGTCTGAAACAAAAAATCAGCCTCTTTATTCAGGTGTCAATGATGTTTGCCAACCTGAACTGCTGTCTCGATACCATCTTCTATTACTTCGCTCTAAGAGAATTTCGTGAGAAAATGCACCTGAAAAAAATTATTGAACTATGTCCTGTCTTTAAGCCTTGTGCCACATGATGGGACTTCCTGCAGTGGAAGAATGCCTCTTCCAAGCTGCCACTTGCCTTGCAAGGGGAACACTGATAGCATTATTCTAGACACAGTAGTAAGGTCGCCTTGGCCATTGCAGGGAGGCTTCAGGACTGAGGACTTTTTTTTTTTTTTTTTTCTCATGAATGTGAATATTTTTTCTTCCTTTAAGATGAAAGGAAGAATGCTAGAAATAAGAATCTGCATTAGGAAAGTGACACTGATGCCAAAAGAAGCATTAGCTTTGATGCTACCTACTGAACGTGAAAGGTTTGCCAGAGGAAAACCATGCAGATCACTGGAATGCCCCTTAAAATCAGACTTTGTCACGGCTGTAACAATTTTCCTTTTACCAATGTGATCATAACTTTTTTTTGCTAAGGCCAGTCAAACACAGAAATAACTATTTAAAACCTTCTTGCTGACTTAGAAGGTAACTAAGAATTTAAAGGAAAGTATCTGGCCAAAGTCTGTCTCTGCTCTTTCCTTCGGCAAACCTTACAGAAGGTCTCTGTCTCAATTCATTTGCTTTGGACAGCTTGGCTGGCCTGCAATAATACAGAGCCACCCCTCCTATAAGCATTATACACCAGCTGGGGCTGTTACACAGGACAGCAACCCCTGCTTTTCCACAGAGGACAGCTCACCTGTATCTTGCATAATGGCAACGAACAACAAACATCTCTGATTATCTTTGCTGAGGAATCAGAATGGTTCCTGCAATTTTAAATTGAAAATTTCTCCTGCCATTTTAAATCTGGTTTTGCACATGAAAAACAAAATAATCCCTTCACGTACTGCATTTGATGAAAGGTTGTACATGAACTGTAGGTGACCATCACTGTATTTCTGCCAAAGTTATAACAAGATAGGATACATGTATGAAATTATTCCGTCTTCTTTCTTGGAAAAGAGGAACTAGGAAAGCAAATATAGTTTGGAAGCACTTGTCTGATGTACTCCTGGCTCACAGACCAAAGACTGGATCAGCTCTGTGCCTCTCATTCCTCGAGGAAGCCCTCCTAGCCTGTGCTTTGTATTTCACAAAATGTCTCTGGATGTGCCTAAACCATCCTCAGTCAGCCCTTTGGGTATATCACCACCCTTGGGCCATTTGTAAGTTTGGCTCTAAGTTGAAACTAAAGGCTTCCTTCTTGCAATTTAAGCCTGCCATTTCTTGTGCTGTTATATTGTCATGGCTCCTGCTCTTAACCAGATGCACTTTCACATCAAGAAACCCATTTTTGTTTCTTTATAAAACAGCTGTAAAAATGCTTAAAATTGCTTGAAATGAGGTCTTCATTCTAGGGCAGATGTTCACTTTATTCAAAATGTGAAAAGAAAGCAGCTTCTGTCTCATGCAAGTTAAAAAGACATGGGGTGAGTTTTAAAAACACAATTTTCGGTCAATTGATTTCTTGAATAAATAACTGATGGTGCAGGTGGACAGCTGTACACACCTAATACTGGACTTAATGTGAGAGTGTTTTACAATCTGTTAGTATTAAAAGTATTAACACAGCTGAGGCATGAAAATTGCTCAGACACAAGGGTTTTTGTCATCAATTTTGCCATTATGTGCAGATGTGCAGGAGGAAAAGGTTTACAAAACAGTAGGTGTTCAAAACATTATTTGCTACTGCCTCGGTCATTCAGGAACTTACAACCTTTTCAATATGAGTTAGCCTGTTTTGTAGCTTTCACATTACTTTGCATATGAAATGTGTGTGTTGGGAAGAACATGTTCTACTAAATAAACTGTATACGTGAAGTGTATGATATAAAAATACATTTTAATTCCCCAGTCTGACAGCAGTGTATGATTCTTATCTCCCAATTCCATCCTTTTTATTATTATTATTATTTTACTATTTGCTCCTTAAAACAGCTCCAAGACTGAGTTGGGGATTTTCTTTCTCAGAAAGCACTTAAGGTTTACAACTATGGTAACAAAGAACAACTGAATTACCAGAAATAATGGGAAAAAAAAAAAAAAAAAAAAAGAGAGAGAGTAAAAACATGAAAGACAATCCCATCCTGAAGTTCAGATTATTTTAAAAAAATCTGAGGGAACCCTCTACATAAATTCTTGGTAATCCCCCTGCCAAATCCCCTACAATAATTCCTCCAAAATGCATCGAGTTCTCTCTTTTATCACTAGCCAATTATCTGAAAATTTACTTTGCCATCAGTGCAGTTTGTGACTGCAAAAACACAGCGCTTCAAGGTACAAAGTAAAACACAGGTCTTCCTCCTCATTTAAAGCTTTTCACACACATGCAATGGGTGATGACAGAGCGCACCCCCTCCTCCAGTGTGGAAAACAATAAATCCGTGGTGTGTCTAAGATGGCAAGAGGTAGAGCCTCACTCCAGTGTGACCCTATAAGCTCCAACAAGCCTCTAAACTCCAGGACAGGGGAACAGATATGTCCTGAAGTGCAGCAAGGAGAAATGCAAAGTACAGCACCTGGGGTAGGACAATCCCATGGATCAGCACAGGCTGGGAAAGTAGGGCCAGTGTAGGTGTCCTCCCAGAAGGGTGATGGTGGGCACCAGGCTCAATACAAGCCAGTGGTGCCCTCTTAAATATGATAAAAGAGATACCAGGATTCACTAAAAATGTGGTTAGTGCAAAACCAATAAAGTTATCATCATCCTCTACTCAGGATGATGAGGCTACACTGGAATTGGATGTCCAGCTCTGGGCTTTCCAATTCAAGAGAGATGGGAAGAAACTGGAGATGTTCAAGCAGGTGTTTTGCAGAATGGTTGGGTGTGTGGAGCACAGGTTAAAGGTTGTTTTCATGCAGAATGCTGGAAGGTAGTGATAGAGGTGATGGAGCCAAGTGCTGCCCATTGTTCCCACCAATACAGAAAGGAGTAAAGGCCCTTGGTTCAGGTTCACTATTTCAAAAAACTTCTTCACAAAGAGGGCAATGCTTCTCTACTGAGAAGCTGTATGATAACCACCCACAGACATTTCCAAGACGTAGTCAAAGTTCATAACTGAGCTGATTTTATCTAGTACTGGAGAAACATCTTATTTGAGAAAGAGGCTGGCTCCAGAGGTCCCTTCCCAGCACTCTGACTTTCAACAAACACATGTTTATTTTTTTCCCATCCAAGACAAAAAGCTGCCTCTCAGTGCTGCTAATGCTATGGCACTGGTTGCCAATAGCATTAAATAGCAACTATAACTATGTGTCAAAGCACAGCACAAGACTGTGGAAATGCACTAACTTCCTAAAAACAACCATGCAGCACTTTGTGTGACGTATCACACAAAGTTAGGATAACTGACATGAGGACAACGAAGTAGTACCCTCTTCTGCCTATTTGTCACTAAGCACTTGGAAAAGATAATTTTGTTATCTTAAAAGGCATGTCTGCAGACCCCACAGAGGAAACGTCTGCAGGGACTCCTGTAGATGTAGGCTGGGGAAAAGTTTGATTTGCCATGGCTAGAGAGACAGCGCTTGCTCGTGCCAGTGCCCAGTCAGTGGTAGAGACCTAGCATGTGCAGGCAAGGAGAGACTTCCATCTACAGAAATAAATCAATTTCATTTTCTCCGTGAAGGAAACAGAGGTCTGTTTATGAAAATAAACACAGGGAGTGATGAGACCCACCATGTACCACTACACTGGCCAACAAACTCAGTCTGCTTATGCCATGCTCTGTGGAAAAGTCAAAGAACAGAACCTGGAAATTAGATTGTGCTACTGCCCTTTTTACCACCACCAGTGCCACTTTGTTGGCCAGAAGTGATTTTATACATAACTCCATTTGTATAAATTTTGCTTGTTATATTTGTAAATGAGAGCAGCCTGTCTAAGCGTATGTGAAATTTCTGAAGGAAGAGAAAGAAGGAAGAGAGCCCAGCTGTGCCGGTTTTACAGGGCTACTACAATAATCAAATATTCTAGAGAAAAAAAAAAAAGATCTTTTCAGTAAGAAGGTGTCACTTTCAATTCACCGTTTTTCAAGATGAATTTGTGTTTCAATAGTATATTTAAATTCTGTCCTTGACCTCCAGCTAATATTGTGCTTCTTTTGAAATCAGAATTTTGCATATAGGCTCCTCTAAGAAATTTACTGTTAATTCAAGAGAATCTCCAGTTGATTGTATTTTTATACCAGGGACAACAGCAATCAAGAACACAAAAATCACAACTTGAGACAGCACGGAACACTTTTGATGATGAATAAAACTGAAAAACATTTGACATTTTAAAAACAACAACAAAAGCCTTCCTGACTAAATACAAAAGTTCACAATTTCAGTCTTCAGACTGCACAACAGAAGAGATTTCTTCTCTCTCACTGTTATTTCTAATACACAGAAAAAATGATAAGAACCTGAGTATGATCCCCTATCATACCCAGCTCTTCTCCCAGGGACTCAGTTTTACTGTAAGGTTACAGAAGCATTGTCCTAGTAGAAAAAAAAAAAAAGAAAAAAAAAGAAAAAAAAAAGGTAATCAAAAACACCCATTAAAAATGCCTTTAAAAAATGACATTTTAAGTTTTGCTCTCTTCTGTGAACTAAAGCTGATGCAATTAATTTTAAAAAGCTTCTTTCAGAAGACACAGGTGAGAATATTCACAAAAAAACACTTTTGTTTTTATCCAGTCAAGTGCCTGATGGATACGTTCACTAATAGCAGGCAGAATTAACCAAGGTATTAACTATGGTGATTTCTCATACAATGCAGGTTAAAAATGAAAAATAGACCTTACAACCCCCAATACCCAGTAATTTGAAATTAATTTTGAAAGGTACCATATCTAAATTACCAAACTCTTCATAGGACAGGTTATTGGAATTTACTCCTGATATAAAGCTCACTAGTGAAGAGAATATACTCCCTGGCAAACTAACCAAGCTATCCAAGTGGGAAATTGTATCAGCCAAAATAAATTAATAAACAAACAAAACAAAACAAACAAAACCCTCCAATTCATTTAACCCAATAAATTTATGTTTTCCCCTGCCAGCTACTGGATCCCATTACACTGCCTTCTACACCCTATCCAGTTTTCTACATACTCTCACAAAACCCAAGTATCATGCCCACTTTGGCTTCACAAGGCCTTCTTAACCATCCATGGTTGACATTTATCCTCTGAACTGCAGTGTTGTGTGACAAACGTGGGCAAGGCAGTATTTACCTCCTACGTGGTACCTCTGCTATCTATTGTGGTTCTGGAATCCCAAGAAAGGTTTCATGTGGTGAGGCTAATGCCAGGATTGCCTACCTCGACAAGCAAATAGGTCAATACAGACAAAGGCATCCCATTTAGATTTGTTTGACAATACTCAAGTAAACTATTTTTAAATGTATTTCATATGGATTAGCATACTCCTATGCAAGGACTTACTTGGAAACAGAGTATCATAAAAGAATAAACCAGCTACTGTAAGGAAGCTTCTGCATGTCCAGTTAACGCACATACTTCCGTTGGCTAGACACATGACCCTTTTTTTCACTCTTCTTTTTTTCAAAAATAATTACTACTTCCCTCACGTCTCCCAGTGACAGCAGCTCATCCAGTACGACTACCCTAAATGCTGTTTTTCTACCAAGCCTCTTAATACCATCAAATAAAAGAGCCCACTGTACCGATGCTTTGCTTTCACCCTTTCATGCATGTGACTCTCAGACTGCCCCCATCAGCTCTTACCTGTAGTTCAGGGGGACAGGAAAGGAATTTCTCTTCTTTCTGTGTTTGCCAGCATCTCCTGCAGAGCCCATCCAAGATGCCTCCTCCAGCAGCCCCTGGGCTCAGCACCCACCCTTTTGCAGCAGTGCTCCTCTTGGGCCTGGGGACCCCTCCAGCAGCATCTCCAGCTGGACCAAGCCCCACAGGCGGTCACAGCACAGGATGGGGCTCGCTGCCCTTTGGGGTATTTTCATCAATGTCAGGTTACTCCACCAAATAATTACCATTTGCTCAATGGTGAATGTGACTTCCAAGCTGTATTTGGTAGACTCATACAGCAACTGAAAAACGTAAAACGTAAAGTATCAAAGTAGATAGAAAACGGAAAAAGGAAAATGGGAAAAAAAAAAAAAAAAAAAAAAAAAAAA